>OX439141.1:96748227-97454433 GCA_949318255.1 Pollenia labialis
CCCCGACCCAAAGGATCTTTTGTGCAGCCTATATGTCTCACCAGGTCAAGTTTAGGCCGCGTATAAAGCCCATTACCTTGCCCGGTGGAAGAAAATGTAAGTTTTTATTTAAAATTAAAAAAAAAAACGTTTCAAATGCACAAATTTAATTTATTTCATTTAGCGATCCCAAATAAGTTTTAGGGTTTGTTTAAAATTTTGCAATTTTTCGCGAATTTTAGAAATGTTCGCGATAGGAGCGATTTGTTACTGTAATTTTTCTGATTATTAACAGCTTTAACGATTTACAATAAATAGTAGACTTTGCCGTAATTCCGCTGTTTGAAAATTTTTGCGAATTTTCGCTAATTTTACAATTTTTACCGAATTTTTGCCATTCCTTATAGTTTTTTGAACTTTTAATTCGTTTTATGGCTTGTTTAAAATATTTAAACTTTTCGCGAATTTTTTACAAGTTTTAAATTTTTCGCGAATTTTAGCCATGTTGCCGATTAAAGCGATTTTTTCCTGTGATTCTTTACAGCTTTAACGATAATTAACAAATAGTAGACCATGCCGCTGTTTGCAAATTATTGCGAATTTCCGCTAATATAAAAATTTTAACCGAATTATTGCCATTTCTTATAGGTTTAAAAACTTTTAATAAATTTTATGACTTGTTTAAAATATTAAAACTTTTCGCGAATTTTCGCAATTTTTGGAAATTTTTTTTCTTGTTATTTCGACACTCTGTTCTTTTATCCCGTTTAGCGATTTCAAATAAATTTTAGGGTTTGTTCACAAGTTTTTTTTCTATTTTTTGCGAATTTTAGCCATGTTCGCAATTTTTAATAAAAATTAGACTGTGCTATCATGTCGCTTTTAGCGAATTAGCGATATTTAATTCAAATATGGAATTTAATTCCATACATTTCCAAAAACACAGTTTTCTTAAATACATTAATTGTTTTTTTCAAGGCCCATTGAAAAGGTCTGTGCAAGAAGCCTGATGATCATTGTTTATGTTCTTTTTAGTTGTCAAAAGTTGTTTACATTTTGCTTACGTGTGCATGTATACGTTTGTTTACGCCCTGAAAATATTATTGGACCACCTGATCCAATTTCATGAAATGGACTACTCTATGGACTGGTCCGATGTAATGCAAGCATGGACCATGTCATTGTTAAAAAGTGTTTGTAGTGAGACGACATGTCTTCGTTTTTTAACGACATGTTTTCGTTTTTAAACGAAGTTAAATCTAATCCTCTTGTGTACACAATGGAGTAGTTTTAAAACTACTCCTTTGTAGTCCACAGATGGGTTATATGGTCCTGCCCTAGGACATCGTAATGTTAAATAGACCATGTTTTTTCCATACGTTTGGGTTACTTTTGGACTAGTCCTAGTCCCTTGTGGACTACTTTTTACACGCGTGTTTGGACTGGTCCTATTATTTGCAGGGCGTTTATGGTATGCCACAAATACACGTTTTTTCCTTTTGCTTTGTATATGTGGTAGTACATTTTTGACAACTAAAAAGAATCGTTTTTTGTTTTTGTACAAGTAAGCAGACCTGATAGATGGGCCTTGGTTTTTTTGTTTACAACTCCGAATATAATGACAAAGGTTTTTAAAATCAGGCATGTTATTTTATTCACAGGGAATTCATGATACGAACTTAAAATCCATGTGAATTAAGAATTTTATTCGGAAATTTTCACATGTGGAATTCATGATAAGGGTGAATATGCTTCGGACAAAGATTGTTTTCGATTCTTTCGCATACCTCAGATAAGCATATGGAAATTGATGATTGTGAAAGTCCCAGTAGACGATCCTGACCAATCTGATGTTGATATTGTGCCAAGCATTTCAATGTGACAGCTAATTTAATCTAAGGTGCAATGGCTGTTGATCTTTGAGTTAGCTTTAAATCACTTTTTATACAATTGTAAAAATACATAAATGTATTTTTATTATGCCGAAAGTTGTTCACGAAACTAAAAGTAGTATTTTGAAGATTTTTATGAATTTTATAATTTAAAAAATCTTTCTTACGTGCTATTATCAAGGCTCATAATGTCGGATGTATCTCTTATTATTTTCCGTTGAACTCTTTCTGCAATTGCATCCCTTTCTTCATCGCTATCTTCAAATCACAATGCAACTGAATCCATGTTCTTAAACCGATATTTTTTATTAATACATAATTATTTGTTTTTTATTTTGTTTGGAAGTTTTCACTAATATTTACTTTTTGCGCAAAACTTAACGTTTTTTTTATAAACGCTTGTTCTTTAAAAAAGTTATGTCAGTGTTGACAGGTACCGTCAAATTTATCGTGTCTTTACCTTTTTTTTAACAAATACAAATCTGTGGGACTTTGGGATTAGAAAATACCATTTAATTTTTGATACGGAAATTTCTTTCGAAAGAATTTTCGTTTCGAATCGTACAAATCATCACTATTTATTTTATTTAAATTTTCCAATTTCAAATATTTTTACATATTTTAGCATTTCATTACTGTCAATCTGCACCATCTTTAATTTTTGTTGCAAGTATTGTTCCATTTTCAACAATTTTTGCGAAAGTGATAGTGCAAAGTTGACATTTAGCTTTCGCATCGAAATTATTTTCGCATGGCAATAGAGAGTAGCTCCCCTGGCCCGCTACGGCATTCGAATATGAAAATTTATATATTTAATATGTTTAATAATGATTTAAATTAAGAAAATTTTGGCAACAAATAAAATCGATGTTAAAAGTACAATAAATTCGATTGAAAAAATGAAAACGATTTTTTTAAACACAAAATCTATTTTCGATTGGAATCGAAATGGATTTACCATTGTCTAGTTCTTTGTTCTATTGTTAAACAGTTAAATGTAAAGAAATTTTCTTGTATGAGAAAGAAGCTTATAGTATGTAAATATAAAAAAAAATTGTAAAAAAAAATTTTACTTTTTTCAATAAAAATAATTAAGAAATATAAATTGACTATAGTAAAAAAAAGGCATCATTCGTAGTCTTAACGTATACTCTGACGAAATACACTTTGCTTAGCTTTGTTAGTTGCGGAACTAGATTTTTTCGCTGTATGAGGATCGGGAGCAAAGCAATTCCATAAACGAAGGGTTTCATCGGCACCAGCACTTATGACTGTACTGCCATCTGGAGATAAAGCCATTTGTAAAACTCTTGATGTATGGCCGGTTAGTTCAGCTTGTTTTATCATTGATGGATATTTCCATACTGTAAGTTGATTGTTTGCGAAGCCATGAGCCGATATAAGTTCTTTAAAGTTTCGAGACCATAATAAAGCACATACTTGAGACTTAGAATCAACTGAATTGATTAAGGATCCATTATTAATATTCCAAAACTTAATGCATCTATCAGCTGTGCCGCCTCCGGAAGCTAAAATATTTGGTTGCCAAGGACACCAGGCTAGAGCTCTTACAGCGGCTTGATGTTGATTAAGGATATGTATTGGCTCATTACCGGTACCCACTCCACCACTAATAGCAGACCAAACATTAACCAAATTATCATTGCCACCACTTGCTAGATACTTCAAATCCGTAGACCATTTAAGACCACAGACTTCCTGTGTATGTCCTGCCAAATTGGAAACTTTATGTTCACGGGCTCTAACATCATGGTGAATAATAGTGCCATCACGACTGCCGGAAGTCACCAGGAAAGAATTCCAGGCCAAAGAGCCAACACGAGCGGAGTGACCATCCATTACTCTTAGACGTTTTATTTTTGAACAGTCCCATAATTCTACAGCACCAGTGTTATTACCAATTGCTAAAATTTGTCCTTCCTGAATCCACGCTAAAGAACAAGCATGATCGCCTTCTTCGTATTCGACCAACTGCTCAATATTACCGGTTACTGCATTCCAAAGATACACTGCATTTCCCAAAGCCACTGTTACTATATTATCAGCACTCCAATCCAAAAGATTTAAATCTATAACATAAGTGTTTAGTTCAGTTTAAAAGATAGTCATACCTTTTTTACTTACAATAATCATTAATAATGTCTGGTGCATCCAAGATGCGATCCGATGTAGTGGGTATATAACGTGAGCCACTTTTTGTCGATATAGGAGTTTTAATGGAATATACTACCTTTAAGGGATTAATATGAGATTCAGGGGCAGCTGGTGCCTTGTTTTGGTAAGATAATATACGAGTATTTTTTCCATCAGCCACTTGCATTGAATCCGAAATTAATTTTTGCCTTTCAACCTTAGCTGGTGTCATTTTGTTTGCATTGTTTGAATTACTATCATTCTCTTCGTCATTTTCAGATTTGTTTTGTTCTTGCTTGATCTAAAATTGTATTCTTATTTTAGTGACTTAATTAGTTTTTAATATATTAACTACACTTACCAAATAATGGCCTAATTCAAAATTTGTAGTTCCACGATTGGGTATAAATCGATCACCTCCGCCTGGTGTCTTAGAACCTTTATTTGGTGTTGGTGTCTTTTTATTTTTGCCTTCGGCGTTTTTCCCTGGCGTTTTTGTAGGAGGATTAACACCAGAAAAACTGGTATTATATGAAACAGATAGCACAGAGCGTGTGGCATTTATACTGCCATTTAAACTGGCGGCAGATGCTTCCAATTTTTTTTGCCATCGTGGGGCTGGGCCACGGGTTATTTCCCCATCCATAGTAAGAGCACTATTAATTTCATTGAAAAAATTAAATTGAGACATTACGATGCGTTATCAAAATTAATTTCTTATTTTTAAGGTCTTCCGCAAATTTAAACTTAAGGTTTGCGATCCTTTCTTCAATTTAATAATGGCGTTTAAATTTGCGCTGACAAAGTTATAGAAATGCCCATGGTACAGCACAATGATCATTAAGCGTTACCAACCTGATTTACATATAAAACATCGTTGCCACCAGCGTTACCATTCAAAATTTTCAAAAAGGGGCACAAAAAGGGGATTTTTCACAAAAAAAGGTCACAAAAAAGGGAATCCTGAGAAAAATAGGGGCAACTTTAAAAACAGGAAAATTTATTAAATTATTTTCATCGAAAACTTAAACATATAACTTGAAAATACATGTCTTGTTTGCAAGTTAACGTCTATAAGCTGTTGCATAACATTTTTATTTCAATTATTTATACAAAAACAGATACTCCAAATTTCTATGTATTGCAAACATTGTCAAAAACGCATGTACATAATTGGTATTTCCTTAATTTTTGCTTATTCAGATATAAAATTTTGAAGTTTAATATATAATTTTTCTTTAATTACACCCTTTGCTTTGTCTTACAATGTGAAAATTAAATATAGATGGCGAAATTGGAGAAACACGTCTGGTATACAGATACATAGATATTTAAAATAGAAAAGCCAGAATTTTGCAAAAAAAAAAAAAATTAAAATTTAACATGTATCTAAATATGTCTCAAAAAGGCAAAAGATGCACTAAAAACTTAAAACATGCTGCAAAAAAGGTATTTTCACGAATTTATGGAAAAAGTGCTCCTAACGGTAAAATATGCAAAAAATAACTAACAAATCGATGCCAAAATTCCTAAAAAGCTCTAAAACGGATAAATATATTGTTTCTGCGTTCATTGGTCGCACAAGGAAAAACATGCAATTGCATATTTTTGGTTTCCCTGGTAGTAACACTAATTACAAAAACAAAAAAATAATTAATAATATGATTTGATACAAAAAAAAATACATTTAAAAAGATAGAGATATGTATATATGCAAGTATTTTACTTTTTTTTACCAAAAAAATTAAGTTACGAACAAACCTTGAGGAAAAAGCAAATATGTATGTAGGTACAAAATAAATAAAATTAACAAATAAACTTATTCTACGAAGGCGTTTTTACACTTTGTAGTACTGGCTAAAATAGCCGTAACTTAAATGGATATAGTACTTTTTTTTGTTCAAGATACATATATTAAAGCTGGCAGGAACATCGCCTTCATTGATTACCAGTATAAAAAAAATTTGGTTCAAATAGGGGCAAAAGGGGCACAAAAACTACTTAATGATACAAAAGCGGATTTAAAACAAAAGGGTCAAAAAAAGTAGCACGGCAGTCAAAAAGGGGCAAAAATGCGACTTTAGTCACATAACGGTAACGCTGGCTGCCACTTTTGTTTAATTACCCAAATTGGGTGTAAATCTGACTGTCGTCTTCATGGTACAATAATTTTCATATCGTCGTGTAAAACAAACTTTTTTGGTAAACTGTATCATAATTCATGAAAAAGTACAAGGTACATTAACATATAGAAGCTAGCTTTCCCTCAACAATAAATTTCAGTGTATTTATCAAATATGAAAAACTGGGAATTTAGCACGTCATACGGAAATCGTATTAATAATAAATTTTGTATTCCCGAAAATAACTTTGATAAAAACAGAGTATATTTATTTTTTTACATTTTGAGTTTTTTTCTTTTGCGACTTTAGTTTTCAGTTAGCAGATGTCAAATCATGGTCCAATTTTACTGTCTGAAAAATTTGTTAGACAGTGGACAAGACAGTTGGAAAAGTTTGCATGCATTGCTACTGTCTTGCCAGTACTGGCAAATGTAAACGCGATGTAAGCCGGCGATACACTATCCTATTCTGTCAAAAAAATCGTGTGTGCTCATAAAGTAGTGCGGCTAAAAAATGAATAATAAATTTATACAAATGTTTGTATGTTTAGGTGTATCCCAACAAACACGAAGTCAAACCTTTGATATGAAATGACTTTATCATTTGACAATTCTCAAACGTTTTTCAATTGTTTGATTTAACATTTAAATTCAAATTGATAATGATTTGAAAATAAACATTTGATATCAAAGGTTTTATCAATTTGATGTCAAATGTTAAAATAAAATCAAAAATAAACTTGGCAATACTAAAGCGAAAAATAAATTTAAGCATTAAAAATGGCGATTAAAGTTACATTTTTTTACTTTGTGGTTACATGTGTTTTACTATTAAAAATAAATTTTAATATAAAGTGAACAGTTTATTTCTTGTGAAAAATAAAAATTATTTGTGAGAAATTACAATGATTAAAAATACGAAAACAAAGAAAAATAATAAAACGAGTGTGAAGAAAGTTTGTTGAACGATCGTGGTGCTGCAATCCTCAAAATAAAAGGGAGCCAAGTATTTTGTTTTTCCAAGAATTAGAGGACGGAAAGAACACTATTTCTATTTTTTGCTATGGTACCGAATGTTTATCTTAAAGTTTATTTAAATAAATAATAAATTTAAATTAAAAAAAAAATTAAATAGTTTTATTTATATTCCACATCGTATTATAATCCACTTTTGAAAAACATTTGAGAAATACATTTGAAAGCAAGTTGAAAATAAAGGCATTTTTCAATTTGAAAATAATTTCCCCTTTTTGTTGAGAACGCTATGATTTTCAATGATTGTCGTTTGAGAAAACGTTTGATTTCAAATCATTTTCAATTTGAAATCAAACCTCCTGTTTGTTAGGATAAAATAAACTAGTGCATACATATACACAAACTATAAAAATTCTGATTTTAATGGTATCAAAACAGAGACCTGCGCCATCAAGTTTTGTCGGCGGCGGCGGCTTGCTAAAATATTGGCGGCTCAAAGTCGGCTTAAGCCGACTTAAACTAAAAAATATTTTTTTTAACCAAATTTTATATTTTAGTTTGAATAATAAAATAAACTTGCATATATACTTATTTTAATGCTTGTGACTATAATCTTTTCCTAAATGGGATTTTAAATTTTTACTGCAAAACCTTTAAAAATATATAAAGGCTATACTTTAACATTTTTATTTATAAAAAAAAACTGTTTTTATTAAAAATAAAAAGAATGGAAATCAATTTTGTCAATAAAGAAAAGAGTGGTATATATGAACATTAATCTTTTTAAGTAAATATTCTGGAACAATTTTACCAGGGCCCAAATCAACACACACGTGTTCGAATGAATTTGTTCGTATCGAATAAAACTTCGTGACGTATTAAACACGGGCAAGGCGCATTCAACTACAGGTGGTGTCGGAACTACAACAATCCAAAAACAACAGAAACAACATAGAAGGTTTTGCATTGCATTGTTAGTGTTTACGGCCAGAAATGTCAACCATTCTTAGCAAAACACTAACAAATCAAATCAAATAGGCTCGAACTGTCAAAATCAGAAGGCGTTTCGACACCACCTATAGTTAATTCGCCTTGAACACGGGATTGCGTCATTCGAAAGCTTTCGAATCGAAATTTGTTTAAAATATGTAATAGATTATTATCAAAAAGTAATTTAAATTTTTGGGAATACAAAATTTAAATTTCAAAAGATTTTGTTATTCGTGCTTAATTCCCAGTTTTTATTATTGATAAAAACACTTTCACTGGTTGCTTAGGCCAGATCATCAGGAAACTTCATCCATAAAGATTTTAGAAAAACTAAAAATCGTCAAAGCTGTAAAGAATCAAAAAACTTACAATACAAAAATCGGTTCTATCGAAAACTAAAATTTGCGAAAAATTGCAATTATTATATTTCTTTTTAGTGCTGAAAATGTGTAATACTTAAATTTTTAGCTATTTGTTGAAGAAATCTAATAAATTGTTTGTAAAAAACAATTTAATGTTTCAACGAAAGTTGTTAACCTATCGAATAACATTTCGAGTAACGGCATTCGATCGACTACTCGTTATCGAATGTCATAATCTTAAATTTCGATAGAAGTTGTTTGATAACGAATGGGACGATTTCAAAAAGTAAAACTTCGATCAGTCACTTGATCACGACTGCGACGATCTGGGCCCAGATATTAATTAAAATTTTTGATTAATAAAAGGTTCGTAGCTAAAGTCAGAAAAAATAAATATTCGTAAAATTTCATAATTCAAAAATATTTTTAAATGTGAAAAAAGTTAGGTGGAGATTGCATGTTACCACTAGCATTCCAGCAAATTTTTCTAGCTCTACTTTAATATTACAAGGTATACAAATTATATAAGAAGTGTAAAAACTTATATAAAATTGTTGCAAATGTGTTATTAAAAAAATGTTGGTTATGCATTTATTGTAGGGAATATTCTATTAAATTAAATTGTGACTGTAACCGGCGGCTGATTTTATGCCGACTTTAGTCGATAAAATTTCGGCGGCGGCTGTTAATAATATTCGGCGGCGCGGCTCTGCCGGCTTCAGCCGTCAAGGCGCAGATCTCTGATTTCAAAACCTTGTTTTGTTTGGTATGCTCATTTTCAAAATAATGTAAGTACATGTTATATCTTCATGCTATAATACATATTTGTTTATTGTAAATCTGTATTATTAATATCAAATTATTTTTGTATTTATATATACAAGAAATACAGTTCTAATACTATTTAAATCACTTGATACTTTTTCTGCAAAGCGGTCACCATTTAAACTTTTTTAATTCTCATCACTGTGTGTTGTTTTATGTATACTAATGCTTTTTTGTTCATGTTCTTAAAAAACAGCTGACGCGTTCTTACATGTTCTCTAAGTGCACAAACGAGCTTACAGTACGTTACGGTACGTTACATTGCATTTCATTACATTTACGGTCGGCTAAAGCGGCCACAGGGTATAAATTAAATAAACATCTGGCGATTTGCGCAGACCTATAGGATAACCCTTAAAATCTGTCTTGCACTTCAAAAACTGGAAAAAATAGAAAAATTTATACATTTGGCAACGCGTCCAGGGAAATACTATTAAATAATTATTTAACTCGCCGAATGAAAACAAATCTGGTTTAGCGCAAAATTTTTTATTAATTTTAACACAAAATGGGATTTTTTACAAAAGCTGAAGCAAAATCCCAAGAAGAAATACCAGGAATAGATATTAATTCATCAGCACCCCAAAAAGCAACACCCGATACCGCAGCCGAGACTAATAGCACAGAAACTATTACTGACAATAATAAAAAATCAAAAAAAGAATGGGGCTATGATTTGTATCCTGAACGCCGTGGCGAAGAATTCAAACCAAAATGGTCACGAATTTTACTGGGTTACGAAGGTCACGAAAATATGGATAAAATTAAATGTGAACGCAATGTATATTGGTGTGTTAAAAATAGTCCTCTTGTTAAATTGATGATGGGTGCCTTAAAAAGTTCTGGTTGCCCTATCGACTTAAGAAGACATATTTCCTGTGAGGTTTGTGATTCTTCGGTAACGGGGGGCTATGACCCAGTTCTCAATCAAATTGTTGTTTGCCAGAACATGGCCAAAAAAGAGGGCATGGTTCAAGGAGTTCTAACCCATGAAATGATTCACATGTTTGACTATTGTAATAATGATTTGGACTTTCGTAATATTGAACATTTGGCATGTACAGAAATTAGGGCAGCTAATTTAGCACATTGTTCATTTTTAAGTGCCATGATGCAGGGTGATGCTTCTTTGTTCGACATCAGACAAACGCATCAGGTAAATATTGTACAAATGAAAATTTTATATAAACTCTGGACACTCAGTTTTCTCACCACTTCCATCAAAAACTTGTAATTCGTTAAAAAAAAAACATTTTTTTTGAATCGAATTAGCGTTTTCTTTACAAATTGCTGCATTCAGAATTTCCTGAAATATTAATTTTTCACTTTTGTGATCATCTCTTAAGCCCATAGTACACGGAATGTAAAAAGCCACATGCGCATGTGGTTCTGACGTAATTTTGACGCCACTACAAAGCCACAATAGCAAGTTCGTGATGTGTGATGACGACAAAATTACGTCAGAACCACATGTGCATGTAACTCTTTACATTCCGTGTACTATAGGCTTTACAGAAACAGTATTAACCGCATTTTCAGAATCTAATCCAAAACAACATTTATGCAGCTGCTCTTTATTTACAATCATTAAATTTTTTGCAGCAAGTGGGAACATCTTTTTATTAAACTATTTATCTTTTTTATACCCACACTACAATAGTGGAGAAGGTATTATGCATTTGTGCTGATGTGTGTAACACCATAACCCTCTGTAACATATAGTATACTACAGGCACCATACTGGTCATCTCTCAATAATTTCCATAGTAATGGTAATTGTGACCGACCTATCAAGTAATTTAGCCTCTAGTATACACTCTGTTCTTTACCTCAAGTGCAAAAAAGCATAAGCTGGTTGTTTTTTTATTGTTATATATATTGCGATCCCATTATAATTTTAAAAATTTTAAAAAGTGAACATGAGTTATCTATATACATATATAAAAGAAAGTGGCGTTAGTTAGAACGGCTGGACCGATTTCGATGATTCTTACCAATTCGGAATGGTCTCTGACCAAGTAAGAAGAATAGCAAAAAAATCTAAAATAGGTGGCGCCATTGAAAATTACTGAATATGAATTAAATCGTAAACTCTGCATTTGACAATGCTATGATCTATAAGCCGGCGAAGGTTTATAAGTTGATATGACCAATTTCAGACAGGTGGCGCCACTGAAAATGACTAGAAATGAGTTAAATCATAAACTGTGCATTTGATCATGCTATGATCTTTAGCACAGCTGTTGAGCATTACCATACAAAGGTTTCTTGGTTGGTATGACCAATATCCGACAAGAAGTGCCATTGAAAAAGAATAAAATCGTAAGCTATGCAATTGATCATGCTTTGATCTGTATCAAAGTAGTTGTGCATTAGCCGACGGAGGTTTTTCTTAAAATTTGGACTGCAGACACTGTAGTATCAAAAGGATCTTTAAGATATTGAAAATTCCAACAATTATTTTATTTATTTATTGAAATCCTGCTCAACAAGAATATATCTTATAATTATAGAGCAAGAGTATTAATGGTAATAGATAAGAAGCCACAACAATTTGATAAAGAACAAAAAATAAAAATAAATAAAATAAGAAAGTACAAAATAAAAATTAAAAAGTACAAAATTTAAAACAAAATTAAAACGTCCGAAATAATAATTAAAAGTACAAAATTAAAACAAAAATTAAAAGTACAAAATAAGAATTAATAAGTACAAAATTAAAACAAAAATTAAAACGTACGAAATAATAATTAAATAATACAAAATTAAAGCAACAACAAATTAAAATTTCAAAATTAAACAAATTTAAATTAAATTTAAAAAATTAAAAGAGGAAAGTTATATGACCTGTGGTCTATTTATTGAAGAAATTAAAAAGATTAGGGCGTAAAATGGGACAAAAAGGGTAAAAGGTCCCTCTACCCGTGTCTTCTTTATTAATTATCCGATGATAGTTTCAAGTCTTGAAGGAACTAAAGGCTATAAATTTCAACATTAACGGCGTAAAATAAAGCAAAAAGGGTAAAAGCACCCCCTCCTACACCTCTTAAATTAATTAACTGATTCTTTTGAAAAGTTTATGTATTTTTTTAAAAAAAAATTTTCTCCGGTTATTTTACTTCGGCTATGCAATATTACACGATTAGTCGTTAAAAAAATTTATAAAAAACGTTATCGAAGCTACCTTTTTGAATGGTAAATTGAATTTCTCTGTTTGATTCTCATTTCTTCAAGATAAAAAATTCATCACTTTTTTATGTTTGACTTTTGAATATGTAACAAAAAAAAATAAAGAAACAAATAGCTATTGTTTTTTTTCATCGCCGATCATGGTATACAGCGTTTTATTCCTCTTTCTTTCACTTGAAATTAGGTTTGTGGCAAAACAACGATTGCCGGGACAGCTAGTAAAAAAATAATTAATAAAAAATATTTCTTCGTTTCGTCTTTTGGTGAGAGTCTGTTAGGTTAGTCCAGATCATGGTAGAATAAGTACAAGGTAGGCATAGTCATTAGAAATTTCGTTCTCAATTTCAAAACCCATATAACGTCAAACAAAAGAAAATATCGAATAAAATTAAAACAAGCGTCAAAAACAAATAAATTATTTTGACGTTACATGGGTAAATAATGAAAACTCTCCCTGATGAACCTGGTACTTATTATAGTAGCGGTTTTCACCCTTTGTATTAAGTGTACAACTCTGCTTTTCTTAATACGATTTTATACTACAAAGCATGAGTGTCTTTTTCGTTTTTATTGTAAATTAATGAAGTTGCTGAGTGAGGAAAAGAGACAGATATAGTTTCTTCAACGGGTTTATTCTGGGTAATTTTACAAACGTGTTTACTAAAGCTTTTTGTTGGATTTTTCAACAACAGCGTAGTAAATTTCAGTCTAATACATTTTGTTGTTGCAGTGTTGTAAATTTTAGTACTTTTACTAAATTAATAAAATTTACAAGGACTACAAGGGACATTACTATCAAGGGTGAAAACCGCTACTATGAGTCCAGATATGAGTCATTACTCTAGTACTTTTAATATTTTTGACTTATTTGCGTAAAACACGAAATTAATGGCCGGTTTGCCGATAACGAATGAAGGCTTCGTTCGCTTAATTTACATGTAAAACAAAAACAATATTTTATAATTTGTTTTTGTTTTAAATGTTATTTAAGCGAACGAAGTCTTCATTCGTTATCGGCGAACAGGCCCTAAGTGTTTGTGGCTTGTGGGCAGGGCTGCCAGATTTGACGATTTATCGTCATTTTGACGATTTTTGTTCCGAAATTGGCAAAGTGACGATTTTACGATTTTTTCTGAAAAGTGACGATTTGTTCAGTCACTAAAGTCTAAATCAAACATTGAATTTTCTGACAATTTCGTTGTTAGATCTTGTTTAACAGCCGTACCTTAACAAGGGCGGAAGGCGGAACGTTTTCTTTCGCTTAGCTTTTACGGCGATATGCCATACCAAAGCAAGAAGGTGAACGCTGTGTCACGAACAGTAGTACAGCTTTCTTGTTTAAGTTATGAATAAAAATAGAGATAAAAACGCTAGATTAACCAAAAAATAATTAAATTGCCATTATTAGTTAACAATAGCGACAAACTTCACTATTAAACGAGCTGTCAGAATCGGATTTTCCAATTGCAAAACGTTAACGCCGCCCTATTCAAAAACTAGAAAACGCGTGCCGCTTTTGTTAAGGTACGGCTGTAATGTGCAAGTCTTAAGAAAATCTTTGATTATTTTCAGAGTACAACAACAACAAAGATAATCTTTATCTTTCGTTCAAACCATCATCGAATGAATCTTTTACGACTCTCTGTTTAAATTATATTTTCAACAATTATACGGCGAGCATTTCACGAGTTGTAAAATAATATCTACAAAAGTCTCATACAATACTTGACATAACAGTCTCGTTTGATTATCTTTACCCACGTCTTAAACGATTGAAGAAGCGTCTTTCGCTGCGCTATGCAAGAATGTCACTCGTTTTCCCGTGTGAGGAATCTTCTACGATTACAAAATGCGGTCGCCGATGATTAACAACGCTCTTCATGAGGCTCCTATTAGCTCTTTCACGATTGAAAATACTAGCTGGGTATAAAGTAAATATAGGGAAATCCTGCGTGACGAAAGCTACATTCGTACGCGTTTTCTGATTGATATATGTATACACATTTTTTGGTCTTTCAATAGAGATAGCTTCAACTTATATATAGTGCTAAGTGAGATTAATTTGTACTTACGAATGACATATATCATAATTTCTTAGCAGGTATTTTTTGCAAATAATCGATCACAAAGTTTTGTGACGCACGCCAAAAAAGTGGAAGTAACTTTAAAAGTTGTTCCTAAAAGAAAGCTAAATGTGAGAGAATACTTAAATCACTTGTTCGCAGCCAAAAAATTTTGTGAATTTTTGACAAAAGCCGTAAAGCCTTTCTGATGCACGCCCCACAACGCACGCTAAAATTTTTCCAGTAGTGTATTAACCCAATTTTATTTATTTTAACAAAACAAATTATATTTTTATGAATTGCATTTCTTAAACGAATTTTGTGATTATTAATGAATATCAATTTTTGTTTAACGAAATTTATATTTTTATGAGTCTACTATAAGTGTTATTTAAAGCCCATAAAGCACCTAAAATATGCTTAATTCATGTATAATATTAATAGATCAGGGGTTGGGTAGGATTTGCCAAGAATTATTGTATAATTGATCGTCGAAATACATGTTTTTTAATATATTATAGATGTATAATTCTAGTCTTATATTATATAAAAAAACTGTTTCTAGGATTTGCCCATATGTTTTTGTTTCAATGGTTTTTTTTTATAAAAATCGAACAATAATTGTTTTCAAAAAACTAAATTTTGAGTTGTCCGATTTTTTTGACGATTTTTCGAAACGATAAAGACGATTTTTTTATTTTTTCTTAGGAAACTGACGATTTCCTCACAAATTTATCTGGCAGCCCTGCTTGTGGGCTACATTGAGCGAAAAGGGAATCTATTTTTTCAGCCTCCAGCAAATTTATTGTAGTGCTATTTTACATTTTTTGGTTGAGAAATACTATTTAGACGTAACAATGTCTAAATTTTAGTTGATTTATATGACCGAATACAAATAAATCAAGGTTATTATGTTATCTAGAAACATTCGCCTAGAAGTTAGCGAATCTCTATGTAGGATAAGAACTTAACCCACCCTTACGCTAGGTCTCCACGTAGCAATTTTTTTTGCTAAGCACAAGCAATAACGTCGGCAGAACCATGGCGCAATAATTGCTGACTATATTGCTGGAGAACACGTGAAATTGCTTTGCCATACAAAAACGTACAGAAAAATTAAATGTCAGATAAATAACAGCTGATTTTACAGCAGATTGCTAAGCAATAATTGCTCAAGCAATAAGAAGAGCAATCATTGCGCAATGGATTGCCACTCATGGCAATATGCGGTCTATACGTCGCAAATTTTATGGAGCAATCAAATTTGACGTTTGCCGCAATAAATATTGCTACGTGGAGACCCGGGGTTACACGCCGACTTTTATAAGGTTAAATCCAAGCAAAAACGAATAGAAAACCTCCGCAACACTTGGCTTTGCAAGTAGTCCGCCAGAATCAAGTCGATCACTGGCATCAATGGGCGAAAAAGAATTCGACGCAACTATCCAAAATAAGTAAAATTTACTCATTCTGTTTGAGATATGCGTCGTAGATTTATGCTACTCGAAAACAAAAAATTATTTCAAAACTATTTACTATTTCATAAATATGAAATGCTTTAAATTGTTTACGGTAAGCTTTTTCATAACTTTTTTACTTTTCCTTTCCCTTGTTGCTCGTTGTTGCCTGTAGGACACACTCCGTTTTTATGAAATTACTCCTTTAAAAAAAATTTTTAAATTTAAAAAAAACGAATTTTTAAGATCCATAAGCTATGCAGTTTTTAAAACAAGGACCACAAGGGAGGTAGGAGGCAATTTTTGCCTCTCACAAACTTTCAAACCGATTTTAATAACATTTAAAACATAGATAGATCCATATTTATATGGACACATAATCATGATTCTGCATGGGTCCTGAATAGGGTGCACTCTCGTTAATGAGTTTTCAAATACTGTGGTGAAGGGTATCACATAGTCAGGCTTGACCGACTGTACTTTCGTACTTGTTTGTTATTAAAATTAGGTATATTAAGGGAAATCACGATTACATACCGTCTGAAAGTTTAGTTTTTCAAGTTTCTGAGTATAAGTTTTATTTTTAAGGTTTTAGAAACACTAACACACAAACAAATTTACAAATTTTGGATTTTGCAAAAACAAAGTAAATATTTTTTTCCGAAAGATTGAAGAAATAGCTATCTAAACTATTTGGAACAAATTTTGCTAAGAACATTAGGTAATTAGTTACATGGATGAGAAAAACATCGGTTTGGCAAAAATATAAAATTTTGACCCCCTCTTGACCGATCTTGTTGAAAAATTGTGTCCAAACTACTATCTAATAGGACTAGGCTTGCCAGACGTACTGTTTTCAACAGTACGCATAACCATTAAAGAAGTACGCAATTGTACTTTTTTAGCTTTTGTACTTATTTTTTGCACAAAAATAAAACATGTTTGCTGCATACATACATATATAAAAAGTACAACCAATATCCGACATCAACTAAAAAGACTGCAAATCTGAAAGAAATGTTCGATTTTTTCGATTTCGAATGGTTTGAAATACTGCGTCATGTAACAACTCGACGACGCCTAAAGTTTAAAGATTTTTAAAAAACTATCCAGCTGTAAAAGCTTACTTGTCGTTCCAAAGCTGCTGTTCTCCTGTTTTAAGCCAATTTTTTTAGATTAATTTTTTTAGATTAATTTTTTTTTCTGTTAGGACCAGCACTTAGGGGATGACCTCTACTAATGCATTGCATTGTGTTGAAACTAGGAAAATAGGTTATAGGAAGAAGGATAGAGGGATTAGTGCTTGTGAACATTCGACTTGAACCTATGCATGTTGTAAGTGAGAGAGAAGACTTCAGCAGGAAGTATATTCCACATACGAATAGTCCGGGAAAAAACGAATTCTCTCTGTAATGCGTTGTACGATTCACCTGCCAATCGACCACAAAAGGATGGGCTTTTGAGGAAAAACGTGTATTACGAGCAAACGTACGGGTTTCGGTAACTTGATGAAGTAGGCTTGCCACCTTTTAAAATTGCCAAAACGGGACACCAATAAAAACCCATAGAAAAATTCAAAAAAAATTCATTTAGGTTAGCTTTTGTTTTCGAGATATACTGTTATTTCGAAAATGGAGTAGTATAGTATATTGAAATTACTAAAAAATACAAAATTTCGAAATAAAATTACTTTTAAACCGAATAAAAATATATTTTTTTAGCAACATTTAAAAAATTTAATTTAAAAAAAAGGGACAAATGGCGTCAAGTTTATAGTATCGACGGGACATTCCAATCTTAAACTGGACTGTCCCGGCGAAAACTGGCCAGATGGGAAGTCTATGATGATGCAAACCTTGGCTTTGTACACAACATAGAAAATACAATATTATGCATTAAAAAATAGGGGCTAATGACAACCTAAAATTAATTGACATGTTCTTGAAAGTAAACCAACTTTGCGTAAAATTTAAATAATAAACGAATTAAAAATAAATGGTTTCATAGCCGAACTTGCAAATGAGCCACAGCTTTTATAATGAACAGAAAAATTGCCTTTTTATAAAGCGTGTAGATAAGTTTCTATCATCAAAACAAAACTTAATTTCAAAATACGTTTCAGCGTAAACCATAATAAATTTAAAAACTTTCAAATTTTAGCCTTATTTCAAACAAACATTTCAATTATTTTCTATAAATAATTTTTTCGTATCATTTTGCTGAAAAAAATTTGAAAAGAAAAACTTGTAGAAATTAAATGAAAAGAATTTCTACAAAGTTAATTATTTCCCAATTTCGAAAATATTCGTATTTTCACTTCCTCATTCAAATAACTGAAAGAATTTTTAGTTCAATGTTTTGGAAAAAAGACAGAAATTAAATTTTGATTGAAAATTAAGAGTTAATAATAAAAACTAATTTTAAATACACTTGAGTTTAAACATTTTTTTAAAACCTAAAACAGTAAAATTGGCCTTGTTAGCGAAGTACAAAAAAGTGATAAATATTTGTAATACATATTTTAAATTTATAATAATTAATTTGTTAAATATAAATAATGAAATTGTTAAATTAGAAATTTAACTGAAATTTACATTCAGGGGTGTGCTGGAAATCGCAAACGCAAAACGCAAGTATAAAGTAAATATAGGGAAATCCTGCGTGACGAACGCTACATTCGTACGCGTTTTCTGATTGATATATACACATTTTTTGGTCTTTCAATAGAGATAGCTTCAACTTATATATAGTGCTAAGTGAGATTAATTTGTACTTACGAATGACATATATCATAATTTCTTAGCAGGTATTTTTTGCAAATAATCGATCACAAAGTTTTGTGACGCACGCCAAAAAAGTGGAAGTAACTTTAAAAGTTGTAGTGTGTTTTCCTAATTTTTAGCAAATTTTGTATCATCAGGTATACAACATCTAATTCCTAAAAGAAAGCTAAATGTGAGAGAATACTTAAATCACTTGTTCGCAGCCAAAAAATTTTGTGAATTTTTGACAAAAGCCGTAAAGCCTTTCTGATGCACGCCCCACAACGCACGCTAAAATTTTTCCAGTAGTGTATTAACCCAATTTTATTTATTTTAACAAAACAAATTATATTTTTATGAATTGCATTTCTTAAACGAATTTTGTGATTATTAATGAATATCAATTTTTGTTTAACGAAATTTATATTTTTATGAGTCTACTATAAGTGTTATTTAAAGCCCATAAAGCACCTAAAATATGCTTAATTCATGTATAATATTAATAGATCAGGGGTTGGGTAGGATTTGCCAAGAATTATTGTATAATTGATCGTCGAAATACATGTTTTTTAATATATTATAGATGTATAATTCTAGTCTTATATTATATAAAAAAACTGTTTCTAGGATTTGCCCATATGTTTTTGTTTCAATGGTTTTTTTTTTATAAAAATCGAACAATAATTGTTTTCAAAAAACTAAATTTTGAGTTGTCCGATTTTTTTGACGATTTTTCGAAACGATAAAGACGATTTTTTTATTTTTTCTTAGGAAACTGACGATTTCCTCACAAATTTATCTGGCAGCCCTGCTTGTGGGCTACATTGAGCGAAAAGGGAATCTATTTTTTCAGCCAGCAAATTTATTGTAGTGCTATTTTACATTTTTTGGTTGAGAAATACTATTTAGACGTAACAATGTCTAAATTTTAGTTGATTTATATGACCGAATACAAATAAATCAAGGTTATTATGTTATCTAGAAACATTCGAAACATAATTTTAAATACACTTGAGTTTAAACATTTTTTTAAAACCGAAAACAGTAAAATTGGCCTAGTTAGCGAAGTACAAAAAAGTGATAAATATTTGTAATACATATTTTAAATTTATAATAATTAATTTGTTAAATATAAATAATGAAATTGTTAAATTAGAAATTTAACTGAAATTTACATTCAGGGGTGTGCTGGAAATCGCAAACGCAAAACGCAAGAATTTTAAACGTCGTTTTTAATAAGATTTCTGTTATAATAGAATTTTATGACAAATATTAAACAAATATTTCCCTATTAAACAGGATTTTAAATCAAAAATTATAAGAATTAGGTTTAAATTAAAAACAACTTCCAAATTCATGCGTTTTGCGTTTGCGATTTCCAGCACACCCCTGATTATTATTTTACAAAATTAAAATGACCAAAGTTTTTTTGTTTTAAACATTTAATTTGAAACAGCTGACTAATTAAAAGATTTCAGTGATTAAGTATATTAAATTTTATGTACTTTAAGAATTCCTATTCAATGCGTTTAAGTATATAATATAAAACAATTTTATGTACTTCTTTTTACATTAATGTACTGCCGTTTTTGGTTTAATGTACTGTTTTTATGGATTTAATAGGTAGGTAGGTAGGTAGAAGGGCTGGTGTGAAGTTTCCTTCACACCTTCACCCAGAGACCAATATGGTCCATTGCGACGCCTTAATTAGGATAGACAAGGTGAAAAAGAAAAGGTAGATGAAATAGAGAATGACAGCCCGAGAATCAGAAAATAGATAGAGAAATAAAGCAAAGACAAAACCAAAATTCACACTACGCGCGGACAGCGCCCCGTCTCCTCTCGCGCAGCTAGGTCATCCCCATTACGAAACCTATAAGACCCTCGAGTCCACACCCCGAGACGTCCCCTAACTCGCCCAGGAATCTACTGCTCAGCCTGCTGTTCTGGAGCCTGGGACAGTGGCACAGAATATGCTCAACCGTCTCCAGCTCCTCCGGGTCCTCACACAACCCGCACACATCCGATAAGTCGGTCCGATTCTCACCGCCATCCTGCCTATCATACAGTGGCCCGTGATAACCCCTATCAAGGTCCTAACACAGACCCTACTCTTGCCCAGCAGCGATTTCGAGTCGGACCTCCTAAGTACCGGCCACAGTGCCCTTGATACCCGGCAGTCCATTCGGCTTCCCCAGGCCCGGTTGGTCGCATCCAGAATCCATTCCATGATCCTTCCAAAGAGGAAGCCAATTGGAGGCCCAACTGCCGCCACACGGTCAGGATCCTCCATCTCCGAGCCCCGTCTCGCCAACTAATCGGCCACCTCATTGCCGATTATGTTGGAGTGACCCGGCACCCAGCATAGCCTCAACGCATATTCCCCTAAGACTCCCCCTAGAGCCCTCCTACAATCATCAACCAGCCTGGATTTCAAATAACAGCCCCTCACAGCCATAAGAGCTGCCTGGCTATCCACATATATAGTGACCTCCGAGCCCCTATCAATGTTGTCCCTCATCAGTCCCACGGCCCTCAAGACTCCTAGAACCTCCGCCTGAAAAACACTGCAGTCGTCGGGAAGCCTATATGACATTCTGATGTTCAGATCCACAATGTAGACCCCCGCACCCGTGCCCCTCATCCTCGAGCCATCAGTGAATATAGCAAATCCATCAAATAATCTGCTCCTACCCGACCAGCTCTCCCTAGTAGGCATTATTACCTCCGGCACCCGCCCAAAATCCACCCTGGTGCTCACGTAATCAGTAGAGCCGGGCGATCCCAGGCAGTAGCCCCCAGCCTCAATCTCACCAAGGATCCTTGCGTGACCCTGTGGGACATTCCCCATCAATCCTAACTCCCTCAGCCTAAGAAGGTTCCTGGCTGCCATTCCCATCACATACTGCTCAATAGGCAGAAGATGCAGAATGACATCCAGGGCCGCCTGAGGAGTACTTCTCATGGCACCTATCATGCCAATTGAAGCACACCTCTGAGCCTTAGACAAAAGGTTCCTTCGACTAGTCAATCTCAATGACTCCCACCAAACACAGCATCCATACGTAAGAATGGGTCTAACCACCAAAGTGTACAGCCATCCCACTACTGACGGCCGGAGTCCCCAACTCTTACCTATTGATGATCTGCAAGCATAGTAGGCGTTGAGACCCCTCTTTAGTCTCTCCTGAGCATTCCTTCCCCAAGACAGCTGGCTGTCCAGAAATACTCCGATAGTCCAAGCACCACACCTCCCAGTACCGGTAGCCTAAAATTCTCCACCTTGTACCTCCTAGTAAAAAGAACTAGCTCCGTCTTCTCCGGATTAACTCCCAGTCCCTTATCACTCGCCCATGCCGACAGTTCGCCCAGCGCCCCTTGCATGACTTCGCTTATTGTCGGCAGAATCTTGCCCGACACCAATAAAACTACATCATCCGCGTAGGCCACGACTTTCCGACCTATTCTGTCAAAAAGTCCCAGAATGACGTTGACGGCCAAGAGCCACAATAAGGGAGAGAGAACTCCCCCAGTAGGGTCCCCCTAGTCACCAGTCTCTTTACGCGGATTTAATATCTGGCAAGCCTAAATAGGACTAACCTTGGTGCAAATTTCATCCCGATCAGAAGACATCGGTTTCAAAAGCTGGCCAGTTGAGATGAAACGCCCCATATATTCTCATCGTGAGTGTGCATGACCGTAAGTCAAAAACAGACACGCCTACTTCTGTGTTATTAAATTTTTACAAATATTAAGTGTACTACATATCAAAAGGGTCCGCAAAACTTTTTTTTTTAAATGCTATAAAAAAAAACTACCTAATATTTTCTCAAATTTCTTTTTTATTTGAAAATACAATCCTTCCGGTTAACAATGGAAAATAATTTCTTTCAAATGGCTGCTTCGGCTGGCCATGCAGTAGCCTACACGATCGGTCCGATTTTTAAGCACATTATCGATTGTGTGCAGCTGTATTTCACCAATGGCTTCAATAATATTGTCCTTTAAAGCGTCAATTGTCTCTGGCTTGTCGGTGTAACACTTATCTTTAACGGCATCCCACAAATAATAGTCCAACGGTGTCAAATCGCAGCTCCGAGGTGGCCAAACGACATCAGATCTGCGGCTGATAATGCGATCTTCAAAAACAAGGCGCAAAACATCGAGTGTAGCTTCGGATGTGTGGCACGTAGCGCCGTCCTGTTGAAGCCAAATGTTGCCACTATCATCCTCTTCAATTATTGTGAACAAAAATTCGTTCAGCATGGCCCGATTACGATCGCCATTGCTGTAATGGCCCAATTATGCCTCGGGACCAAAATCCGCACTAAACAGTTACTCGTTTTGGGTGCATCGGCTTTTCAATGTATGCGTGCGGGTTTTTAGTGCCTCAAATGCGACAATTTTGCTTGTTTACATACCCGCCAAGATCAAAATGAGCTTCATCTGAAAAGATGATTTTTTTTTGGCAAAATCGGCATTTTCTGTAAGTCGATCGCAGGCCCACTTAGCAAAGCGAAAACGCATTGGATGGTCAGTTGGCTTCAACTCCTGAACCAATTGGACTTTGTATGGCGTCATACCAAAGTCTTTGTGCAAAATTCGTCTCGATGATGTCTCCGAAATGTTCAATTGTTGAGATCGACGGTGAATTGATGTTGATGGCGCTTCACGCACACTTTCTGCCACAGCATCAATATTCTCGGATGTACGCACTGTTTTTGGCTTTTCACGCTTTGGTTTATCGATGAGGATGCCAGTTTCTTTCACTTTTTTCACAAGATGACGAACATACGGAGCTGATGGTGCTTCTCTTCTTCCAAAATCCGTACGCAATTTTCGCACACATTCTGCAACATTACCATGATTTTCAAAGTAATGTCGCAATATTTCCCAGCGTTGTTCAAGCGTAAACACAACCATATTCGTTCAGCGAAAGGATAAAACTAATTATATGTTAAATCAGACATGAGCTAAGTGGTACCATTCACGAAATAAGAACTAGTTGAAAAAAACGTTAGATGGCGGACCCGTTATATTCTAAAATAAGTGCAGAATCCTTAAATAAATCTTTATTGTATTAAAACATTTCAATTTCTTTTTTTATTATGTTTGTTTGAATTTCATTCCTATATTCGATTTTAATGTCAATTGCTTCATAAACCGTTATTTTATTTTCATTATTATTTGCTGTTGAAATGTTAAATATGTTTGTTATTACATAGTCTATCAATGTCATTAAATTTTGTGTGATTCTAGTATAATCATTTACTACTTGTTTGAGTCCATTATCATTTAAAGTATTTTCCATTCTGATTTTGTATGTTTCTTCCTTGTGCCAGTCTATGTTGAAGTCTCCTGCTATTAATGTATCCTAATTTGTTTCACATGTAGGTATATCTTTAATTATTTGTTCAAAAACCTCACAAAATTCTGCTTCACTGCTACTTGGTTATTATTATGATTTGAAAGTTCCTTATTTTTGCTAAATATGCGCTTATCCAATAATTTGAATCTAGAGTTTTTTCATAAATTTGTGTCACATTCCATTGTTTTTAAAGTAAATAAGAACTCCACCTGTCCTGTTTAAATTGGAGTGTGTAATATAATTGTCATATTCTTTTATTTGTATTTCCCGTTCATCTATATTTTTTGTTAAATGTGTCTCTGTCAGTATTATAAATTCTAGGTTTTGTTCCTCTGTAATAATTTCCAATTGATTTAAGTTGTTGTCAGTCCACATACATATATTTGTGTAGATACCTTTAATTTGCAGTGACTTTTAAGACATTAAACCTAGTCTTTTCTTTTTGATGTCAAGTTTATTTTGGTAAACTGGACATTCTTACTTGATGATACATGATTTTCGTCAAGTTCCTTATTAAGCCTTATATTTGTTCTAATGCAATTAATACCCTTTTTGTAATTTCTTTTACGCAATCTTTAGATTTATAATTTTCATCCAGAAATTAAATTTTTTATTTTAATTCAACTTATTTTTATCTTACAGAACTGTGTTAAATCAAAAGCTTTAGCTTCTGTTTTAGCTGTGCGTAACGTTAAAAGAACGGAAGCTATTGAAGCAGTCGAAAAAGTGTTTCCCAAATGCTATAACGACTTGGAACCCATCGGACGTCGTATAAGACGCAATTCACCAGATCAGCATAGAGCATATATGGAGGGACCAATGTATGGCTACGATGTTTATTAGGTTTCTTAGCTAAAGTTATAATTATATTTATATGCATTCAGTTATATTTATTTCTTTAAATTTTTGTTGTAGAAAAAAATATTCGCGTATGAAATGAATGAATGGCAGTAAATTTGAACAATCAGCGATATATATTAAAGAAAAAAAGACATAACTTAATAACCGCTGATTTTCAAATCTAGTTTCAATGCATCTGGTTATACAACAAAAATACTTGTTTTTTTTTAATTTCTTTTCAGGTGTAAATGAACATGAATTTCTTTTTTTTAAGTATGTATGTATACAAACAGTTGTTTGAAAAGGTGTTTCTGAAAAGGTCATTCAGAATCCCGGACGAGTACAGTGTCCTCCAGGCTGAAAACCTAGTGACCTGTAGGGCGACGGAGGTGATACTGGGTCACATCGTCATGGGGTCTGTGGTTACAATTTACAGCGATAGTCAGGCTGCACTCATAGCATAGAAGACCATTGGAGGCCTGACCTCATGCAAACTTTCAGGGTCCTCCATTTCCGAGCTCAGTCTCGCCGACTCATCAGCTATCTCGTTGCCGGTGATGTTGCAGTGACTCGGTACCTAGCAGAGCCTCAACACATGATTCACTTAGATCTCTCCTAGAGCCCTTCTGCAATCATTCACTAGCCTGGAGTTCACAAAACAGCCCATAAAGGTCCAAAAAGCCGCCTGGCTGTCCACATATATGTATAACCCTGCTGCTAAGCATCAGAGCTATCCATTACACCACGAATAACTGAACTCCTAAATCACTCAGTGCCTGCCTAATAGCCTGTACCCTCAAATTGTTAAAGTCACTTTTTTATATCTAGGAATGTCGCCAATTCCTTGGTTTGCAATCCCCGTTCTATATAACCCACCATATCATGAGGCGCGCTTTAACAGACAGATATCCATCACTGCTTTCTTTAACTCAACTTCCGAGTCTGACCCAGAGAAGGGGTTACCACACTCCATCTGCTCCCCCGTCCCGGGATCCACACATCCCGGGAAGTGAGTCTCTATAAGTAAACATAGAAATTCGGAGCAAGATTTCGTCCACGAGTCGTCCGGATTCTGAATAAAGCCCGGTACCGCAGGGTCCTTTGATAAAACTGAAGCTGGACATCTCATTTACAGATTCCACTGACTCCCTTATACCTTTTATAACTAATCCTAATGTTACTCCAGTCGTCCCTACGCATATGCTTCGCTCTATTGAATAACCTTCTGACAGTGGTCCTTTGAGCCTCAAACTTGCCTGCCCACCATCGCGGTAACGACCGCCTACCACGAAAGTTTAGAGGACAAGATCGCTCATAGCTACTGGTCAGCACCTCAGTAAAGTTACCCACTAAATGCTCTACACCAGCCGAAGTCGACCCCCAAACGTGTAAAATTCTAAGGTTACTAATCACTAATCCCGAAAAAGAATCCCAGTTCGTCCTACTTGGGGTTTTGACTTTTCAAAGCTTAGATTAAAGAACAGACGACTATGCCTTCCTATCTCTAGTTCTGAACGTTGGCGTATTCCCCCTATTATATTGATAGCAATAATAAAATCAAACATAATGTCGGTGGTGTGCATAGGCGTCATACCCTAGTAACAGCCTCGAGCCCTTTCTGCCAGAGTTTTCCACGAACTCCCGCATTTTCACACCAGGTGGATCAGTAGCTTCATTTGGTAAGTATACCGATGCCTTGACCGTTTTTTCTCCATTACTTGCCATTATACAAAATTGTACCTTTTCACCTGTGTAGGGCACAAACAATTTATACGCCGTGGCCCTAAATCCAACTACACGGTTATGGTTGATCCAGGGCTATTGGATTAAGGCTAGGTCCACGTTGTTATCGATTAGGTGGGTTACTAATTCGGTTGAGGCTGCTTCACAGTGATGCAGGTTTATATTTTTTTCATTCCCTTAGCAAATCCCGCGAAGCTCTACGCATGTCTGTAGGAAAGGAACCAGAGTCTCTGGCAGGAATTGAACCCGCAAACCCAGAGCTGATAGACTAGCTCATTACCAGCTAGCCTACCTGGGCACCACTTTCAGCCGCTTAGGGTCTATAACTTTTAGGAGACCTATAGACCCAAACCCAAATATAGCAACCCCACTCATAGATTTCAACTTCTTGAGAGACTCCTCATTGGTTCTCTTTAAAACCCAGTGAAGATATTAGCTTCCACTCACTCGTATCGATCCCCACGTTCTGATTGGCTAGTACCGCGAGTATGACCTCCAACGGCTAAAGGGGTTAAAGTCTTTATACCGAGACTACGGGCCTCAGTGGAAAGTATAACGTCCAATCTGGCTTTAGGACAAACGCTGCCACACCTGCCACCGGCGGCCTATAAAAACTCAAAGGTTTTTTGATTGCCGCAACTGGCCGTCGTTTCGACAGCTTTTGCCAGTCATTCCCTTTGAACGCTACTTCGTCCGGTCTTCCTCTCACACTTAAAATTCGTCGAGAAGTTTGTTCTCTAGCACCAGCCATCTTTCGACACTCATCCTTCCATCAGGGTCGGTTCGATAGATGCCTGGCGTCAGAATACCGTCCTAACTGAACGACGCCCTCAGTTTTTCCCAGAGTTCCGAATATTCACTCATGGCCAGGAATAAAAAATTGTATACACTGTTGTTTGCTGTTTTATTCGTGTTTGAAACACAAAAAAACTTTTACTATATTCGTTCTTGTATAAAAGTATTTTCATTGTTTGTTGTTTTTACAAAACACATGAGATAATAGCACAGATTTTTTTCTTATATTTGTACATGAAAAAATTGTTTTTTTTTAAACTTCTTTTGTTCGTCTTGCATTCACACATACATACTTCCAAATATTCAATTGGTATTTACATCATAATCTCTGCTGTGTTTTGCTTTTTTTTGTGTTTAAAAACTCGAAAAATCTCTTGCTGTATTTGTTCTTGTATTTGTATTGTTTTTTGTTTCTACAAAAAACATGAGATAAATAGAGATTACCCAGCAAATAAAATTGGACCACCTGACCCATTTTGATAAAATGGACTACTCCATGGACTGGTCCGATGTAATGCAAGCATGGACCATGTCATTGTTAAAAAGTGTTTGTAGTGAGACGACATGTCTTCGTTTTTTAACGACGTGCTTTCGTTTTTAAACGACTTCAAAACTAATCCTCTTGAGTATACCATGGAGTAGTTTTAAAACTACTCCTTAGTGGTCCAAAGGTGGGTTATATACCATGGAGTAGTTTTAAAACTACTCCTTAGTGGTCCAAAGGTGGGTTATATGATCCGTAATGTTAAATAGACCAGGTTAAAAAAAAAGCGTGACCAGTAAATTGATTAAACTTAAGCATTATTTTAAACAATTTCTAGTTATTTGCTAAACTCTGTGTCTAAGATGATAATTGTATTTATGTTAAAACTAGTGGTTACGTTAGGAGTCAAACATTAAATAGGTGTGAACATAGCTTTAGAATTTTTGAAAAACTTTGCTTTTAAAAATATAGGAATTTAATAAATTTATTATTTGACATATTTTCCCAAATTTATTGTAAATGAGTTTTAATTTTTTGCTGGCTAAGCATGCATATATGAAGCAGTAAACTTCAGCCATATTATTGAAAAGAGGCAAACAAAACCTCTTATCCATTATTATATCTATATTTAAAATTTTTTTTGTTTCAGCATTGTAGAAGCAATAGTAATGTGAACATGCTTTTTGTATGAAATATCTGTCAATTCGCCGACCACACAATTTAAAGCCTTCCAGGAAATTTTTGATTCCTTTAATTTTGTTTTATGTTCTTGGTGTTTTAATAAATAAAACTGATGAATTTTCCCATATCGTTGATTCCGCCGGTGAAGATATGTATGCTAGAACTACTTGAGAGTTTTTCATTCATTATTGGCAGCATATTTTAGTAAAGTATTATTTGCAGTCTCTTCAAAACTACTTGGAACAGAGTCAAGTTTTACTTGGCCTATATTTATGTCAAGCTTGTAGACTAATTAAAAGTGATTAATAAGTCGTGACGTTAAAGAGCCTTTGCAACTTTTCATTTTAGGGCCGTCTAAGCACAATTTGCTTTTAAGTCAGTTCGAAATATCACCAGTGATGACATCTTTATAAAGATACTAGCTGACCCGGTCCGCGTTGCTGGCCCTAAGCAAACATTAGTGTTGTATTACCAGACGATTAATATTGAGCCCTAATAGAAAAAATGACATAACCAACAAAAAGTTAGTCAAATCGATAGAGCCGTTTTCTGATTTTAAGTAAATCGAAAAAAGCGGGCGGGGCAAAATTTTCTTTCCGTACAAACCTAAGTTGGACCATGGCGATCATTTCAAAGAAAAAATCGGTCAAGCCGTTCTCCAGTTATGCGCTTAATAGAAAAAGTGGGCGTAAAAGTAGGTGTGGTAAATTTTTCTTTCGATGAAAACTTAAAGTTGATTAATACGAACATTTGAAAGAAAAATTAGTCAACTCGATGGAGCCGTTTTCTGATTTTAGGTAAATCGAAAAAATTGGGCGGGGCAAAATGTTCTTTCCGTAAAAACCTAAGTTAGACCGTGGCGATCATTTTAAAGAAGAAATCGTTCAAAGCGGTCAAGCCGTTCTCAAGTTATGGATTTTGCCTCGCCCCTCCGCCCCCAGACTGAAAATCAAAAATCACAGTGTCACCCGCCTACATATTCTGAAGATTCCCTGAAAATTTCATCAAAATCGGCCCAGCGGTTTTGGAGTCCATACGTTACATACATACACACATTCTATATTATATACATATATAGAAGATATACTGTATTTATAATACTGTCAAATTGCTAATTACTTTTTAAGCTGAACTTTTTTTGTAGTACTTTAAATTGTTTTTGTTTTTTGTTAAAAGAACACGCTTATAACTATAAGCGATTTGTATTTACAATGCTCATAATGTTTTTTTGACTTTTGTTTAATTTTGTTTTGACATTTTTTATAAAAAGTTTAAGTTTGCCAAATATTCAATTAGAAAACTACTTAAATTACGGGTACAGTTATAACAAAAGTAAGGAAAACGTATATAAATTACACATGATTAAAATAACCGGGTAATTTTACTAAAGTAACCGGTTTATTCGATATTCGAAAATTGGGCATTTTAAAATATTCGACTTGGGCAAAACTTAAATAACCGGTTAAAACCGGTCGAATACTATTCGATCGATCACCCTAGTAAATTATCAAGCTTGAGGTCTTTTTTTTATTTTTTTTATACATGAAACTTTAAACGTTTATTTAACCAATATTTCTAATTAAAAAATTTTTTAATTTGTCAGTAATTGTTAAATTTGTTAAAAATTTTTGCAAATTAATAAAATAAGGAAGAAAAAACCCTGAAGAAGGCACTCAAAGGAGTGCCGAAATATTGGTTAATTAAACGTTTAAAGTTTTATATAAAAATAAAAAAAGACTAAGCTTAATAATTTAGTTATGTTATTTAATAAATTTTAAATAATATTTTAAAGGAACCTACAACCGAACCCATCGAAAACAACTCAAACGAAAAAATTAATATTAACTATATACTTTTTTAAGCTTTTTCATATTCATAACAAAACGCAAATGTTTCTCCCTTTGCAATTTTCTCTTTGCTTGGAATGTTCTATTTCTGTTTTAATGTTCTTGTTTAAGGATGACTCGTCCCAAACGCAGCACCCTGTAAAATACTAACGGTCCTTAAATTGTTGTTTACATATTTATTTTACATTTTGTCATTACATTATTTTTCTTGTTCTTAATTTAACTTGCAAGATCATTTTCTCAATAATTAAAACTCACTCTAGTTTTGACCTTTGTACAAATAACATTAAACACTTGTGAACAAACCAAACATAAAATCAAAAAGAAACATTTAAAGTAGAAAAAAAACTGTGAACAAAAAACTCTAAAATATATGTAATTGAACAAAACTTGAATTTGAAAACAAAAAACAACAAAAATTAATAAACCTAAAATATAATAAAAACCAAAAATAAAAAGGTGTTTTTTATTAAAGGAAAACATAAGAAAAAAAGAACCACAAAAAATCAACCCCCAAACATTTGGTCACTTCGAACCGCAGCATAAAGTGTAGTGTATATAACACAAAAGCAAAGTTTTTGTTAAAAAATTAATAAAATAAAAATTAATTTAATTAAAAGTGTTTACAAAAAACAAAATTTGCAAAGTTTAATAGTGAACAAGCTAACGGGACCCAAATTCTTTGGCGCAGTAGCAGCAGCATCAGCAGACACCCAACAACAACAACAAAGAAGAATTAATCTACAAGCAGTGACACAAAAATCAAAAGACCCAACAACAACAAGTAAGTCAAAGTATACAACACAACAAGAAATAAATATTCTTGCCTGTTGTGTTACTCTTTAATTTTTTTGCCGCTGCAATTTTTTAAGAGAAAAACCCGTGACGTCACTACCCAAATAAATAAAAACCGAGTTACCATTGCGTCCATTTTTGAAAAATACCGGGGAAACAAATCGCTTTGTGGGACTCTTAAAATTGTTTAAATTATTATAATTTTTTCAATACTTGTTGTTGTTATATCGCTAGCAGGTACTTTTTTGACCCAATTTAATAGTTTTTTTTCACGATTCTTGTTTATCTAATAAATAATGGCACTCGATAAATTTGTTAATTGTACAAATGACCTTTTGGATTTTGAAAGCGAGTATTCAGAATCAAAGGCAGGTGAGGACATTCATAGTTTAGAAGTTCTTCGAGTAGAACTAGACTCACTTTGGCAGCAAATCAAAAGGGCTTATGAAGAGTGTAGGGACAAGAAACCGGAACCTGGCGAACAACCGGTAGACAGGCAGAAGCTTCGCGATCGGTATAAAAAGGCCCTGGCTGCATACAAAACTTGTTTGGCCTCACTTAACGCGGAAATTCTGGCGCTTTCTGCCCTGACTGATGACACGAGTAAGCACGAGCAGGTTTCGTCTGCGGGAAACCCAATTTTAGCAAACAGCGACGTTTCGTCTATTCGGCTGCCACCTTGCGACATAGATACATTTTTAGGTGATTTTGTGACATGGCCAACTTTCCGCGACCTTTTTACTGCCCTATATTTAAATAATTCACGACTCAGTAAAATTGAAAAATTATTTCATTTGCTTCAAAAAACTTGAGGAGACGCTAGGAACATAGTTTCAAATGCCCCATTAACCAACGAAGGCTTCGATATAGCCTGGAAAAATCTTGTTCTTCAATACGAGAACAATCAGATTCAGGTCAACGAACAATTGAAAATTTTATTTGACCTTCCGAAAGTTACCGAAGATTGCGGTCAATCTATTCAGACTCTACAACGAACTTTTAATGGCTGCATTCAAGCTTTAAATGCTTTAAGGGTAGAAACTGGCACTTGGGACCCCTTCCTGGTATATCTTTGCTCGACCAAGCTTCCCCGAACACTTTTGAAGGAATTTGAAAACTCTCTTCAAGAAATAACAAAGGTTCCATCGTGGGAACAATTTAACACTTTTTTGACTCACCATTCTAAGACTTTAGAGTCAATTGCGGCCATCACACAACCTAAACCCTATCAACCAAAAAAGGAAAGTTCCAAACCGTTCACTAAACAAAAACAGGTTCACAGTTTTCATACAAACGCGACTCAAACCAATAACGAGTCGAAAACTCAGAAACGTTTTCCAGCAAAGGGGGGACAAAAAGACTCTACGCACAATTGTCAACATTGTAAAGAGCCTCACCCATTACGATCCTGCCCTAAATTTTTAGAAAAAAATGTGAATGACCGAATTCACATAGCAAAAGTCACAAATTCATGTTTTAATTGTATGTCAATAAATCATGGTGTCAAGGACTGCGCAAGCAAATATAGTTGTAGGCTGTGCAAACAAAAACATAACACTTTGTTGCACAAGGCAACGGTGACCCAGCCTATAAGTTTACCACCAAATAACGCTGACGAGCAAGCTAGTACAAGTGCTGCAGCGCAAGCCCAATACATACAGTCCACTTCTGGATCAGGTATTCCTAATCTGACTTCCTTGACCCTGCGGGGAAATAATCAGTCCTCGACACAGCTAATAGACAAAGAAACTTTGTTATTTACTGCAATAGTACAAATCGAAACTAGAGGCGCAAGATACCAGGCAAGAGCAATCATCGACCCTGGATCCCAATCCACGTTTATATCGGACAAATTAAAAAACCGATTAAACTTACCTACAAAACGTAATATAGTACACGTTTCCGGCTTGAGTCAGACAGTTTCTGAAACTTCGACCAAAGCCTGTTTGTTTAACCTTTGCTCCAGGGTGGACACATCGTTTAAGTTAGAGGTATGGGCACCAGTTTTGAAGACCCTTCCATCCAATTTACCGCCCCAAACGTTAAACGCAGAACAATTCGCAGAGGCTGCAAAACTAGAACTTGCAGACCCACACTTTCATCAAAGTCGACCCATCGACCTACTTATAGGCCTCGACTTAGGCCCCTCAATATATAGTATGGAAACACCGATGCAGTCCATTGGATCCCTTTTGGCACAAAAAACAGTATTTGGGGGACCAATTTGTACAACAACTTCACCTAGAAAAACGATATCGTTACTAAACACATCGTCCCTGGACCGAATCCTCACACGCTTTTGGGAGGTGGAGGAGACCCCAAAAAAGGTTTTGAGGTCAGAAGAGGACACGCAGTGTGAAAATCACTACAAGTCTACAACCCGTAGAAGTGATTCGGGTAGATATATTGTTACCCTACCCTTTAAAAATGGCGAAGAAATAGGCGTATCTAGAAATATTGCCATGGCCCAATTTTTGAGAATGGAGCGCATGCTTAGCCAAAAGCCAGATCTTAAAACACAATACGACCAAGTTATTGTAGAATACCTCGAGCTAGGACATATGAGGAAAATTTCTCCCCTGGAAATTAATAAATACCCAAATTATTACCTGCCGCATCACGCAGTAATAAAACCCGAAAAGTTGACTTCGAAGATTAGAGTAGTTTTCAACGCATCGAGCCCGTCTTCAAATAAGAGAAGTTTGAATGACATTTTGTATCCAGGACCCATACTTCAACAAGACTTAGTGCTCATAATATTGAAGTGGAGATTCTTCCGTTTTGTGTACAACGCAGATGTCACAAAAATGTATCGCCAGATACTCATTGACCCTACGCAAACAAAATATCAAAGGATATTGTTTAGAAAATCTGAGGCTGATCCTATTGAGGATTACGAACTCCTCACAGTGACGTTTGGAGTTAATTGCGCGCCCTTTCTTGCCATAAGAACCCTTCTTCAACTAGCCGAAGATATAGGGACAACTCACCCCCTGGCGTCAAACATCTTACAACACAACATGTACGTAGATGACGTTTTAGCTGGTGGCCACACATTAAACGAAGCCATCAAATCACGAAAAGAACTTACAACTGTTCTAAAATCTGCCGGTTTCGATCTGATGAAATGGACCTCAAATGATCCACGAGTAATTCAAGATTTGCCAAATGAGACCCTACTACCGCTCGACTGGTTAAACTTATCCGAGAACGCCGGAACCAAGACACTCGGGATAAAATGGAACATTTCCTCAGACTCTTTTACATTCACTGTCCCAGGTGTTGAATTGAAAGAAAATTACACAAAAAGGGAAGTTTTATCTACAATTGCCAAATTCTTTGACCCTTGCGGATGGATAGCTCCAGTAATTGTTGATGCCAAGTTAATCATGCAACAGATTTGGTTAGATAAAGTCGACTGGGATGAAAACCTAAAACCTTTGACTTGCCTCAAATGGCAAAAATTCGTGAAAAACTGCTCTGCAATAAATGCCCTAAAAATTCCTCGTTGGATCCAGTACAGCCCTAATTTAAATGTTGAAATACATGGCTTTAGCGACGCCTCAGAAAAGGCTTATTCTGCGACTCTTTACGTCCGAATACAGTCTGAAAATTCTATATTTACATATTTACTGGCCTCTAAGACTCGTGTTGCTCCCATTAAAAATATATCGCTACCACGTTTGGAGCTTTGTGGATCAGTTTTACTGGCAAATTTAGCCTCAGGAATTCTGCCAAATCTTCAAGCTACGCAAATCGACACATATTTTTGGACCGACTCAACAATAGTACTGGCCTGGTTAAAGAAACCCCCCTGCACGTGGAACACCTTTGTTGGCAATCGTGTCTCAGAAATTGTAGATAAAGTCGGCAATAGTCATTGGCAACATGTCGACTCAAAAGAAAACCCAGCAGATATAGCCAGCCGGGGATGTACGCCCGAAGAATTAGAAACCCACAACTTATGGTGGTATGGACCTTCATGGCTTAAATTACCCAAACATAAATGGCCAAAATCCAGAAGTCCAAATGACACCAATTTAGAGGCAAAAACTGTAAAGACGTTAACTACTACTACTCAGGAGGACCCATTGAACCGGTTCTCCAATTTGTCGCGCGCTTATAGAGTATTAGCTTATGTCCTACGTTTCTGGAGAAACACTGGTGTAAACAGAACCCGCCTTCGGATATCTTCAAACGAAGTTACACCAGAACAAATAATCGATGTCAAAACACGACTCATTATTTGGACGCAAAAACAACACTTCCCAGACGAATATAAGCAGTTGAAGCTCAAACAAAGGTTTTCGTCTTCTAGCAGTATTTTGACCCTCAACCCGTTCATGGACCAACTAGGCGTCATCCGAGCCAACGGACGTCTGGTTCAATCACCAGCGCTCACATATAACGAACGACATCCAATATTTTTGCCGTACAACTCTAAGTTCACCAGATTGCTGACCGAATTCACTCATAAAATCACTATTCTTGGTGGAAACCAACTTATGGTCCGAGTACTTCGTACGGAATTTTGGATTTTTCGTTTGAGGCCCTTAGTAAAAATGGTGATTAATAATTGTAAAACTTGTGTTTTGTACAAAAAACACACTTTGAGTCAGATCATGGCTTCCTTACCACCAGAGCGCACAACACTTTCTCGCCCTTTCACCACAACTGGAGTCGACTACGCTGGACCTTTCAACATTCGCAACTTTACTGGTCGAGCCTGCCTTATCACAAAAGGGTACGTCTGCATATTTGTATGCTTTGCCACTAAAGCTGTTCACTTAGAGCCAGTAAGTGATTTATCGACCCAAGCCTTCCTAGCTGCCTTTTCCCGTTTTATTGGAAGACGTGGATGTCCAGCAATCGTATACTCGGACAACGGCACGAACTTTGTCGGAGCAGCAGAACTCATCAAAAAAGATCGTCTAGAATTTATAAAAACTCTTCAATCCCAAGTTGAACACAACTATAGCCATCAAAATATTATTTGGAAATTTATACCCCCTGGTGCCCCACATATGGGCGGACTCTGGGAAGCCGGTGTAAAGTCATTTAAAACCCACCTAAAGAAAATGATACCTGATATGAAATTCACCTTTGAAGAGTTGACAACAATTCTCACCCGCATAGAATCGTGTTTAAACTCTAGACCCTTAAGTCCTGCTAGCGATGACCCAAATGACCTTAACCCATTGACCCCTGGACACTTCCTTATTGGAACTCCATTATTGACCCCAGCCGAACCGGATGTAAGCAGCGAAAACCTGACCCTCATCAACCGCTGGAAACGCCTAAAGGTCATCTACCATTCATTTTGCCAAAGATGGATATCCGAATACCTGGCCGAACTGCATCGCAGGTACAAGTGGAAGTCTCAGAGGGATGACGTTAAAGTCAACGACTTGGTGGTCATCAAAAACAACAATTTGCCCCCCAATGAATGGCAAATGGGCCGAATCACGAAGACCCATATTGGTACTGATCAACACTGTAGAGTTGTCGACATCCAGACAAAAAATGGGATCGTTACCAGACCCATTACAAAAATTGTGGTTTTGTTTTAAAATATACTTAACATTCTTTAAAAGAAAATTTTCCCAACTAATGTTTCACTGAATTCCTACTTACAGGTATGGCATCCCACAAAACAATTCTAAGTTTCTCATCAACAGATTTGATTGCCGTCAACATATTCAACCCCACACGACCCGCAAACTTGAATCGAAGTGAGATCCTAGATGCCATATCTGCCAAAAATCATCACAACACCTTGTTTACATTGTAACCTGGTTTGCGGACCTATGTTTACCTGCACCAAGTCATGGGGGCCGGAATGTTTAAGGATGACTCGTCCCAAACGCAGCACCCTGTAAAATACTAACGGTCCTTAAATTGTTGTTTACATATTTATTTTACATTTTGTCATTACATTATTTTTCTTGTTCTTAATTTAACTTGCAAGATCATTTTCTCAATAATTAAAACTCACTCTAGTTTTGACCTTTGTACAAATAACATTAAACACTTGTGAACAAACCAAACATAAAATCAAAAAGAAACATTTAAAGTAGAAAAAAAACTGTGAACAAAAAACTCTAAAATATAATTGAACAAAACTTGAATTTGAAAACAAAAAACAACAAAAATTAATAAACCTAAAATATAATAAAAACCAAAAATAAAAAGGTGTTTTTTATTAAAGGAAAACATAAGAAAAAAAGAACCACAAAAAATCAACCCCCAAACAGTTCTACTTCATCTTTGTTCTAATTCAGCTTTATTCTAGTTCAGCATTGATCTAGTGTAGTTTTGTTCTATTCTTCTATATTTTGATCGTAAAGCAAAACAATTGTTTTTGGAAGTATGTGTTTTGTAATGAGAGAGTAATATACACACACTATCTAAATTTAATGAAATTGCTTGTAAGCAATATTTCTTGTGCTTGTGCATCTCTTTAGTTGATACAACTGTGTATTTAAAATCTGAATTATGTAATTTTCATCTTCCTCATATACCAACTCATTTGGGCACACAAAAAAATTAATTTCATATTTGAATACGAAAATCGCATAATTAATTAAAAAATTTTTTGAATTTTGTGCAATGACGATTTTTGCGGTATTGATCAAAATGTTCTAGGTATAGTTTATTGAGCCAATAAAAAAGTTGACAAAAATAATTTGTTTAACAAAATGTTTACGTGATTTGTTAAAATACATTGTTGGAAATGTTTAATAAATCAAACAAAATGTTAATCGAATCTTTGTTTTTTTATTAATTATGCTGTGCTTAATTCCCAATTTTTATTCTTTGATAAATATACTAAAATTTATTGTGGGGAATAAGCTAGTTCCTATGCGAAATTCGCTGGTTGCTTAGGTCAGATCATCAGAAAACCTTTTTCCAATGACTTTGGAAAAACTTAGGATATTATTGAAATAAAACTGTAAAGCAAAGTTTTTAGCATCATCTACAAATTTACAAATAATTGCAATCGATATTCCGAAATAATAATAAATAATTATTCTAGGGGAAATTAATTTTAAAGGTTTTTAAAAGCTTTGACCATATCACATAAACGCTTATATCACTTTTTTCACAAAAAACATTTATTCAAATTGGCTATTTGATCTTATAAAAAGAGTAATTGCGTTTGGTGCGGAAACTTTTATGCGATTTCGAAAAAAATATATATAATGGGTCATAATACGTTTTATGCTCTATTCGACTTGCTATAACATTGGCAAAAATTGTAAAAAGTTATATGTATGTATGTCTGCTAGGTATGTATGTACTATGTATTTTTCTTGATACACTTAAAGAATTGATATTTTACTTGAATTGAGTATGTGAGTTTATATGTATGTATATATGCTAAATAATTATAAAATTGTGCTAAAATAGAACTTAGCACTTTTTTCGAAATTCTTAGCGCTAAAATGGGTTAACTGGCAAGCCTGTAGGTACATAAATATTTATGAACACTGAAAAACCCAAATTTGTATGTAAATTCCTGCGCGACACGTAATAGAACAAGTGTCGCGTAAATCGTGCACGACACAAAGTGAGACAATGTCGGTCAGCCTGTCTGTCGTTGATGACCTCATGCACGACATTGTCGTTCATATTGTGTTTGATGACTATATAGACGACAATGGATTCTACTTTGTCGTCAACGACTGCGTATAAGACAATGTTGATGAATTTACAGAAGTTACAGTTTACACGACGATGTCGCCTATAAACCTAAACGAATTAATAAAAATATACAATAGCACATACATACATATTTTTAAAATCATACATTAGTCTTTAAGTTCTCAGACTTGACCGACTGATTTTCTTCACTTTTATTTGGTTGTTTTTTATTATTATCGTTGGTTTACAGTTATTTTTGTTATTTATTGGAAACAAATTATTTTTGTTTGTTTAGAAGACAGCTTACAAGATAATGTCGCTCATATTGTCGTGTTTAGAAGTTAATAAAGGACACCTTACAAGAAAACGTCGGTCATGTTGTCGTGTATAGGTGTTCATATAAGACAATGTCCCCCATGTTGTCGTGGATAGGCTTTGATAAAAGACAATGCCGGTCATGTCGTCGCTTATAAACTTCTTTAAAAGACAGTGCACAAGACAATGTCGTTTATTTTGTGACGACGATGTCGTCGACAGTTTTGCCAACTGGGTAGTGTCACAATTAGTTTTTTTTTTTGAACAGAAAATTTAGAGAAAAATTTTTTTTTTAAGTTAAACTACTGTACGTAAAAAAACAATAAAATTATAATTTTTTTTATTAAAGCTTAAAAAAATTACACATTACTTTTACAATGAATAATTGATTAAAAAAAGTTTAAATTAAATATGTATTAAAATTTGTACATAAATTTAGATAAAAAATCAGAATCAAATTTGCACTGTGTTGAGGATACGACAGCAGAGTTTGGTGAGGATACTTTCCTTACTGACAACGTTTGATTCTTTAGTAGCCATTGACCTTAAAAGTGGGGGAAATGGGATTCAGGGGTGGGGGATAGGATTATAGGTGATGGGAATAGAATAGGGAATAAATTACATTTGGTCATGCCTCCAACTTGTTTTTACTGTACTGTTCAGATACAAGTTCCAAAGCAGACACTTATCCAGGTGGTGGATTTTAATTAGATAGCGTACGAATTCGCAAGACGGTTCGAACCTAGACTAAGAGATAAGGGACAGTGGGTAAAACCCCCCTTTGTGTCTCTTCTATGGGGTGATTCGAAATAGTTTCCTCGATACCGTTAACCGCTCCTGGATGGATAGCACGGATTGCAGGTTGTCTAGGACGTTTTTGCCCGGATTAGACGCAAAGGCAACCAAGTTTCTATAGGGCTTAAATAGGAGTAATCTCAGTTCTCTTATAGGGGTTTTGCCGGGCCATTGTTCTGTAAGGGCTTTTACAAGTAAACGGGACAATACCATTATGCGAGGATACTGAGGAGCTAGAGACGATTGAGCATGTGCTGTGGCACTGTTCTGGGATACACGATCTCAGACGGAAATATCTGGAAATAGGTTCACGACGAACTGGGGAGTATCGCTGGATGTAATACAGTACATAGCAGCATACACCATAAATGGTGACATCGACATGACATGACAATGTTATGTTAAAAACAAAGTTTTTACAACGCCCACGAAGCAGATCCCGGACCGTTATGGAATTCATTCAGAACTTCACTTTCGATGACGGCACTACTATAAGGTTTTTAACTGGCGTTGCACTTTCCCACATACGGTACAGACAGCCATTTACTGTCTGATGGCTAGTCCACAGAGCCCAGTATGCTTTCATTAGTGGGCTTCGCCAACTATAAATTCTCCGCATTGCAATAAATATGCTTGCTTAAAACTCACGTATTTTCGCAAAATCATCTCCGCTTCTTAATAGATTAAGCATTTTTAAATAAGTTTTTTATATCCAGAAAGATTTGTTCAAAAGTTTTCAAATGATACCAATATTAGTCACATTGGTTCAGAAATGTAGTGGAAAATCGCATATGTGTACATATGAAAACTTCAGAGGTGCATTACTATGCGTTTCCGAAACTTTCTATATATTTTTTTCTTCTTATATTTAAGTTTTCTATCACCCTATGCAAATCTTTTTTTGTTTGGAGCTGCGTTGGTAAACTAGATTTTTTTCAATTATTGAATTAGACACACATAAGTTGTTCATATTCTTATTTAACCAAATTGATATTTAAATTAAAGTTTAGTTCATCAAATTTAAATTTCATTAAATTATTTTCAGTTATTTCGTGGGAATAGAAAAATTTGTAATTTAGAAGATTTTGTTTATTGTGCTTAATTCCCAATTTTTATTCTTGATAAATACACTGGAATTTATTCCTATGCGCATTTCAATGGTTGCTTAGGCCAGATCGTTAGGAAACTTTATCCAAAGATTTTAGAAAAAATTAAAGAAATTAAACAAATAAAACTTTTAAGCGAATAAGAATTATAAGCAACAGCTCTACTTGTAATTATATCAAAGCTTAAACAGAAACAACAACAATAAACAGTGAGTTTACCTTTTCTTACATTCCCCACTACAATTGGTTGAAATTCCAACATTAATTGTAGTTGTAAGTAGGTTAAGAAAAAAACAACTTGCTTTATTGTTTTTGCAAACAAAAATAAAGCATGTTGCCAATTTAGTTTTTTAGCCGTGCACTTGCCAGTTTATTGTCTTTGGATGAAGTTTCCTGACGAAGAATTTTTCCTCTATGGATGTGTAAATTCCCATAAGTCTTATCTAATGTAGTTTTCAAGATATAAAAGTGGAAAACAACACCAAGTCCAATTTGCTTGGACGTTAATTGCATTAAATGTGTTTGGTGTGGCACTGAATTTGTAGACAATTTTTATTTAAACATGCAGATGCGACTTCAGTTTTTACTTGAATAATTTGTATAACACATTTCGAAGAGAAAATTAAGGTAAAAGAAATTGTTGTAATATTACATTTTTATGTACAGTAGACGCTCAGAAATTCGAATTTCCAGAAATTCGAATTAGTAATTTCATTACATTTGGCGCTCTAAAATTAGAATCCAAAATTCGAATTTTGGAGCGTTTTTTTTATTTTTAACACTAAAATTTTCTCAGCTAGTGCCGGTTCACACACGTCAAGTTTGACTCATCAAGTCTTCAGGTTTTAGGAGAGAGGGGAAAATAAATGGTATTATCTTTTCCCTTCTCTCTTAAAACCCTAAACTTGACGAGTCAAACTTGACGTGTGTGAACCGGCACTTAAGTTTAACCAAATACAAAGTAATAAGGGGAATCCCATTTAAATAGAAGATTTACAGAAAGACAACATTACACAAAAGTACGGGAACAGAAAAAACAAAATTTTAAGCACAAAATAAAAATTCAGTGTTTTGACAGTCTTTACAACACCAAAAAAATTTGCGCAACTTTTGAAAAATTTTATATTGGCTCTAGAATTAAACTTCTTTTACTAAAAATAAAACAAAACAAACACTTTCACAATAACTAACATTATGTTTCCCTAAGACTTCAGTACAAAACTTTTTATTTAAGTACATTGTTTTATTCCACAAGACTTTTTCCAGAATTTGGATCATGAACTTTTTTCCTTTTTTTTGGTTTGGTTTATGTTTTACAGCTGTTTGACAATTAACACAATTTGCACGAAAAACAAGTCTGGGCTGTTTCGTGCACAAATTAAAAGTACGGGAACGCTTTTCGTGCAAATTGGGATCCCGAGGGATCCCAAAGTAGAGTAAAGAAACAGAACTAAAATAAATTTATAATAATAACATAATAATATTAATAAAAGTATTTAATTTTTTGTTTCATTATTTATTTATTGAATCTTCATATATTAAATATGAACTCACAATAATTAATCAAATCTTAACCTACATAATACTCTATTTTATGTCCTGCCAGTGCCAGACAAAAATTTTTTCATCACGGGTTCTGTTCACATATATAGGTGTTTATCGCTCATCTAATTACACAAGTGCTGCAGTGCCTCTTCTTCTTAAGCGAGTGTTGCCGCTATCATTTAAAATATTTCGAGCTAGTGGGTTCGGATGCAATTCAAGCCTTTTTAAGTATTTTACTGCATATTTCGTAATCACAGTTTTAACTAATGGAACATTGAGATCCTTGTGAATATTTGAGTTTTTTACATACCAAGGGGCAGTTGTGATTATTCGAAGAAGTTTATTTTGGCGCCTTTGAATTTTTTCGACGTTAGAGGCGGAGGCAGTGTCCCATAACTGAATACCATAGCACCAGATTGGCTTTAAGATGGAGTTGTAAAGTAGAAGTTTGCAGTCAAGACTAAGGACAGAGTTTCTTCCAATAAGCCAATGAATTTGGATGGCTTTTAGTTTCAGGTATTTTACATGCGAATTTTGAGGTATTATTTGGTTATTGATTTTAATAGGGGGGCAAGATTCCCGACTCAAGGTGAATGTTATATGTACGCATTTTTGCTCATTGACCTTTATCCTCCATTGCTTTAACCATAGTTCGAGCTGAAATATATGATCCTGTAGGTATCGAGATGCTTCTTGACTGTTTTCGTGCACGCTTAGAAAAGCTGTATCATCAGCAAATGTTGAGGTTTGGGTGTAGCTGTTTGTTGTCATATCCGAGGTATATATTAAGTATAAAAGTGGGCCCAGGATGCTTCCCTGAGGGACTCCAGCGCCAATTAGATGAGGAGAGCTTAAATAATCACCTTCTTTAACAATAAACTTTCGACCAACTAAGTAGCTTTCTAACAGCTTGTGTGTGTTAACTGGTAAGTTTATCTTCAATTTATGTAACAAGCCTTCATGCCAGACTTTATCAAAAGCTTGAGAAACATCGATGAAGAGAGCGGAGCAATATTTTCTTTCTTCAAAGGTTTTTCTTATTGCGTTTACTATACGATGGGTTTGTATTTAATAATATATTTTTAAGTTTTATTTACTTTTTTTTATTTTAAAAAGAATCACACTAACAAAACAAAAAAAATGAAACAAGTACGAATCGTATGAACAGCATGGCAATCTAGTTTCAGAGAGCTAAACCAGTGGTTTATATCCTCGTATGAACATGGCATAAGACTTGATCTGATCAATAAGACTTGAATTGTATGAATTGGGACTTAATACCCTTTGTACCCTTGCATAAATGGCGGTTGTTAATTAATTTTTCAAGTGGCGTTGGAAGCTGTGCTATATTTTTTTCTTACTTATTGCCATACACTTGTAAACATATACAGCCAATTCACGTGAGGGCTTTTACAACTTCGTTTTATCTTGATTCCCTTTTAAAGCAACTTCCAAAATCTCTGCGTTCATACGATGATATTTGTTTGCATGTCTTTTTTTTATTTGCAGTATGGCCTTGATTATTCTTCATTCGATTAACCGGCAGCATCAATTAACTGGAAAATAAAAAATTGTTTTGCATTGATTTAAATTACCTCTATTATCCGGCATTACCTCTGTTTCAGAAATTATAAACAAATTATCGTTTACTTTTGAACAATCAAAACAAATTTAAATAAACGAAGAAAGAGAATTTCCTTTTTTTTTTTTGTTTTTCATTATTTATTTATTGAATCTTCATATATTTAATATGAACTAACAATAATTAATCAAATCTTATCCTAATACATTATATATGTCCAGCCAGTGCCAGACAAAATTTCGTCATAACGGTTTATGTTCACATATGTGGGTGTTCATCGCTCTTTTGATTCGGTGAGTGCGGTGAGTATCTCTTCTTCTTAAGCGAGTGTGGCCGTCATGATTTAACATATTCCGAGCTAGTGGATTTGGGTGTTGTTCAAGCCTTTTCAAATATTTTTCCGCATATTTTGTAATCATAGTTTTTACTAATGGCACATTGAGATCCTTATGAATGTTTGAATTTTTAACGTATCAGGGAGCGGCTGTGATTATTCGAAGAAGTTTATTTTGACGCCTTTGCATTTTTTCGATATTAGAGGCCGAGGCAGTGCGCCATAGTTGAATATCGTAGCACCAGATAGGCTTTAAGATAGAGTTGTAAAGTAGAAGCTTGCAATCGAGACTAAGGACAGAGTTTCTTCCAATACTTCGTCGTGCTGTTAACACGTTTTTTCTTTATTGTCCCCGTGTTCTCGTCCATCAATGTTAAAATTAAATTACTGGTGTTTACGTCGTCCGTCAATTAAATAGAAAAAAATAAATAAACAAAATAAAATAAAAAAATTTAAATAAATACAAAAGAAATAGTTTAAACTTAAAACTACAAAATAGACCAAAAATTTTACATATTAAAACTAAAAACGCAAATTCCAAAACAAACAAAAAATAAACACAAAACATAACTGAAAATATTTAAAAAAAAACACACACAACACTTAAAAAGAAAAAATACAATAACAACATTCACTTAATAACTGTGGCTTCAATTGGAAATAAAAAAAATAAAACAAACAACAAAAACAATAAAACACATTTCAACTCTTTTAAAAATCAAATTTACAATAACAACAAAACAAGTGCACAACCATCTAGACTTGTGCCAAATCGTTCATTTCAGTGACCGGTCATTTTCGTTCAATCATTCAAATTGAACCCGTTCGTTCAGTTCGTTCATTCCGTTCAATCGTTCGTTTTATGTACAACAAGACAAAAACAACAGGCCAAATTGTTTTTGTACGGCAAAACATTCATTTACAACTGATTAAATACGGTAATGTGATAAAAGAAACAAGTATAGCATACTTGTGTGATGTTACACTCAAAATACTATGTAGGTAAATTCAAAAGAATATTAAAGGCGACCGTACACGACATGTATTTGTCATCTGACATGTCAAATTTCCCACTGCAAAATACATACATGTCGTGTGTTACCTTTTTAACTTTGCTTCTGTAAAAGTCAGACGCAAAGTCATCTGACAAAATTTCAATTAGAGCGTGCTCTATTTTCTTCTGATAAACCATCTGACATCAGAAATCTATGCCGCGAAGAAACCGGCTGCGGCGCCCACTATTGACGGAATCATTAGCCGGCTGAAGTTAATTTTTTACAATACCGAGATATGTTTGATCATCTTTCCATTGAATAGAATTTATGTGAATATATACATAAAAACCGATTTATTATAAAATCCTAAATTGGTATCTTTGAATTAAAAGAAAAAAATGTTAAGATGGCTAAACTATTTTACGGCGCAAGTAAAAAATTTCATGGCGGCAGCAAGCTGTTTTAAAACCGAGCACTACTTTGGTTTCTGCAATAACAATGCGAAAAAAACAGAGACAATGTCAGAAGCAAATTACATGTACGTTTGTGACCGAATATTATAAACCTTATGTAAAACAGCGATTTTGACAGACATGCACAATTACATGTGACTTGAAAATTTGACATGTCAGATGACAAAAACATGTTGTCTATATGCTCCTTAAGTTGAAAATTGAAAATTTGATTAGAAAACGGATGATTTCATTTAAAATAAAGAAATTTTACAGCTATTTTTTTAATGCTAATTTTTAAACGGAGAAACGCTTGAGGCGTACAGTGGGGGCAATGGGGTCATGCCGGATTATTGGTTCACCAGGCGATCATTTCCTGACGACTTGAGGCTTTCAGAAATGGTTTCTAGCGTTTTTTTGAAGTGAGATACGCTCAAGTTGTGAGGAAATGGTAGTTCCACCAGCCATAGTCATTGCAATAACTGGAAAGGTATTTGTTTAGCAACTTACGTCGTTATCCCATTGCGGGATATTCAGGGCAGTCCTAAGGTGCTAGGGTAGCAAGATCCCGCCTGTTAGATGCACCCTTGATATCGTGCGGTGTGAGGGCAAATACTGAGATTTTTCTCCCCCCTTAATTTTGTCATTTACTCTGCATCTCCTGAAACCAGAAAAAAAACAGAATTAGGTCATATTTATACACAAATCAGCAAATTATTTTGCGATATCTTACCTGCAAGCCTTATTTTCCTGAAAAAGCCGCCGCATACACACACCTACATATCTAATTTTTTTTTTTGTTTTTGCTTTTCTTTGGAGGAAAGAGGATTTTTCGTTTTATTCACGTTGCTATACGAAAGCTGCGAAAAATTCTGAGCTACGCTTTGATTATTATTTTTGTTTTTTATTTGAAAATTTTCTAGATAGCTTGTTTTTGCTTTGCTTTGAATGAAAGTAAATTTTAGTTTAATTTATTTTGAAATACCAGCAGAGCTAAGGATTCTGTGCTACGCATTTTATAAGTTTTTCCTTCGTTAAAGTAAATTTGAGTTTTAATTTTTTTATTATTTCAAAAATTTTTCGAATAATTTGTTTTTGCTTTTCGTTGGAGGACAGGGAATTTTAGTTTTATTTACTTCGCCATAAAAGCGCTACGAAAGGTTCCGTGCTAAGCATTGTATATTTTTTTCTTTGGTTAATATATTTAACAGTTTTTAATATTTTATTTTATTATTTTTATTATACTTGGTTCAAGTTTTAATATTTTCTTGATTTTTATATGTTATTTTGATATTGTCTATTTTTGACGTAAAACTCTTCTAAATAATTTCGTTTTCAATGGTTTTAACTCGTCGTGCGAGTCGTCTAATTCAACAAAACAACGCCATGGCGACCACGAGAGACAGTGTCACCGGTAGCACCGATACCCCTACCATCGTGTCGATCACTACCTTGAATAATCCCACAGCCAGCACCACCACCACGACAACAGCTGCTAGGATAGGTCTTCCTGTCTTCAGTACATAAACCTCACACGATATATCTACAAATTCCGAAATTGCAGATCAGCCTATATTATCCCTACCATTTCTTAGCGAGGCAGCGCAAAACATACGCAAAAAGGTGCGGGAAAGCGTTTTTGGCCTCCAAAGGGGAGAACTACCGAGGCTGCTGGCGAACTGCAAAACCTGGTGGAAGCGTCGGTTGGCTTGCACCAAGCCCAGCTGATGAAAGAGGTTGATGAGAGGATCCAAAGAGCCCTAGACGAGGTGAAACAGCTTATTCTGTCGCAGGGCGCGCGCGGCCAAACAGCTAGGCCCGCAGACATATATCCCGTGGCACCCATGAGTTACCGCCACTGCAGCCATCCAGAACCTCTTTGGAGGCACAAGCTACGGTATATGGACAACCAGCAGCACCCCTAGTGCCGCAAACTTATATGCCACCACCCCCATTGGTTGCTGCTCCGAATTTTATGCCCGTCTGCCAAAATGCGGCCGGAAGTGAGGGGCGATATACATAGCAAACTCCCGGGGTAACGCCTTACCAGCCACAACAATTGCCGCGACAGCAGCAAAGTAATCTACCATTTTCTCAACCGCTGGAACAGCAGTATGGTCAGCCACAACAAGTATTACATCCACAAAACCCTTTGCAGTATGCCCAACCGCCAGTTCACCCATATGGTCAGCAGCCACAGATGTGGGCGCAACCTGCGCCAGGCCATCCGCCCATTTACCAGCAGTATTATGGTTCTCAGTCTTTATATCCACAGGAGGCTTGGTCAAGGCCAGCCACGCAGCCGCAACCACAGCAAGGGTACAACTTGGCCATGTCTATGCCAGGGAGGTCTGAATCGTTGGACAAATTTAAATTAGCCAAGTGGGGTGTCAAATTTGACGGCACGAATAAAACTATGAATGTGCAAGAGTTTATTTTTAGAGTGGGAGCTCTGAGGAGGGACTACAATTGCTCTGACAACGAAATTTTGCGTAGTTTTCATCTCTTACTGGATGGTCCAGCCCTTGACTGGTATTGGGACTATCGCAAGATTGTGCATATAAATACATGGGAGGAACTTGAAAAGGCTCTCTTGGCCCAGTATAGACGTTTTGAGCAAGAACATCAAATACAAATGAAAATCTTAAATCGAAGGCAGTTTCTCAATGAGTTATTTGATGATTTCTACAATGCTGTAATTAAATTACGGAATCAGCAACAGCAACCCTACGATGAGGAGCAACTTGTGGAAATTATGAGGGGCAATTTGAAGCCATCGCTGGCACAGATGATGTTCTCTGTGCGCCTAAAAACCTTATCTGAGTTTTGTCGTGAGGTGAGGCGGGCTGAAAGGGTGAGTGAATTGGCAGGTGCGGATGAAGATTTGTCGTTGATCGATTTCGAGGTAGATGGTATTCGGTCTACAAGCAGTTACACGTGCTGGAACTGTAAAGTGGTCGGTCATAGTTTTGTTGATTGCCCCGAGCCCATAACTAGGCAGTTTTGTTTTAGGTGTGGTAGGGAAAATGTAGTGGCGCCTAAGTGTCCAAAATGTCAGGGAAACCGGTCCCTTTTAGATAATTTTGTTTGAAAAGGAAAGAAAAACATTATTGTTTTAAATTTATTATATGTATATAAGTAGGTAGGCATACCTGTCGTTTTTCCCTCGAAACAATTCCGTTGGGGGAATTAAGCCCAGCGTGCGCGTAAGTTAGGGGTGAGCTCAGGCCTAATTTAGAGTAGAGAGAATCGGTATTCTGTTGTGGTGGAGATCCGGGGCTTCCCAAAACTTATATATATATAAAAAAAGGAAGAAAAACAAAAAAAAAATTTTTTAAATTAATTAAAAGGGCGTTTCAAAAAAGAAAAGGAAACAAATGTGAATATTGTTACTAGCGTACTGAACCTGCGCGAACCGTAAGACAAAGACGGACGGCCGGAAAACCAACCACCACCTGTAGCGGAAATTCTTCCTTCTCGGTTGGCTAGCAGTGAAACATCCTAGAAGAGAAAAGAAAATAATATAATAAAAATTGGAAATAAAATGTTAGTTTGAGAATAATTTTTTTTGTATGAAATAATTTAAAGTTTTAAATTGCTAAATTTGTTTTTCTGAATTTAATACTTTTGCTGGATTTTATTGTAAACTATTTAAACCTAATTGAGATTAATTTACAAATTGTTTTTAATAAAATTAAGTAATTTTTTTTATAATGTTTAAATGAAATATTTGAGTGTTGTCATAAGCGGCGGTAAGTAGGGGGATAATGTTTGCAGGTTAGATTTGGGATGTCGAGAAGGATGACGTCATGGCGAGACGAAGTGCTCGAGTGGGAGGGCATAGCATTTGTGTATAGGTGTGACCGGTAGGGAGATGCAGGACTACTTTGAGCCCCTAACATTTAATAAATTAAAACCATTAGCTGGTATGATTTTTTTGTTAGTGTGTGGATATGGTACAGGTTGCCGGCAAGAACCATCCCGTCCGGCGAGCTTCAGCCGAGCTAAACGCGGGCATACCAGCGCCGCTGGCAATCTGGCCACTCTGTGTTTTTTTTTTTTGTTTTGCCTGTTTCTATTATATGACCACCACACCACTACACGCTTTAAAAATAAATAAATTTTTCTGTTATTTTAAACTTAAAATATACAAACTACAAAAAATACATTAAAAGGTATTTTCAGTTAATTTTAACTCGATTTGAATTGCATACTAAGGCAGACCTACCAAATTGGCGAAAAATTTTTGTTGTTTTATTTACTATGTGCACATGTACATACATATGTAGGTATGTAAATAATAAAATAATTTAAAATAAAGGCAGAATTAGTCTTTACTTTCTGTTTCTGTTCTGTTCCGTTCTGTTTCGAAATTGTAATAGTTACTTTTTCTGTAGCAACTTATCAGCCATTTATGAGAAATTTATTAATTTTGCACCGTTTATTGTATTATTTAAATAACAATTATGCACATACATAGATTTGAAAAAATTAAATTTTATGAATTCTTTAAATCAAAAAATAGTTTATTTTAATATAAATATGTATTTTTTGTTATCTATTTTGCTGTTACTTACAATTACCTAACTAGTTTTTGATTTTAGCAAACTGAACCGCAACAGAACAGAAATAATAATCAATTTCATAGGTTTTTTAATAACAAAAACAAATCAGCTGATTCGTAACAGAACAGAACGTAAAGACTAACTGAGCCTTAACTTTGCAGTTAAGTACCCATTTCAGTTTTATTTTAAACATAAAAAATAACTGAACATATTTATTTTTTGAACAACATGTAGAAACAGTTAAAGAATTAGCTTATGTGCTGTTTTCACAACACAAGTGATTGAATGTGTAGTAAAATTTATATGTTGTGAAAACAGCACATTAATTATAAAATAACAAAATTTTCAATAAGTTTTAACTTTACGGAAAATAGTTTCAGTAAATTACATTCAGTTACTGCAAAAATTTTTGAGTGTACCCAAGAATGTATAGCAAACGAAATAAAATTCGCAGTTGTTTTTTCGTTTACCAAACAACGGATTGAAAAGAAACAGCCTATTATAGTGCTTATACCATGTTCACATGGACAGCAATATTCGCGTTTCGCTCTCTTATTCCTGTTTCGCGCCCCAAACATGATAAAAACGACTTGTTTTCCCATACAAAATTTTGAGAGCGAAACAGGTCGTTTCATTTTGAAACAGGCTGCGAAACAGGAAAAATGTACTATCATCACAGAATATACAGAACTGACACGAGACGGAAGATTTTGCCTTTTTTTTTGTCTCTTTCTAAGAAAGCTGCCCTTTTGCATTTTTTGTTTTGATTGCGCAATTCGTGTTGATAGTAGCGGCCTGTTTTTACACATTGCCACTTTACTACCAAAAAACATTTTCTTTCTCTTTCTTCGAAAGCTGCCCTCGCAACTGATTTGGGCCTTTTTCACACGTCACTTTTCACAGTTCTGTGTATTCTGTGCTATCATCTCCAATTTTGATAACAGTTATCGTTAGTTTATCTGAACTAGCTCTCAAAAAATATCAAAACAAAGAAAAAAATAAAATAAAAATTGATCTTTAATAAAATAAAGTGATAATTATAATATAATAATATTAATAACAGTATTAAATTATATTTTCCTTAGTTTTATTTACTTTTTTATCTATTTAAAAAAAAAAATCACACTAACAACACAAAAAAATGTCAAAGTGAAACAGGAATAAATCGTATGAACAGCATGTTTGGCTATCTAGTTTCAGAGAGCGAAACCAGTGGTTTCTATCGTCGTATGAACCACAGAATATACAGAACTGACACGAGACGGAAGATTTTGCCTTTTTTTTTGTCTCTTTCTAAGAAAGCTACCCTTTTGCATTTTTTGTTTTGATTACGCAATTCGTGTTGATAGTAGCGGCCTGTTTTTACACATTGCCACTTTACTACCAAAAAACATTTTCTTTCTCTTTCTTCGAAAGCTGCCGTCGCAACTGATTTGGGCCTTTTTCACACATCACTTTTCACAGTTCTGTATATTCTGTGCGGATCAGTCAGATGAACGATGAACGGCCGTTCAGTTTCATCGGTCAATTTCGTTCAATGGTTCACTTGGGTCTTTTTAGTCAGTCGGTCACTTGGTTACCGAACAAGTGGTTGAAAAGAAACAACAATACTATTGTGGTCTATTTGTGATGTCAGTAAAATATACTTATTTCATTTCCTCATTGCTTTACACATTTTCATAATACGGTCAGGGTTGTCAAGTTTCTTTGCGACCTAATATTCAATTTGGCGACATGGCGATTTTTTGGCGGCTTATAATATAAATGTCGATTTTGTTGGTTATTTGATAATGCTATGTTCACACTTGGGTTTTTAGACGCGTTTAAGCAAAATGTTATTACATATGAGATGAATAAGATAACAAATAATTAGGAAAAAAATTAAAACTGGATAAAAATACTTTTTAAAGTTATCAGAAGATTATTTTTAACATAATTATGATGAAATTGTGAAAATTTATAAATTACTTCAGGAAAAAAATAAAACATTAAGCAGAAATCGTGGCCGGTTGTACACGTTCATGTTCAGAGAATTCAAGTGTGAACATAGTATAAGCCATGCATATGTTTTTAGACTCGTAGACAAATTTACCGTTTGTTATTTGGAAATCCTATTTTAATGATGGTATTCCATCCAATTTAAATCAGTTTTTGGAAAAAGCTTATAACTATAAGGATACGTCCGGTACGTGCCATTTTAAAGAACTTTTTTATGTAACTCTTTATTGAAAGAGATCTTTTTAATAATACAAACTTCTTGACACGTTAATACGAGTTATAAATTATATAAATGTAAAGAGCACTTTTGTAGCTTCACACGATATGTTGAATAAACTAAATCGTATACATTATTTTCAAAAAAAAAAAAAACAGTAAGAATTACCTTGCCGGTGACGTGTATATTATTTTAGATATATATCCAATAATTCTTTAATACTAACCTAAAAAATGTTTTGCTGCTTTAATTAGACTATTGTAAACTATTGTACCTTTTTTGTGTTCACCAATCATTTTATTTTAATTAAACAAAATTTATATCATGGCGACTTTTTCCCATTTTTGCCAAATTTTAGCAATTAGGAAGACATTTATTTTTTAGGATTTATACAAAAAAGAATGTATGAAATACATATTTTATATTGTTAAAAACGCAATAAAATGAACAATCAATTTGGGGAAAAAGATCAAAATAAATCCGACAACCCTGGCTGCTATTGACAATTATTCTATAATGTTTATGAGCGTTGCCAGTTGTTCTTAATATAAAACCCGCCAAATGCAAATTTTTTATTTGAGCAGAAAATTTTATACATACATATATATTTCATTTAGTTTTAAAATAAGATCTTTAAATAAATTACCAAATTCAATATTCAACAGCTTTATTTATAAAAGCTAAGTCAAGTTTTAGAGCACGAAATTAAGATGGAAAACCCACTTTTAATGTATACATTACCTAAGCATTCGTTTATGAATAAAGCGGCTCATACACTTGCAATAAAATTGTTAAATTTTACGTGTTGTACAATTATATTGCCAATGTGTATGTAATATTCGAAGATGTACAATATTGGCAAAAATCAAAAGACTTTTGATTTTTATTGCACAACGAAAAGATAGTGAAGTGTGTTGGCAACATTGTATAATGCTGCTTATGTTATTCCTATAGGTTATGTTAACTTCTTATTAAATGATGCTATGTTCATACCACAGAATATACAGAACTGTGAAAAGTGACGTGTGAAAAAGGCCCAAATCAGTTGCGAGGGCAGCTTTCGAAGAAAGAGAAAGAAAATGTTTTTTGGTAGTAAAGTGGCAATGTGTAAAAACAGGCCGCTACTATCAACACGAATTGCGTAATCAAAACAAAAAATGCAAAAAGGGCAGCTTTCGCAGAAAAAGACAGAAAAAACACAATATTTTCTGTCTCGTGACACCTCTGTATGCTCTGTGACCAGGTACCCCATCTTGTTATACATGGTTGTGGTGGAAGCTTCAACAAAATATCCCAAAATATTTTTCAAAATATGCCGAAAAATATGCATTTATAACAACATGTGCAAAAACATGCATTTAAGGCAATATATGCAAAAATATGCACTAAAAAATGTATGCCATTTTACTGGAAATATTGTAATACGCAAAGATATTAACTTTAGGTGGGTCTCAGAGTAACGACAACAAACATGCATTTGCATGAAGTCCCTTGCCCTGGTAATAAGTTACATGGATGGGAAAGAACACTGCATATGCTAAAAATTGACAAAACCCTTGTCTAGAGTTACAGGCAATTCACATGGAGGCTTTGTCGACGTCTCTTTTGGTTTGTTGGCAAGCGGTGTAGAGAAGAAAGAGGGGTAAACAAAACGACTCGTTTTGTGTTTTTCTTGTCGTTTTTTATATTTCTCTTTTAACTTTTTCTTTTTACGCTTTATTCTCTTTCTTACTTTGAAGTGTGTGGTTGAAAATACAGTGAGTCCTCGATTATCGATAACAGACGGGACCGGCAGCATTCTTGATTATTAATTTTTTTTTTTTGTGTTTCATATTTTATATAAATATATAATGTATTATTATGTAAACATAGGGAAAAAAGTAATTGGCAGAATATGCTTCCAGTACGTTGGGAAATTCTCTTTCTTCGTTTATTTAAATTTGTTTTGATTGTTCTAAATTAAAGGAAAAATATAATTTGTTTATAATTTCGGATAACTGAGGTGATTTAAATCAATGCAAAATAATTATATTTTCCAGTTAATTGATGCTGCCGGTTAATCGAATGACAGATAATCAAGGACATACTGTAAATAAAAAAAGACATGCAACCAAAAATCATCGTTTAAACGCAAAGAGATTTTGGAAGTTGCTTGAAAAGGGAATTAAGATAAAACGACGTCGTAAAAGCCCTCATGTGAATTGAGTGTAAGAAATTATTTTTTTTTATACATTAGCCGCTCGCATCCCAAAAAGGGACCAAAACTATCTTAAAGGAAAAGAAATAAGCTTTCTTTTGAATAAAAAAAAAAAAAACATTCCCGCTAAAAAAAAAATAAAAAAAAGTTAAATTAAAAAAAAAATAAAAAAATATTTTTTAAAAAAACAAAAACAATTTTTTTCAAAAGATGGATCAAATAGCTATCGAAGCTACTTTGGACAAATTTTTCTAACACCAATAGGTAATAAGTTACATGGATAAGAAAGAACACCTGTATGTCAAATTTTGACCCCCACTAACTCAGAAACTTTTAGACCGATCTTGTTGAAAATTTGTGTCTAAACTACTATCCAATAGGACTAACCTTGGTGCAAATTTCATCCATCGGAAGACATCGATTTCAAAATTGGGTCACTTGACATGAAATCCCCCATATGTATTTATTGCCGGCAATTTATGTTGAAATAATTGTAAGTCCATTTTCGTTAACAGTTATTGCTTACATAAAACGTAAAATTTGGTTGTCAAATGATCAAAAAGAAGCAATCAAGGCGAATTAACTACAGGTGGTGTCGAAACGCCTTCTGATTTTGACAGTTCGAGCCTATTTGTTTTGATTTGTTAGCGTTTTGCTTAGAATGGTTGACATTTCGAGCAGTAAACACTAACAATGCAATGCAAAACCCCCTATGTTGTTTCTGTTGTTTTTGGATTGTTGTAGTTCCAACACCACCTGTAGTTGAATTCGCCTTGGAAGCAATAAAGAAAAAAAAATAGAAGCAAATTTTGTGAGAAAGAAATTAAATTTGTGAAATGGGAGCACATTAAAATTGTAGTAAAAGAATTAAATTAAAGAATTTAATATTAGTGTTTATTAAATTCTTTAATTTAATTCTTTTTGAATTATTAATTTTATAAATATAATTGTTTTCTTATTCGATCTTTATTATTTTAATTTATATTAATTTGTTTAATTTTGAGTTTTTTTTTAAACATATAATAATAATAATTTTACTTAAACAAAAAAAATTAATATTTTTATATAATAAGAAGACTAAGGTTTAACAAATTAATATATGTATATTGAAATAATAAAGTCGAGTAAGAAAGAATTTCAGCCTGTTCATCGATTTCGAACGTTAACGTTCGCATAGAAAATTATGTGTAAAACAAAAACAATTTCGAAAATTTGTTTTTGTTTTAAATGTAGTTTTCTATGCGAACGTTGACGTTCGAAATCGTTGAACAGGCAGTTTATATTAATAAAAATAATTATTCCATGATAGCGCTAATTTTTACACTGCGCCTTCTCTCTTGATTTTTCAAATTATGAGTTAACATCAATACGTTTTCCCATGCCGTTAACATAAGCTGAGCAATAAGAAATATTGCTCTGTTATTCTGCCGACGTTATTGACAACTTGCTGAGATATTTATCTTAAGTGTAGACCTGGGGTAAAGCTTCTATGTATTATGCGAAAAATACACAAGGTAAATCTAAACATTTGGCAACGCTGCTCAGAACTAAGCAGGCGACTTTGTGCCGCCTTATTATTTGCAATCGAACCACCGCCAGAGACCTGCGCCGAGCGGCTGAAAGCCGGCTGAGCCGAGCCGCCGAAAATTTTGAATAGCCGCCGCCGCCGAAAAATTTTCGGCTTATGTCGGCTTAAAATCAGCCGCCGTTTTGATTTTTTTTTAATTTAATTTTATATATATATTTAACCCGAATCAACCCAGAACTTTTTTTTTTCGATTTTTTCAGAAATATTTAATAGGGCGGGTATATAGGTCCTCTGGATTACAACCGTGCAAATTTTTTTCTCCTCGTTGTTTTGTGTCTCGAGATATAGGGTGTGACCATATGGTCACTTTGGGTACGATTAGGAATAATTGTGTTCGTTCAAACAAGAAAAAATGAAGCAAAATGTTATATACATTATTCTATCAAATTGGGTATGATAATTAATAAAACATTTGACGCAGACCCCAAAATCGCATTTTGAGCATTCAGTGCGTCCAACAGAAGTACAGTTGTCGGCTGCACAACGTCTTCTTTTTGCACATGGACGAACCAGGTGATCTTTTCTATCATAGCGCAAAGTTTCTTGTGAATATTCCTGGATATTTCTTTTGCGAGGGCCAAGAGATTTTGGATTTGCTCCAAAATGTTTGCAGTAATATAGACCAATCTGCCGTCTAAACTGTAGTTGTGGCATATCAGGATTAGCCGAGCGTCGTAGTTGCCATGCGTTATGTAGCGAAACATCAACCTGTCATGTGAATATGCTGCTCCACAAAATTTTTCTCTGACTCCAATTCTGTACATGTTTACGTTCTAATCCATTCGGTCTACACCACCCATAAAGTTGTTATATTCTTTAACTACGCATGGTTGTTTAACATTAATTTTTTTCTTTTGTTCTCTACAATACCGTTGATTCCAAATAGGACTTCTTCCATATAAACTCGATGCTATATTTACAACAGCGTTGTCATTCCACTTTGTTAACACAATATCGTCTCCTTCGCTTTAATGGATTCTACATAGCCTCGTGCTTTTTTCTGTATGATTTTTTAGTCTGCAATGGGGAAATTTTTGGGTATACGATTTTCAGGGATTATTCCTGTTGCAGTGTATCCACGGCTTTTTGAATAATGCAGTACAGGAAATCCGGTAAACAAATTGTCAAAAAAAAAAAACGAAAAAGGCATGCTTTGCACCTACGGAGAGAAATCGTCGATCATATTTATAAGAGGTGCGGTGCATTTGCCAAATCTTTCCTCATAGATGGACTTTGACCGAGGATTTTTTCCCGATTTACCAGATACCCAGGAGTCGTGCACAATGACCACACTTTAAATCCAAAGCGTAACGGTTTCCCTTTAATAAATTGTTTGCAGCGATGGCGTCCAAAGTATGATATCATACTTTCGTCATACGATAAATGCTGCACTGGATGGACATTTTTCAGCATATTTGCTTTCAAGTGATCTGTTATAGGCCGAATCTTCCATATTTTATCAACATCGTCAACTTTTTTTTACCACTATCTTCAAAATGCAGAAATTGCGATATCTGCTAAAACCTGTTTCTTCGCATAGCCGAATATATCAACTCGTTTCTCATGTCTTCATCTGCACCCCAGAATGATATATAACTTGTGTGACCGTCATAGCCACTCACTATCAAAATACCGATAAACGTTTTTAGTTCTGCAGTAGTTATATTTGGAACACTCTTTCCAAGAAATACTGCGTATTTATTGGAGGCATGGCAATTGAAGAATCTTTAACCAATGTAAATGAAGCGTTCTTATTCGCTAGTGGAATTTCCAATTCTGATATGGCCAACAGAAATGTCAACTGGCATTCCAACATCATCCTCATCAGCATCATCCGTACCACTAAGTACGCCATTTTCAACTTCAGGTTGGAGTATATACATATAAGGCAGCAATAGGCTCGTTTTCATTTTCATCACACAATTTATTTATGAAATCTATGCCTTCTTCTGTACTTAGCGCCCTAAAAATAATAATGAAGTATTTTTTTGAAATCTTACCCAGCGTGACCATACGGTCACAATGGTAAAAACTGCTCAAACTAACATGCAAAATGTTTGAAAACTTACAAATCACATTTTTCAATCATTAGTTTAATTCATTGGCCAAACAAAATATATTTGTTTTAAACCAAGAAACCCTTATTTCATAAAAATATTGCTTACTAACTTTTTGTAGTAATGCGTTTTCACGTTTTTTGAAATTTTTTTTTTACACCAAGTTGTAACATCCAATTGCTCTAACACTGCCTTTACACATGAAAGTTCTTTCATGAAATTTCTGTATACGTATTATAAGTAAAAATTTCAATGAAATAGACGACTTTCTTGAAAATTTCTTGTTCGATTACACAGGAAAGTGAAAGTTCATTTGAAAAATGTCGTCAAAGCGCAAAGTGGCAAAAATTGTTTTAGTTTTAGAACTAAAAAAACTAGAAATTGAAAACCAAAACAAAAAAAAAAAGAAATGAAAATAAAAAAACCAGTAAATAGGAGGCAGTGGGTAAAGCCATTATTAATAAAAAGATGTGAATTCGATGTGGAAGCGAATTTACTGAATTTTTTCCCCGGTGTATGTAATACGCAGCGACCGGATCTTTTTCTTTATGGCTTCAACGTCCAAACACATTTCATCTGCAATAGCTTCATACGATTTTTTTTTAATGTCGTTCCTTCTGTAGGAGTTGTGGTTCATATCCCACAAAATGGGGTGGGATCGGTACAAATTTATTAATTTAATAATTTGTTTATTGCTTTATTTTGCCTCCATTTTTATTGTTTTTCTTATTTGTAATTTCAGAGTTGCCAAGACAAATACTCACGCCGAACTTTAGGCATTCGTTCCAATTAATATTTATTTTTTATTTATTTTCCTAATATTTATCCACTTTAATTAGAATAGTTGTGTTTCAAATAATTGTAGTTAAAAAATATATTAAAATTCTTTATATGTATATACGTCCAAAACAAGTTGCTTTTGTAACTATAATTTAACACAATCCTGAAATTTCAAATGCAAATTTTAAATAGGCAACACTGCTTAGTTTATTGTCATTTGTTTTCATGAAATTGTCAAAAAATCGCTTTCTTGAAATTTTCATTGAAAGCAAGCTGAAAGTTGGGCTGAAAGTAAAAAAATGTAAATGTGTTAGTGAAAAATTGTGAGTGTATTGCGACTTTCATGAAATTACTTTCACGTGTAAATGCTGGGTAACAATAATACTCTTACTGAAAGAAAAATGCATTTTGGAGCAGCACACATATTTTATGAAGCGAATAAGCCTAAACTTATTAAAATCGGGGAATCACACGAATTTATAGATTTATTTTGCTATGCCTATTATGTGTGTGACCATATGGTTACGTTGGGTTGATTCGGGTTAATTTATCAATGTAATTTTTTTTAATTTTTAACTCTTGAATTCATAATGCCCACACACAGAACTAAAAAATGGTATGCACATAGTAGATTCGATAATGATTTTTTAGTATTGTGTGTATCCCTACAAGAAATGCATAACCAAAACAAAAAAAATCACTATTACTATAACACTATATTGGTCAACACTACCGGTCATATAACTAGTAAAATAACCGGTAGTCTTCTTGTAGGGTATATTACACATTTTGTTTAAACAAATTTAGTGTGGAAAGCTTGGCAGCTCTACCAAGTGAAACGTAATTTTTTTCAAAGGGAGGGCAACTCTACAAATACAGTTACTTTTTATAATAATAAATGCAAAAAAGTGGTGAGTGAGAAAAAGAAAATAATGGAAAATAAAAAAATTACTGATTTCTTCCAGCAAACTAGTGGGAAATTATCAAATTCGGACTCTGATACTGACACAAATGTGTTTGATTTTCAATTGAGTGAAACAGAAAGTGACTTTTTAAAATTTCAAAAAATTCTGGAAACAAAAGAAATTGTAAAACAAAAAACAAAAATTGTGCTCATAAAGAAAAGTGCAGGAGGATCAATGGTGTGGAATTATTTTGGCCAAATGGTGATAGAAAATAAACCAATGCAAAAGTTTCAATTTTATATTTCAGGTTTTAAGTTATTTAAATATACATATCGTACTTATTGAACAATGGTGTATTAACTTAAAATTTTAATTTGTTCACTTTTTGGAAAAAATTGATATTTACCCGCTGAAAAAATATTGTGCCATTTTGTCTACTTTTTGGCAATGAAACGGTTGATTTAAAAATTCTTTTTCATATGCCTTTAATATTAAATTAAAAAGTGTTTTGGTTCTACAGAAAAATATGAGTCAGTACAAGCAGTGTTACCGTTCAAAATTTTCAAAAAGGGGCACAAAAAGTGGATTTTCGAAAAAAAAGTGTCACAAAAAGGGGAATTCTGAGAAAAAAAGGGGCAACTTTAAAAACAGGAAAATTTAAAAAAAAAACGTATGTATTTATTAAATTATTATCATCGAAAACTAAACATAACAAAAACTAAACTTCATATTTATAAAAAAATACATTATAGGTATATACTACAAATTGTTTGGGGAAAAAACACACATATATATATACATATATACATATATCGTGAAAATACATGTCTTGTTTGCAAGTAAACGATAATGAACTGTTGCATAAAATTTTTATTTCAATTATTTATACAAAAACAGTTGCTAATTACTTGTAAATAAAACGAGCTTAAAATAGTGTAATAACAATACTTACAAAAACAAAAAATAGTTCATAATATGATTTGAAACAAAAAACTTTACATTTAAATAGATAGAGATATGTATATATGTAAGTATATGTACATAAATATTTGGCACTTGGATTATTTTACTTTTTTACCAAAAAAATTATGTTACGAAAAAACCTCGAGGAAAAAGCATATAAAAGTATTGATAGGAAGATACAGTACAAACTCGATTACTGCAACTAATAGAAATTCGGGTAGTTGCGATAACCGCGGTAGTTGCGTTAACCGAGTCACAAAATTTTAATGCTTTTTCCTCCTATTTTTCACGTATTTCCAATATGTGTTCAAATATTTATTAAAAAAAACTATTTATTTAGTATATTTATTCGCTTATACTTTTTATTTAATGACATTTTGATCCATTGGCTGAATAAGAGCTGTACAAATTACATGACTGTTATTAACCCGTCACAACTTTTTAACTCGCCATCCTTAGGATGGCAGGGTGCATTGTCCAGCAGCAATAACGCCATCTTTGGAAGTCCTTTAGATTGAAGATATGACCTTACCTAAAAAAACACTTTCTATTTTGCCACTTACATATTTTTTAATGTTTACTTACCTCAGGAACAAACGTATCATGGAACCATTGCTCAAAGAATGCCAACGTCATCCATGCATTTTTGTTAGCCCTGTAAACTACGGGATTGTTTCCAAAACCTTTGAAAGCTCTAGGATTTAATGCTTTACCAATGACAAATATTTTAACCTTGTGCAAACCAGATGCGTTGGTGCAGGCTAAAAATGTAATGCGCTCCTTGCTTACTTTTCGACCAGGAGCAGATGTTTCATTAAAGTTAACCAGTGTTCTGTTCGGTATAATTTTATGAAATAATCCAGACTCATCGGCGTTATAGATTTGTTCCGGTGTTAATTTAAGCTCTAATACTTTGTCATGAAATTTTTCCAAAAATGGATCAATAAGTGTTGGTTTATTTGAAAGTTTTTCGCCACAAATTTTAAGCATCCGAATACCATGACGTTTTTTAAAATTTGAACACCATCCATTGCTTGCATGAAAATCACCACGACTTTCATTAATTTTGTTATGTAGCTGAATAGCCTTTGACTTTAAGATTTCAGCCGAAACAGGCAAATTTAATTCTCTTTGTTTTAAAAACCATTTAAACAGAGCTTTTTCCATTACTGGATACTCACAGGCTCTAATTACTTTACGCTTTCCTGGGCCGGATTCAGCATTTGTAACAAATTTAATTAATTTTGATTTATTTTGCTTAATTCTAGTTATTGTTGATTTATGCACATTGTATTCCTGGCATAATGCTTTGACCGATAAGTTTTTATCAAGTTTATTCAAAATTTCACTCTTTTGTTTAATTGTTAATTTACTGCACTTTGTCACCTTCACCATTTTTATGCGTTGTTTTTAATAATGGTTCTGATCGCGAAAATCTTTTCACCAAACTGATAAAAAAAACAACAGACGCGTGCTGTTTGTCTGTTTTTTTATGAAAACTTCCAAGAAATTACGGTAAAATAAATCAAAAACTATCCAGGAACAAAAAAACAGAGTTAAACAAAATAGTTGCGTTTATAGAGGTACATTTTTTAAAAAAGTTGCGTTGACTGAGTCTACAATGCATTTGATTCAGGTGTTGCGTTAATCGAGTTGTTGCGCATAACGAGAGTTGCAGTAATCGAGTTCGCACTGTAGTTAATATCAGGTACAGATCCATTTTTTTATAAATTGCAGTGTTATGTTGTTTCTTCAACTATTAAATATCTATTTTTTTGAAAACGTAAATCTATATTTATTAATCAATTCATCACTTGGAATCCAATCTTCCAAGTCATTTTGATACAAATTTAAAGCGGATAACATAGACTGACAGGTATCTACTTTCAGTCTATTTGTCACTTTATTTTTTTAATATGCTAACTTAGAAAAAATCCGCTTAGCGGATGCACTACTAAAGTAAAGTAAAAGTAAAACATACGAAGCAAATTTATACAAGTTTGGATATAAATTGTCACCCAAACAGTTTTTTAAATTGCCAATTTCGTACCAAAATGTTTCAGGCGTAGATATTTTAAAAATTGCTTCATAGCTTTTATCGTTTGATCTGGTTTCTAAAAGTTTGAACTCTTTTATAAAATCATCTGGGTTAGTAATTATATCAATAAAAACGGTAACAATTTCAAAGTAATTTATGTCTTCAGCTGACTTAATAAATACTGGATCTAAAACCTTTAATGAACTCAGCCTCTTATCGCTAATATAAATTCTTGAAAAAATTTCTTTGCACAGCTTTTGGTAAAAAAGTAAAACGTTGTTTTTAATTTCTACAATATCACTACTTAAGATGTTGTTAGTTCATATTTCTAGCTCGGCATCGTGGCCGATATATATATATTAAGAGTTTCTTTTATATGCAGAACATCAACAAAATCAATTTGTTCTATATTTGTTTGCATAACATACTCTTTTCTTTAAAAATTTTTAAAAATGTCTAATACAATATCTTTCGTGGATGAAACTAAATATATAATTTGTGATGATTCGTTTTGAAAATTAAGGTTTAATTTATTCATGATATTTAATACATATACTGGAAATTTGAGGTAAATTTTATTGTTAATAGATAGCCCTTCCTGAATTATTTTAATTTTTTCCAACTTAGATGCTATTTTCTCTTCAAATTGAGCTCGGATTCATTGATTGACAGTATAAAAAAAATTTGGTTCAAAAAGGGGCACAAAAATCTACAAAATGATACAAAAGGGTATTTAAAACGAAGGGGTCAAAAAAGTGGCACGGTAGTCAAAAAGGGGCAAAAATGCGACTTTAGTCGCATAACGGTAACACTGAGTACAAGTATTGTTAAACAAGTATGATATGTACATATTTGTATATGTATATAAATATGAAAAAAATCTTTGATATTGTTTTGAATACAACCAAGGCCCATCTATCAGGTCTGCTTACTTGTACAAAAACAAAATACGATTCTTTTTAGTTGTCAAAAATTTACTACCTCATATACAAAGCAAAAGGAAAAAAACGTGTATGTGTGGCATACCATAAACGTATACATGCACATGTAAACAACTTTTGACAACTAAAAAGAATATAAACAATGATCATCAGGCTTCTTGCACAGACCTTTTCAATGGGCTTGAATACAACAAAGTGTAAGCCGGCTGACAGCCGATTTTGAGCCGCCGCCGATAATTTTCATACGAGCCGCCGCCGCCTATCAATTCTGTCGGCGCAGGTCTCTGACCACCGCCACCGATAAAATCCTTGCCGCAGGTCTCTGGTGACAATAAACACAATTGCTACTCTGAAAAATGTTGCCTAAATCATCGGTATCAGCAATACAAGAATATTGTTCAAAAAATAAAATTTCACCTCCTGTCTACGAATACATAGATTCAGAAGAAGGCTTAGCATTTATTTGTCGTGCAAGCGTAATGGATATCGAAGCTGATGGCACTGGTAGATCCAAAAGGGATGCCAAACATTTAGCAGCGCACAATTTAATTACAAAACTACGGAAAAAATGCCCTGACATCGACGAAATACAGCAGGTGGAACATATGGAAATACCATCAACGGATATGATTGTAATACTGCGAGACTATTGTGTACAGCATGAACATCCTTTGCCAGTGTTTGAAATTATACAACAAGGCGGAACTCCAGACACTCCGGAATTCGTTGCTTTGTGCAGTTTGGCGACTATAAAACGGTTTGGTGTGTCAGAGAAGAAAAAAGATGCAAAACAAATAGCTGCATTGGCCATGTTAAACGTTATAGCAGATGTAAGTATGATTAAAATAAGGTGTACAACCAATAGAAGATGTGAGTAGTCCACTTGCAAACACCGTTTAGATAGAGGTGTTCTGGAAATCGAAAACGCAAGAATATGCAAAGAAGCTTTAGTTAGCGAAGCCGGTATTTGTTATACCATAGAAGAGAAAATCCTTGCGACCGGCCGAAGACCGGTTATGCAGAGAAGCTTTAGCGAGCGAAGGTGGTCTTTGTTATATCATTAATTTATTAATTCTTTCGCCCGGCCGAAGGCCGACTACGCAGAAAAGAATTCTTTAGCACATCGGAAATAGGCTATTAGTTACAAAAAAATTAAACAATTTTTTTTAAATCGAGCATAAAACATTAAAAAATACAAAACTAAACAAAATATTTACAATCGTGAGCAAACTACCTTTAATTTGAGTACCTACACATAGATGTGTGTGGATGGGGGCACTTTTTTGACCCAGAGAGCCCCAAAAGTTCCTCCTGCCCTTAATTTTACTATTTTCGTTTTTCTTGTACAATCACCTTTAATTTGAGTACCCACGCATTCCACTTAAAGGGCGGGCGGTTTTTTTGGGTCCAGGGGGCCCACGGGGACCAGCCCCCTTAAATTGTAGTTTTGGTTTTTTTTTTTTAATTTCAGAGGGTGTTCAATTTTTTTTTTATTTTTTGTTTTCTGGTACGCCCCGTACTTTTCCCCTAATTTTTTTAATTTTTCAATATTTTTTATTTTTCGAATTTATTCTATGAGCTAAATTTCAGTTATGTATTTTTATAATCTATTACAATCTTTTTTGTAATAGTCCTATTCCTTCAATTTTTCAGAAATGACTTTATACACTACCAGACTATTATATTGTATTTTCTTGTTACATTTTACCTTACAATATACAATATAATTAGTGGTTTTCCCGGGATTTCCCGTCAATTATTTTATTTCCCGGGATTTTTCTTGCGGGATCCCGGGAAATGAAAAATTCCTCATAATTTCAGAAAACAGCTATTTAAACTTTAAAATTTAGTTTTCTATTCTCTAAAATTTAGCATCTGTGGATGGGTCGCGGATTAGATCAATTACAAGAAGTGAGTACATATTTAAAACAATGTCTCCTGATGCAATAAATCTAGTAAAAGCAGAATGGGCAGTGCAACAGTTGATAGTTATTACATTTAGTGAAGTGAAGAGTTAATATAATTACTTTTTTTGTGAATAAATAAATAAAAAAGTAAATTAATTCAAAATAAGATGCAGGCAGTAAAGTTTCATTGTTCATGAACAAGTCTTAAAAATAGAAGATACCTAAACATATCGTTCCTTTATTGCAACATAGTCATATCTACAAAAACAAACGATCTTGGCAAAATGCGATTGAAGTTTTTAAAATGTACCGATTTAAAGATATATTTTGCTATAACTTCGGTTTAGTTTGAGATATAATACGAGAAGGTGTGAAGGAAAACTTTGCTAAAGTTACTTAAAATTTTTGATTTTTTTAAGATATGACTATGATGCAATGAAGGAGCGATATGTTTATTAGGTGATAAACATAAATTTTTTCAATTTCTGTTTGTTTATATAACAGTGAAGTGCGGGGAAACCGAAATAAAATAACATTTTGGATACTCGAATAGTTACTACAACATGCAACTTGAAAAACCTTGACATGCATTTGACTTGCTTCTGATTGTGAACCCGAAGCATGCTACAACGGTGCAATTTTTCACTATTTGTCCAACCTCGGTAAAAAATTAACGAAATTTTTCGGTAACATGATAATTCGTAAATAAAATCAGAAATATACTTTTTGACGACTTACTAAGCGCTTTGAGTGCGTCAGAAAGGTATTTCCTAAGCCGTTAAAATGTTATATATTTATTTAAAATATTTTATCTATTTTATTAAAGTACTTTTTGATTTCATATCTTGAGTACCTCAATTTTTTTTTGTTTTTATTATTGTTTCATGAATTAAATTGTTATGTTTATGTTATCTTTTTATCTTGTATCTAGAGCATAATAATACGGGAGAAAAGCACAATAATAGGTAATAAAAGTGTGAGGTAATAATAATTCAAGTTCCTATTTCAATCTTCAATTCATTTTTTAGTATTGAACCATTTCTTTTACATTCTTTGTAAACAAGTTCCCTTACGTATTTTTATAAAAGTTTTTTTCATTAATTAAAAACAAAATTTACTTTGTATTATTTATATGGAGCGGGATCCCGCTAACTGAAATTTAGCTCATAGAATAAATTCGAAAAATAAAAAATGTTGAATATAAAGTAACCTTCGGAAGGAAATAATTCCCAGTTTCTATTTTTTAATTTTTGTTATAAAATTCTTTTTAATAGAGATATATTTGTATAATATAAGTATGTATGTCATAAAATTCTTTTATTGCAGAATTCTTATTAAAGAACGACGTTTAAAATGCTTGCGTTTTGCGATTTCCATTTCCAGAACACCCCTGATAGTATGTTTCTTGCAAAATTTGCACCGCCGATATTTATTTTCAACACTTCTTATAATTGAGTGTACTTTTTCGTTGACTCGGGGTTGATAGGGAATTGTATCAAAATCTTTACTGTTTAGCTCACTGTCGTATTTTAGAAGTTTTGTTGTGACCAGAACGAAAATCAATTTGTGATATGTTTTTGTCTTGGATTTTAGCCAACATGCAGTGTATCTTCCAAGCATTGACCATTGCGTTGCCAAGCGAATTATTCCATATTGGCCACCACCATTTCTTTCCCTTTATACAGACATGAAACTTAGCCACGGCATTGTCAAGAATGTCGACACCACCCATTCCATGATTATATTCCTGAATTGCTTTTGGGTGTGGAATAGTAATACAGGGGTATGCTGGAAATTGCAAACGCAAGAATTTGGAAGTTATTTTTAATAAACTTTAAACCTCATTCTTATAATTTTTGGTTTAAATTCCTGTTTAATAGGGAAATATTTGTTTAATATTTGTCACAAAATTCTTTTATTACAGAAATCTTATTTAAAAACAAATTTAAAAATTCTTGCGTTTTACGTTTGCGATTTCCAGCACACCCCTGTTAGGGTTTTTTGTTTTAAGGCAATAACGTTTAACAATAGCCAATGGTTCGACTTTTGAGTTGCTGGTAGTGACTTTGACAACAGAATTGTCATCCAGCGCACCAACAATATTTCTTGTTGACTGTCGAGCTATCGCCGTTCGATTTTCTCGTTTAGTACTTGTTGCATACAATTTGCGTTCATTCAATAGACACATGAGATATGATGAGAAGAAATTGCCAATAAAAACTATGTGACAATCGTGATCAGGTACGTTTGCCAGTAAGTCCAAAACAGTTTGAGCCCCAAGACCAATGTCTTTATCGTGTGGCGTGACTGAACATCCATATAAAATACTGTAGAATAAAAATCCACTTTCAGAGCACATGCACCATGATTTAAATCCACAACGGATTGGTTTCCCCTTAATGAACATTTTGCACGAGTGTCGCCCAAAAAAAGGAATCATCTAATCATCAATTGATACAATATGGCTAAAAATTTCAAACTGCATAAATTTTTTATTGAGAGCATCAACTTGTGGGCGAACTTTGTCAAATTGATCTGTTTGGTCTAAGCGGCTATTATCTGATGTAAATACAGTTTTTTATAGTTCTGAACCGATTGGAATTCTCATGTCGGGCTTAGTAGACCAATAATGGCCTATATGTGGTAAGGTATGATACCCCGACAAGTATAAAATTCCGATTAATCTATGTAGTTCAATTGGTGTAATACTGGCTGTAGCATTGTTCTGATTTGCATATGTATTTGAAAAATTTATGATATCCGATACATATTATGGAATTATCAAGATATAAAGAAACAACTAAAATTGAGATTTGGAGCCTATAAAGAATAGAAAAATGACTATGTAAATACAAGAATATAGAAGAGACAAAGCTGACCAATTTCTCACCAATTTGTAAAAAATGCCTTCTATTATAATAGCTTAATTATTTGTTGGCTTTGTCGTGTTTCTAAAGCTTCTTGGCTTTCGCCACATAGGTATAGCAAAATCCGATTTGTTTAATACTTTCCATACAATTGTTTTGTGTGCTGTTGACGGCTCTTCAATTAAACTTCCATACCCATCACCCAATTTCTGTATATTGCCTCCATCTAGAGAATATTGTAGTTTTACACGACCAGAAATTTCTTTCTTGAGTTCATCATTGCTGTTATTAAGATTAATTTGATCGTCATCCAAATCTTTTTCATCGGTAATAGATCCTATAGTGGATGGTCGAATGTAAACGATATCTGCATCTTTGGCTGTCGTAAGTGCTTAGTCTTCCTCGTCATCTGAGTCAGCTCATTTAAAATATTAATTAAAATTAGTTTTTAGCACAACTTACTGACATTTTACCACAATTATTTCTATACCTAAAGAAAATCAAAATAATCAGGATTCCCCTGACTAATATACTCGATACTTCGCAAGAGAAAACTAGAAGCCGACACACAAAAAAAATTTCAAGGAAGTACTGCCAGATTTAATATGAAAATAACAGTTTTGAAATTCAAAACAATTTTTTAATTCTATCGTAGGGCCCCCGGGCACTGGTCGATTTTTCGAACACGAAAGATTGTGGGCATTTAAGAATAGGAAAATGTGTCATATGCAAATTGATTTTCGTAGATTCTTATAATACAGTTTTTAAGGCTTAGTTAGCATTTACTTTATGTTTCTGTTGCGGTCACTTACAATTACTTAACAAGTTTTTAATATTACAGATTGGACCGTAACAGAACAGAAAAACTAATCAATTTCACAGGTTTTTTAATAACAAAAAAAATAAAACAGCTGATTCGTAACAGAACAGAAAGTAAAGACTAATTCTGCCTTTAGGCTCTAAAAATAATAAAAATTAAAAACAAAAATTTTAATTATTACATATATGTACATATAAGGGTATTCACGTCACAAGTTGCACCCTTGCAAAAAAGCAAAAGTCCAAACACAACAACAACCACAAAGAAAATTATTTACGCACCTAATTGTATGTTTTTAGAAAATAATTTCACTACAGGTATTTTTAAAAAAAATTCAGATTTTAGTTTTGTGAAAACAGATCAAAAAAATTATAACAAACTTTTTAGATATGTGCTCATAACGTTAATCGTCGAAAAATCGACCGTTGGCATATAATGGGTTAAAAAATAAATTTCTGAGAAAATCAATTAATCGGGTGTGTTCTAGAATCCGAATCCACTCGAAAGTGGATTACATAAGCATTATTGGTGTTCTGCATTTCACATCCACATGTTTTATTCGTTTTCAATTAGAGTAGATATGGGTTGGTAAAAGTAAACTAAATCGACTTTTATTGTAATATGTGATAACATTTTTAACAAAAAAATTAATTTTTCTTTTAGCTTAAAACCTTCTTAATCCAATTTAATCAAAAATATATCGTTATCTTAAACGCAAAAGGTCCTTACTAACCCTAAATTTAAAGTAGACATTTTAATTGATTTTGATGTTATTATAGCTATTTTTATACCCTTCACCGAAGGTAGAAAGGGTATATATAACTTTGTCATTCCGTTTGTATGTTCCACAATATTGATCCTACACCCTATAAAGTATATATATTTTGGGTCCTTATGAAAAGCGAAGTTCAAATCCAATTGTCCGTCTGTCCGTGTGTATGTTGAAATGGGTTTTCCGAAAACCCCAGAAATGATCTGGACTAGGTTGATGTATATTTATGTCACATATACTCCGTTCAAGTTTGCTATTGAAATTCAGCCAGATCGGTCCAAAAATGACGGAGATATGAGCAAAAAACCACGACTACCTCTAAATTTTTCCAAAAAACCCTTGTTGTTGTTGTATTTTTATTACTTTTTGCTGTATATCTGGGGAACGGCAAGAGCCAAAGTTTCCAAATTAGGTACACACATTTAGGTTGCCAATACACACCATCTTACAAAATGTGGGCGGGATTGGAGAAGTGGGCGTGATACCTCCCATACAAAAAAAATTAAAAAATTTATAAAAACCTAAATTTTTGGGCTGCCATATGTCCTATGGATATGACTTAAGTTAAGTTAAGTTAATTTTATTGAGTCTTCTTTAAAACAATTATAAAATACAAAAGTAATATAACAAATTTGAAACATTTAAGATTGTAATGTAATGTCTTAAAAATTATATCATGAAAATTACAGTACCAAATTTAACAGAAAATGTATAAATTGTATAATGAATGAAAATTGCCAACGCATTTGCTCCCGATGCTAACAGTTTCGTGAATATACATTATTAAAAAATAAAGTTTACAAATTCAAAATCAAAACTTAAATACTAAAAATAAAAAATTTAAAATAAAAACAAAAAATATAAAAATACAAGAATATCTTTCTTCAATTAACCTCTGTGAGTGCCAGGAAAAGTTTTCTTAAAGAAATCCGAAGACGAATTAGTCAAAACACACGATTCATTCTGCAAACCAAGGGGGGATAAATAATGGGTATTAGTCCAGCTAAAGCCCCTTTGAGTTAAAATTATACTTTTAAGGACATCATTTTCATGAAAATGTAACCTGGCAATATAATTTTCAATTATTTTGATGACATAACAGTTCAAAGGAGATACTGAAGACTCTCCATAAATTACAGCGTTTGAAAACCGTTTCGTTCTAGAAACAAAATTTTTTCCAATGCATGAACGTAATATCTTTCTCTCAAAGATTTCAAATTTATTCATCAATGTAGGAGAAATAAAAAACCAAATTGGAAATCCATATAAAAGCACTGGTCTTAAACATGTTTTATAAATTAATAATTTTGTTTTAACAGGTAGAGACTTATGGGTTAAAATTCTTCCTAAACAATGTTTCACTTTGTAGACTTTATGCAATATAAATTTACCATGGCCATTAAATTTAAAAAGTTTATTGAAATAAATACCAAGGTATTTAAATTTATCTTTAAAAGGAATTTCAATTTCATTCAAAAAAAGTTTTAATCTTTTACTTTGAGGGACAACAAAATATGAACATTTTCCAGATGCATTTCTCAAACAAATGGCTTCACTTTTTGAGGCGTTTATTTTTATTCCCCAGAAATTATAGAAATAGTTAACTTCATTTAAATGAGCAGACACGATTTGAAGTGCATTAAAAGGTGATTCATGGTGAGCATAAAGTAATGAGTCATCGGCATAAAGTATACCAGTTGAGTTAAAAAAATTGTGTGGGAAATCATACATTAGAATATTGTATAAATGAGGTGAAAGAATAGAGCCTTGAGGAACACCACAAGAAACTGAACCAAACTCAGATAAGGAATTATTTAACTGTATACAAAAACGCCTATTATCGAAAAAACTTTTAAAAAGTTTAATTACGTGATGATCAAACCCAATTGTGTGCATTTTGAAAAGAATTGCATTATGAATTGCTCTATCAAAAGCCTTTTCTACGTCAAGCGAAACTGCAACCGTACAGAAGCGCTGTCTCAAATTACAAATAACATCATTCTGAAATTTAGATAAAGCGTCAACAGTAGAATGCCCTTTTTTGAAACCAAATTGTAAATTTAAAATATAATTATCGTCTAAATTTAGATTCATTTTCTCACGAATGACTTTTTCAAATAATTTGCCTAAATTTGACAATAAAGAAATAGGCCTTAGATTATTGATATCTGTTGAACTAGGATTCTTTTTAATTGGAGAAATTTTGGATATTTTCCAACTATTTGGGAAATATGCATTATTTATACAATTATTGAAAATTATAACTAAAAATTCAAACGCTTTAATCGAAAATTTTTTAATTACAAAATTGGAAATGTTATCAATACCTGCGGATTTCTTACTGTTTAATTCATTACTAAGAGAAAGTATATTATCTAAATTTATAAATCGAACACAATTTTGATTGTTTAAAGCAGGAAAAGAATCATTAAAAGTAAATAAGCTATTATTATCTAAAGAAGACAAAAAGTTATCTATATCAGAAGAATCTCTATCTAAAGAATTCCCTGAATAGACCTCTGCAAAATGATTTCTCAATATATTTAATTTATTGGTATCATTTTCAATAATTAAGCCATTAACTGACAAATCTACAATATTCGTCCTTCTTTTATATCCTAAAAAATTATAAATTTGTTTATGTGCTCGAGGACCCGGTTTAATTTTTTCTAGAATTTCACAAAAATTTTTAATATTCTCCTTACTAACTTGTTCCTTAATCAATATGTTCAAAAGCTGAATTTGCTTGGAAAGTAGTTTGTAATTATTATTATGTCTATTTAATGTTCTGTGGTAAATCCTTTTCAATTCTTTTTGCCAATTATATTTAAGTTTAAATAATTTTTTAACGAAATCAGAAGGAACAAATTTTTTTGAATCAAGTACAACTTTCTTAGAATGAATATCACAGCAAGAATTCACAGCCAAGGTAAACTTATTAATATAAAAATCGATTTCAGAATTCATTAAATTTCTTACAGAAGAAGGAAAATTTTCTAAGATTAAAGTAGTCAAATCGTTCTTAAAACAATCCCAATTAGTATCTTTATATGATGAATATGAAACCGGAGGAATACATAAAAACTCAAAAGCAAAAAATTTCAAATTTAAATTTAGAGGAAAATGATCAGAGAAGGAAGGAAGACTAGTTATATTGTAATTTGGACTTATAATATCAACAATATTAGAGCTTAAAACAAAATGATCCAAAAAAGAGGAACCGTTAGGATAGGAAGGCTTTAAGTCACAAAGTCTAACAAAGGAGTGTGAATAGAGGTTTAACCAGTTAGAAAATGAATTACCGTTTAAATTATTCAAGTTATCCCCCCAAGAGATGTTTTTAGCATTAAAGTCACCACCAATTATTAAAGCTTCAAAATCGTTTGAAAAGTTGGCAATGTTTGTAAGCCCATTTTCAAATTGAGCAGAGTTGAAGTTGCAAGGAATATAAACGGAGCCAACTAAAATTTTTTTAATGACATTATTGATAGAAATACGTACCTCAATAAAAATATTGGGAAAAAGTAAGTTAGAGATTTCTACTCTGGAAAAGTAATAATTTTTCTTAATGGCAATGCCAACACCTTGTGAAGTGAAGTCTCTAACAAAGAAGTTATCTAAATAAACTTTATGATTTGATCCAAGATGCGTTTCTTGAATAAAAGCAAAATCAATGTTATTTGAATTGAGAACATTTGCTAAATCTAATCTTCTACTAGACTCCACAAGAGATCTAACATTAAATGTTAACATTTTGAATGCATTACGGACCATAAATTGAAATAACTTCTTTAAAAAGACTTTTACATTCGGAGATTGCCTCAGATTTCGACAAAGATTTAAAATTTTTCATAAAATTCATAATTCTAATTTCCAAAGAATCAGGTTCACATAAAACCTTAGCTAATTTCAAAAATTCATTAATAATTTTAGGTTTGTTTAAAGTTTGATTGCTAAACAGACTTGCAAAAGAATGATTAGAATCAACCTTGTTTGAATTAAAAGTCATTGAAACATTTTTAAAAGCCATTTCCTTCCTATCTTTATCAGAAATGTTCTTAATCGTTTCTAAATACTTTTTAAATGAAGGACAACCACGCCAACTAGCTGGATGACCATAAGATTGGCAATTAAAGCAAAATGGTTGACTATTATCATCAGAATTAAAAGTACATTTACCAGGTTCATGATCTGAAGAGCATTTAACACAAACATAGGATCTGTTACAATTCTTAGCCATGTGACCCCAATTTTGGCAACGATAACATTGTACTACTTTCTGATTTTTCTTTGGTTTTTCCCAAGTAACTACCTGATTTAAAATAAAACGAATACAAGTTAAGTCATTTAAACACTTACCCTCTTTAAGAGTAATTAAGAAAAGACCAGTTTCTAAATTATTTTTTTTTTGAAAAAGGGGTTTTAAACTTTGTGATAGAATGAACTGTATCAGGAGCTAGTTTATTTAAATCAGATTCAATATCCAAAATATTGGAATCAAAATAAAGACCTCGTAAGACTACCGACTGTCGTCTCAATTCCATAGGTGTAAAAGAATAGGAATCAATATTTTTTCCCCTCAGAATCTGCATCATTTCTAAGTGCGCTGCAGTGATGTTAACTTTTATTTTTTCATTACCTTACGGCCCTCTAAAAATTACCGTTTTTGAGAAGAAATTACCGTACGCAACGATTTTTAATCAAAACATTAATGTGCTGTGTCCAAATGACTGTTAACAGCAAATAAGAGCCATTAATTTAAATCTTTAATGTGTTTAAAGAAAAACCTGAACGTAAATTTTTGTCTTAAGATATAGTTTTAACAAAATTATTGTATATTTTATTAATAAGGTTGTAAAATATTTTTGAATTTGATCCGTTCTTAAAATAATCCGAAAATTATACTTAAATTAATAACATTGTGGCCATTTCATATGTTTAAGAATTGTTGATTTTTAAACAAACAAAAAGTTAAATATAAAATTAATAATATACAAGAGTAATTTCATTTTTTTTATTTTGCATTTATCGGTGCTACGAAAACATTTATAGATACACAGGGGGTTTCACAAGGTATGCTAATAAGTCATATCATCATAATGTCCTAAATAATTTTTTACAATTGTTTAAAAAATACTGTTGTGTTTCAAACAAAATAAAAATTTTAATGCTGTAATCATTAATTCGTCATAACTTTTAATGCAGTAGAAATCTAAATTAAAAGCAGTTCCCCACAGCATTCATATATATTTCATGCAATTATTTTAAAACATATGACTTTACAACTTGATGACTACCTTGTGAATTCCCCAACAATGTTGTTAATTTTTTTGTTAAAATATTTATCTATGTATTTTTAAAGTGAGAATCACCTCTCAAAAGTTAAAACTTTAAACCCTACATATCTAAGCATGTATATTTGTACCAAAAATCCAAATTTCTTTAAATTACCGTATTTTAAATAAAATTTCCTTGCTACCTTTTGCGGCCCAAAATTACCCTAAAAAAGGGTAATTACCGTTAACATCACTGGTGCGCTGAAACATCTTTTAAATAAAGTTTACTTTTATGATTACTTTTATTTACTATTTTAAAATCAAGTCCTTTTACTTTCAGTTGATCAACAAGAGATTTAATGTTTACATGATGAAGAAAAATAGGTGGGCAAAACTTTTTAATGTGTTTATGCTTTTTCGTGATCGGATTAATTTGTACATTATTATTTGTGTTTGATTCTACATTTAAATCTTCAAAAATCGCAAATCTATTTTGACTACAACTAGGTCTAACGTCAATTTCTGTGGATCTTAGATTAGAAAGATCAACTTTTAAATTGCCTTGGGAGTTTCTTTTGAATTTTTTATAATTTTAAAATCATTATCACCTGAGGAATACACCATACTACAATTATCATCTTGAGAAAGGAAACCGGAAAAATCCTCATCATTGGAATGTTGAAAACAATCTTCTTGTAAATTTAGGTCCAATTGGGAATCCATTTGAAAAGAAACTTCGCGCACATTATTAAAGGAAACACCAGAATCATTGACTGAATGTTGAACAGAATTTGATGATAACCCAGAAACATTAGTATTTGTCTTAAGGATATTTGCACCATCATTTTTTTGACTAACAAGTTGAGTTTTAGGATTGTCCCAATATTTATCTGGAGGCTTCTTAGTTTGCTTCACGGCCGGAATTAGAGGTTTATCCATTTTGCCAATTAAAAATTAAAATACATATACATATGTATGTATGTATAAAAAATAAAAAGTTTGACTTTTTTTTCTTTTTTGAAATAATTCAAATATATTTTTATAATTTTTATTTTTTAATAAAGAAAAACACGTCTGCTTTCTATGAATATTTTAAAATTTCCATGGATATGACTTATATATCAAAATATCGGAAATTTTTAGTAGGACATATTTTATAAAAAACTCGGGAAAATCGGTGCAGATACAAAAAAGATATGACCAAAATTAAATTTTTTTTTTAAATACCCACTTTCGGGAACCATAGATCTCCCCGAGTCCAAGTTTTATAACTAAAGTAAATGGTAAATTTCTTCTTCAACGCGTCGGTATATAAATCTGCCAAATCGGTTAAAAAACGGCTGAGTTATGAGCAAAAAACCACGACTACCTCAAATTTTTTCGAAAAATCCCTTGTGGTTGTTGTATTTTTATTACTTTGTGCTGTATATCTGGGGAACGGCAAAAGTCAAAGCTTCCAAATTAGGTACACACATTAAGGTTGCTAATACACACCATCCTACAAAATGTGGGCGGGATTGGGGAAGTGGGCGTGGTACCTCCCGTATAAAAAAAATTAAAAATTGTATAAAAACCTAAATTTTAGGGCTGCCATATGTTCTATGGGTATAACTTATATATCAAAATATCGGAAATTTTAAGTAGAACATATTTTATAAAAAACTCGGGAAAATCGGTTCAGATACAAAAAAGTTATGACCAAAATAAAAATTTTTTTTTTTTAATACCTACTTTCGGGTACCATAGATCTCCCCGAGTCCAAGTTTTATAACTAAAGTAAATGGTAAATTTCTTCTTCAACACGTCGGTATATAAATCTGCCAAATCGGTTATAAAATGGCTGAGTTACAACCGAAATACTGAATCCCCAAAAATTACTCTTTTTATATCCTTCACCGAAGGTATAAAGGGTACCTGGCAATATAATTTTCAATTATTTTGATGACATAACAGTTCAAAGGAGATACTGAAGACTCTCCATAAATTACAGCGTTTGAAAACCGTTTCGTTCTAGAAACAAAATTTTTTCCAATGCATGAACGTAATATCTTTCTCTCAAAGATTTCAAATTTATTCATCAATGTAGGAGAAATAAAAAACCAAATTGGAAATCCATATAAAAGCACTGGTCTTAAACATGTTTTATAAATTAATAATTTTGTTTTAACAGGTAGAGACTTATGGGTTAAAATTCTTCCTAAACAATGTTTCACTTTGTAGACTTTATGCAATATAAATTTACCATGGCCATTAAATTTAAAAAGTTTATTGAAATAAATACCAAGGTATTTAAATTTATCTTTAAAAGGAATTTCAATTTCATTCAAAAAAAGTTTTAATCTTTTACTTTGAGGGACAACAAAATATGAACATTTTCCAGATGCATTTCTCAAACAAATGGCTTCACTTTTTGAGGCGTTTATTTTTATTCCCCAGAAATTATAGAAATAGTTAACTTCATTTAAATGAGCAGACACGATTTGAAGTGCATTAAAAGGTGATTCATGGTGAGCATAAAGTAATGAGTCATCGGCATAAAGTATACCAGTTGAGTTAAAAAAATTGTGTGGGAAATCATACATTAGAATATTGTATAAATGAGGTGAAAGAATAGAGCCTTGAGGAACACCACAAGAAACTGAACCAAACTCAGATAAGGAATTATTTAACTGTATACAAAAACGCCTATTATCGAAAAAACTTTTAAAAAGTTTAATTACGTGATGATCAAACCCAATTGTGTGCATTTTGAAAAGAATTGCATTATGAATTGCTCTATCAAAAGCCTTTTCTACGTCAAGCGAAACTGCAACCGTACAGAAGCGCTGTCTCAAATTACAAATAACATCATTCTGAAATTTAGATAAAGCGTCAACAGTAGAATGCCCTTTTTTGAAACCAAATTGTAAATTTAAAATATAATTATCGTCTAAATTTAGATTCATTTTCTCACGAATGACTTTTTCAAATAATTTGCCTAAATTTGACAATAAAGAAATAGGCCTTAGATTATTGATATCTGTTGAACTAGGATTCTTTTTAATTGGAGAAATTTTGGATATTTTCCAACTATTTGGGAAATATGCATTATTTATACAATTATTGAAAATTATAACTAAAAATTCAAACGCTTTAATCGAAAATTTTTTAATTACAAAATTGGAAATGTTATCAATACCTGCGGATTTCTTACTGTTTAATTCATTACTAAGAGAAAGTATATTATCTAAATTTATAAATCGAACACAATTTTGATTGTTTAAAGCAGGAAAAGAATCATTAAAAGTAAATAAGCTATTATTATCTAAAGAAGACAAAAAGTTATCTATATCAGAAGAATCTCTATCTAAAGAATTCCCTGAATAGACCTCTGCAAAATGATTTCTCAATATATTTAATTTATTGGTATCATTTTCAATAATTAAGCCATTAACTGACAAATCTACAATATTCGTCCTTCTTTTATATCCTAAAAAATTATAAATTTGTTTATGTGCTCGAGGACCCGGTTTAATTTTTTCTAGAATTTCACAAAAATTTTTAATATTCTCCTTACTAACTTGTTCCTTAATCAATATGTTCAAAAGCTGAATTTGCTTGGAAAGTAGTTTGTAATTATTATAATGTCTATTTAATGTTCTGTGGTAAATCCTTTTCAATTCTTTTTGCCAATTATATTTAAGTTTAAATAATTTTTTAACGAAATCAGAAGGAACAAATTTTTTTGAATCAAGTACAACTTTCTTAGAATGAATATCACAGCAAGAATTCACAGCCAAGGTAAACTTATTAATATAAAAATCGATTTCAGAATTCATTAAATTTCTTACAGAAGAAGGAAAATTTTCTAAGATTAAAGTAGTCAAATCGTTCTTAAAACAATCCCAATTAGTATCTTTATATGATGAATATGAAACCGGAGGAATACATAAAAACTCAAAAGCAAAAAATTTCAAATTTAAATTTAGAGGAAAATGATCAGAGAAGGAAGGAAGACTAGTTATATTGTAATTTGGACTTATAATATCAACAATATTAGAGCTTAAAACAAAATGATCCAAAAAAGAGGAACCGTTAGGATAGGAAGGCTTTAAGTCACAAAGTCTAACAAAGGAGTGTGAATAGAGGTTTAACCAGTTAGAAAATGAATTACCGTTTAAATTATTCAAGTTATCCCCCCAAGAGATGTTTTTAGCATTAAAGTCACCACCAATTATTAAAGCTTCAAAATCGTTTGAAAAGTTGGCAATGTTTGTAAGCCCATTTTCAAATTGAGCAGAGTTGAAGTTGCAAGGAATATAAACGGAGCCAACTAAAATTTTTTTAATGACATTATTGATAGAAATACGTACCTCAATAAAAATATTGGGAAAAAGTAAGTTAGAGATTTCTACTCTGGAAAAGTAATAATTTTTCTTAATGGCAATGCCAACACCTTGTGAAGTGAAGTCTCTAACAAAGAAGTTATCTAAATAAACTTTATGATTTGATCCAAGATGCGTTTCTTGAATAAAAGCAAAATCAATGTTATTTGAATTGAGAACATTTGCTAAATCTAATCTTCTACTAGACTCCACAAGAGATCTAACATTAAATGTTAACATTTTGAATGCATTACGGACCATAAATTGAAATAACTTCTTTAAAAAGACTTTTACATTCGGAGATTGCCTCAGATTTCTACAAAGATTTAAAATTTTTCATAAAATTCATAATTCTAATTTCCAAAGAATCAGGTTCACATAAAACCTTAGCTAATTTCAAAAATTCATTAATAATTTTAGGTTTGTTTAAAGTTTGATTGCTAAACAGACTTGCAAAAGAATGATTAGAATCAACCTTGTTTGAATTAAAAGTCATTGAAACATTTTTAAAAGCCATTTCCTTCCTATCTTTAGTTTTATCAGAAATGTTCTTAATCGTTTCTAAATACTTTTTAAATGAAGGACAACCACGCCAACTAGCTGGATGACCATAAGATTGGCAATTAAAGCAAAATGGTTGACTATTATCATCAGAATTAAAAGTACATTTACCAGGTTCATGATCTGAAGAGCATTTAACACAAACATAGGATCTGTTACAATTCTTAGCCATGTGACCCCAATTTTGGCAACGATAACATTGTACTACTTTCTGATTTTTCTTTGGTTTTTCCCAAGTAACTACCTGATTTAAAATAAAACGAATACAAGTTAAGTCATTTAAACACTTACCCTCTTTAAGAGTAATTAAGAAAAGACCAGTTTCTAAATTATTTTTTTTTTGAAAAAGGGGTTTTAAACTTTGTGATAGAATGAACTGTATCAGGAGCTAGTTTATTTAAATCAGATTCAATATCCAAAATATTGGAATCAAAATAAAGACCTCGTAAGACTACCGACTGTCGTCTCAATTCCATAGGTGTAAAAGAATAGGAATCAATATTTTTTCCCCTCAGAATCTGCATCATTTCTAAGTGCGCTGCAGTGATGTTAACTTTTATTTTTTCATTACCTTACGGCCCTCTAAAAATTACCGTTTTTGAGAAGAAATTACCGTACGCAACGATTTTTAATCAAAACATTAATGTGCTGTGTCCAAATGACTGTTAACAGCAAATAAGAGCCATTAATTTAAATCTTTAATGTGTTTAAAGAAAAACCTGAACGTAAATTTTTGTCTTAAGATATAGTTTTAACAAAATTATTGTATATTTTATTAATAAGGTTGTAAAATATTTTTGAATTTGATCCGTTCTTAAAATAATCCGAAAATTATACTTAAATTAATAACATTGTGGCCATTTCATATGTTTAAGAATTGTTGATTTTTAAACAAACAAAAAGTTAAATATAAAATTAATAATATACAAGAGTAATTTCATTTTTTTTATTTTGCATTTATCGGTGCTACGAAAACATTTATAGATACACAGGGGGTTTCACAAGGTATGCTAATAAGTCATATCATCATAATGTCCTAAATAATTTTTTACAATTGTTTAAAAAATACTGTTGTGTTTCAAACAAAATAAAAATTTTAATGCTGTAATCATTAATTCGTCATAACTTTTAATGCAGTAGAAATCTAAATTAAAAGCAGTTCCCCACAGCATTCATATATATTTCATGCAATTATTTTAAAACATATGACTTTACAACTTGATGACTACCTTGTGAATTCCCCAACAATGTTGTTAATTTTTTTGTTAAAATATTTATCTATGTATTTTTAAAGTGAGAATCACCTCTCAAAAGTTAAAACTTTAAACCCTACATATCTAAGCATGTATATTTGTACCAAAAATCCAAATTTCTTTAAATTACCGTATTTTAAATAAAATTTCCTTGCTACCTTTTGCGGCCCAAAATTACCCTAAAAAAGGGTAATTACCGTTAACATCACTGGTGCGCTGAAACATCTTTTAAATAAAGTTTACTTTTATGATTACTTTTATTTACTATTTTAAAATCAAGTCCTTTTACTTTCAGTTGATCAACAAGAGATTTAATGTTTACATGATGAAGAAAAATAGGTGGGCAAAACTTTTTAATGTGTTTATGCTTTTTCGTGATCGGATTAATTTGTACATTATTATTTGTGTTTGATTCTACATTTAAATCTTCAAAAATCGCAAATCTATTTTGACTACAACTAGGTCTAACGTCAATTTCTGTGGATCTTAGATTAGAAAGATCAACTTTTAAATTGCCTTGGGAGTTTCTTTTGAATTTTTTATAATTTTAAAATCATTATCACCTGAGGAATACACCATACTACAATTATCATCTTGAGAAAGGAAACCGGAAAAATCCTCATCATTGGAATGTTGAAAACAATCTTCTTGTAAATTTAGGTCCAATTGGGAATCCATTTGAAAAGAAACTTCGCGCACATTATTAAAGGAAACACCAGAATCATTGACTGAATGTTGAACAGAATTTGATGATAACCCAGAAACATTAGTATTTGTCTTAAGGATATTTGCACCATCATTTTTTTGACTAACAAGTTGAGTTTTAGGATTGTCCCAATATTTATCTGGAGGCTTCTTAGTTTGCTTCACGGCCGGAATTAGAGGTTTATCCATTTTGCCAATTAAAAATTAAAATACATATACATATGTATGTATGTATAAAAAATAAAAAGTTTGACTTTTTTTTCTTTTTTGAAATAATTCAAATATATTTTTATAATTTTTATTTTTTAATAAAGAAAAACACGTCTGCTTTCTATGAATATTTTAAAATTTCCATGGATATGACTTATATATCAAAATATCGGAAATTTTTAGTAGGACATATTTTATAAAAAACTCGGGAAAATCGGTGCAGATACAAAAAAGATATGACCAAAATTAAATTTTTTTTTTAAATACCCACTTTCGGGAACCATAGATCTCCCCGAGTCCAAGTTTTATAACTAAAGTAAATGGTAAATTTCTTCTTCAACGCGTCGGTATATAAATCTGCCAAATCGGTTAAAAAACGGCTGAGTTATGAGCAAAAAACCACGACTACCTCAAATTTTTTCGAAAAATCCCTTGTGGTTGTTGTATTTTTATTACTTTGTGCTGTATATCTGGGGAACGGCAAAAGTCAAAGCTTCCAAATTAGGTACACACATTAAGGTTGCTAATACACACCATCCTACAAAATGTGGGCGGGATTGGGGAAGTGGGCGTGGTACCTCCCGTACAAAAAAAATTTAAAATTGTAGAAAAACCTAAATTTTAGGGCTGCCATATGTCCTATGGGTATGACTTATATATCAAAATATCGGAAATTTTAAGTAGAACATATTTTATAAAAAACTCGGGAAAATCGGTTCAGATACAAAAAAGTTATGACCAAAATAAAATTTTTTTTTTTAAATACCCACTTTCGGGAACCATAGATCTCCCCGAGTCCAAGTTTTATAACTAAGTAAATTGCAAATTTCTTCTTAAACACGTCGGTATATAAATCTGTCAAATCGGTTAAAAAATGGCAGAGTTACAACCGAAATACTGAATCCCCAAAAATTACTCTTTTTATAATTAACTTTGTTAAAATATATGTATACAAGTATATATAAATGTTTATATATAAATATAACTTAAGTAAATGGTAAAATTCTTCCTATTTAAAAATATCAAATCGGTTAGACAATGGGTAATTTATGAGCAAAATACTCCAAAAATGGGCTAAAAAACATCAACATTTTTATAAAAACCTAAATTTTAGGGCTGCCATATGCCCTATGTATATGACTTATATACCAAAATGTCGGAAATTTGTATGATTTATAACCGAAATACTGGGGTCTAATCACCGCATACGATATCGAGCAAAATCCATCGAAATTATTTATTTTGGTATCTTGAAACTCGATATCGAATGAAATGTATTGAATTTGAAATAATACCATTCGACATCGAGTAACTCGACATTACATTTATCGAGTTTTCATTCGATACGCCAGTGTCTATCGTATGCAGGGGTGATTACACCCCTAACTTCCCGAAAATTACTCTTTTTATACCCTTCACCGAAGTTAAAAATGGTATATATGTATAACTGTAATTTCTACAATATTGATCCTACACCCTATAAAGTATATATATTCTGGGCCCTTACGAAAAGCGAAGTTCAAAACCGTTTGTCTCTTATTTAAAAAAAAAATATTTACCAGTTTTATTTAGTTTCTGTCTAATTGCTATGTATTCTGCTCGCATAATGGTGAAGGGTATATAAGATTCGGCACAGCCGAATATAGCACTATATAGAACCATAGATCTCCCCGAGTCCAAGTTTTATAACTAAAGTAAATGGTAAATTTCTTCTTCAACACGTCGGTATATAAATCTGCCAAATCGGTTATAAAATGGCTGAGTTACAACCGAAATACTGAATCCCCAAAAATTACTCTTTTTATACCCTTCACCGAAGGTAGAAAGGGTATATATAACTTTGTCATTCCGTTTGTAATTTCTACAATATGGATCCTACACCCTATAAAGTATATATATTCTGGGTCCTTATGAAAAGCGAAGTTCAAATCCGGTTGTCCGTCTGTCCGTCTGTCTGTTGAAATGGGTTTTCCGAAGCCCCCAGATATGATGGGGACTTGGTTGGGGTATCTTTATGTCAGGTATTCTTATTATAATTTTGCTATTGAAATTCAGCCAGATCGGTCCACAAATGGCTGAGATATGACCAAAAAACCACGACTACCTCAAATTTTTTCGAAAAATCCCTTGTGGTTGTTGTATTTTTATTACTTTTTGCTGTATATCTAGGGAACTGCAAAAGCCAAAGCTTCCAAATTAGGTACACACATTTAGGTTGCTAATACACACCATCCTACAAAATGTGGGCGGGATTGGGGAAGTGGGCGTGGTACCTCCCGTACAAAAAAAATTTAAAATTGTAGAAAAACCTAAATTTTAGGGCTGCCATATGTCCTATGGGTATGACTTATATATCAAAATATCGGAAATTTTAAGTAGAACATATTTTATAAAAAACTCGGGAAAATCGGTTCAGATACAAAAAAGTTATGACCAAAATAAAATTTTTTTTTTTAAATACCCACTTTCGGGAACCATAGATCTCCCCGAGTCCAAGTTTTATAACTAAGTAAATTGCAAATTTCTTCTTAAACACGTCGGTATATAAATCTGTCAAATCGGTTAAAAAATGGCAGAGTTACAACCGAAATACTGAATCCCCAAAAATTACTCTTTTTATAATTAACTTTGTTAAAATATATGTATACAAGTATATATAAATGTTTATATATAAATATAACTTAAGTAAATGGTAAAATTCTTCCTATTTAAAAATATCAAATCGGTTAGACAATGGGTAATTTATGAGCAAAATACTCCAAAAATGGGCTAAAAAACATCAACATTTTTATAAAAACCTAAATTTTAGGGCTGCCATATGCCCTATGTATATGACTTATATACCAAAATGTCGGAAATTTGTATGATTTATAACCGAAATACTGGGGTCTAATCACCGCATACGATATCGAGCAAAATCCATCGAAATTATTTATTTTGGTATCTTGAAACTCGATATCGAATGAAATGTATTGAATTTGAAATAATACCATTCGACATCGAGTAACTCGACATTACATTTATCGAGTTTTCATTCGATACGCCAGTGTCTATCGTATGCAGGGGTGATTACACCCCTAACTTCCCGAAAATTACTCTTTTTATACCCTTCACCGAAGTTAAAAATGGTATATATGTATAACTGTAATTTCTACAATATTGATCCTACACCCTATAAAGTATATATATTCTGGGCCCTTACGAAAAGCGAAGTTCAAAACCGGTTGTCTCTTATTTAAAAAAAAAATATTTACCAGTTTTATTTAGTTTCTGTCTAATTGCTATGTATTCTGCTCGCATAATGGTGAAGGGTATATAAGATTCGGCACAGCCGAATATAGCACTCTTACTTGTTTTTTTAAACATTTTAATGTTATTTTCAGACAAGTTGTTTTTTAATCGATTTAGCGATCTCTTAGTTTTTGGGTTTGTTTAAAATTGTTCGTGTAAGTTTTCTGATTCTTAACAGCTTTAACGATTTATAATAAATATTAGACTTTGCTATCATGCCGCTGATAGCAAATTTTTGCGAATTTCCGTGAATTTAGCAATTTTTACGGAATTTTTGCCATTCCTTATAATTTTAGGGACTTTCAATCAATTTTATGGATGGTTTGAAATATTAAAAATTTTCTCAATTTTTGCAATTTTTTTGTTAATTTCCGTTACTTTGTTTTTTTTTTAACCCATTTAGAGATTTCAAATCAATTTTAGTGTTTGTTTAAAAGTTTGCAATTTTTCAAAAATGAGGGCCATGTATGCGATTTTTTCCTGTGCTTCTTTACAGCTTTCAAGATTGCTATCATGCTGCGGTTAGCAAATTAGCAATCTTTAGTTTAACAAAAGTTTTTTTGAACAAAAACTTCAAATACACAAAAACATGCGGATTTGAGAACACTAATTTATGACTTATACGGATTCAAAAAATTTTTCGTTTTCAATTCGAGTCCAAACCTAGAACATACCTGAAAAAATTTTTTTTTTAAATAAAATACCAAGCAATTAACAGGCATGTTCTGATTATCTCAAAACGCTTAAAATTTGCGATTACAACTTAAAATCGCATAAATTGTGTTCTCTAAATATATGTACAAATGAATATTAAACAAGTAAGAGTGCTATATTCGGCTGTGCCGAATCTTATATACCCTTCACCATTGTGCGAGCAGAATACATAGCAATTAGACAGAAACTAAATAAAACTGGTAAATATTTTTTTTTTAAATAAGAGACAACCGGTTTTGAACTTCGCTTTTCGTAAGGGCCCAGAATATATATACTTTATAGGGTGTAGGATCAATATTGTAGAAATTACAGTTATACATATATACCATTTTTAACTTCGGTGAAGGGTATAAAAAGAGTAATTTTCGGGAAGTTAGGGGTGTAATCACCCCTGCATACGATAGACACTGGCGTATCGAATGAAAACTCGATAAATATAATGTCGAGTTACTCGATGTCGAATGGTATTATTTCAAATTCAATACATTTCATTCGATATCGAGTTTCAAGATACCAAAATAAATAATTTCGATGGATTTTGCTCGATATCGTATGCGGTGATTAGACCCCAGTATTTCGGTTATAAATCATACAAATTTCCGACATTTTGGTATATAAGTCATATACATAGGGCATATGGCAGCCCTAAAATTTAGGTTTTTATAAAAATGTTGATGTTTTTTAGCCCATTTTTGGAGTATTTTGCTCATAAATTACCCATTGTCTAACCGATTTGATATTTTTAAATAGGAAGAATTTTACCATTTATGTACTTAAGTTATATTTATATATAAACATTTATATATACTTGTATACATATATTTTAACAAAGTTAATTATAAAAAGAGTAATTTTTGGGGATTCAGTATTTCGGTTGTAACTCTGCCATTTTTTAACCGATTTGACAGATTTATATATCGACGTGTTTAAGAAGAAATTTGCCATTTACTTAGTTATAAAACTTGGACTCGGGGAGATCTATGGTTCCCGAAAGTGGGTATTTAAAAAAAAAAAATTTTATTTTGGTCATAACTTTTTTGTATCTGAACCGATTTTCCCGAGTTTTTTATAAAATATGTTCTACTTAAAATTTCCGATATTTTGATATATAAGTCATATCTATAGGACATATGGCAGCCCAAAAATTTAGGTTTTTATACATTTTTTAATTTTTTTTGTATGGGAGGTATCACGCCCACTTCTTCATTCCCGCCCACATTTTGTAAGATGGTGTGTGTTAGCAACCTAAATGTGTGTACCTAATTTGGAAGCTTTGGCTTTTGCCGTTCCCCAGATATACAGCAAAAAGTAATAAAAATACAACAACCACAAGGGATTTTTCGAAAAAATTTGAGGTAGTCGTGGTTTTTTGCTCATAACTCAGCCATTTGTGGACCGATCTGGCTGAATTTCAATAGCAAACTTGAACGGAGTATATGTGACATAAATATACATCAACCTAGTCCAGATCATTTCTGGGGTTTTCGGAAAACCCATTTCAACATACACACGGACAGACGGACAGACGGACAACCGGATTTGAACTTCGCTTTTCATAAGGACCCAAAATATATATACTTTATAGGGTATAGGATCAATATTGTGGAACATACAAACGGAATGACAAAGTTATATATACCCTTTCTACCTTCGGTGAAGGGTATAAAAAAGGCCCAGTTGTAGAACGAAAAAGTACCAACATTTTTCATTTAAAAAGTTCTCATTCACGCAGAACCGTTCACCTATCATTTAATGTTTCTAAGTTCAATATTATAGAAAATTCAAAAATGACCATATGCGGCACGGAAATTAAAAAAGAAATTTAATAGCCCTTATTTCCGTTTTTTGATACTTTTTTCTCCCAATTGAAGTATAAAAAATTTCATTATTATAGTGGAAGACCATAATTTAATAAGTATATGTATATCAATGAATGGCGAAAAATGTTTTGTATAAAAATTACTTAAAAATAGCTACGATTTTTAGCCTTTAAACGTTAGAATTTCAAAAAGTACTTAAATTATATTTACAAAGGTTAATCCAACCATTATGCTTCGCTCACAATAGGCAGCAAAATTTTAAATGGTGTTCAAAATACAGCAACAATTTTTACAAACTCACACATTTTGCATTAAGAAACCGTTTGCCGATTTTGCTCATAACAATTTATTATTATTTTTTAAAACATTTTGTTGAAATTTTCATTCAAAACTAAATAAAATTATTATAAACGTCATTTTAAATTTCATACAAATTGAGGGCTAACTATAATGTGCTTAAGCTTACATACGCAAATTGTGCAAATACATATAACCAAATGTACACAACTATAATGTACTTAAGCAACTTTTCGTTAAGTTTCGTCAAGTGTCATTTGCTTAAGCTTAAGGAGTCAGCTGATCCTTGGTTACATATTAAAAATTTTTTATAAAAACACAACTGCATATTTTAGTATTCTTTTATTTTTGTGCTTATTTCTTTTTCAAATTAATTAAAATAACCATGCTCATGAAAGAATATTTTCCAATTTGGAGGAAATATAAGAAGATAACAATTTTTACAAATAGTTACAAAAGTACAAATGTTTGCAAGTAAACTTTAATTTAATTTAAGTTCAAAAAGTACAATATAGTCACCCAAATGTACACAATAATTTGCTTAAGCATTTGACAGGCTTTTCGTTAATTTTTGACAGTAGCTTAAGCTATCATAAGCATATTATAGTTAGGCCTTTGTTGCTGAAGTAGAAGTAGACTTAACTTTAAAAAAAAAACTTAAGTGACATTTTTGTTCGAAAAATTAAACAAAAATAATACCTACTTTGGGAAGAAATAAGATGAAGAAAAAACGAAATTTTTGCTCCAATTGTGAACGAAACTTTAAGTGAATTTCAGGTATGGCACCATTTTCTCACAACGAGAGTAGAATAATTTATGATCGAAAGATTCGATTATGATACAAAATGCTAGGCTAGGTGGTGTCAAATTCATATCAAACCGTACGTGTGAGATATTTATTGCTAAAACAATTACAACAACTATGAAAGTCCGACCATTTGATATCCTACATCACAGTATAAAAGAAAACATTTTTGCAAGTTTACCAAGATTCATATAAAAGTTCTTTGTGCCGAATATTATTTAAATATGCGATAGACAAATCGGCAAAAGCATTGAAAAGTAACATTCAATAAATTCTATACCATTTTTTTCGCATCGCAATAGATAGTAACCTCCCGCTAGCGGGAAGGACATCGTTAGATCGACTCCGTAAGTGATTCTAAGCCGATCGGTATACTTAAAATTAGGTAGCTAGGACCAATATTTTAAAATGTTACTAACGTCAAAACAAATGCATAATACCACTATTGTGGGGTGGGTATAAAAATGTTCCTCGGTAGGTCAGCTGGTAGTGAGCTAGTCTATAAGCATCGGGGTTGCGGGTTTGATTCCCGACAGAGATTCTGGTTTCTTCCTGCAGACAACCGTAGAGCTTCGCGGGGATTAGCTTAGGGATGTAAAAAAAACTGATGAGTCAGTTTGATGTGTGGTCAAGCCGCTTTAGTTAAGCGACTGAGTTTTGCACTCATCAAAAAACAGACGGTTAAAAAATCTTTCATTTTTAATAGTTTCTTACTTAGAAATTCTTAATGCGTGATTTTAATGCGTTAATCGGACACGCAAATTTTATATTTCATCAATCACGAGTGATTCGCGCGGGCCACGACTAATTCAAGTTAGCTCTAAAACAAATCATGTGTAAAAGATTGATGCATCTCTTTCTAATCAAGCATTTTAGTGTTATATACCAATATATAAAAGACTTGTGATTACAATTTATTTGATTTTAATTTAATAATAAATTTTGATTTTATTTAGAGCACACAACGTTTGGATCACCAAATGCAAGTGGCACCAATCGAGTCTACAATGGAGGATGTTGAGTACGAACGCTATCACAAGTTTAAAACTTATCGTGAACTTTCCGAAACAAGTCTTGGGGAAACCGCACCAGGGGTTTTGTTAGGCGACCGTCACAATTACTTTGTAAAATTTCATAGTCATTTGAAAAAAAATGCATTCGAAGTAATTAATGATAAAAATTATGAATCAAATGATCGAGCACAAGCTATGGAACTGTTTCGAGCCTTAAAGATATCTCCTCGTATTACTTTTCATGCTGGGTTAAAAACGGTACAGAAGCTTGTTCAGATTGAAGTTAATTGTGATTATGATGCATTCTTTTTGGATGTTGAAAGTAACATTTATTCTAGTGTTATTAGTTATTTTCGGGATATGTTAATTTGAGTAATATTTCTGTATTGTTAGTATATAAGTAAGTTTATGTGTATCAATATATTCTGGATTTTTTGTATTTATTATATATAATAAAATTCTATATGTGAAGTAAATAATTAAAAGTACGTTTAATATGAATATTATATTTATTTTTATAATAATTTATACAAGCATATAAATAATATTAAATTGCCTAATACAACAATACATATTGGCTATTCACAAGGTAGTCAAAGGTTGTAAAGTCATTGTCTTAAAATATTTGAAAGATATATATGTATATGACTGCTGTGGGCAAGCGCTTATAATTTAGATTTATAATGTACAGTTACGGCAAAATAATGAACACAGCATTAAAATTTTTATTTTGTTTCAAACCCAACAATATTTTTTTTAAACAATTGTAAAATTTTATTTAGGACATTATGACGATATGACTTGATAGCACACCTTGTAAATAGCCCAATAGTTTTTTTATATTAATTTATGCTTCTAATAACAATTGCTTTGGGCTTTCACGCTTTTCTTTTATTAAAAAATATCACTTATTATACCCTTATCGTTTAATGGAAATATTGAACAAAAATTTTAAGAACTTGCAATTTCTACAAATTAATTCCAAAATTTTCTTAAAATGAGTTTAAATTTATATGTAGTATTTTAACCATACATACAAAGAGTTTGTAACTTGTTTAAACGTTAAATTTTGGTTTAAACTAAAAAAAATTGTTAAATCAGAAATATTTATTTACAAAGTACTTAGAAATAATAATTTTATTTATCATTACGCACATTTTATTGTTGTTCAACAACGGTCACCTCAATGGGTGGAATAAATTTCCAGACATGTTCTTGCTGTTCGTGATAACTTTGAGCACCAACTGTTATGTCGTTAAGAGTAATATGTAGGCTATTTTCAGTCAGCTGTGGCATGGGACATGAGCGAGAGAGAAATGAATTATTTGATGCCGTACCTAAATTATGAGCTTTAGCATGACATTGGATGCTAGTCTTAAAACGCCCAGGTGTAAAAAATAGTACAGTACATTCATGATGAGCTTTTTCATCTTTTCTTAAGATTGGTATACGAACCCTGTAAATTAAAAATAAATGTATTAACTATATGCATGTGTATATATATATATATATATATTATGTCTTAAGGTATGTATATCACCTGTTAGGTCCTGAGATAGCAACTCTTGTATCTAAATTAAAGTTTTCTGTACCGTTCAAATAGTCCTGATAAAATTTGATTGTGAGTATTAAGTTTTTTAAGGGCTGCATTGATTGATTGCAAACTGTAATACCTAGTTGAGCATTTTGTCCAGCTGTGCAAATTACTTCAGATTGAGGTTGCACAGGTTGACTTTTAAAAGAAATATCTGCAAAGGAAATTCAAGGTTTTATTTACGAAGTAAGGAAACCATACAAGCACGACCATATAATATATAATATCTTACACTACATCATGTACATAACACCAACCTTTTTTTATCGATATATAGAAAAAGAACAACTTTTGGATCAAATTCAAAATTCGACAACAAAATTATCTTTAAAGCTTCGTTCACAATCCCAGAAGCATTTTCACTTGGTGTTCATAATAGAGCAACAATTTTTTTTCGCAACCATATATAATAATATTAAATGCATAATATTGTTTTGGCTAAAATTTGCATACGGTTTCTTAGTGCAAAATGTGTGTGTTTGCAAAAGAAATTGTTGCTCTATGAAGAACACCAAGTGAAAATGTAACTGTGATTGTGAACAAAGCTTTAAAAAAAACTTTAGTTACATTTTTGTTTATAAGATGAAAGTATGTATATGAAATACTTTGGGAAGAAATAAGATAGAAGAAAAAACGAAATTGTTGCTCTGATTGTGAACAAAACTTAAATATTTACATTGTAAAAGTTAAAGCAGAAAAAAATAATTTCTTATACCATTTCTATTTTTAAAACTTCATAAAAAATACAAATACAACTCGCCATAATATTCTAAGTTTATTATTTTTATGAATTCGTATGCTTCAAGGCGAATTCAACTACAGGTGGTGTCGGAACTACAAAAATCCAAAAACAACAGAAACAACATAGGGTTTTTTGCATTGCATTGTTAGTGCTTATAGCTCGAAATGTTAACAATTCTTATCAAAAGACTAACAAATCAAAACAAATAAGCTCGAAAATCAGATGCCGTTTCGACACCACCTGTAGTAAATTCGCGTTGGTATGCTTAATAAAAATATTGATCTCTAACACTAAATTTCTGTTGTATTTTGACAAAACATCTTAAGTCAAATTTAAAAAACTGAAAAAATTTTTAAAATTATACGATTTTTCATTCGAAAAGCATTTTTGTTAACGTTTTTAAAATTTTGTATTATAAACGAAATTTTTCATTAATTTAAGTTTATTTTATTATTTGATTTTTTTTAAAACTTTTTTACTATCTTATCTCGACTTAAGATGTTTTGTCAAAATGCCACAGATTTGTTTTACTTTTATACCAAAAATCAACAAGAATTTATCAACTCGAAATTTAAAATTTTGCAGTAGAATCAAAACAATTTTAAAATTTAATATTAAAGGTATCTATGTACAAATGTTTTTTAAACCAACCGTGTAATTACCAAAAAGTAAATAAAATAGCACGATACCTTCAAATTGAATAAATAAAAATTTTGAGTAAATACTAGGTGAATTCGCATTTTGTTAAAAGCCTTGTAAAGTTTATGGATCTAAATATAAAAAAGCGGGGAAGCTCCGAAAAGTAGTCGCGATAACTTACACTTGATGCCTACAAAACGTGTGCTAACAAGTTTATCAATTTAAAATAAGTTTAAATTAATATCTAAAAGTTGGTAGTGGATCAAAGAAAAGAGCAATAGTTTCAAAATATGGCGTCTCATCAAGTAAGGTTTCCACTGACCTACGACAATATTGTCAAAGCAGCTTGTAATGGTTTACTGCACCAAGAGCTCAAAATATGCTGATACCTGGAAGATAACGGATGTTTGGTAAATGGATTCCAAAATCTATTTTCAATCGACTTTATTTAAACTTTTGAAATCGATTAATCGCACCAGAGAACAAATAATGAAATATTCAGCTATGCCAAATCTTATGTACCCTTCACCATGGTGCGATAACCAAGATGCTTTTTTTTTTTGTGGAAGAAATATTCTTAGTACACATATATATGATGATGTTTATTTTTTATTTTTATTTATTTTACCTAATTTGGAAACCTTTACCCTTTATGTTCTCAAGATTTACAAAAACACAGACGGACATATGGATATCGTTAATAGCGTTGCCATTTAGGCATTTCTGCATTTTTTTTTGTCTGATTTAGTTGCCCCCGCGTCCAATCTGGGCCATAGTGCCGTAGACACACTGCAACCCACTCTGTCCCTCCAGGAACGGTTAATGTCATCACGGAATTTCCCCCTTATCACACCGTAGTAGTAACATAGGGGAGGCTTTACCACCCTGTCCCTTACCACTAAGTCCAGATTCGAACCCTCTCTCGTGAGTTCGTCCGCCACCTCATTTCCCTAAACCATGTAGTGTCCAGGTACCCAACACACCCTTACGTTGAATACTCCCATGAGTTCCCTAAGAGCATTCCTACACCGAGCGACCAGGCACGATCGCACCGTACAATTCGTCAATGCCCTAATTGCCGCCTGACTATCGACATAAATTGTCACCACAGAACCGCCCACGATATGATCCAGTTGTTGCTGACGAGTGGAAAAACTGGAACAAGCAGTTTCAGATATATTTGCTTGCGACCAATCTAAATGCAGAGCCGGACAAAAGAAAAGTCGCGCTCCTGCTTCATCACATGGGTCCCGCTGCGTTGCAGATTTTTAATTCATTTAATCTTAGCATTGATGAGGTGAAGTACATATAATGATTTGGTTGCGAAGTTTGATTCCTATTTCATACCAAAAATAAATTTGGCTATGGAAAGGCACGCATTTTTTTCAAGAAAACAAAAAATGGAGGAAACAATAGTTCAGTATGCCACCACGTTGGAAAATCTAAGCCATACATGTGCGTTCGGTACTTTAAGAGAAAGCCTCCTTAAATACATTTTTATATGCGGACTCTCTGACAAATACAAAAACACAAAAGAACGGTTATGAAGTGAAGGTGACATTGAATGGGAAAAAGCATTGGAAATAGCAAAAGAGAATTTAGCAACAATACAAAATGGAGGTTCGGATGAACAAATTGTTGCGGCTCTAAGGCAGTTTAAGAATAATTATAATCCAGAACAACAACAAAGTCAACACACACCTCGACAGCGTCAACAATTACAACAACTGACAGATTGCAGTAAGTGTGGCCAAAAACACAGATTTAAATGTCCAGCAGGTGTTGTCTGCAATTCTTGCGGTAAAAAAACCACTACGCAAGAATGTGTTTTATGAAGACAAACAACAGAATGAAGCGGAACTACAGATATGTAAATAATCTATGCGAAGATGAAATTTCTGATGAAGAAGAAGAGGAATGTCTTTTTGTTGGCTCAGTCAAGGATGCTAAGAATAAAGCAAAGGTATGGACCATACAAGTTCAAGTGAAAAACAAATATGTCGATTTCCAAGTGGACACTGGAGCCCAAACCAACCTGATGTCTCTAAGCACCTTAAAAACGCTAGGTATTAAGATGGAAGATAAGGTATTTCATAATATAGTCACATTAAGTGGCGAAAAGCTACCTGTTATAGGTAAAACGTTTGTTGAAATTAAATACAAAAATACTATATATGTATAACACTTCTTTTTATATAGTCAATATGAATTGTAACAATATTATAGGTCTAGAATTAGCATATAATATGAATTTAATAAAAGCAGTTAACACAATTGGTTGTGGTAACATTTTGGAAAAGTATTCTGATATGTTTGATGGATTAGGTCAGCTAGAAGGGAAGTGTCAATTGCAATTTAAAGAGAATAGTCAACCCGTAATAGACCCACCACGTCGCGTACCATTTAGTCTTCAACAACCTTAAAAAAATGAAATAAAAAGAATGGAGGAAATGAATGTCATTACGGAGGTTAGGGAACCTACCGAGTGGGTAAGCTCTTTAGTTTTAGTCACAAAGCCTAACGGAAAATTAAGACTGCCTTGATCCAAGAAACCTTAATAAGGCAATAGTAAGACCCAGATTTGATTTTCCAACTATAGATGAGTGCAAATCAAAAATGAGTGGTTCCAAATTTTTTAGTTTATTGGATGCACAGTGTGGGTTTTGGATGATACAGCTTGATGAAGAGTCATCTAGGCTGTGTACGTTTAACACGCCTTTTGGCAGGTATCGGTTTTTGCGTTTACCTTTCGGTATAAGTTCGGCTCCAGAAATTTTTCATTCAGAAATGGTGAAGCTTTTTGGAGATATTCCAGGGCTGGTAATTTACATGGACGATTTCCTGGTTCATGCACCTACTGCTGAAACACATAACAAGATCTTAAGTCAAGTGTTGGAACGTGGCAGAACTGTCGGCATAAAATTTAAAAAGTCTAAATCAAAAATTTTTAAAACTGGGGCCTAATTCTGGCAGTCGTGATCGAGTACTTTCTCCATTCGAAAGCAATTTTATTTCAGTCGATACTTTACGAATCGAAATTATTTTTTCAGTATTGTGAAACTCAAATTTATGCTTTATAACACTGAAAAAATAATTCCGATTTGTTCAGTATTGACTGAAATAATAAGATAATAAATAGCTTACCAATCGAGAAATTACTCGATCACGACTGCCAGAATCAGGCGCCAGAGATCAAGTTTATAGGTCATATTTTTAATGAGCATGGTGTAAGACCAGACGAAAAGAGAATAGAATCAATAGTATCTATGTCAATCGGCCATGTTCTGGAAATCGAAACCACGTGAAAGTGAAATCGATGAAGATTTTTAATTGAATTTTTGTAAAAATGAACATAGCTTTTCCTGATTTCAAAAGTTCTTTAGGTAGAGGAAAGTGGTCCTAAAACTATGACGTATTTAAAAATAAATATTTTTACGAACCTTGAACACGGAAAAGTTTTCAAAATTTGTTCGATTTCACTTTCACGTGGTTTCGATTTCCAGAACATGGCCGAATAAGATTCGAATGTGATATAATTTTTATTTCCATGTTAATTGGTTAAAAAGATATGTATATAACGTGACAAAAAGTTTCTAAATACCGGTTTTAGCAAATTACTCCCTAAAAGGGCCGGCCCACATCTATCCGCTTATTTTTCTAAAGATCAACGATAAGTATTAAATTATTTTTGTATTTCTTTTAGTTTTGGATTACCTTTTTACCCTCTATTTTCCAAAAATTCCGTCTTTGATCCCGATCAAAAAATACCAGTCAAAGCACAAAAATGTACTAAAAAGCGCTCTTACAGATTCTCATTCACTCAGGACCTTGCATGTTTAATTTTATTTTTCTAGGTCCAATACTTACGGAAATTTAAAAAGTACCAGTTAAAGAAGAAAAACTTCCGTCTTATGGATTTTATGTTTCTAAGTTAAATAATAACGGATATTCAAAAAGTAACAGTTTAAGAACCAAAAAGTACCAATAAGCTCATTCATTCAGGACCTTGCAGGTTAAATTTTATGTTTGCACGAAAAATATTAGCGAAAATTTAAAAAAGTACCAGTTAAATCGAAAAAGTACCAAAAAGATCCCTCTAACAGTTTGTCATTCACTCAAGACCTTGCATGTCTAATTTCATGTTTCTAGGTCCAATACTAATGGATATTCAAAAAGTACAAGTTAATGAACAAAAAAGTACCAAAACGCCCTCTTACAGATTCTCATTCACTCAGGACCTTACATATTCAATTTTAAGTTTCTAGGTCGAATAATAACGGATATTCAAAAAGTACCAGTTAATGAACAAAAAAGTACCAAAAACTTCCCCTTACAGATTTGTATCCCCTCAGGACATTGCATGTTGAATCTTATGTTTCAAGGTACAATATTAAGGATAATTAAAAAATACCAGTTGTAGAACCAAAAAGCTTAAGTAATATATCAAATTTCTTTTTTCCCCCTTTTTGATACTATTTTTTCCCCTATTAAAGTATAAAAAATTTCATTTTTTTAGTGGGAGCCCATAATTTAGTACGAATATGTCAATGAATGGAAAAAAATGTTTTGTAAAAAAAGTACCAAAAATAGTTACGATTTTCACCCCTTAAATGTTCGAAAAAGTACCAAATTCGTATTCGTATTTTTTTGATAAGTTTCGAATGTGGTATAAACTTTGGTTCTATGTTTATTGGTTCAAAAGATAGATGGGGTGTCAAAAAAGTACCAAAATTCAGGTTTTACCCGTTTACTCCCTAAAACGGCCGAATTTCAAAAAAGTACCAGACACCTGTCCGCTTATTTTTCTAAAGAACAACGATAAGTATTAATTTTTTTTTTGTATCTCTTTAACTTTTGGAGATATGTATAAGGTTACCAAATTTTCCTGTTTTTATCCTTTTTTACCCCCTAAACATTTGAATTTCCAAAAATCCCGTCTTAGAGAACCGATTCGGGGTGTGACCAATCTCTGGTCCAAATTTAAAATTTTTGCTTTATGCGTTTAGTCCCAATTTCCACAATGCAAGTCTTATTGATCAGCTTGCTACTTTGTAGGCGAGAGTGATGAGGGGAAAAGAAACGAGTACTCAGCTTGCTGTACTCGTCATATGCATTTTGTTTTCTCATTCGTAATTTTCAGCAGGTCTATTTTGACTATTATCTTTCATATTTAATTTCGTTGTACAAAGTGAATTTCGTAGCGTGTGTGATTTTTTGTGTTTTTTTAAACATTTGTTATTTAACAAAACAAAAGATATTTATAATTAAAAGAACATTTTACGCAACTTTAATTTTAAATTAACAATTGTTAAAATATTCAACACGAATTTGAATTTAAATACATTTTAATAAGAAATATGTATGTTTTAAACGAAATGTCAAAACGCACATATACATTCATACAAATGGAATAACAGATAAATAATATGACTTGACTCGTGAAAACGCCGAAGCTGATTCAAAGAAGAAAATGTGATAAGTTTATCAATAAGACTTGCATTGTGGAAATTGGGACTTAGGCTATGCGATGATGAATCAGTGAGTGAGTCAGTCAGTAACGTTACAATTTTATATACATATATAGACAACTATATTTAAATAAACGTGAGTCACCCTGTTAAAAATAACTTAAAAAATTTAATATTAAATCATACTGGCAATGAATCTTATTTTTAACTGGTTACAAAAAGAAGTCGCAAGTCAAAAAAAAGTTACACGCAATGCGTTTTGTACCACAGAAGATAAAGTTCGGTGTGGTCTTTTTTCAAAGTGTAGACATAACCCGGGGTTTACACATGAAAGAACTTTCTTGCAAGTAGAGTAACGTATTATCACCCTGCAAATATTAGTACTAGTCCAAACACGCGTGTAAATTGTAGCCCACAAAGGACTAGGACTAGTCCCTTTATGGATTAAAACAATCCAGTCGTGTCTGGAACACAACATTAAACAATGTACTACTTAAATTTGCACTAAAAAGAAGCAATACTGATCAATGTGTCTATTACAATACTGATAATGGTGTCATTCTATATGTTGCCATTTATGTGGATGACTTATTAATATTCTCCAATGATATTAATATGACGAATAAACTAAAGTCCGAGCTGTCTAAACACTTTCGCATGAAAGACTTGGGTGAGGCACATTCAGTATTCGGAATGAGAATTCAACAATCTAATTGTACGATTAAAGTTGATCAAATAAATACATTGAAGAGGTGCTAAAAAGATTTTCAATGTATGATTGCAATCCAGTATGTTCACCAGTGGATGTAAATCAAAAACTATCTCAGGATATGTGTCCGAAGTCAGATAAAGAAAGGGAAGCGATGAAAAATGTTCCTTATATGGAGGCTGTTGGTTGCCTACTATACGCAGCGCAGAGCACAAGACCTGATATATGCTATATCGTGACTATGCTTAGTCGTTTTAATAACAATCCAGGGAAGGCGCATTGGTCTGCAGTTAAAAGAGTCATGAGATACCTTAAGGGCGCCACCACCTGAATAACTATCTTGCCGCGATGTGGTGGCTTAAATGCCGGCTGTAGTGTATGCCTTATAACCTGAGTCGGTAAGTCTAGCCGAAACAAGTTATAATGCATAAGCTCTAAGGCCGGTATGACTAAGGGTTATCCATCCATCCATCCCATATCCCAATACCTATAATCCTATCCCCCCCCTTTTTGTTTCCCACATCCCCCACTTTTAAGGTCAAGGTGGATGACAGCAGTGCCGATGACCTGGATGGTTAGTTAGTGGTTAAATAAACTGGTCGTGAACAGCTTCCCTCTGATGCCGATGGCAAGGGTCAGTTGTAACTTGGCCTAGTCCGTGCAAGCCGTCACTGCGCGCGACGGTCCTTTTTCTTACGTGCATACTCGTGGGACCAAAAACTGGACGAAATTAAGAAAAAAACCAAAGAGAAGGACGCGGTCTTAGGACGCGGTGCAGGGAATGTCTCTGACAACTCGGCAGACTCTGAGTCAGATATGGACGCAGACTGGCTGAGTATTCACAGGGATATTCTGCTGCAGGAAAGTCAGTTAGCAACAGAACTGACAGAGACGGACGCGATGGACTCACTAGTCGGCTCCCCATCTCGAACAGGTGCTTCGGAAAGGCTCGGTGATCTAACTCTGGGCTCTGATGATGAGCACGAAATCACAATGATTTCGGCTGATGATCAGGGCCAAAGGGCTGGACCATCGGCCTCTGAGGTTACACTCGAGATGGAAAGTGGATTGGCGAGTGTATCAAAACACATTGTTCGGCAGGATGCGACAGAACAGGTCACATCAGATAGCCGAACGAGTTTAGAAAAAGCCAAGAGTGGTGTGAGAGCCTACTTAGCCTTTCTAGAAAAGATAGCTAAGAAAGACTCCTCATTGCACGATGGGCGGGATAGGCATCTGCTGAGGAAACACCGAAAGAACGTTGCTAGATTCGAACGAATCCACGGTTCTGTCGGTGATTTCCTAGGCATTCCCTAACCTGCGGGATACACAGCAAGGGCTGCTGGGGACTCAAAAGTTGTCAGTAAAGACAACGAATCCTCACCAACCCTTGCTGAGGAATCCTCCAATAAAGGAACGAAAGGAAAAAAGGAGGGTAATAAGTCTGCACCTGTTCCTCTTAACCGTGACAGCATGGTCACGGCTAAAGGAGCTAAGACTGCGGACGAAACACCCAGTACTAGTCGCGCGATGAGGACTGGGAAAGTCCTGATAATCTCCGACAGTTACTCCCAAAAGGGAGTCACTAAAGGAAATACCGGGACAAACCAGTCAACATCTGCAGGGAAATCGGGTGATCACCGACAGAGCTCTGCTAAGGCCCCCAATAGAGGGGTTGTCAAGAGAGTTAGGTCTGGTGATGACCAGAAATCTCCAGCGGCTAAGAGGACTAGTCAGGCTGGTGCCGGCCCTCTTAAGGATCTCCGCAAGGAGACCACTAAGAGGACTGTCTCCAGAGAGGACCAGTCCTCCACGTCAAGGAAGCTGAAGGAGTCGTCGGGTAAGGACGGTATTCTTTCGGCTGTCATTGATCGTATGGATCCCGATGGAAGGATCAGTGTCGAGAAATGGCAGGTGCTAGAGAACAAACTACTCGACGAAATCTTCAGCGTGAAAGGAAGGCCGGACGAAGTATCGTTCAAAGGGGCTGACTGGGCAAGAGGTGTCAAAACTGTCAGTTGCGGCAATCAAAAAACCTTTGAGTTTTTAAAGGCTGCAATTGGCAGGTGTGGCAGCGCTTTCCCTGAAGCCAGATTGGACGTCATACTAGCGTCTGAGTTGCCATTGAGGCCAGTAGTCACGGTGTGGATACCTCCACCTATAAAACCGGTGGTCATACTGGGGTTACTGGACAACCAGAACGATGGTCTCACTACAGGCCAGTGGAAATTGATAGCTTCACTGGGCTGTAAGGGGAACCAAGGGAGAGACTTCAGGTTCGCAGTGGACCAGGAGTCTCTCAAAAGGCTGAAGTCAATGGGAGGGGTTGCTGTGTTCGGGTTGGGGTCTATCAAATTTAGGTTTCCTAAAGATGATAGACCCTAAGAGGCTGAAAGTGGTGCAGATAAACCTGCACCACTGCGAAGCAGCCTCAACCGAATTAGCAACCCACCTCATTGACAACAACGTGGACGTGGCCATAATCCAAGAGCCCTGGATTAATAAAAACCGGGTAGTTGGATTAAAGGTCAAGGGGTATACCTTGTTCGTAACCCACACGGATGATAAGGTACGAACTTGTATACTGGCAAGAACTGAGTTTAAATTTATGATTTCTTATTCTTTCAGTAATGGAGACCTCACGGTCGTGACAGGAGAGGCCAAGGACAGAACGGTTCTGGCACTGGCATCGGTGTACTAGCCGTACGAGGCTACCGATCCACCTGGTGATAAAGTACGGGAGTTGGTGGAGCACTTGGGCAGAAGCGGCTCGAGACTGGTACTGGGTTGTGACGCCAATCTACACCACACCCAATGGGGAAGTGCCGACATCAACAAAAGAGGTGAGTCTATGTTTGATTTTATTATTGCCAGCAATCTCTTTATCTGTAATAGGGGGAATACGCCAACGTTCAGAACTAGGGATAGAGAGGCAGTGATAGATATAACATTGACGAACTGTAGGGAATTAGTAGAGGACTGGAGGGTGGCTTTGGATTTTTCCTTCTCTGACCATAGTCGTCTGTCCTTTAGTCTAATGTTTGAGAGGTCGAAAAGGTGTCCGCATAGGAATCCGAGAAGGACGGATTGGGATTCGTTTTCGGGACTGGTGCAAAGGAACGTTAGAGTTACACGGAACTGGGGGTCGAATCCGGCCGGTGTGGAGCAACTGGTAAACACCTTCACGGGTGTATTGACCAGTAGCTATGAGCGATCCTGTCCGTTAAATTTTCCGGGCAGACGTACACAGCCAAGATGGTGGACAGACGAGTTGAGGACTCAAAGGTCCAGTCAGAAAGCTGTTCAATAGGGCGAAGTATACGCGTAGGGAGGAAGATTGGAGTAACTTCAGGGTAAGTTACGGGAAGTATAAGGGAGATATTAGAAGGGCGAAAAGGGACTCGTGGATTAAGTTTAGCGAGTCAGTCGAATCCGTGAATGAGATGTCTAGGTTCAGGAGAATTTTATCCAAGGACCCGGTAGTCCCTGGATTTATTCAGAGCCCGGACGGCTCATGGACGGAATCTGGCTATGAATCTCTCTGTTTGCTAATGGAGACTCACTTTCCGGGGTGTGTGGATCCTGGGTCGGAGGAACAGGCTGTATGTGGTGACTCCTTCTCTGGGGCGGGCTCGGGCGTTGAGGAAAGGGAGACGGTGGGGGAGATGATTACCTTGGATAAGGTAACATGGGCGGTAAATACCTTTGGGTCCTACAAATCGGCGGGACCAGATGGTATCTTTCCGGCGATGTTACAGAATATCGCGAAATCATCACTCCTGTTGTTGGTGGAACTGTTTAGGGTATGTGTGCTGAACGGGTACATTCCTAGGGGGTGGAGGGAGGTTAGGGTTGTCTTTATACCCAAGGCGGGTAGAACCGATCACTCTAAACCCAAGGATTTTAGACCAATCAGCTTGTCGTCTTTTCTATTGAAGACGTTGGAAAGACTGATTGATCTACATTTGAGGACGAAGATTGACGCCGGCATCGTCAGCGGTGCTCAACACGCCTATCTTAAGGGTAGGTCTGTTGAGAGTGCGCTGCATGATGTGGTTGGTTATGTGGAGCGGGGTTTGCGAAACAAGGAATACACCTTGGACGCATTCCTGGATATAGAGGGCGCCTTTAACAATTTGAGGATAGAGGCTATCAGGCAGGCACTGGTTGACCTAGGGGTTCCGCTGTTCTTGGTCGAATTGATAACTATGATGCTTAGCAGCAGAGTTATTCACTCTGACTGGGGAAGCGAACGCTTAAGAAAATCGGTGACTAGGGGGACCCCACAGGGGGGAGTTCTATCTCCCTTATTGTGGCTGTTGGCCGTCAATGTCGTTCTGAGACGTTTTGACAGAATGGGTCAGAAGGTCGTGGCCTACGCGGATGATGTACATATATTGGTGTCGGGCAAGTTTCTGCCGACAATAAGCGACATCATGCAAGGGGCGCTGGGTGAACTGTCGGCATGGGCTAGTGATAAGGGATAAGGAGTTAATCCGGAGAAGACGGAGTTGGTTCTTTTCACTAGGAGGTACAAGGTGGAGAATTTCAGGCTACCGGTACTGGGAGGATTGGAGCTTAGATTGTCTGATTGTGCTAAGTATCTGGGGGTATTTCTGGACAGCAAGCTGTCATGGGGAAGAAATACTCAGGAGAGACTTAAGAGGGGTCTCAATGCCTACTATGCTTGCAGATCATCGATAGGTAGGAACTGGGGACTCCGGCCGTCAGTAGTGGGATGGCTGTACACTTCGGTGGTTAGACCCATTCTTACGTATGGATGCTGTGTTTGGTGGGAGTCATTGGGATTTGCTAGTCGTAGGAACCTTCTTTCTAAGGCTCAGAGGTGTACTTCAATTGGCATGACAGGTGCCATGTGAAGTACTCCTTAGGCTGCCCTGGACGTCATTCTACATCTTCTGCCTCTTGAGCAGTATGTGATGGAAATGGCGGCCAGGAGCATTCTTAGACTGAGGGAGTTAGGATTGATAGGGAATGTCACGCAGGGTCACTCACGGATCCTGAGTGTGATTGAGGATTGTGGCTATTGCCTGGGTCTACCCGGCTCCACTGATTATGTGAGCACCAGGGTGGACTTTAGGCGGTCGCCGGAGGTAATAGTGCCTTCTAGGGAGAGCTGGTCAGGTAGGAGCAGATTATTTAGTGGATTTGCCTTTTTCACTGATGGCTCGAAGATGAGGGACACGGGTGCGGGAGTCTACATTGAGGATCTGGAAGGTCATATAGGCTTCCTGACAACAGTAGTGTCTTTCAGGCGGAGGTTCTGGGGGTATTGAGGACCGTGGAACTGATGAGGGACAACATTGATAGGGGCTCTGAGGTCACTATATATGTGGACAGCCAGGCGGCTCTTATGGCCGTAAGGGGCTGTTATGTGAACTCAAAGCTAGTTGATGATTGTAGGAGGGCTTTGGAAGAAGTCTTAGGGGAGTATACGCTAAGGTTGTGCTGGGTGCCGGGTCACTGCGACATAGGTGGCAATGAAGTTGCTGACGAGTTAGCAAGACAGGGCTCAGAGATGGAGGACCCTAACTGTATGGAGGCGGTTAGACCTCCAATAGGCTTCTATTTTGGAAGGATCCGGGAGTGGATTCTGGGCGCGACCAATCGGGCCTGGGGGAAACGGACGGACTGCCGGGTATCACGGACGCTGTGGCCAGTGCTTAGCAAGTCCAATTCGGGGTTGCTGCTGGGCAGGAGTAGGGTCTGCGTGAGGACCATGATAGGAATGATCACGGGCCACTGTATGATAGGCAGGATGGCGGTGAGGATAGGATCCGAATTATCGGATATATGCAGGTTGTGTGAGGACCCAGAGGAGTTAGAGACAGTTGAGCACTTTCTGTGCCACTGTCCCAGGTTGCAGGGCAGCAGGCTGAGGGGGCTGGGCAGTAGATTCCTGAACGAATGAGGGGATGTCTCGGGTTGTGGACTTGAGAATCTGATAGGATTCGTAATGGGGATGGCCTGGCTGCGCGAGAGGAGGCTGGGTGCTGGCCACACGTAGGTCGAATTTGGTTGGTCAGGATTTCTTTCGGGGCTGGTCCGAAACCTTCTTTTCTATCCATCTTTCTTCTCTGACTTGTGCTTTCGCTGTTTATTTCACCTATTTTCCTTCTCTACATATCTTTCTCTAATTAAGGCGTCACAATGGACCATACTGGTCTCTGGGTGAAGGTGTGAAGGAGACTTCACACCAGCCTTTCAACCTACCTACCTACCTACCTACCTACCTACCTTAAGGGCACTATTAATAAAGCACTTGTCTTCGACGGTAAATCTGAAGGTCTCGTTGGTTATTGTGATGCCGATTGGGCAGGAAGTATAGATGGCAGGCGCTCTACAACGAGGTATATATTTACCATGCAAGGTGCAGCAGTATCGTGGGGTTCTAGAAGACAAAGAACGGTAGCACTTTCTTCGACAGAAGCGGAATAAATGTCGATAGTATCAGCAATTCAGGAATCTATTTGGCTTCGTAAACTGGAACGTGCATTAGTTAAAAACTCTCCTGATTCGATGTATTTATATTGCGACAACAAAAGTGCTATACAAATTGCACAGAACAACTCATATTCCTCTAGAACTAAACATATTGACATTCGGGCAAAATTTATACGGGAAAAATTGAAGAGTTGCGAGATTAAACTTGAATTTTTGGAATCCAAGAAAATGTTAGCTGACATCTTTACAAAGGGCGTTCCAGCTGATGTATATACAAATTTTATAGTCCAATTTGGTCTTGTATAATATTTTGCAAACAAATAAAAACACAAGAATTCTATGCGTATTTTATGCAAATTCAAAAGTAAATAGAAAGCGTTGTAGAAGCGATATTACAATTTTTTTTATTTGTATTAAATTGTTGTAACTTTTAAAACAAACACACAAAAATTCATTTTTTAATTAATGGTAAGTTTTTTAAAAAGTGTTAAGCTAAGAAAGTTTTTTTTTTACAATTATTAACAAACAAACTAACTTTGTCAGACGATATCTTTTGATTTCCATCCGTTTCAGCACATCCAGAAACGTTTCTGTAATCTTCCAAACTTGCTGTTATAGACTTTAAAAAAAATTTCTGCCCTAAGCTGCCCCATTAAAATATTTTTCAAAAGTACAATATGAGCTCGGTTTTAATCACCCGCAGAGACGTTTTTAATGTATGGCTGTCTTTTTTAAAACAAAGCCGGCATGACTGACTGTATACTTGATTTTATTTCGTCAAATTTTTGTGGTTCTTCAGCAGCAATTATACAATTTGATCAATTAAAGCTTCTCGCTTCAAACTTGTGCACAAAATTTGAAAAAAGAACAAAACCACGATTTTTCCATAATAATAACGATTGGTTAGCATGCGCAATTGATTATTCATATTTCACATCAAATTCTGTTGCACAGAGAAATACTAGAGGCAGAGGCAGGCCAAATAAAAACTTTGAAGACTGCAGTGAAAGAAGTAAGCAGAGAAAATCAAAAAATCTGGCAAATGTTGAAAGTAATGAACAATTATTCAAGGCAGTAGAAATGCAAATGCGATCAGCTGGTAAGCGTAATTCAGCGAAAATAGTGAAAGAGTTAGCTATTGCTTCTCCAGAAAGAGGTTCTCATATAAAAAAAATTAGGTTAGAAAAAAAACGCAAAAATCTATATCGCCTGATGAAGCATTGGCAATGATCTTGGATTTGGATTTGTCTGTAAATAAGTATAGGTTGATGAAACAGTATACAAAACATTTAAACCGCGGCCTTTATCCTTTTTTTTTATTAACAAACAATGTCCAAAAGGTTGTTTATGTTAAACCCAAATTAGTTTTATGTATGGTTGATGGAAAAATATGCACAGCTTTACAAAGTACAATTCATCACAAATTTGTAATGTTTGTGGAGCTAAACCTTCTGAGATGAATAATTCCTCTGCTCTTTTACAAAAAACATTAGACCCCGAAGTTTTAGAGTTTGGTTTGTCGCCATTGCATTCATGGATTAGGTTAATGGAATGTTAACTTCACATAGCAAGAGGCATAGATAATAAACAAAAGCTTCAACAACGAAAACTTTCTATACAAGAAAAGTTTAAATCGAAAATGGGATTGCTTATAGATATGCCAAAGCAGACGACAGGAAACACCAATGACGGAAATACAGCTAGGCGCTTTTTTAGAAATGCCGTAGAATCTGCCGAAATAACTGGTATAGATTTAGAACTCTTAAGGCGATTTCATGTTATTTTGGAAAATATGCAACAGAGACCAGAGATCTTTATTTAAAATAATATCCATGGTATTATATGCTGGTTAGTGTGCACAAAGTTCTTTGGCATGGCAAAATAATTATTCAAAATTGCATCCTCCCCATTGGGCAATTGTCAGAGGAAGCTCAAGAGTCGAGAACTAAAGACACTAGACGCTAATATCTCGGAAAGATACTTACTCTGATTTAATAAATAGACTGCTAATATCATCAGATCCATATATATGAAATTTGAGAAAAGCCCCAAGAACAAAGCGAGGACAATTAACTCCAGAAATTTTGAAATTACTGCAAAATACTGTTATAAATATTGAAGAGTCAGATGATGAATATGATAGCAGCAACTCAGAATAAGTTACTATTACTTTTTATATTATTGTTAATTTATGAAATTTGTTTTACTTTTATTATTGTAAAATATGTGTATACATTAATTTAAAGTACATAATTTGTTAATACCCCAAATATATAAATAAATTTAATTTGAAAAATTATGTTTTTCTGTCCCAACCAAACGGACGGATGGTCGGACAGATTTATATATGACAAGTAGCAGACGCAGTAAGCGGAACGGTATAATTGTTCACCTAATTGTTTTGTTACACACAAGAATCACCTGTACAAAAAATTAGGACTCTATCTTAATTATACACAAAGTTATGATTTTTGTCGTCCTAAATTCTTAAATCGAACACTGTGCCTCGGTGTCATTTTTGCAAAAAAGTGATCATTTTCTCAGGGTCATATCTTGCAAACCGAGTTTTGATTCACCCTCTGAGACAAAGTTGTAGCCCTTGCCATAAAGAACAAAAATTGTGAACATATAAAATCAAAAACCTTCATCTTCAAGATCAAAATCGCAAAAAACTTTAAAAAATACGAGTTTGTTTTACCTTTTTCCCCCTGTTCAGGTCCATATGTAGCAAACCGTTCAAAATTCAAGGAAACAATCAACAACAAAAATGTACCTAAGATCTCAATAAATAACTTTCTAGAACATATGAACTTCCTAAGAATGATTCCTAACACCGTTTAGGTAGCCGCAAAAATGAAAAATTTCCCGAACATTTTTTAATTTCATTGGTATATTTTTGTAGCTGATTGTTTCCTTGAATTTTGAACGGTTTGCTACGTATGGACCTGAACAGGGGAAAATAGGTAAAAAATAATCGAATTTTTTAAAGTTTTTTGCGATTTTGATCTGGAAGATGAATTTTTTTTTGAATTATATATGTTAAAAACTTTTGTTCTTTATGGAAAGAGCTACAACTTTGTCTCAAAGTGTAAATCAAAATTCCGAACGGTTTGCAAGATATGAGCCTGAGAAAATGATCACTTTTTTGCAAAATAACACCGAGGCCCCAAATCTTTAAGGGCCCATAAATTAAAAAGTGCATGACTTTGGGCAAAACTGGGAGACACGGGTCTATTTTTTTTTGCCCTTTATGGTTATTTTTTATCCGTATATGGTTATTTTTCGATGACTTAAAAAATTAAAAAAAATAAAATGAGTAGCATAGGTCATGGGTGTGTAAAGAAGAAAGAGATAAACAACATCATTGATCTCTTCAAGCCAAACTTCCTTCCGAATTTTCTTATGTTTTCTTTAATGATTTTTAGTTCATTTATTTAGATTTAAATTTTTTTTATTTATTATACATATCTGTATAATTTATAATTTTTATTATAATTCTATATTAATTTAATTGTTATTATGTTACATACCGTCGGAAAGGTTAATTAAAAAAAAACAAGTTTTATTTTTAAGGTTTTAGAAACACTTAAAAACAAATAGGAAAAAATTCAAAATAGTGCATATGCTAAAAATTTAAAAACCCTGGTCTAGATTTAGAAACTATTTTGTTCGAAACATATGCCACTCGCGGCCCAAAAAGCGACCAAAACTAAGACATAAGCTTTCTTTAAAAAAATCATTCCCGCTTTAATAATAAATAAAAAAAGTTTTAAATTAAAAAAAAATCTATCTAAGCTACTTGGGACAAATTTTGCTAACACCAATAGGTAATAAGTTACATGGATGAGAAAGAACACATGTTTGGCCAAAATATCAAACTTTGACCCCCTCTAATTTGAAAACTTTTAAACTGATCTTGTTGAAAATTTGTGTCTAAATTACTATTCAATAGGACAAATGTAAAATATCGTACCACTTTAATGAAATTAAACGGAAACTCTGTGTATTTTGTTGTTGGATTCAACAAAAGAGCTACGATATTTTGCATTTGTACTTTTGCAGGATCAGTACTGACTGAACTCCACTATAGTTTTAAAATTTAATTTAACACTTACCCCATTGCAATGGTGACACCGTACACAAATCAATCATAGTTGGTGTTAAAACAATACCCTTTAAAGACGCTATGCCCTGTATGTCCGTGCCAGTCAATGACCAATTGATATTAACTCTTTCCGCTATATGCTTTGAACACAAACGACTTACGGAATCGTTGAACGAGCCCATGTCCGTACGGAAGCAAAGTTCTAAAATATATTTATATTTAAAATTATTGCTTACAGTAACAAACATTTCTGCAAACCCTTTTCCATATTTTCAGCCATTTCTGCTTCTCGTGCAGCCCAAACTTGTTCAACAGAACACCGATCTACCGGTATGGGAACTCGACAAATGTCTTTAGCTTCCATAGAAATATTTTTATTGTTAGTATAATTGAGCGCCATCTCTTGAGCAGTTAAATTTGTTATATCCAAAACTAAATAGAATTGAGAGGGCCTACAAGAAAATTATAAAGGTACAAAATGTATGTTAATGATAATTAATTCTTTAACTTACACTTCAGCCGGCAATACATCCCAACTTGTAATTTGAGTGCTTTGTATTAGTTCAAGCTTAAAATATACCGAACATTGACGGCAATATCCTTCTTGCATGGCTTCACCTCCAGAATATTTTATACGAAATTGAGCTTCTATATGTTGGGTCTGACTGCTTGGTGAATTTGTATCTGTAGTTGTTAAACTTAAAGCTGCCAACGAATTTGGAGCAGTCGATGTGGATGTTGAAGAACGAACACTACTGTATGCCGTATCATTACGACGCGTTGATGTAGAATGTTGACTTGGAGAACTAACACGTGATGGCAAACTTGCGCGACTGGATGTTGATAAATTTGAGGAATATTGCAGGGTATGAGAATGATCATGAATACTTGTGGAATGTACAGAAGAAACAGGATGCTGATTAATTGTGGGACATATAAAATCTGCCTCAGCAAAAATGTCTACAACAAAATCCTTACTACATTTTGGAGCTATAGGTAATTTCGACTTTTAACGATAAGAACAAAAATTAAGTATTATTTTAAAATAAACGTTGGTATTGTTGTATTTTTCACCTGTAAATCATCATCGATTTTAAAAATTTTCTTTTGTACATCTTGCTCTATATTTGATGTTATATTTACTTCCAAATGTTCAACCGGTATTTCACTATCATTTGTTATTGTTATAATGCACGTAGATGATTCACCATTGTAGAGGGTTAAGCTTGCTGTAGTTATTACACTTTCTGCCCCCGTCATACTACTAAATGTAGCTGTTTGTGGTAAAGAAGTTTTAACCGTAACAGTTGGCAGTGCTGGTATTACATCGACCAAAAAATTTTGAGGAAATTTCCTATCTTTCATGTGTTTTACACGACAATTCGATTTAACACCTAATGTATGAGTACTGTAACCTTGAATTTCTAATTGCCCTAATTCAATTGGTGTTCCACGTAAATTCACATAGATTGGCACTTGGGGTTGTAACACTACAGTTTGTGGTAGAGATTTAAAGACAATTCCATTGGTAAGCAAACGCATATCACACACGGTCAATTCGAAAGGTAATGGATTTCGCAGTCGTACCGTTACTTCGCTTAAATTATTTTGTACCCAAAAGAATGCTGGAAACAAATGATAAAAAATTAATGAGGAGATACATTTTTTTTAAAGGTAAGTTAGGAAAATATTCAAAGTAACTAAAAAAATTATAAGAATGTTAACAAGTTAGAAATTTAGAAAAAAGTATAAAAAATGGTTTACTTCAACAAGGTTTATACAAAAATAAAATATTTATACATATGTATGTACATTATATTTTATTTATTAATATGTATGAGAGAATAAAATATCTCTTAGAGAAATTATTTAACTAAATACATTAAAAAAAACGAAATGTATTAAAAAGCATCCCTAAGTGTTAACACTTTTTTTTTGATGTTTTTATATACAAAACTTACGTATTTTATGTTTATCCTTATTTTTGTCTCTTCTATCCATAGAATTAAATTGAAGTGGAGTAAACAAAAATGGACCACTATCAGCTTTGGCAATTTTTATGCGTTGGGGTTTTAAATGAGCTGGTAAATCTTTAACAACAATTTCCAAACAGAAAGGCAAATCAGTAAGATTAGCAGGCGGTATAATAGTACCATTTTCCAAAACCAAAGGTACAGGAGAACCTTCGCATTGGGCACTTAAATTCTAAAAATTAAATTACAATTATTCGTATGTTAATTTTTATGTCATATGTATAACCTGAAGTTGTACAGCCATTTCACTTTGTTCTGTTGGTAACATATTGTGCCATTGTGTTTGCAATAAAAATGTCATGTGCCTGGTGGCTAAAGTAGAATGGCCCAAACGTTTAGCTGCTGTTATTAGCGATTGCAATAAATCAATTTGTAAACAGGGCCAACCCGATTTAATTTTTAATACTTCCAAGGGATCTAGAGAAAGTGTATAGCCGGGAAAACTAGATAACATAAGGCGATATGTTTGCGACCAATCTGGATTTGAGGAACTTTGATGAACGTGTTTTAAAGCTGCCAAGCGCTGAAAGAATGCGGCCTTGCGTCTGTAGCCAATTTGTTGGTAAAGTGAAGTCATTTCCTCAAAACTTTTTATACAATCTGATTCGGTCATCGAATGATTTATATATAAAATATTTTGCAAGCATATTGCAACATCTAAAGGCCTATTTTGTTCTATAAATATTCGAGCTGCTTTAAATGCAGCTTCAATCTCTACTATAGCAGCATGGCGATACTTGCTATAATTTATTATGGCATTTTTTAAATACATCATTATTTCATCAGGTTTCAATATATTACCGGGTAAATCAGAATATTGCCCAGACCGATGATTTGCTGCCGATATTGTGGATGTGGAAGACGATGAAGATGTTGAATTAGAAGAAGCTTGTGACAATGTCGATGTTGTTAGTATTGATGATACTGATGAGTTTGAGGCCGAATGTGGTGGTTGAATGGTGGGTGATGTAGCACCACTTTCGGAATTTTCTTGTATAGTCTTTTCGGAGACATAATAGCGTTTGGTAATTTCACTTTGCCGCCATTTTTCTGGTGTAGCTTTTAGAGGTGAACCCTCTTGTAAGGAAGCATTGCGATGTAAAGTCTCATCGACTCTTAATTGAGGATAGAGTAAACACACAGATGCTGAACAAAGCCCCTCTTCTGCAGCACCTTCCCACAATAGATCGTTAATTGACCTTAAAGTATCGCAGGCACTATGGTATAAACTTAAGGCGTCTTCGACTAAACCTCCTTGCAGAGAAAGATCTGCCAAATTCTTTGTCACTCTACCTACAACACGCTTTCGATTATTTCTCGAATCCATATCTAAGCCCACAAAATCACGTTTTTCAAAAGGCGCTGTTAAAAGTGAACATTTTTCTACCTTTTCCCGGGAACGCTCCAAACGTCTCGATTCCAAAACCCAAAAAAGGGCATTAACAAAATCAGCCATATGAGCTTCTAAATCTAAACACATTTCATTTTCTCTATAGAAGAATGCTTGTGCCTTAAAATTGGACGGAGTGGTAAACTCATCTTGTAGTCTTTTGGAACCACCACTTTGACTTGTTGATTTTAAAGTCTCCTTAATTGAATGTAATTGCTTAGAATCTGTTGAATCATCTATATGATTTGTAACTGTCGATGTTGTTGATGCCGTATCAGCCATCAATTCCATCGGGCCAAAAAATATTGCCCTCGAGTCATATAAAGTACTGCCATATCGAACTTTAAGCGATTCATGTTGTCGACACAATTCATTTAACTCCTGTTGACTATCAAACTTACCTATAGTAACAAGGCCTAACAAACGTCGATGCGTTTGAAAATCTCCCCAATCATTATTTTCTACAGGATGATCATGGATATAACGTACCCAAATGTCTCTAGTGACACCGCTAGAATCTAAATACAATTAAATCAATCAAATTTATTATAACCGTATTGTTATAGAAAACCATACCAATTATTTTTACATTATTCACTCTTCTGACTTTGTCGAAAGCTTTTTGTAATGTTCTGGGTTTGGATGGCCCAACACCTCTTAATAATACTAACAAATAACTGTGATGTAAAATGGTTTGTTCATAGTCAGGACGAGACATATTTTGTTGTCAATTCTTATAGTGTGAAATAATTTTATTTCCTTTATTTTTAACTCATTAAATAAAGCACTCGATATGATAATTCGTTAGTGCAAATAAGCATCCCTTCGAGACGAACACAAAAGTTTTTTAGCAAAACTCTTTTGTTGAAGGCGTTTTCAGGTTGTATGGTACGTGGAAGATTTTATATCATTCGTATTAAAACTGGCACAAATGATTTTTTCTTAAATTTTATCAATTCTTATGTACACACATATATTCGCATTACAAAAACGAATTTATCTTAATTAATTTAAAATCGAATTATGTTGTTTTTATTATTAGTTTTTCAAGAAACTAATAATTTTCCTAAATTTTTTTTTTATTTTTAGGTTGTCAATAAATTGTCAAAATTTTTTAAATAAGGTGACCAGATTGCAAACCATGAAATAAACACGCAATAAATAAATATTACGAATCTTTCAATGTAAATTGCAAAGCGGGACAATTAAAAAATTTTAAATTTGCATATTTTTGTTTTGATTATAAATAATTATTGGCAATATGTATACTGTTACATTAATCAAAATATATATTTTTTTAAATTTTATAAAATATAAAGGCCTAACTATCATATGCTTAAGTTGGCATAAGCAATTGTGCGAATATATGTATGTATGTGTCGAACCATATGTAACTTAAGAAAGCTTTTTGCTTAATTTTATGGAACTGGCATTTGCTTAAGCAAGATGCGAAACAGATTGCACTTTTCGTACGGAATAAAATATTTTTTGATTTTATTTTTGTTTTTTTAAATATTTTTTTAAATTCTTTTGTTAATTTAATAAGCCGGCTTATGCATATTATAGTTGGGCCTTTATTCGGGAATCTTTCTTTTTAAAATTATGTACTTATTTTATTATTATACAAACTTCTCTCAAAGCTTAAGCAAAGTATGTAAAATGTAAACTATTAAAAAAACTTTTTAAATTAAAATTTGACTAAAAAAACACATTTGAAAAACATCAAAATGTTCAGATATATTTTGCGATATTCGATATGAGTTAACATTTTTTGGGCGAATATCCTTTTAAAAAATTTTCTAGTATCTCATAAAATTTTATAAATTAAGAGGTTTATTTTGTACGTTTCTTATCCTTTACCCACATATTTTGTAAAACTCTACTTTAAAAATACTTTCATACAAATTTGAAAATTTCAAACAAATAAAATATTTCAGAATATTATTTGAACGTAAAGGGCAAAATAAACTACACATTTTACTTGCCAAACATTTAAAAATTTTACATTTGTAGAAATATTTTTTGTTGTTATTTGGGGGTTTTGCTGTTCTGACAAACATTTGATAACAAAAATATGCTCATTTCAGCAAAATCTAACTTAATATGCATTCTTAAACATTATATGACAAAAATTCATACGAAATATGCACTTACAAGTTGATTTTAGACGACATGTATTAAGCAGTGTGCTTGTCAAATTTCCTACAGAAAACGCTTACATGCGGTGTTGCCAGAACTTTCAGAGCAAAAAACCATAATTTTTCATCCAAAAAATCTTCGTCGATTTTTAAAATCTTTAATAATTCATTAAAACACACTTTACATTTTTAATGTAGTTAATTTAGAAAAAGTTATATGTAACAATTAATTTCAAAATGTTCTGGAATTTAAAATCTATGGTAGTTTTAAAAGTAGTAAGTGGTCCTCGAAGTATGATGTATAAAAAAGGATTATTTTTAAACTTTCAACACAAAAAAGTTCTGGATATTTTTACATTAAAAATATCTATCCAAATTTCATTACTCAGGCTGAGTAAGAATTAATCACATCTTTGTTATTTTAAACAAAAAATTAAAAGTTAATTGTTTGACATGTTATTTCAACTATCAAGGGTCTTATTGAAAATTTACAAGATACTAAATATTGCAATTATTAAAAATATTTATACAAAAGTACATATGAATAAATACATGCATATTATTTTGTTTTAAATCAGATGACATAATTCCGGCGATATTAATGTGTTAAGACAATGCGAAATTTTAATTCTTAAGTAATATTTTGTGAAAAAATTCCTACTAATGAATCTATGTCCAAACGGTTCTTTCATGAATGGTTGATTTATTTCATTTATCAATGAAAGAAGTGGATATATTACAAACATAAATGACAATGTAAAGCAGTTTCCACCGACCTAAAAAGTCTGCATTTTTAAACAAAAAAACTTCAAATCTGCATTCGGCAAGTTTGGGGTATAAAATCTGCAAAATGCAGATAAATCTGCATTTCTGGCATCACTGCTTACATGTCGTGTAAAAGCAAAAAAATTGCTTCTGTAACATTGATAAGGGCTCGAAGGTCAGTATATATGTGGACAGCCAGGCGGCTTTATGGCCCTAACACCGAGTCTACAACTGACATGAAATGCTGTTAAAACATGATGTTAAGACTCCATGTTGAATTTTTAAATGTTAATGGTGGAGTACAGTACTCATGTTAATGTTAAGAAATTTCATTATTTTTTGATTGTCGTCGAAGCATATTCCAAACAATAGTGTGTGTGAAATGAAAAAAAGCAACAAAATGACTTCTGTCAAGCTTAAACGTCATTTTATGTTATAAAAGAGTTGTTAAAACACATGGCTTAACAGCCGTGTTAAAACATGAGAAAAACTCTAACATGATGAGTCTATACTTAACACTAACATCATGTTAGTGTTAATGTTAAGCATTTCATGTCTGTTGTAGACTACATGTAACGTAAGGGGCTGTTATGTGAACTACAAGCTTGTTGATGATTGTAGGAGGGCGTCTTAGCAGAGTATGGGTTATCTTAGCAGAGTATGGGTTAAGGTTGTGATATGTGAAGGGTCTCTTTGTCATAGGCGGCAATGAGATAGCTGATGAGTTAGCGAGACGGGGCTCAGAGATGGAGGATCCTAACTGTATGGAGACGGTTAGGCCTCCAATATGCTTCTTTTATAGAAGGATCAGGATATGGATTCTAGGCGCGACCAATCGGTCCGATTCGGAGTCGTTGCGGTGTAGAAGTAAGATCTGCGTTAGGACCATTATAGGAATTATCACGGGCCACTGAATGATAGGATCTGACTAGTCAGATATTAGCGGGCTGTGTGAGGACCCGGAGGAGTTGGAGATAGTTGAGCACCTTCTGTGCCACTGTCCCAGGCTACAGGGCAGCAGACTGAGGTGGCTGGGAAGTAGATTTCTAAGTGAATTAGGGGATGTCTCGGGCTGTGGACTCGAGAGTCTGATAGGATTCGTAATGGAGATGGTCTGACTGTGCGACAGGAGAATGGGTGCTACCCGCACCTAGAACGAATTTGGTTGAGTAGGATTTCTCTCGGGTTTTGCCCGAAACTTTTTTCCTATCTATCTTTTATATCTGTCTTATGCTTTCGCTCTTTATATATAGGAAATCACTTCTGAAAAAGTTCTACATAGTAGAAGAGACGAATTCCTCTCAACTCAAGATGAGAACGAACTCGTAATATTTTCAAATATTTATGATCAAGATGGTTGTAACGTCAAGAAGTAAACAACATAATTTTGGAACAGTGGGAGACCACTCCATTATTATTTAACTACGAATTATTTTGAAGGAAATTAACAAGCGCTTAATTAAATTTTATTATATTCGGGCTTTATACTCCTTTGCTGTTTCTGCAGTACTAATTGAAAATTGTAAACACAATAAATTTGGAAATGCAATTCGAAGATGTTCATATGCAAATAATCTTAGAAAGCCAAAAAAATTTTTTTTTATTGGGAATTAAGCACGAATAACAAAATCGTTTAAATTAACTTTTGTATTCCCACGAAAATTATTTTGATAATAAACTGGCAAGTGCGCGGCCTAAAAAAACTTACTGGCAACCTGCTTTATATTTTTTGCGAAAACAATAAAGCAAGTTTTTTTTTGTTTTTTATTAACCTACTTACAACTACAGTTAATGTTGGAAGAATTCCAATCAATGGTAGTGGGGAATGTAAGAAGAGATAAACTCACTGTTTATTGTTGATGCTTTGTATAAACTTTGATATTGTTACAAGTAGAACTGTTGCTTATAATTCTTATACACTTAATGGTTTTATTTGCTTTAATATAGTTAGTTTTTCTAAAATCTTTTGGATGAAGTTTCCTGATGATCTGGCCTAAGCAACCAGTGAAATGCGCATAGGAATAGCTTATCCCATCAACAATAAATTTCAGCGTATTTATCAAGAATTCAAATTGGGAAATAAGAACGAATAACAAAATCATTTAAATTAAATTTTATATTCCCACGAAAATTATTTTGATAACATTTTCTTTTCGTTTAAAATTCGAGATTGCATTTTGAGAAGTATTCGTACAAATAATTTATAAATAAATTCTAAAAAGTATATGAAAACGCTCTCTGGCGGCAATCAAAAATAAAAATTAATGGATTTCTTGACCCTAAAAACCGCGTGATACAGGTCTGGCTAGATCGAATACAATTTGTTTGCCTCTATTCTTGAATATTTTGGAAAACTAACTATTTCGAAAAATACGGGGCTCGAAATTAATTTTTGACCTATGGTTTCTTTGGCAGTTTCTTGGAATATAACAAGAATCGCGATGTGCTTTTGACGCGCAAAAATTATTATGTATAATTACCTTTAGTTTTTGTTGTATTAAATTTTTGTTTTTATACCCTTCACCGAAGGTAGAAAGGGTATATATAACTTTGTCATTCCGTTTGTAATTTCTACAATATGGATCCTACACCCTATAAAGTGTATATATTCTGGGTCCTTATGAAAAGAGAAGTTCAAATCCGGTTGTCCGTCTGTCCGTCTGTCTGTTGAAATTGGTTTTCCGAATTGGTTTTTGGTTGGGGTATCTTTATGTCAAGTATTCTTATTATAATTTTGCTATTGAAATTCAGCCAGATCGGTCCACAAATGGCTGAGATATGACCAAAAAACCACGACTACCTCTAATTTTTCCCAAAAATCCCTTGTGGTTGTTGTAATTTAATTACTTTTTGCTGTATATCTGGGGAACGGCAAAAGCCCAAGTTTCCAAATAAGGTACACACATTTAGGTTCTCAATACACACCATCCTACAAAATGTGGGCGGGATTGGAGAAGTGGGCGTGGTACCTCCCATACAAAAAAAATTAAAAATTGTATAAAAACCTAAAATTTAGGGCTGCCATATGCCCTATGGATATGACTTATATATCAATTTTAAGTTGAACATATTTTATAAAAAACTCGGGCAAATCGGTTCAGATACAAAAAAGTTATGGCCAAAATAATTTTTTTTTTAAATACCCACTTTCGGGAACCATAGATCTCCCCGAGTCCAAGTTTTATAACTAAAGTAAATGGTAAATTTCTTCTTCAACACGTCGGTATATAAATCTGTCAAATCGGTTAAAAAATGGCTGAGTTATGAGCAAAAAACCACGACTACCTCAAATTTTTTCCAAAAATCCCTTGTGGTTGTTGTATTTTTATTACTTTTTGCTGTATATCTGGGGAACGGCAAAAGCCAAAGCTTCCAAATTAGGTACACACATTTAGGTTGCTAATACACACCATCCTACAAAATGTGGGATTGGGGAACTTTGTTAAAATATATGTATACAAGTATATATAAATGTAACTTAAGTAAATGGTAAAATTCTTCCTATTTAAAAATATCAAATCGGTTAGACAATGGGTAATTTATGAGCAAAATACTCCAAAAATGGGCTAAAAACATCAAAATTTTTATAAAAACCTAAATTTTAGGGCTGCCATATGCCCTATGTATATGACTTATATACCAAAATGTCGGAAATTTGTATGAGTTATAACCGAAATACTGGGGTCTAATCACCGCATACGATATCGAGCAAAATTCATCGAAATTATTTATTTGGTATCTTGAAACTCGATATCGAATGAAATGTATTGAATTTGAAATAATACCATTCGACATCGAGTAACTTGACATTACATTTATCGAGTTTTCATTCGATACGCCAGTGTCTATCGTATTCAGGGGTGATTAGACCCCTAACTTCCCGAAAATTACTCTTTTTATACCCTTCACCGAAGGTAAAAAAGGTATATATGTATAACTGTAATTTCTACAATATTGATCCTACACCCTATAAAGTATATATATTCTGGGCCCTTACGAAAAGCGAAGTTCAAAACCGGTTGTCTCTTATTTAAAAAAAAAATATTTACCAGTTTATCAAAAAGTAATTTCAATTTTTGGGAATACAAAATTTAAATTTCAAAAGATTTACCAGTTTTATTTAGTTCCTGTCTAATTGCTATGTATTCTGCTCGCACAATGGTGAAGGGTATATAAGATTCGGCACAGCCGAATATAGCACTCTTACTTCCCTACAAGAAAAATGACAGTCATTTGATGCATCATATGATGGGCATTGCTGATGTGTTTATACATCAGAAGTTTCTATCATTTTATTAAGGGCAATATAGAAAAACTGATGTAAGCATTCGTGTATGTGTGACATTTTTTCCCACTCATACTTGTGAACTTGAATATATATACGAGAATTTAATACAAAATTGCGAGTGTGTTAGTTTATAAATTTTGAGTGTGTTAGTTTACATCAGCAATTTCTTGTAGGGTTGTTAAATATAAAATTGGAATAATGTATAAAAATTGACTTGGTAAGTAGCATTGGGGCCGAAATAGTACGATTTTAAAAGTGTACGATATTGGTTTTCTCATTTATCATCCCTGAGATATTCCCATTTTTTGTACTTTTTAAAAATATCCAACGGTAACGCTGTGCATATGTTTACAATTTTGGCCGCGTGTATATTTTTTTTCTAAAACAGTATCATTTTTAATAAATAAACAATTTCTAAATATTAAATAAACTAAAATTACTATGAATCTTTTACCAAAATTTCATGAAGAATTTGCTCAAACCGACTACTGGAATGCTTTCTTCAAGAAGCGTGGAGAAAAGGCTTTTGAATGGTCGGTACCTTTTTTTTAAATTGTTGGTAAATCATGATTAGTAGGTATATTAATATTTTACTTAAGGTATGGAGAATATTTAGAATTATGTGAACAAATACACAAGTATGTAAAGTCCAATGACAAAATCCTAATGGTAGGTTGTGGTAATTCCAAACTAGGTATGGATATGTATGATTCCGGATTTAGGTCTGTAAGAACAAGTAACTTCATATGAACATATTACTTATTGGACCTTTTTTAATTCCAATTTACAGAGATATTGTTAACATCGATATTTCTGCTGTGGCTATTAAGAAAATGCAAGAAATCAACAGGTTTTTACGAGCAGATATGAAATTCTTGCAAATGGATGCTACCCAAATGTCATTTGAAAATGATAAATTCTCAGTGGCATTAGATAAAGGTACCCTAGATGCTTTGTTTGTTGATGATACTGCCGAAGTAAAAGAGACGGTGGAGAAGTATTTTAAAGAAATTAGCCGAGTTTTAAGAACAGGGGGACGTTATTTGTGTATTTCTTTGTTGCAAGAACATATTTTAAAATATGTTATTGAATATTTTCCCAAAAATTCTTTTATGTTACGCATTGTTCACTGTTTAGATGCTGAAAGAGCTAACAAAGAGAAAAATGTCGGCAATCCAGATGCTGCTTCAATGCCGGTTTTTGCTTTGGTTGCTACAAAGTTTAAATCGTTAACTTTTCCGGTAAGTCGATTCTTTTTGTTTGATGCAAAATTGGAGAGTGTTAATTATTATGAAATAAATTTTATTTAGTTGTTGTTATAAGTCGGATAAGTAGTTAATATGTATGCCGATATACATACATAGGTACCTAGTTTGTAGATAATTAAAATTAAATTAAAAACTAATGAATAATTATAAACACTAGCAGAATATCTTGTATTTTCCTGTTAAATGTACACTAGGTCTATAACCAAATTTTTCGCATAGTACCACGATGTGGGCAATGTTGTTTTATTAACGAAAAAAGCAGTTAGCATATTTTTTTCAAAAAAAAAAATTATGATGCCAGCGTATTTCTTTATAGTTTTTAATGACCTATTCGACTTTGAAAAAAAATGTAAAAAAGTTATATCCCTAATGAACTTTTTTCATTTCATGCATATTAATTTATTGCCTCTTCATAGGTATATTTCCGAATGAAATTTCGTTCGCCTAACTTACATTTAAAACAATTTTAATTAAAAAAATTTAAATATATTGTTTTCGCTTTACATGTAAGTAAAGCAGACGAATTTACTTACATATGTAATTAAAAAAAAATAATTATTTTTATTTGTTCAGCGTGGAAAATAGGGATTTTAAGAAAGTAGTGTATTTATCTACATATGTATTTAAAATTTTTACAATAAATATTATTTTAATCTAGATTTTAGAATTCAGTTTTAGCAGTGATAACATTCAACGTCTTAAATCAACACAAGAATTGGAAAATGCTGTAACATCTGTGCAGCGAGCCGCTTTAGTATGTAATGGCTTAGCACGCAGCAATATAGCTGGTCACAATGAAATTACGATGGAATTGTGTAAAGCAGGTGAAACAAACCCGCGTTATACCATACACGTTTTAGATCAACCGCCCGCTAGAGGTTGTGGCAAGTATGCTGCATTTATTGTACCACAAGGAAGGTAAAAAATATTTTATTTTATTCTTCTTATTATGTTATCAGTCTGTATATTTTAGAGAAACCGAATGGATCTTTGCATCATCGGAAGGTCGTAAAAAGCTGCAGGCTTCAGCTAAATTTCAACGTTTGGCTGTAGTTACTTTACACAGAGATCAAGTGTATGAATCAATCGACGCAGTAAAAATGGAATTGTCGGAAAATGTTAAAAGTTTAGCTCCTATGGGTCTAAAAGAACAAGTATTTTATAAGAAAAACATTCTTCTTAAATCTGTAAATAAAAATTGTATTTTTCTTAATCTAGATACCCTATTTATCACTCGGTTCAGATGTGGGTAAACGTGAAACATTAGTTAGTGGCTTTTCGAAAATATCTGGTGATTTTCGAATAGAAGAAGTTGGGGGTAACAACGGCAAACTTTTCAGGCGTTTGATATTTTTAAACAACCAATTTGTAATACAGTCAGAAGCACTTGTTAAAACAAGTAAGTATAAACCAACAAATGGTGTAAATTTTAAGTTTCGCCTTAATTTGATGTTTAAATTTTTTTTTTAAATTTGGCTGGGTTCAGTTAAACCAAAAGGTAAAACTGAACGTAAAAAAATAGATATTGGTTATCTGGCGTGTCAGCATCACTTGTATATGTCGGTGGGTGTACAAATGGCTGCTGCAGGTCCAAAACAAGACGATAAACTCAAAAACGTTTTAGTTGTTGGCTTGGGTGGTGGAGGTTTATGTAGCTTTTTACATGAAATATTGCCGTAAGTATACGTTTTGAGTTTCAGTTTTTTTGCACATTCATTTCACATCATCAATATTTATTTCAAACGTTTAAAAAAAGGAGGTGTTAAAAAAAAGCTTACACTATAGAATCTGGAAATTTATTTTTCATGGTGAATAAGAATATTAAAGTATAAAAGCTTTTGAGGGTTGTAATTTGACTTAGAATACACATTCGAATAATATAAAAGTTTACACTATGTTTTGTATTAGTTGCAAAGTACTTTTAATTTAATAATCGGTATCTTAATTTCTACCGATGTTTTTTAAGTTAAATGTGCTGTTTTCACGACACAAGCACATACATTTTTAGAATTCCGCAGTTTTTTTTTCTATCAAAAGAGAAATGATATCGAAAATTAAAGAAATTTAATAACGAAGCAATCTGTCTTGAGCGCTCATTTGTAACATAATTTCTAAGCACAATTTAACGGCTCTTAAAGACGGCGTGAAAGGTATATTCATCCGATAGAGTTATTCTGGCTGCTGATCAAAATTGTAAAGAACTGATACTAAAGGGTCCGCCAAATAACTTTTTTTTGAAAATGCTATAAAAAAAACTACTGAATATTTTCTCAAATTTCTTTTTTTATTTGAAAGTACAATCTTTCCGGTTAATAATGGAAAATAATTTCATTCAAATGGCGGCAAGGTCTTTATGCAAAATTCGTCTCAATGATGTCTCCGAAATGTTCAATTGTTGAGAACGACGGTGAATTGACTTTCTGCCACAGCAGCAATATTCTCGGGTGTACTCACTGTTTTTGGCTTTTCACGCTTTGGTTTATCGATGAGGATGCCAGTTTCTTCCACTTTTTTCACAAGATAACGAACATACGGAGCTGACGGTGCTTCTCTTCTTCCAAAATCCGTACGCAATTTTCGCACACATTCTGCAACATTACCATGATTTTCAAAGTAATGTCGCAATATTTCCCAGCGTTGTTCAAGCGTATACACAACCATATTCGTTTAGCGGAAGGATAAAACTAATTATCTGTCAAATCAGACATGAGCTTAGGGTTAACATTCACGAAATAAGCACTAGTTGAAAAAAAACGTTAGATGGCGGACCCAGTATCTTATTTTCTCAATTAAAAAATTTAATAATACTGTCTTTATATTTCAACAATGTAATGAAAGATTTTATTTCGTAATTAATTTAATTGTTTTGAACTATTTGCCGAAGAATATTGTTCTTAAATTTAAGAAAAATAAAGTTTAAAATGATTTATTTTTGAAAATGTTTGTATTTGTATTGTATTTTCAACAAATTTTCAAAAAAATAGTTGAGTCGTTGTCTAGATCGAAGTCGTTTAAAATTTTTGTCGATTTCAAAATCACGAGAACTACAATGTAAAAGACATACGTAAAAAGTTCGTCGTATATATGTCGTTTACGTCAGTCATAATACCAATTTTTAAAAACGACTTGTTTTCGACCATGACAAAACACTCAAAAGAAGGCCAAACAAGATATTTTTAAACAAGGTTTCGTTTAAATGTGCTAAATTCCCATTTCATACTATTGATAAACTGACATTTATTGTTGATGGGATAAGCTATTCCTATGCGCATTTCACTGGTTGCTTAGATCAGATCGTCAGGAAACTTTTTCCAAACTGTTAAGCGAATAAGAATTATGCACAAGTTTTACTTGTAACAATACAGTGAGTTTATCTTTTCTTACAGTCCCGACTACAATTGGTTGATTTTTTGTCAACTCTAAATGTAGTTGTAAGATATTTTTTTCCTGATACCTAAAACAAAAACTAATTTTTTTCAAGTTGAGTGTTGATGACAAAAATTTTACGATTTAATTCTTAGTACTTTTACTTATATGTTTTAAGGCTTCGAAAATTAAAAAGAACGTTTTGCACACTTTTGCCTTTTCTGGCCGTTTATAGATAAAATATATGGCAAATTTGCTTAACGGCAGAAAAATAAATAAATTGGAATATACTGTTTGGCTTAGAAACGAAGAGTACAGTATCCTGAAAGGTTTTTTCAATTCTGTTTGGCTTAGAAACGAAGAGTACAGTATCCTGAAAGGTTTTTTCAATTCTCCTGCAATAGACATAGGCTTGAAACTTACTCTAAGCTATGCTTTTGTTTAATAATTGATTTGTATTCTTGCTATTATCACTGAAATATGGAATGGAAATATTTATTTGGTTTTTAATAATCATATAAACTTACTATTTATTCAAGAAATATTAGGAAGTGTAACTTGTGACAAAAATTCTTAATTTTTTTTTGAAAAAAGACGTAACTTCCCCTGGCAGCACTGTTATGTATGTAAATCAAATCTGCAACAGCGATTTCTTCTAAGCTGCCAAACGTTTACTCTTTTAACTTAATCACACATAAGTTTATTTTGATAAACTGTTTTATTTATTTTTAAATATTATTAAACGGGTAAATTTCAAAAAAAACGTACACATCGAGTTTTTTTTTCATATTTTTAAAGTTTTTTCAATTCGCCTGTAAGAGTGGCAAATTTATGTAGAAATTGATGAAGAATCCGGTGGTACTTTTAGGCTCTCAAAAAAATCAATATTTTTTGATATTTTTTAGGTTTTCTATGGTTTCGACCTTGAGCGTCACACACCAAATATGTATGAGAAATCGCTAAAAATGCAAAAATATTTGAAATTCAAGCTTACTACGATGTTCTTTTGTTTCTCAAGATTGACTTTTGTGGAAATCACCTTTTCGATTATAAACACAAAATCACGATTCACTTTGATTTTTATTTTTTTTTTAAAGTGACTAGTTATTTTAAAATTTTAAGATGAAAATATGTAAATTTTTGTTAAAAAAAGACTTGAACTTAGAGGTTACTTGCAAAGTAATAGGCTTGTATTAATGTATTTAAAAAAAAACTGCAATTATAAGCGTTTTAAGGGAAAAAATCTAAGTGTGACGCTCAAGATATTTTGTGACGATCAAGGGATTTTGTTGCACGTAAACAAGAAATAATGCCTAATTTAAAGTTTAACGAAAAAAAGTTTATTCTTTTACAAAAATTTAATAAAAAAAACAAAAATTCTTCAAAAAAAAAAAAATTTTCATACAAAACTAAACATGTACATACATATTCTTTGATGTCTTTAACAAAAATGTAAATATGTAAATATTTGACGCAAAACAATAACTTAATTTAATTTATACATTTTCATTCGAATTCTTTATGAAATGACAAACGGTTTTGTTTTTCCCATTCTCATTCAGTTTTAGCACTTTCGAATTAAGTTTGTGGCAGTTGCATAAGTTTCCGAACCCCCTGAGGTTTAAATTGCAAAAGCACGAGCGAGATCTGTAAATCAATTTTCCTCTGGATTTTGTAATTATATGATGAATATCTTTATTTTCTCTCTATATCTTCGTGCTCTTTCAACCGCCATTCATTTTGTTGTTTTACTCTTGTAAATACAGAAATAAAATCAAAATTAAGCATTTTAAGCTATGAAGCAATATATATCAAAAGTGACGCTCATGAAATGTTTGCCTATTTTGGGTTTTTTCGTAGGCAATTTTTTTCTCAAATTCACAAATTATAAAAAAATGAGTTGAAACCATGTAAACAATGATTGTCAACTTCAATTTTTTACATTTAATATATTCACTATTAAAAAAATTAGCGTGACGCTCATGAAATTTTATCGCGCCCTTACCATGGTGTTCACAAAAACTACGCAAATGGACACTTTTATTAATTAATTTTTTTTTCGCTTTTTCACTTTTGTAATAATTTAAGTTTGTACTTTCCTTACTTTATTAAAATGAAAATTAAAAACTAGTAATATTACTTGAATTATAAAAAAGTGGCGCTCAATGCAAATTGTGGGGACAACCTTTGTTTGCAACGCCAAATTCGCACTAATTCAGTTTTGACGACTATAACAAATCAAAACACAAGATAGAAACGCAATAATTCGAAAACTGTTATTAAATGTTGCATATTTACTTTTTTCTTGGTTTTATTTTATTTTGTTTACGAAAAATTCTAACGGGGGACACATGCTTTTGTATGGAAGGAGTCAGAGGGAGAAACAAAACACCATTCTGAATAAACAAAAAAACAAACATACAAATTTGAGAATTACGTTTTTTTGTAACTTTTCAAAAGATTTTGTTATTCGTGCTCAATTCCCAGTTTTTATTATTGATAAAAACTAGAGTGATCGATTATTCGACTTTTTTCAATAACCGGTTTTCGAATATTACGAATAGTTGCTATTTTAAAAAAACCGGGTTTCGGTTCAGCATTTTAAAAATAACCGGTTAACCGGTTTTAATTCGAATACATAAAAATACAAAAATCAAATTATTTTTTGTAATAAAAAGTTGTTTTGAATAAAAACAAAACAATTCACGAAGGTAAGGAACCTACAAAATACATAGATATGACTTAAGGTATGTTCAGACTTAACAAATATTTGACGATAAAATAAAAAACGCGCGACCAGTAAATTGATTAAACTTAGGCTTTATTTTTAACAATTTCTATATATTTGCTAAATTTTATGTCTAATATGATAATTGTACTTATGCCAAACGTTTTGCAAAAGGAAACGATTCTTTAAGAAAATTAGTGGTTGCGTGTAGGACATCAAATATTTTATAGGTGTCAACATAGCTGTAGAAATTTTGAAAAACTTTGGTTTTAAAAAATTATAGGAATTTAATAAATTTATTATTTGAGATATTCTCCCAAATTTATTTTAAATGAGTTTCAATTTGTTAGTGGCTAAGCATGTCTATATGAATCCGTAAACTTCAGCCATATTTTTGAAAAGTTGCAAAAAAAAAACTTCTTATCCAGGATTATATATTTAAATTTTTTTTGTTTCAGTATTATAGAAACGATAGTAATGTGAACATGCTTTTTGTATGAAATATCTGTCAATTCGTCGATCACAGTTTAAACCCTTCGATGAGATTGTTTGATTCCCTCAATTTTGTTTTAAGTTCTTGGTAATTTAATAAATAAAACGGACGAATTTTTCCATATGGTTGATTTCGCCGGTATGGTGTAGTTTAAAGCATGAAGATATGCCAGAACTACTGAAGAGTTTTTCATTCATTATTGGCAGCATATTTGAGTAAAGTACTATTTCCAGTCTCATAAAAACTACTTGGAACAGAGTCATGTTTTACTTGGCATATATTTATGTCAAGATTGTAGACTAATTAAAAGTGATTAATAAGTCGTGACGTTGAACAACCTTTGCAACTTATGATTTTAGGGCCGTTTAAGCACCATTGTCTTTTATATCAGTTCGATATTATCACCAGAGATGACATCTTTCAAATGTCAAATTGCTGATTACTTTTTAAGCTGAACTTTTTTTGTAGTGTTTTGAATTGTTCTTGGTTTTTGTTACAAGTACACACGCTTAAATAAGCGATTTGTATTTACATTGATCATGATGTTTTTTGGACTTTTGTTACATTTTGTATTGACATTCTTTATTAAAAGTTTAAGTTTTCCAAATATTCAATTTGAAAAATACTTCAATTACGGGTGCATTTATAACAAAAGTAAGGAAAACGTATATAAATTATTCATTACTAAAATAACCGGTTTATTCGATATTCGAAAAATGGACTTTTAAAAATATTCGACTTGGGCAAAACTAAAATAACCGGTTAAAACCGGTCGAATACTATTCGATCGATCACCCTAATAAAAACACTTGAAATTTATTGTTGATGGGATAAGCTATTCCTATGCGCATTTCACTGGTTGCTTAGGCCAGATCATCAGGAAACTTCATCCATTCCATTAAGATTTTAGAAAAACTAAAGATATTAAACCAAATAAAACTGTTAAACGTATAAGAATTATAGCAACAGTTCTACTTGTAATAACATCAAAGCTTAAACAAAACAACATCAACAATAAACAGTGGCTTCATCTCATCTTACATTCCCCACTACAATGAGATGAAGCCACTGTTTATTGTTGATGTTGTTTTGTTTAAGCTTTGATGTTATTACAAGTAGAACTGTTGCTATAATTCTTATACGTTTAACAGTTTTATTTGGTTTAATATCTTTAGTTTTTCTAAAATCTTTATGGATGAAGTTTCCTGATGATCTGGCCTAAGCAACCAGTGAAATGCGCATAGGAATAGCTTATCCCATCAACAATAAATTTCACGTGTTTTTATCAATAATAAAAACTGGGAATTGAGCACGAATAACAAAATCTTTTGAAAATTTAAATTTTATATACCCAAAAATTGAAATTACTTTTTTGTAACATATTCCTCGCTGATCACTCTGACAATTTTGTTTTTTTTTTGTTTTTTTTTTTTTACCTAAAATAGAAGTGTAAAGTACGGGGACACAAAAATTGCGTTTTTTTGAAATTGACCCAAACACGAAATTGAAATTAAAAAGGCCAGAAAAAGCTAAATGCATTGCGGAAAAAAGCAAAAAAAAAGATTAAAGCTAAATGAAATATCTCAAGCTAAACATAAAAAAATAATGCTAAATTTAGCTCGAAAAAAGCTAATATGGTCACACTGCTCAGTACTATTTCACAATAACACAGCAAGTAATGCAACCCTATGTTCCTCCTGGGAATAAAAGGAATAAATATATATATATATATATATATATATATAATGCAACCCAGTATACATGTTAATAATTTGAAAATATGCAATAACATTAAAAAAAAGGATGCCCAAAAACAAAATAAGGCTTCTTTCTTATAAGAGTTATTTGTGCTGAATATTATCTAGAATGCAAAAAAAGGTCGCTAAATTTTAAATTATATTAACATTTAAAAGGATAAAATAGCTTGAATATTTTAGGGATTGATATTTGAATAGAAGCTGTGTTTAAATGTGAACCGATTCAACCATATTTAATTTTCAGTAAGAAGTTTTGGACTATGTGTTATTATAAACCGATTCTCACAATTTACATACAGCGGTGTACTGGAAATCGAAAACGCAAAAATTTTAAACGTAATTTTTTAATAAGATTTCTGTGATAAATGAATTGTATGACAAATATTTTACAAATATTTCTCTATTAAACAGAATTTCATAACAAAAATTATAAAAATTTGATAAAAAAAAGTGTACTAAAAACCATTTCCAAAGTCTTGCGTTTCGCGTTTCGCGTTTTCGATTTCCAGAACACCCCTGATAGGTTTTGTTCTTATGACAATTAAAACGTATTTACCAGCCAGATGAACGGACGTGTGCAATACAATTGCAGTAATAGCTAAAATATGCGTATTATAGACAAACAAATCGATATCAAAATTCATAAAAAGCTCTAAAACGGTTAAATATATTGTTTCTGCCTCATTAATCGCACAGGAAATACCATGAAATTGCAAATTAACGGTTTCCCTGTTCATAAGTTTGTTTGAAGCATTTAAAAATTCCTATGTTTTAACTTTTTATCATACATCAAAGTTGAGGTATCTTGTAAATAAATACGTTTAATTACCTCACTGAGGTATTAAGACGTATTCGCCCTTTTACCTCAATGAGGTAGTTAAACGTATTCTTATAATTACCTTAACGAGGTAGTTATGCGCATTTGTTTAAATGCTTTCCACCCATGATTACCCAAAAATATTAGCTTTTTTGGCGAGATAATTATCCGTGGAATACGTATATCGCCAATGATTATCTGATATTCGAAGGTGGCACAATATATTGGCAACACTTTTGATACTTATTGCCCAACGAAAAAAAGTGACATGTATTGGCAACAATTCTATATTGTTTATGTTATTTATAGGTTATGCTCACCTTTTTATTGAATGAATGAAACCATTGTGCGACTAATTGCATAATATAGGACAAAATGGAAATAATTTGGCGAATATCACATTCAATAATATTGCAAGTGTATGGGCCGCTTTAGAATTACTCAAGTACCTAGAAAATGTGAATTTGCTGGGGTCTTAGATGAAATTAAAACAGTTTTACACGAAAGAAAAAAAAATGCCACATAGTTTTTAGGTAATAAAATCTGTGAATTTAAATATTAAGAAATGTTTTTGTGGCGGAAATGAGCCGTTGGGAGATGTTTGAAAATCGCTAGATTTCCCGCTTAACGCTAAAACTTAATTTATCCCGCTATTGATATTTCAAAAACGATAATTTTAGCGGGAAAATCTCAAAATTGGCAACAGTGACTATATGTAACATTTCCAGTATGTACATCTTCTTGTAAGATGCTCACATTATACAAATTTGGTTTGTGTCCCGTTATAAAAAACCAACAAAAAAAGTTTTTATTAACAAGTACTTGTTAGCATATCAAAATATCGAGCCTTTGGTGCGATATCGTAGTAACTCAAAATTTAAATTTTTTGAGCTGGGTATGCAGAAATGATCTTTGGATCTATCTAAAGAAAAAAAGATTATGATTCCATCTCTTACTGTTCAGATTTTACAGCTAAAAATGTCTTTATTGCCTCTAGCTATTTCTAACCATATTGATATTAATATAAAAAAAATATTTAATATTATTAATAATTGTTCACCTTTTTTTAATTACAAAACATTCCTCTTTATTTAAAAACTTGTAAAAACATAACTTTAGTAAACAAAAATGCTATCAAAAATATGGCTGAAAACTTCAAATGCATTTTTCTCAGTTCACGATTTTTTGAATTACTACGGTATTGCACCAAAGGCTCGATATGTATTTCGTCCCCTAAATGTGCTCATACGCTATTATTTTTTTTATTGCATATTAAGAATATCCATCATTGATTTTATGTCTGGTCAAAATTTCGTCAAATTCTACTTCCAAAAAGTGGGTCAAAATGTCGCTGGAAAAAATAGTGTATAATTTCTTGTTCAAAATTTTTCTTTAATAAGTGTGTAAGCTCATATACGCTATTTTACTTGAAATGGCCACTCCAAAATTGTTAAAAGAATAATAGTGTATACGCATTATACTCCATTTTAGTCTGTAGAAAAAAATAGAATTTATGAAAACTTTAACTCATAAAATAGTTTATAATAATATACACTATTATTTGAGAAATAGTTTCATTCCGAACATCGAAAGCTGCATGATCTCCAAAATTTGTGCAAGAAGCATGTAATTCGTCGTGGCTCGCAGTCATTTTTTCAGTGTTGCCACCAACTAAATGGTAAATTACACATGGATTATGCCAAAATTACACATGAAAATACGAATTACACATGCTATCTTTTTACGCATCTCACAGAAACAAATTTCAATCAAAAGTGGAATTAAACCCGTATTTGGTTCCTCAGAAAACGTAAACCAATTTAAATTTTCTAAGTAGAATTGATATTTTAAGCAGCATGTATACCAAAAAACTTATTATTAAGGTATGTGATGGAAATCGATCGATTTCAAAACGAACGTTTTTAAAAGGTTGATGAATTTCGAGGGATTTTAAAATCCATTTCTGAATTAAAGGATTAAGTTTTCGGTCAGAATACAATTCAGTTAACGTATAAAATATAATATTTAAAAGAATTAAGACTGAAAATAAAAGGAGCATGTATTTAAAATCCATTTTAAAAGATACTAAAAACGATATTTTCTGTTTCGAATCGTTTCGTTTTTTTCACATACCTGATTGCCACCTTTTTATTTCGTACAACCCCCTAAAAATGTATAAAGCTAAAAGCGTTAATATTTTTGTATAGAATTTTTGTTTGCAAGCAAATAAACATAAATATCGTCACCCTAAATGCAAAAGGGCGTAACAAAACTTTTTATTTTTTTACAGTTGAGGCAAACAACTTTACAAAATCAATAACAACAAGGTATAATTGGCGTTTAAATTTCTTTAATAAAGTCGCCATTTTTGATCTAAAATTGTTTGTGAACATAAAAAAACGAACAAAACTCAATCAAAAATTCTTATTTCGAATTTGCAAAAGGGCTTAGCATTTTAGGTGACGATATGTAACTTGCATTTCATTTGGATATTTTTACTTGTCCAACACAAATATATTTTTCAAATGTCTCTTTATTTGCTTTTTGTTTACAACAATCGTATCGTTGCTATATTTAATGCAAAAAAAAATTATATTTTAATTTTACATTTAAAAGATTAAAACAAAAATAACTATTTGCAAAGTAGGAAATAATCTGTCTCGAAAGGAACTTTTTATTTCACAAAACCTTTTTCCAATAATAGTCTGCCCTCAAATTACTATGAAGCTGAAATTTTTCAAAATGTAAGAGTGTAAATATGTACTTCTATTACAACAAGATCTAATATTACAATGTAAAACTTTCAAATATGTTGGAAGGTTCAGACAGGCCTTCGACGCTACCAAATGTATTACGTGGCACGAGCATTTCATCAAAATAACTGGCTTTTCGTCTTTTAGCAACTTAACTTCTAAATTATACTGTCTAAGCATAACATTAGGTGTATCTGATGCAAATCCAACTAGATTTTCAAAAGGAATCCCTTTTTCTTTAATTCTGCTTTTGGGAAGCTCAAACATTTCTTTTGCAGTCGATGAACCACTCTCTTTGAAATAAAAAAAAAAGAATAATGTACCCAGGATTTTTCGTCGTTATAATATTGTGGCAAAAGCTATCTAAATGCCAAATGGTTAGTAGTTAATGATCCAACTAAATTTTTAAGTTTTGCTAAGAACAATAAACCTACTTCTTGTGAAAAAATAATAACAAAAATCAGTGCTACAAAACGTTAAACTATTAAATTACACATGCAGTCAATTACACATGGGCTACACATGAATAAAAATATTACACATGATATGTGTAATTACACGTGAGGTGGCAACACTGCATTTTTTATAACTTACAAGGTGGAAAGAAGCGAAATTGTTTAGATGAAGCAGAGGAAGAGAAAGAAGACGAATGAACTTCTAGTTATTTTTGATTTACGCAATGTATACCTTAATTTTTCATAATTTTTTGTTTTTAATACCCCAAATTGAAAAGTAATGAATATACATATGCCACTGAATTAACAAAACTATCACTGTTTTATAATGTTACAAATTGATAGTTTTGAGATCAAATGTTTTAATAAAAATACCATAAAATTATTGAATAAAACAGCGTATACCATACAAAATAAAATAGTGTATCAGATTCATCATACGAATTCCTTAACAAATAAAATAGCCTATATGTAGGAAATGCACTTTGAATGTCATATGGATGGTCTTAAAGGATGCGTAGAATAAAAAAAATTGGTCATTTTAAAGACAAGAAACGGTATTACGTATTCGTCGAAAAATCCAATATGAAGAATTTTTATTTACCGCGATATTGAGGTTTTAATAGACATCCGATTTGACAAAAACTTTAAACACGATTTTCTCAAAACCCCAAAAAATTATACGCTATTGAGGGAACGATTTGCTTGATCATAATTAATTCGAAATTTTTTATTTTTTACTATTTTGTCTACTTTTTGGAAAATTATTTCACATACGTTTGCCTTTATATTTAATTCAAAATTATTTTGCTTCTACTGGCAATTTTTAAATTTTGAGTTAATATCCTCTAAATGATCAAGTGCGATATTTATTATGTATTTATTCATACCTGAACTACCTTAATATGTCAAAACTCCTAATTTTCATACAGTTTTCGCATAAACAAATCCAATTCAAAAACACTGGGCTTGAAAATCTTCTTGGACAGATCGCTTGATCGGTTTGTTTTACTGAAAATGTATTGACAATAGAATTTTCATTTTTAAAAAAAACGCGTTACTCTTTTATTTAGGTAGCTCAGTAATGACAGGGCATTAATTTTTCTGTATGCGAAATAATATATGGGCTGACACATTAGCAGTAATAAAAATGTATATCTGGTATTAAAAAATCAAAGTTAATATGCAATTGTTAAAATACACAACTTAAACTTATTTTACAAAAAGATATCTAGCCACATCGGTGGGCTTTTTTCATATTTTGATGCACCCTACGGATAGCCTCTTGCATCACCTTTTCTATAACATCCATTTAATTTTAGTGATAAAACAGTCTAGGTTTCTTGGTTTCTATCCCTATTTATAGAAATTTGTTTTCAAATCCGCCTTAAAAGTTTGAATTGGTGTCCATTCATGAGCGTCCATTATAAAGAAGCTCCCATCATCACGGCAACAAATTTTGTAACAAAGCCCGTATTAGATGTTTGATGATAACTGACTCTTTTCTGAGACTGCTGGAACGGGTTTATTTGCATATTTGACTACTCTGACATGTGCTACGTACTTCTAATTTTTAACTCTTCGTTTATTTGGCAACGCATGGTAAGAATTTGAAGTATATCCGGCAATTTCTACCTTCAACATAGCTCGAGTTTGGTTGCATTACATCAACCATTTTTACCGGATCGCCGTTTTTTATTAAACGGTTTTTTTTAATTTCGAAAGCTTTTACTATCTTATAAACAAAAGATTTTTCAATTTGGATTTCAGAAAAGTGACGAAAAAATTTAATTTTTCTTTAATAAGGATTATTTTTACAAAATTTACACATTTTTGATATTTTTTCTACTTATTATCAATTTATTGAGCTGATCTCTAGTCAAATAGTTAAAGGGATAGTGCCGTTACCTTTTCCATATTTTGTTTTCATATTACATTTAGTATAATTTTTGCACTGATGGTTGAAAATCAGTCCATATTTCATTCCGCATTCGTTACCATTAATGTTACTTAACCGATTGGAATAAAACTGGCTGACTGCACTAAACAGTTGCCCGCTGGAAACACTAATTGGTGGTGTTAATGCTATATTAATGCTTCGTGGACTTAAGGGCTCATTTACATCAATACGTAATTCCTTTTGGAGAATATTTCCATTATTTTCTTCCACTTCAATATGAGGAATTGAGTCGTGCTTTTCTCATAAAGAATCTTTAATTTGTTTTCCTTTTTTCTTTCCCATATTGTTAGCTTGTTTATCAGTTTAAGAAACAATATAATTTTCTACAGACGAATCTGGAAAAAAGTTTGAAGTTTATTAAAAACTCGACTAAATTAATATCGAACACCGATTATTGCTCAATTAGCCATTTTTGGCTCCGGTTAATCGGTCAGACACTAATAACAAGTTATTTATTATATTAACTACCCGGTAGGATAAACTCGCCTTTAACATATTTTGCTCATTTTAGTTTTAAGCAAAGTTCTAAAAGCGTAAAACTTGTAATACGTGGACCACAATCATAATTTTAACTATCGGCAAGTTGTAGCAATGGCAACAAATCATTTTTACTTGTTAATTTTAAGAATTACACTATTTGTTAAGTTTCATTCCTAAATAAAATTTCAACTTAATTGCAAAAAAACAATTTATTACAAATAGAAATGTACGTGTCACAGCAGTTGAAATAGATCCTATAATGTTAGAAGTTGCCGAACAATATTTTGATCTTAAACAAGATAATCGTCTGCATGTGGTGATTGATGATGGCTTAGTTTTTCTGGAGAAATGTAAAAATGAAGGTAAGTTTTCGAAAAATAGACAATTTAAAAATTATACACATATTTTCGGCCAACTTCAAGATGTCTGAAGAACGTTTTCCTCCGCATAAATACATTTGAAACAAAAATGAAGTTTTTAGAATTTATTTTTCTTTTAAATGTAGTTGTGTGAACGAAAGATTTCTTTCGTATTTAGTGAAAAAGAACGTTAAATAATTTTCTTATTATTTTTTTTAGGAATTAACTTTGATGCTGTACTTTTTGATGTAGATAGCAAAGATTTATTACTAGGCATGAGTTGTCCACCCCCGACTTTCTTAGCTGCGACAGTTTTACAAAATATCAAAACCATTATAGGCGATAAGGGATTGTTTATTTTGAATTTAGTTTGTCGTGATGAAGTGTTACGTGTAAAAGCTCTTAAATCTCTGAAAAATGTTTTCGGAGCTATGTGTTCCTATAAACTGGATGAGGACATAAACGAGGTTGTTTACTGTACAAATAATGAGAAATTTGTAAACTTAAAGATTTGGAAGAAATTATTGGGCTCATCGGGCAGAAATCTTAATGCTACAGTGAAGAACAAAAAATTGAACGACGACAAAATATTGGATGTTACAGATTTTATGAATGATTTAAAATTATAAAATAATTTTTTTTATAATAAAGTTCATAATTGCTAAAAAAAAAATGCATTGATGTCATTTTATTTTCATAATAATTACCAGGAAAACCGAAAATATGCTCTTATAAATTTCTTACGCGCATCATGGTAGAAAAAGTACAAGATATAGTCATTAGAAATTTTGTTCTCAATTTTAAAACCCATACTTATAACAACAAACAAAAGAAAATAAGGGGGAAAATTAAAACAGCGTCAAAAATGAAATAAATTAATTTGACATTTCATGGGTAAGTAATAACAACTCTGCCTAATGAACCTTCCTTGTACTTATTGTACTATCGTGCTCATGAAATATGCAGTAAAAACTGCCCTAAAAATTTTAAAAAATATGGCGAAAAAAACTAAAAACGGCTTATTTGAAAATAAAGTTTAATAGATAGTATTTGCATTTAAAAAAAAAGTAATATGCTTAATGAGCATTGCATCATGCATCAACAATTATATCCTAAGTTATGTTATGAGGTTAACATTCATATAACGGGTCCACCATCTAACGTTTTTTTTCAACTAGTGCTTGATTTGTGAATGGTAACATTTAGTAGCTCATGTCTGATTTGACAGATAATTAGTTTTATCCTTCCGCTGAACGAATATGGTTGTGTATACGCTTGAACAACGCTGGGAAATGTTGCGACATTACTTTGAAAATCATGGTAATGTTGCAGAATGTGTGCGAAAATTGCGTACGGATTTTGGAAGAAGAGAAGCACCGTCAGCTCCGTATGTTCGTTATCTTGTGAAAAAAAGTGGAAGAAACTGGCATCCTCATCGATAAACCAAAGCGTGAAAAGCCAAAAACAGTGCGTACACCCGAGAATATTGCTGCTGTGGCAGAAATTTTAACAATCGTTCTAAACAATTGAACATTTCGGAGACATCATTGAGACGAATTTTGCATAAAGACCTTGGTATTATGACGCCATACAAAGTCCAATTGGTTCAGGAGTTGAAGCCAACTGATCATCCAATGCGTTTTCGCTTCGCTAAGTGGGCCTGCGATCGACTTACAGAAGATGCCGATTTTGCCAAAAAAAATCATCTTTTCAGATGAAGCTCATTTTGATCTTGGCGGATATGTTAATAAGCAAAATTGTCGCATTTGGGGCACAGAAAACCCGCACACATACATTGAAAAGCGGTTGCACCCAAAACGAGTCACTGTTTGGTGCGGATTTTGGTCCAGAGGCATAATTGGGCCATTTTTTTTTCGAAAATGAGCAAGGAGTGGCCGTTACAGTCAATGGCGATCGTTAACGGGCCATGTTGAACGAATTTTTGTTCGCAAAAATTGAAAAGGAGGATATTGGCAACATTGGGTTTTAACAGGACGGCGCTTCGTGCCACACAGCCAAAGCTACACTCGATGTTTTGCGCCCTGTTTTTGAAGATCGCATTACCAGCCGCAGAGCTGATGTCGTTTGGCCACCTCGGAACTGCGATTTGACACCGTTGGACTATTATTTGTGGGGTGCCGTCGATAATAAGTGTTACGCCGACAAGCCAGAGACAACTGACGCTTTAAAGGACAATATTCGTGAAGCCATTGAAATACAGCTGCACACAATCGATAATGTGCTTAAAAATTAGACCGATCGTGTAGGCTACTGCATAGCCAGCCAACGCAACCATTTGAATGAAGTTATTTCCATTATTAACCGGAAGGATTGTACTTTCAAATAAAAAAAAAAATTTGAGAAAATATTCAGTAGTTTTTTTTTTATAGCATTTTCAAAAAAAAAAAAGTTATTTGGCGGACCCTATACATAGGAGTTATTTGTGCAGAATATCAAGACACACAATCCATATGAGATTTTTTGTCTTATAGGAATTTTAGGTACTGTCGATAAATTTTATTAACATTAACATTTAAAAGGAAATTAAAGCTATTTACGGATGGGATCTTTATGGAATGTACCCCATTCCAAATATTATTTAATTAGCAGTAACATTTTTTTGGGACGAATTTAACCTAAAAACCAACATCATTAGATGGTTTATGGGCACGTCAAGAAGTTTTTATGGGGCTATGTGAAAGTATAGACTGATTCTCATCCTTTACATAGGCTTCGTCCTTAGAACAATTAAAATGTCTTTACCAAATTTTATTAAACCATCTATATAAATCGAATTAGAGTAAAAATTAATTTAAGATATATCGGTAAAAGTAGGCGTGGACAACTTTTCTTTCTCTATAAACCTTTTATTCGGACTATTACGAAAATAAGCCAAATCGGTTAAGCCGTTCTCATGTTATGCGATAACCAACGAACATCAATTAATTTGTATTTATAAAGATAATATTCTTAAAATCTGAAAAAAACTGCACTCATTAAAAAAAATTAATTGAAAATCTCCATTGATTTCAACTTCAATTAACTTTGATTACCAAAACATGGCCGTTTCTTATATAAAAAGCCTCTGATTCCAGCCAAGTGTAGGTAAATATATTTGAATTATTTTATGGCCTCTTAAAAGGTCCTTGGGAAATTGTAAAATCATAAACATAAAGCTGTGCGGCTAAAGTATGTACTTTGATCCGGAAGTTTAGGTAATAAAAAATTTTTTGACAATCGAAAGATTGTATAATTTCATTATCTTGACGACTTTTAAGGTAAGTGAAAAACCATTTAGCCTTTAACTTGCGAATCTACTAACTAATTACTACCTAACTACCTTTAAGCTAAGGAGAACGGATGCCTTCTAAAAGGGTCTGCACTCCTTCTTTTGGATATAAAAGGCCTGCTCGCTCCATTCCATACTTATATCTTTTTTACACACGTAGATAGGAATAGTAATTGAATCAAAATTTTTAGGCAGCCCTTTAAAAAAGCCCGAAGTAAGAAGGTCTTCTAAGTTTTCCCGCTGCGAAATAGCAAAAACCAGCAAATATATTTCGTCAGCTCATTAATGGTTTGACCTACCGACCATTTTTTAAAAATATTAAATAGGTATGAGGAATATTTTCTTTCCAAAACAAAAATCTGTTTCGCGATGTTTTTTTTTGGTTTCTGAGATATACAGCATTAATTTTGCTCCATATCAACTATTTTAAAGCTTTTTAAGAAATGTTTTGCTCTACACGCCACTATTTGCCAATTGCACCAAATTCTTTATTTAAAAACAGTGTTCAAAAATAAACAGTACATTATTTAGCGTTCAGCTCACCCACCCAAGAACGATATCTATTTTTTTTAGTGATTGTGTAGACGAACACAACGTTTAATTGAACAAACAAACAATTTTAGCAACGACCGCAGCACGAACAGCTTGTGTGTTTATTGTGTTTATGTTTTGTTAGTGTAAAATCATTTTGCTGGCTTTTTATTTTCTTTTCTTGAGTTGGATAAAACCAGTATTATTTTTGTGTTCAAAATATGGCAAACAGGGAAACGTTATTTTTTTTTAATGATTTGCTTCACAAACATTATTAGCATTTTAGACCTACTCTAAAACATTTTTCTGGAACACTAGATCTCATTAGAAATTAACAGTTTAATGCTAGAAACACAACTGGAACGAACGACGGATTATTCGCTACGAAAATTCGTCGTCAGAAATAGAACACATGTGTATGTAAGAAAATACACACAATCATTGCGTAGACCGGTTTATTTCTATTTCTTACGCAGACGAACCACGAATAAATTGGGACGGGGACAGCTAATCGCAGCTAAATCGTGAAAGCTGTAAAGAATCACATGGAAAAATTACTTCTATTGCGAACTTGGCTAAAATTTGCAAAAATGGCGAAAATCCGGGAAAATTTTTAATATTTCGAACAATCCTTAAAATTTATTAAAAGTCTCTAAAACTATAAAGAATGGCAAAAATTCGGTAAAAATTGCTAAATTAGCGGAAATTCGGAAAAATTTGATAACAGCGGCATGATAGCAAAGTCTACTACTTATTAAAAATCGTTAAAGCTGTAAAGAATCAGACAACTACCAGGAACAAATCGCGAACATGGCTGAAATTCGCGAAAAATTGCAAAAATATGAAAGAAACAACCCCAAAAACGAATTTGAGTTTGCTAAATCGAAACGAAAATGCTTAAGTAATCCACTTTCGAGTGGATTTGAATTCTAGAACACACCCAATTAGGAGTTTTTTTTTTGTTGAAATATGATTTGCTAAATGTTAACAAACAACTTAAAGTTACAAAGAAATTTTTATAAAATTTATTGCCAGTTAAAAAAGATGAAAATAGATAAAAAATTTTATATACAGGGGTGTGTTGGAAATCGCAAACGTAAAACGCAAGAATTTTAAAAGTCGTTTTTAAATAAGATTTTTGTAATAAAAGAATTTTATGACAAATATTTAACAAATATTTTCCTATTAAACAGGATTTTAAACTAAAAATTATAAGAATTAGGTTTAAAGTATATTAAAAACAACTTCCAAATTCTTGCGTTTTGCGTTTGCTATTTCCAGCACACCCCTGGTAATCTAGCGTCCAAGGTATATTTTGTACATATTTTTATAAATTATAAAAAAATTGAAGTCACATTAATACCAGGAATTCACGCACTTATTGTGTCTGATTTGACAAATTTACGCAAAGAATTCTTGCCGACGAATTCGTCGTACTATGCGAACTTCTCTATTTGTAACAATATCAAAGTTTAAACAAAATCATCAACAATAAACAGTGAGTTTATCTCTCCTTACATTCCTTACATTTTGTTTTTTCTTAACATACTTACAACTACAATTAATGTTGGAAGAATTCCAATCAATTGTAGTGGGGAATGTAAGGAGAGATAAACCCACTTTTTATGGATTTTTATTCCCTATATCATAACGCATATGTGTGCAAAATTTTGAACATGTAATATTACAAATGACAAAGTTTTTGTATACCTAGAGACCGTTGCACACAAAAAAAAGAGAGAAAAAATCATCGAAAATCACGATAAGTTTAATTTTGTTGCATAGTGTAATTTAAATAAACATTAAGTACTTTTTTTTCAATATTGTAATAGTTTCAATTTTATAACGTTATAACGGTCTTTAAGGTCTTAAGACGATATGGAACAAAGTACTGTGGGCCGTTTTCACCTATTTTACATTTTAAATTTATTAAATAAAACACATTAAAATTTTAATTTTAAATTATTTAAAATTTTATTGTAAAATTTTCTTTTTACAAATTAAAAACTCAATTATTCAAAATTACTAAAAAATAGCTTAAAGAATATAATAACAAATAAAATATAAGAAAAATATTAAATAATTTAAATATGTAAAGATGTAATAATGATAATGAAAGAATGTGTATACTGCAGTCAAAATTATGAGAAAAAAAATTCAATTTTTAAGTCAAAAATAAGGAACTTAAACAAGCTGTTAATTTTAAATTGTAGTTCTAAACATTATTAATTGAATCATTTATCGTTACATTATTTCCATTTAATAATTCGAAATAAACTTAATTATTTTGAATACATTTATTTCCTTTACTCGTTAAGGTTTTGGATGTCAAGATTCATTTTCAAAAATATTATTTATTAACAATGAACATTGTTATATAACAATCTTTTGTTTAACATAAAAGCCATTTACTACTTAAAAAAATGCAGTCAAAGTTTTTTTTTTATTTTAATTACTTGAATTTAAGACTAAAATTAAAACAATTTTTTAATTTACTTTTCTTTTTGGTAAATACAATCTTAGAATTTTTGTTTTGTTTGAAGTTTTTTCTATATTTATTTATGTTTAACTTAAGTCACCAACTAGAAATAGAACAAAAACAAAATTAATAAATTAAAAATATTAAATTAGGTTATTATAACCAAGTATTACGTGTTAATTGAAAAAAAAAATACACAATGAAAAATAAATGGTTTTGAATAACGAATTTAGTTAAAAATAACTAAATGATTGATTGTCAGCCATATTCTGCAAATCGCGTTCGATTGAAATTGAAACCGAACAATTGTTGAAAATGATCATGCTTCAGCATACAGTACACGGAATGTTAAAAGCTACATGCGCATGTCGTTCTGACGTAATTTTGTCACCATCACACAACACGAATTTGCTATTGTGGCTTTGTAGGGTCGTCAAAATTCCGTCAGAACCATATGCGCATGTGGCTTTTTACATTCCGTGTACTATAGGCTTTAGGAAGTTAATAAAAATATGTACCTCCATTTTAAATATTTCAAATTTTGAATTTCACCAATCTTTGTCAGAACTATTCTTAAAATAACGAAAAACTATAGAAATTTAAAAAATTTGACTTAAAATCTTAGCCGATTTCAATTTCACTTGATTTAGATTTTCAGATCATATAAATTATTTAATTATTGAAGCGCACATTCAAAAAATGGTTAATATGTATAATTAATAAAATTTAAATGTCGATTCAAATTATATTAATGAATTATGAAATAACTGATATGTATTAAATAAATTTTTTTATAATGTAAAATAGCCCTTGTCCATATTAATTATGAAACATTTGCTGCAGGAAGTTTCTTCAATTCACTTTTGACTCTGCATTATTATACATACAATGAAACTTTTGTTTTTCCTTTTCCTTACAAAAACTGCTTGTACACGAAACAAAGTCTCATTTTCCATTTATTTTTCCTTTTTCACCAACAAACTAATTTTTGCAGTAAATTTAAACGATTTTTTATTTACTTTAACCTATCAATTCAAAGATGAATGAATTCTTTGCAGATAAACCACAAAAAAATAAATCCAATTTTTTTTTCTTAGTAAAGGTTTTAAAGGAATAGTAAAGAAAATGTTTTTATTTTCTTTTAATTGAATTTAAGATGTAATACTTTTAAATGTTAATTTGAATTAAACCAAAAAAAATGTGTTATTAAACAATTTCAAGTGCTTTAATCTTTTTATTATTTTGCGTTAGTTTTAAATGCTTTGCTAAATTAGTTAAATGGTTTAATTTTTGTAGAATTAAGCCTGTTTGTTTAAAAGATTAGCTATAATTTTTTTGTTTGTCATTTACAAAAATATTTTTTTTTAATATTTAAGAGACTTTTTTTAATAGATCTAACAACCGATCCAAATTATGTTATTTGTTCTTGTTTTCTCTTGGAAAGCATTCAAATCGTCTATTTAAAATCTAATCTGGCTTTAGTTAAATTGTAGGGAAATTAACATGTTTTTTCAACTTTATAGGGAATATAAAAGAATGTTTGTTTAAGTAACATGTTTGTCAATATACATACATACCGTCACCTTAAATCTAAAAGACCGTAAGGGACAAAAAGTGAAAAATCGACATTTTGGGTAATTCTGATGTAATTTGTTGTTGTTGTTACAACAGCTCGATCTGAAAAACATTAGTAATTTTTGTCGCTTATATTTGAAAAACTATCAATATTCATAATAATTCCATTAAGGATACATCTGTACACTGTACGCAGACACTATAAGCGTTTGTCTTTTCCACAAATCTGCCGAACCGAACAATAGATATATAGATATGTATGTAGAAGGCCATATGCAACTCGACCTCGAGGATCTTTTGTGCAGCCCATGTATCTTATCATGTAAGGTTCAGGCTGCGTAAAGAGTTAGCCAAATAACTTTTTTTTTTTGAAAATGCTATAAAAAAAACTACTGTATATTTTCTCAAATTTCTTTTTTTATTTGAAAGTACAATCCTTCCGGTTAATAATGGCAAATGGCCATGCAGTAGCCTACACGATCGGTCCAATTTTTAAGCACATTATATATTGTGTTTAAAGCGTCAATTGTCTCTGGCTCGTCGGCGTAACACTTATTTTCGACGGCACCCCACAAATAATAGTCCAACGGTGGCAAATCGCAGCTCCGACGTGGATAAACTACATCAGCTCTGCGGCTGATAATGCGATCTTCAAAAACAGGGCGCAAAACATCGAGTGTAGATTCGGCTGTGTGACACGGAGTGCCGTCCTGTTGAAACCAAATGTTGCCAATATCCTCCTTTTCAATTTTTGTGAACAAAAATTCCTTCAATATGGCCCGATAACGATCGCCATTGACTGTAACGGCCACTCCTTGCTCATTTTCGAAAAAAAAAAAAAAAAATGGCCCAATTATGCCTCTTGACCAAAATGCACACCAAACAGTGACTCGTTTTGGGTGCAACGGCTGTTCAATGTATGTGTGCGGGTTTTCTGTGCTCCAAATGCGACAATTTTGCTTATTAACATATCCGCCAAGATCAAAATGAGCTTCATCTGAAAAGATGATTTTTTTTGGCAAAATCGACATCTTCTGTAAGTCGATCGCAGGCCCACTTAGCGAAGCGAAAACGCATTGGATGGTCAGTTGTTCAAGCGTATACACAACCATATTCGTTCAGCGGAAGGATAAGACTAATTATCTGTCAAATCAGACATGAGCTAAGTGTTACCATTCACGAAATAAGCACTAGTTGTAAAAAAACGTTAGATGGCGGACCCGTTATAAAGCCTATCACTCTGCCTGGTGAAATATAGATTTCAGTTGGGTTCATCATTAGCCCCCCGAAAAATCTCCGCCTGAAAGTCCCCAAGGCGGGATAATGTTAAAAGTAAATTGGAAAAGTCCCACTGATATAGGGCCTGTTCGGAAATGCATCACTGCGCTGCATCAGTGAATCCAAATGCTTAATTTACAATATGTATCAGTGAAGTAGATGTGGACCCAAAAAAAAAATGTCAAATATTCTACAAAAATTATAGTCACACAATAAAACAAATTGAAATAACAAAAGTGGGTCCCAAGAGGAACACTAAAAAATTTGTCTGTTAATACTGTTTATTATATACTTGTTTATTATATGCAAATTTTATAAAATAGTTTTGTAGTGCATATTACTGGTTTTAATGTATAAGCATGTATTATTAACAGACGACAAATTTTTATCAACTTATTATTGACAAATATGCGCATAAAACGCGTTAAAAACTTAGTAAAATCAAAATAAAAGCTTTTTAAAACACGAAAAGTGCGCACAAAACAATTAACTTTTTATCATCTGTTTGTTAAAATTTACCGTTGCAATCGTACATTTGAGAACAAAACAAATACCAAAACATATTTTTGAATTTTGTGCATGAATTTTATGAACTGCTTTTTTATTTTGTATTTTTTTGTTTGTTCTTTTACCACTATTCTAAACAGGCATTAATAAAAACAAAACACTTGACGCACACGTGTAATTTTAAAAGGCGCATGTGATTTGACCTAAAGTGATTTTCAGAACAGGGGTAAAATTACGGCATTGGATATTTATCAAAATTCATATTCAAATTATATTGTAATTTCGATCGATATCGAATGCCTCAGGCCTTTATATGGCAACATCATTTTCATTACTTTTGTTTTATAGCCTTTTCACACTTGTCAACATTTAATTCTTACATAACTATCAATTTGTGAAGATGTTGAAATTTTCCATAACAAATACATATGGCTAAAAATCTAAATTTTTCAATATCTTTATGCCTTTTCACACTTGTAAACATTTAACATATTATACCCTTTGTACACTTGCATACATTTCGGAGGAATGCATGGAAGATGTTGAAATTGTGAATTACGCGTTCCCACTTGAAACATCTAAAATCTACTATCACTAAAAAATTTCACCATTTCTGAAAAAAAACTTTTTTTTTTTTAAATACTTTTTTTCTACAAAAGTGAAAAAATTTTAAATGATAACACCAAAATGTATTTGGAACTCATTTTGTTTATTAATATAAAAAAATCAAGTAACATAAGGCTTGAAAAACTTGAGAAATGGTAGCGCTGCTTTCAAACCAAATGCCATTTTGTCAGTGATGCCGCAATAATAATAGAATTTATTGCTACTTTTCTAGTGATTACACTAAAATAATCGGAAGATGAAGAATGAAATACGATGAGATAGGAACATTTTGTAAAGATGGGAAAATTTCAATATCTTCGCAAATATATGTTAGAGGTTAAATGTTGACAAGTGTGAAAAGGCTATAACCAGGGCTGCCAGAAATTTTTAGCAAAAAATCTTAATTTCACCAAAAAAAAATCTTATTTTTGAAGAAAAAATCTTATTTTTGGAAAAAATTAGTTTTTTTTATTATAAATAATAAAAACAATTCATATTTTATTTAATACATAAAATAAACAAAAAAAAAACATTACAAAAAATTTAATTTCTAATACAAAATTGTATTATTTAGTTAAAAAATTTTTAAATGGGTACAAAGAAGGTTTTTTTAATTGAACCTAACCTTCGTCTAGACAAAACAAAAAGTCTTGATTTTGGGGAAAAAATCTTAAAATCTTTTTTCGGTTAAAAAATCTTAAAAAATAAGGTAAAATCTTACTTCTGGCAGCGCTGGCTATAACATTAATTTTCGAAGATGTTGAAATGCTCATAAGAACAATATGGGGCTAACCCCCCGTTTTCCACATGCAAGTACAAGTTCGAAAAACTCGATACACTCACACTTTTTCCCTAACATTCACACAATTTTTTTACTTTTAGCCAATCAGCTGTTTCCTCGATTATTCGTTGATAATACTCATACACTACTTGCAAGGTATTATTTGCATGTCAAAATTTGTCAACATCTTTACAAAATGTTCGTATCTCATTGTATTCCATTCTACATCTTTTGATCAATTTATGGTGTTTTCTTTTCTACAAAAAATGTCACATTTTATATAAAAAAATGCAATTTGGTGTTCGTTTCTTAAAAAGGTTTTGCTCTCTAAAAGGGTAAACGTGTTTTATTCTAAATTATTTGTTTGCTGTCTTTATGTTTAACAACATCAATTTTATATTGATATATTTAGGGGATTCACAAGGTGTGCTATCAAGTCATAATGTCATAAATAATATTTTACAATTGTTTAAAAAAAAATTGCTGTGTTTGAAACAAAACAAAATTTAATGCTGTGTTCATTGATTCGTCATAACTGTACAGTAGAAATCTTAATTATAAGCGGTTGCCCGCAGCAGTCATAAATATTTCTTGTAATTATTTTAACAAATATGACTTTACAACTTTATGACGACCTTGTGAATTCCCCAATTATATTGAAAAAATAACTTGTTTAATCAAAGTATCAAAAGTATTAAATTTTCCCTGTTTTGCATCTTCAAGTTAATATTTTTTTACCTTTGTACATATGTCCCTGGAGATAGTTTAAGCATAAAAACAATTACACTTTTCAAATTTTGCTGTCAAATGTGTGGTTTCCACAACACAAGTGAATGAACGTGTGATAAAATTTATATGAAAAGCACCAAAAAAACCGAGTGCTTTTCATATTAAATGATCTTAAGAAGTACTAAAAATTCTATTTTATACTCACTTTTACGCCCTGAAAGGCCGACTTTCGAAATGTCCTTTTAGCGATATACCACAAGTAGTTATAAAAATTCAAACAAACAAAAATTATTAATTTATGATCGAAAAAATATTCGAAAAAAACGTGGTTATAAAAAGTACTAAAAGTACAAATTTCCCCCTGTTTTCCCCTTTAAGCTAAAATTTTTCAAACATATAACTCTGGTGGTACAAAAAATAAATAAATAAACATGGTAAAAATGTTACCCGCTTTTATCCAATAAAAGGCCGATTATCGATATGTACTTTTTGCATGGCAAGCCGATGTAGCTATAGAAATTCGTACAACATTTTTTTTTTGGAATTTTGGGCTTTAGATAAAGGGTTACTTTAAAAAACCGCTTCAAGTTTTGCCCATTATAGACCATTTGATGCACTCGTGCTATTTCCAAATACAACCAAACGTAACTATATGAACCCAATAACTACCTTGTGTATAAGTTTGGTTAAAAACGATATCGTTACGACAAAACTGTTTCCAAATAAAAAACAAAGATTGAAAAAACCATCAAATATCATTTAAACCTTTAAACTCTTTCAATAATTTATAAGTACATAAATAGTATGTACATTAGGGTGATGACTTTATAATTTTTTTTCCAAATATCAAATTGAACATGCCATAGCCAAAATGACCGTAAAAAATATTAACAAACGCCATCTGTTTTTGCTGCTTTAAAAAAATTCCGCACCAAACGATTTGGAAAAAAACTATTAAATTTACCATTGTCACAATTTTATACTGCTTAAGTCTATCGTAGCTCTTTTATATATACATATATATATATACTGTTGTACCAACACCACCGAGAAAAAAGTTTAATAGTAAAACAACAAATAGTGCAACAACAAAGGAAAATAAAAAAACTTTACGAAAGAGTCCCGAAAAAAAATCTAAAACAAAGGAAACATTGGTTAGTTTCAAAAGGCCGCTAGAAATAGCTAAAAAAACACAACAACTGCCCTTATCTGTCTTCCTAAGTACTGTTCCGAAGGTGTTTTACCATTCTGAAGTGGGGTTGCCCTATATCTGAATAAGATCTCCCGGATTTTCTTTGGTATTGTTGAGTTATCCTTAACCATAGATGCTAGACGTTTTTTTAGAGTCCGGACATTTCTTTCAGCTAACCCGTTCGTAGCAGGGTGACCTGGACCTATAAATTTCTGCCAAATGCCTGAGAAAATATTTTGTAACATTTCGAGAGTCGAAGATGATGTTGGAGCCGATGAAGAGACCCTTATTTCCGCCCATTTTGACTTTGAATCGACGACAACAAGGAAATAGTGCCCCTGATAGGGTCCTGCGTAGTCTATATGGATACGCTGCCAATTATCTTCTGGCTCCTCCCACGGATGGAGCACTGCTTTTGGAGGGCTGCTCTTTACCGTTGCACAGGCAGCACAGGAACGCACGTATTTTTCAATGTGCTTATCAATTGACGCCCAATAAACGTATCGCCTGGCTAACTGCTTCATCTTGGTTATGCCTATGTGTGTATGATGAAGTTCATCTAATACCAACTGTTGTAATGAAGCGGGAACAACCACCCGTTGCCCTCTGAACAAAACGCCGCAATCAAGGGTATATTCAGAATCACTTTTGTTTGAATTTTTTAATTCGTATAAAATTTTTGAAGAACATTGTCTTTCCTTGTCTCCTCACGTATGGCATGGAAATTTAATGACATTGAATTTATTTGATTTATAGTTGAAACGCAAATTGAGTGAACTTCACGATCTATTACATTTTGTTTATTCATACCTCACGATCTAGTTGTGAATAATTTTTTTCTGCAGACGTTAGCGACCTTGAAGCAAACGCGATCGGTCTCTCTTCTCCATTGACTATATGCGATAAAACTCCTGCTATCCCTGTGGGACTAGCATCACATGCCAGCTGGATTGGTAACTTTGGATTAAACGGCATAAGATTGTAGATGAATTGGGTATGAACCTTGCGTAATACGTTACCATCACCAGAAAACGTCGAACATCAACCCTGCACTCAGGTTGTGGCATCTCTAATATCGCCCTTACCTTTGAAGGAGATTTCCCTACTTTGTTGAATTGGATTGTATGGCCTAAAAATTCGATTTGCCTTTGAAAAAATGTACATTTTGAGGTGTTTAGATGCAGATCATATTTTTGAAGTTGAATCAAACATATTTTTAAATTCGCCTTGCACTCAGCTTTAGATTTACCATGCACCACGATGTCATCAAAATAGGCTTGTGTATTAGGAATGTCCTTAAATTTTGATCAATTATGCGGTTGAATTCAGCAGGGGCAGTTTTGATGCCAAACGAGAGACGATTCATGCGGTATGTGCCTTTGTGTGTAGAGATCGTTTGAATTTTGGTTGAATTCTCGTCGACCGGAACGAGCAAATATGCCTTGTATAAATCAAGACGGCAAAAATATCTAGAGCCCCTTAGACTATTGAAAATTTGGTCAGTTTTCCTTATAGGGTAATGAGCATCTACGAGCCTTTGGTTAACCCCAACCTTGTAGTCAACGCACAGACGGACTTCTCCATCCGCTTTCGGTATGACTACCAATGGCGAACCCCAATCACTGTTATCCGTTTTTGTAATTATTCCAAATTTTTCAAATTATTTAATTCATTGTTAACACGTTCTGTTAACGCGTACGGTTTTTGATGTGTCGCACTGAAAATGTGAGTAGCTATAGGTAGTTGACACTTGTTTGTTATATCGCAATGTTCCATTTTTTTTTTTCGAAATAAAACGAAAACAAGTTCATACAAACTAAGTTTGAAAAAGTTTTCAGAATTAATATTCTTGCTTTTAATTTCAACAATATCTTAAACTAGACGTGTAATAAGCTAATAATATGTTTCTTAAAAAAATAAATGGCTTGAATATAAAATAACCCAAGGTATATTTACACAAGGTAAACTCGTTGGCCCATATGTTTGTCAGCTGTTTACCTAAGTTGGAACACCAATGTCAAATTCCGTGTATATGAGCCAAAATTTTTACATGTGTGCGTTAAATTTATATGAAGACAATTTTGACAATTCCGTTCCACTCGGTTATTTTTATAGAGCAGCATGTCTACACTCCCAAATGAGTCTACCTTGTGTAAATATACCTTGAAATAACCTTTATTTAATTTCTAAAAAAAAGTTACTCAACGAAATGTTTCAAAAGGAATGTTTTCTTTTTTTCACAGTGTTAATAAACCAAAAACAAAACAAAAAAAAAAATAAAAAATGTTATATAAAAAATGTTAAACATGTATTTAACTATACACTGGGTTAAATTTTGTAATTATTAACAATTGCTTACAGCCTTAAATGTGTAAATGGTTCCTTAATTCAATACAAATTTATATAATTGTATGTAAGTATATGTATATGTATGTATGTAAGTTTATATGTTTGTATGAAAATGTTTGCAAAAGCTGGTTTAAAATATGATTTTCAAAAAAAAAAAAAAAATCTGTTTATTTAATATCAAATATTTACAAAAGATGCCTCACTCTATCCCTTTTAAACGCTCTTAAAATACTTTGCGAAAAATTTTGTTAAAACTTCGATTTTTCTTTTTCGATTGCGTGGATGAGTTTGAACTTGAACTACGATTACTATTGCTACTACTGCTAATGCCACCCGACGAGGTCTTTTTACAATTCGATGATGCGGTTGTTGCTGTCGTAATGGCACTTTCACCCGATGATAAAATGGCTTCTTCTAATATGCGAAATGAGTTTTCGGTAGAATTAGTAGGGAAATTAATTTCGGATAAAGAAGATGAGTCCAAGCTGGCATTAGGTGAGACACGTAAAAATGCATTATTAGTGCTATTAGAGATGGAAGTGACCATTTGGCCACCGCCACCAGATGATGACGCTGATGAAGCAGATTTTTTTAAACGATACCATTCCCATGATGTAGACTCATGGGCTGGGTTTGATTTATTGCTGTTGGAAATTTTACCTTTAAGATTTTTTGTAAATGGTGATTTGAAGAAAACTGGCGAAGATAAACGGCGTGATTTTTTCAAGTTATTATCCAATTGTTTATTGGGTGCTTTTGACGAGGCAGGATTATTGGCATTAGAATTCGGGTTTACACATTGATAACCTCTAGGGCCATCGGGCATAAACTCATTATAGGCTAGATCAGTATTCGGTATAAAGTTATCTAAGTCGTCTTCATCTAACATTAGGCGTTCATCAAATTCGGCATCTTTCAATACGGCCGGTGCTGATGAATTTAGTTGGGCTGAAGATTCAGCAGGCGAAGATTGTTGGCGTTTGAAACTTTGCGCTTCCCTTTTCTTTTTTGATTTACCATTTAATGCTGTAGGCTTCTTTGTTCTCATTGATGAAATTTCAGCAGAATCTTTTTAAAAAAACAAAATTCTAGCAATTTAAAGATATATGTATATATATATATATATGCAATTACTTACCTCCTATGTGATCTTCAGCATTAAGTTCCTCCAAATGCTGCAAAGCTTGCAGTTGTGCTTGAGCTGTATTGGGCCATGAATGTTTTTCACCTTTACGTTTAATTTGAGCCTTATGAGGATGAAGAGGTGGTAGACCAACAGTTTGATTATTCGATTGATTAATATTATTATTACTTCCATAGCATACAGATATTTTACGTTGTCTTGTTGTTGATGAATGACTTGGAGCAGAAACCAATTTCTCTTCCTGTTGATTCGTTTTACCCAGCTGTTGGTTATCTTTACATTCCTTTATAATTAACATGGCCTCTTCACTAGGTCTACGAAACTTGTCACTATAACTACCACTCACATTCAAGGAATCTCGGTCCCGACTGCTTACCGACTGTTGATGATCCGAAAAATCTTCGAAAGATTTTCGTCGATTAATTTTTTTTTGCGTGCTTGTAGTTCCAGTCGTTGCCTCGCTTTTTTTATTACCAGCTTTATCGTACAGTGATAAGACTTCCTTGGTTTCTCTTCTTAGAGAACGATAAAACAAAATTGCAACCATCAGTACCAAGAATACAAATGCTCCTACAAATATTACGACTACAATACAGGCATGCACTTGTAATATTAGGTCATCCAATTCATCTTTGAGTTGAGTATTTCGTAATGCGTACAATTGTTCGAGTTCATGATGACGTCGATTTTCTTCCTCCAGTGTGCGTACCGTTTGAATTTGTTGTGTTAAAGTCTGTTGCAACTCTTCGACTTGTTTTTTATAGCGACGTGATAGTTCTTCGAGGTACTGGCCTGATAGAGACATGTTACGCTCAAGAGCCTTAGAGAAAAATGGTAAATTTGAGCATTAACAAAACTTATTAAAGTAGAGAATATTAGTTGTGTGTTTATTGCATTTGTAGTTAAGTAACAATATCTTAGGTCTTTACAGAACGCATGTAAATTCAAGTATTTCTAACCTAATATTATATCAACTGTCTGCCAGCCGACTTATGATACTAGCAGCACATAAGTTACAATGCTGGGGGTGCCTTTGGTAAAATCATGAAAGAAGGTTAAAATCACAGTGGTATAAAAGTAAGCAATGGATAATTACTTAAGGAAATAATTATCGGTTTTCACTCTTTGTATTAAGTATACAACTCTGCTTTTCTTAATACGATTTTATACTACATACAAAGCAAGAGTGTCTTTTTCGTTAGTATTGTAAATTAATGAAGTTGCTGAGTGAAGGAAAGAGACAGATATAGTTTCTTCAACTGTTTTATTCCGGGTTATTTAACAAACGTATTTCTACAGCTTTTTGTTTGGACTTTTCAACCACAGCTTAGAAAATAGTCTTATAGTCTTATACATTTTGTTGTTGCAGTGTTGTAAATCTTAGTACTTTAACGAAATTAGTAAGATTCACAAGGATTTTGGGGATATTGCTATCAAGGGTGAAAACCTCTATTGTCTTCTTTAGTTAAAAAAAGTTTGAACCATTGTGTAACAAATGACACTGTGTAAAAACTTCTCTTTGTGTAATGCATGCTTTTTTGGTGTTAAAATTCTGTGAAAAGTAACTTTTAGTGTAAAAAATTTACTTTTTTTTTTTTTGTTGTAAAAAGTGACTTTTTGTTTAACAGTGACTTGTTGTGTAAAAAGTGACTTGTTGTGTACACAGTGACTTTGTGTAAATAGTGTTTTTTTGTGTACACATTGACTTTTTGTGTAAAAGTGACTGTTTGTAAAAAAGTGAGTGTTTGTGAAAAAAGTGATTTTTTGTGTAAAAAGTGACTTTGTGTAAAAGTAACTTTTTGTAAAAAAAAGTGACTGTTTGTATAAAAAGTGACTGTTTGTGTAAAAGGTAACTTTCTGTAAAAAAGTGACTCTTTGTGTAAAAAGAGACATTTTCAGTAAGCAGTTGCTTTGTGTAAAAATTAACTTTTCTGTAAAAAGTGACGTTTTGTGTAAAAAGATACTTTTTGTGTTAAAAGTGACATTTTGTGTAAAAAGTTACTTCTTGTGTAAAAAGTTACTTTTTGTGTAAAAAGTAATTTGTTTTACACAAAAGTTTTTGCGTTACTTTCGTCATACAAAGTCAAAGCTTTTTCAAGATCTTTACGGATTTTCTATTTTTAACAACTACAAGTAAGAGTGCTATATTCTTCTTTGTCAAAACTTAAATACTCTTTACTAATGCAGCTCTTCTAAAAAAGAATATAAGTAGGTATATAACAAAATTTAATCCTTCTCACTTTCGTATTAGTTAAAAACTCTAATTTCTAAGAAGACGTTTGTATGTGGACTTCACCTATTTTGGCAGAAGCCTATACGATGTAGGTGCTATTACGCTAAGTAATTTAATTCGATATCTCGGCTATTTACGAACCGATTTCTTTTAAATTTTAAAGTGCAATTATGATCTAAGCTGGCTGAATTTAAATCTACTCGTATTCCAGATTTTATGTGATATAAATACCCTGGGTCCACCTGTATTTGGGGTTTTTGGAATGTTGATTTTAACTAACACATAAAGATGGACATCGCTTAATCAACTTCTTGACTCAAAAGGATCAAAAAATAATCTGCTTCAAACTGAGGTTTAAGGTCATCAAATATTAACTTATCTTAAATAGATTCCTGTTCAAAACGGGTTTGCAATGAAAAAATATTTTTTTTTTTTAATTTTCATACCACTGTTTATTGACTTGTATATTGTAATTTTACAAATAAGTTTTCCGTTTTTTGACTGTCTATCTTGGTAACCAATATCAAACTTTATTTTCGTTTGAAAGGAGAACTAACTATAATAAAATAGACGAAAACACGCAAATTTCCTATTAAACCATACACACCTTGCAATGTAACATGTTGAAAGAATATAAAGAAAAATACAAATTACGAAATCCCAAGTTCATCACAATGAAAATTGAAAAAAGAAACTACCCTCTTCAATCTGTGTCAGGGTAAAAATGAAACTTAAGGCCAAAATTATTTAAAAGAATAAAAATAAAAAAAACCTACCTTAATGCGGTTTGAAAGACGTATAAAAACACTTTCCGACTGAGGACCATTTGAGTTTTTCGGCTGGTTGTACTGATACGAACCACCTGTGTTGCCCGTAGCGATAGTAGAAGGAACAGTGGTCAATAGATGTTCTATGTTGTCCCAAGAATTGGAGTCTTCTTCAATTTTAGGTGGAACAGTAACTGGTTCAGTACTGGTTGTAGGCGTTGGTTCAGTAGCTGTAGTCGTTGGATTAGTGGTTGCTGTGTTTATGTCCAAGTTTTCAACTGAAGTCGGGGTTTCTGTGACAGCAGCTGGTTCTTCAGTCTCTGATGATAATTCATCGGCAGGTACATTAAATATATTCGTATCAGGTATGCTAGGATTTTGTATAATTTTAGGCGGTAACGTAGTAGCTTCTAATTGTTCAACAGGTTCAATAGGTCTAGGTAATTGTTGATTTTCATCAAGATTTATTTCAGTGGAAGTTTGCACAATTTCAGGCGATTTTTTTGTAGAGGTTTTAGTTGGCTCAACGGGTAGAGTAGGTATTTCAGGTTTTATTAGTTTCTTTTCGGGATGATCGAGTAGATTTAAGTCCTCCTTGCCAAACTTTTTATCAATCGTTAAATTTAATGGTATGTCAGTAGATTCATTAGGTTTCCTGGTTTCATCAACAAATGAACTATTTGGTTTGTCGGTAAAAATTTTAGGTCTAGACAACAGTTGACATAATGCTCCTAAATACTCATTAGGTAAAATGTTGACATAAAAACTTTTTTTAATGTCCTTTTGTATCGTTAATACTTGCTTTGTTTCAATTCCATAGAGTATTGCACATACTCGTGTATTAAGCAAATCATTTCGTAATACTTGGTTGCTCAACAACAAATTCAGCTGTGAGAATTCACACGTCAAAATATTATTTACTTTCTCTACTAAAGAAGTTGGACATTGAACACAACTAAATAGGCCATAGATGGGAGTACGACACACTACTGATTGAGGTTGGGTTTTAAATGTTTGATTTTGATTGTTAGTCGGCTTTCCCAGCACTTCAGTAGCTTTTTTTACTATGGACAGCACAGCATCTGAGGCTGATTTAAACAGATTGGATTCGGCATGCTTAACCGTGTTCTGTTCCAATAAATATTCATCCTCGAAATCATCTAAATCCTCATTGGGATGGTTCTCAGTCTCAAAAGCCTCAAATTCGGAAGTCCCAAAGACGCGAAATAAAGACAAAGTACAAAAATGTTCTTTGGAATAGTGAGAATTTATATCAACTCGCACAAATTTACCAAATAGATGAGGGTGCAAATCAAAACTTTGCACTGCCCGCTTATCTTCGGCCACAAAACGACCCACATTGGACCAGTCTCTAGTGGGAAAGCGTTTCGAAACAGCCACTGTAAAGTTCTGTGGCGATGAGGAGTAAAGTTCAAAATTAGCAAAATCGATTTTTTGCGCTTGTATAGCTTCACATAATTCTACAACAAACCAAATACGATTGCCACATAAACTCAACATGTACTCATCTTTTGATGAACTCAAAACAGCCCCAGCATTAGAGGTGTAAGCACTAGACGCAATAATTTTAGCTCCACAATCGGGAGAAGCGTAATTTTTTGCTCTTATTTTAAGAGATGTTGGTTTACCATTACCATTTGTATTGTTTTTACGTTGCGCTGAACTGTTGACAGTTTGCTCCTGTTCGAGAGCTTGTTGTTTTTCTGCTGCCTCCATTTGTTTTTGTGCCCATTCGGAGAACACCGGCATGGGCACTTCTTCGGCAGAGGTGAGATTTACTTGACTAGCAGAGGTCGACGAACTAGCGTTATGTTGTTGTTGTTGCTGCTGCAGCTCTTGTTGTTCTACAGTTGCATTTATGGATGATTGTGTTGTGCTTATGTTATTCGTGTCTGTTGGAATGTTATGTGTTGATGCGGGAACTTCTTGTTCGTCTGTGGTATGCGGTGCAGTTGTAGCTGAGGGTTGAACTGTATCTGTGCCACCTTCTCCACCACCAGAGTCGTTAATTTTAACAATTTGTTCATCTAGAAAAAGTAACGATATTCCTAACCTTGTAATTATCTTAAAATTAGTAATTTAAAAGGTATGTATGTATGTACTGTAAAATACAAGGTTTTCGTAAAGTTTTTTTTTTATAATATCAGTGTGCTAGAAAATCCTAAATGTTTGTAAATTCCTCTCTAAAATGTACGTTAATTTTGCGGGAATATTTTAAATTAGTTTTTTTTTTGAAAAGGAAATGCTTTAAAAGAAACGTTTTTATAATTTTCTGAAACTCTATTCGCGGCGGTCTAGAATTAAAAAAAATAAATTGCAGAATCCAATTGATGATCCCTTTAAAAAATTGTTCGTTCCTTTAATGCTGATAATTAATTATGAATCCCTTTAATGCTAAAAATTGATAATTGACATAATGGATGTCTATGTGTAACAGGTGATCAGCAAACAGATCTTGATAACAAATTAAGAACGATTTGAAATAAAACCCCTTCTCAAGCGTCAAACGTTACAAAATGATTTGCGTATCATTTGAGAATAATGGGCATTGCCAATAAAAAAGGTAACTTTATCTTAATTTTTTAACAATATTTTAAAAAGGTTTGACTCGATATCTATCTAATTCAATTTTTGTGTGCTGAATGTAGTTTGATCTCAAGTTTTGCATTGGTTTACTTTCCAAGAAGAAGCGCTTAATCTTCTTCATAGGCTAACAAAGGATATGCAAATCCTTCTTTCCGGACTTGATGACTTATATGGACGAAAGAATTTTACTGCTCTTTATCATATTTTAGTTTTATATATGTATATATATTATATTTATCATCTATTTAGTTAGCAATAGCCGCCTTAGATTAAAAGGCAGCATTTACCAAAAATTTTACCTTTTTGTATATCCTCATCTGTCTCTGCTATAACCTCTATTGTGCGATTAACTCTCTCTTCCTTGGTTCTGTCACCACCATCATCAATTATAACAGAATCCAAAGTATTTTGAGGTTGTTGCAAAATTTCCAATGGCAATTCCGTTACAGTAACTGTAGGTATATCAGTGATATCTGGCAAACTGCAATAAAAAATAATTAAATTTAATAATCCAGTCACGCTTATTGATTTTAAAGTTTTAAATTAAAAAAAAAAAAAAAAATAAAAATAATTTGCGCTTACGCTCGTATTCAATACTTAAAATTTCTAGGTGATAATTTTTTCCTGAATAACTTTGCTAAAGACATCGATAAAAAAGCATTACCAAAAGACCTAAAATTTCCCGTCTAAAAGATAAAGGGAGTACCATACTGCTATATTTCGAGAGTATTTATTAAGTCGTTACATAAATATTAATATGTAAGAGATTTACGGCGCAGATATTGATTTATAAAAGTGCAAAAAAACATTTTTGTGCTGAATTTAAGCTAAAAACTAACAGCCGTATTTATAACGAAAATTTGGCATGAAGTTAGCACAAAGTTTATTTATAATTAGGGGTTTTTCCCGAGATTTCCCGTCCCGGGAAATTTATTTTATTTCCCGTTTTCCCGGGATTTTTGTTGCGGGATCCCGGGAAATAAAAGTTCCTCATAGTTTCAGAAAAAAGCTATTTATACTTTGAAATTTAGTTTTCTATTCTCTAAAAATTAGCATCTGTTGATGGGTTGTGGATTAGATCAACAACAAGAAGTGAGTACGTTCGTAAATCAATGTCTACTGACGCAATAAATCTACCAAAAGCAGAATGTGCCGTGCAACAGTTGATTATTAATAAATTTAGTGAAGTGAAGAGTTAATAAAGAACATAAATTCAAAATAAGATGCAGGCCATAAATTGTAATTGTCCATGGACAAGTCATAAAAATAGGAGATATCTAAAATATCGCTCCTTTATTGCAGCAAAGTCATATCTACAAAAAAAATCGATCTGGCAAAATGCGATTAAAGTTTTGAAAATGTACCGATTAAAAGATATGTATATTTTGCTATAACTTCGGTTCAGTTTGAGATAAAATACCGATTTTTTGTTACGAGAAAATATGAAGGAACACTTTCCAATTTTTGAGATATGACGATATGTTGATAAGGTGATAAACATAAATTTGTTTCATTTTGTGACGGCTTATGTATATAAAAGGGAAGTACTGGGAAACCGAAATAAAAAAAACATGGAAACTCGTGTAAGATACTACAACATACAATTTTAAAAACACATTGTCCTAAAGATTACAGGTGGATCTTGTAAGAAGAAGTCAGTTTGATGCTATTTTTTGCATCAACCTTGTCATACATTTGGCTGATATAGACGTTGTTTATAAAAAAGAAAAATTACTTCGGATTGTGAATTAGAAATATGCAACAACTTTACACTTTAAACTATTCGTCCAATCTCGGTAAAAAAAGTGAACGAAATTTTTCGGAAACATGGTAATAAGTATATAAAATGAGAAATATACTCTTTGCCGACTTTCGAAACGCATTGAGTGTACCTTAATGTTATTTCCTAAGCTATTGAAAAATGTTAATATATTTCTTAAAATAAATATACTTAAAAAACATATTAATTTAAAATATTTTATCTATTTTATGAATTTACTTTTTGATCTCATAACTTGAGTACCACAATTTTTGTTTGTTTTATTATTGTTTTATGAATTAAATTGTTATGTTTATGTTATCTTGTATCTGGATCATAATGTTACGAAATTTACATATAAAAGTGTAAAGTAATAATAATTCAAGTTCCTCTTTTAACCTTTAATTAATTTTTATAGTATTTAGGCATTTCTTTTACTTACTTTGTAAACAAGTTCCCTTACGTTTTTTTTATAAAAAGTTTTTTTCATTCATTTTAAACAAATTTACTTTGTATTATTTATATGGAGCGGGATCCCGGGAAATTTAAAAACATTTCCCGTTTTCCCGGGAATCGAAAAACTCAGGGAAAAAAAACTCTATTTATAATACAACGTTTGCCAACTTGTGTTTAATGTTAAACAATTTGGTTGATTTTATTTAAATAAATGTTTTATTTTTTTTCTTTCTTTTTTTTATTTTATTTTAATTTGAAAAACTTTTTAAAATTGCTATATGTCGACGAAAAAACAAAAAAAAAATGACAAAAGCAGCGATGCATTTTTGAATAATATAGTGTGGCATCATTAAAATTCAGAGTTGATTCTTTAAAAGTTAGCAGATGGACAAAAGTTTGTTATGAATAAACTCTATGCTTAAAAGCTGCTAGGCTTAATCGGCATTATAGTTAGCAACTCGTTGTAAGTAGTGTACAAACTGTGGCTAACTTTTTATTATGAATACGGCTGTAAGTTTATTTGTTATGTTTGAATATTTGTAAGCACCAAGGGTCTTTTCTTAATACTTTTAATAGGGTTTGTCCTTGGACCAAAGCCAAATACAAGGGTTGTACTGAATTTCATAAAATTATCTTTAAAATTCTGACTGTTGTATACACAGCCAGCCAATATAATAGAACTTAACAAGCACACAAGCTTGCTATCGATTTATTAATTAGTTGCAGTCTAACACATTCTCAACAAGAATGGGAGAATTCCTAACAAAATGAAAAAAATTGCTCTCTTAAGTTCTCCGTATTATGCTTAATTGGACTTATCAACTCAGAAAATGACACTCGAGTCAATTGGTATTCTAAAGAATATTTTAGAGCCAGTATTGCCAAGACTTGATGACAAAAAATGGCTAATTTATAAAAAAAGTTAGAGTGCTATATTCGGCTGTGCCGAGCGTTTAATACTCCCCACCTACAGTTAGAATATTTCCGGAGTGGGCTTTATTTAGGCCTATGGTAAATTATGGGCCGATCTATAAAACAATGACTGACCAAATTTTATTATAATAGAGAGTAGACTTTAAATGGGGGCATATGGTAAATTACGGACCGAACTGCACGAAAGTTGACAGTATGAGGTCGAAACATGTAAAACTGCAACAAACCAAAATTTATTAAAATATCGGTTTTTGTTACGGTATTAGGCTTACTAAAATGTGCTATATTCGGCTAACAAGGAAGAGTGCTATAATTGGCTATGCCGAATCTTATATACCCTTCACCATGGTTGGGAAAGAACAGAAGTTTATATAATCGTATATCTAAATGCATACATCGCACTTGTTCAATAATAGTGTATTAACTCAAAATTTTTCTCTTTTCTTTTTTTGGAAAAAAAACGAAACGTTTTATATGTATTCATATCTAACCGCTGTAAAAATATCATGCTATTTGGTTTACTTTTTGGTAATGAAACGGTCGGTTTAAGAATTCTTTCGCACATATGCGTTTTATCTAAAATTAAAAATTGGTTTGCTTCTACTGATTTTTTTAATTTTGAGTTAATACACTATTGTTGAACAAGTGCGATATGTATACTTATATATGAAGTATTAATCGCTTAATTGCATTTAATTATTTGTACATGTTTGCGTGCTATTAAAGATATTAAGAGACAAATTAATTATAAAAAAAGTAATTTTTGCGATTTCAGTATTTTGATTATAACTCAGCCATTTTTTAACCGATATGACAGAATTATATACCGACTTGTTTAAGAAGAAATTGACTTGAACTCGGGAATATCTATGGTTCCCGAAAATGGGCATTTAAAAAAAATTTTAATTTTGGCCATAACTTTTTTGTTTCTGAAACGATTTTTTTGTTTGTTTCTAAAGATTTCTCTGATCTTTTGATATATAAGGCGTATCCATGTGTCATATTATTCCAAAAACTCAAGTTTTTATAAATTTTTTTATATTTTTTGTACGCGAGGTACCACGCCCACTTTTCCAATCCTGCCCACATTTTGTGGGATACTGTGTATTGATAACCTTAATGTTTGTACCTAATTTGGAAACTTTGGCTCTTGCCGTTCTCCAGATATGTATACAGCAAAAAGTAATAAATATATAACAACAACAAGAAATTTTTGGAAAAAATTGGAGGTAGTCGTGGTTTTTTGCTCGTATCTTAGCCATTTTTGGACCGATCTGGCTGAATTTCAATTACAATAAGAATACCTGTCAGAAATACACACCAACCAAACCCCCATCATTTCTGGGGGGCTTCGGAAAACCCATTTCAACAGACAGACGGGCAACCGGATTTGAACTTCCCTTCTCATAAGGATCCAGAATATATACACTTTATAGAGTCTAAGATCAATATTGTAGAAATAACAAACGGAATGACAAAGTTATATATACCCTCTTATTTTCGGTGAAGGGTATAAAAACGGCTGAAGTTTCCAAAAAAGTATGTAACATGCTTAGATGGCTGGATAGAAGTGTTAGCGTAAAGGAGCGGAGTGATTCTTAATATTAAAATTTTTAGATGTGCAAACTTGGCAACACTTTTGTGGGTTGAAATGGAAATCGGTGGAGATTTTCAGTTAAATATTTGTTATAAATGACCGTAGCTTTTACCGATTTTAATAGAAGTTCGGGTTAAGTTAAGTGGTATTAAAAGCATATAAACGGGAATATTTTTGTATGAACTTTAAAAACAGAATCGTTTTAAAATCTGTTCGATTTCCATTTCACACGAATCCGTTTTCCAGAACAACCAATTCGATCCTATTGTATGACAGTGAAATCTGGGGAGAAGCGATGTGGGCGAAGAATAAGCGCAAAATGCTGGGGGCAGTACAGCGCATGGCGGCACTTAGATTCGCTTCAGCCTATCGTAAGGTTTCGGGCGAAGCGGTTTTTGCTATAAGTGGAGAAATTCCGGTCGATCTCTTGGCGCTTGAGCGAAATGAAACATGGCAATCTAGGGGAGATGTTCCTGGCATTATTGCTGCAGAGCGGAGATCTCAAACCAACCAGCGATGGCAAAACAGATGGAGCACAGAAACCACCGGCAGATGGACGGCAATATAGAAAGGTCGACGCAGAGGGAATATGGGGAGGTAAACTACTTTCTGACCCAGTTTCTTTCTGGTCATGGATACTTTCAACAGTATTTGTACCGCATGGGCAAGACGGGTGACCCCGCTTGTATCTATTGCGGCGAGGCGAACGATGATGTGGGACACACGTTCTTCAACTGTACCAGATGGGCCGCGGAAGGAAACGCACTGAGGGAGCAAATCGGCGAGTTCAATCCTGATAAAAATGCTTGAAAACGGAAACAAATGGAATGCAGTACGGACGAAGAAAAAAGACCTCGATACCTTGAGGCAACGCGAGTCCCAACGAACGGAAAATGAGCAGCATGATCACGCTGGCTATGAACATGATGGACCCAGACGTGGGTAAATAGAGTAGTCCTTCTAGGGACGAAGTTATTGGGCCTTCCCGAAGTAATAGGAATAGCAGTTCCGGGAAAGCACTTCTCCAGAAAATGAGGAGGGATTGTTTTAGTGGAAACACCACTCGACGCAGTTGACGACGGTCACTGTAAGTGCGAAGGCATTTTAAACCCTACCTCACACATAAAAAAAAAAAAAAAAAAATTATAATAAAAATAATAATAATAATAATATGTAATAACAATTATAATAAAAATAATAATAAATATAATAATAATATTGTTTAGCTTAAGGCCTAGTTGCTATAGCTTAAACATATTTTGTACATACATTAATGCATTCAATAAATTTTTAATAAATAAATAAAATTACCTCATAAACATTGTAGATATTGCTAAAATTTGTGAAAACCATATAATCCAAAAGAAAACCAAAAACATTGTTAAATTTGTTTTGATTTTCTTAAATTCACAACTTATGAAATTTGTTAGAATTTGTATTAACATTTTGGCACAATGAAAAAAAACTCTTTACACTTATTTTACATTAAATACAAAAATTATTTCAAATAACAAATCTAAAAAAATCAAACCGTTAAAAAGAAATGGTTTTCAGAACCGAATTTAATCACTTCACAAAATTTAATAGTTACACAGGTGAAGTTACTCCACTTACTAAAAGCCACGTCAGGTGTTTTTGTTGTTGTACTCTATATTTTATAATTATTGTTTTAAAAACAAAACAAAAATTGTCGTTGGTGATAAGTCATGAAAAGTTGTGTATTTTTAAAAATAAAAGTGTTGAACATTTAAATGCTGTTTAGCAAATTAAGGAACTTATTTTAAATTTCATATCAGTACCAACAACAATAACAAGGCACATTACCAACTGTTGCTGAAGTACTTGCTGCTGCTGCCTCTTATTTCCTATAAAAATCTTTTAGAGACAATAAAAAACAAATAAATAATTGTACTGAAAGAAAACAATACATTTCTTTTGATATTTTTTATTATTGTCAAAAGAGAAGAGTGTTTTTTGTGGGAGATCGATTATTCGACTTTTTTAAAAACCGAATATTCTGAATAGTTGCTATTAACAAAATAACAAAGATTATAATTAAAGCATTAATTAACATTTATTATTAAAGCATTTATTATGCACACACATATTAAAATTAAATTTCAACAATAGCACTGTTTGACAGATTTAATTTTTTCTTTCTGACAGAAATGCCACTATATACACTCAAAAGAAAAAACGCTCCATCCGTACTCAAATCAATCCGAAGCGGTATTAATAGTACGGTGAGTACGGATTTTCTTGCATCAAGTACAGAAAGATTGATTCAAGTACAGTTTTCAATCGCAAAATACTTAAATTATCCATATTCAATCCCGATTTCGTACTTAAAATAATCCGAAAATGAGATTGATTTAAGTAAAACTAATATTGAATCAATCTCAAAATGCGCTTGATTCAAGTATTATAAAGCTGGTTTTATCCCGAATTAGAAAGAAACAATTATTATGATTGATTTACTTACTCGTATTACACCTTACAGAATGATTAAACTCCAACACCATGCCCAATATGGCTTTTACTTTAGAAATATTATGCACATATTTAATATAAACTAAATGAGAAGCAAGAGTTTTTAACCCCTCGTTGTACATATGAGTCTGGCGAGACCTTTTTTCAATGTGTAGAGAAAATCAAAACATGCTTAAGCCAGAGGGTTAAAATACCGAAAAGTTTAATCGTTTTTTTTACTCGATTTAAGAATTTTATACTTATTTCAAGAAATTCTGGGACTGATTTTCGAAAGTTATCCCATTTAGAATTGTTTTGAGTATGCTTTAGTTTTATTCGTACTTGAATTTTTGAGTACGACTCGTACTTAAAGTAATCACAAAAAACTTGATTTATTTCCTCGTCTTGTGTCCTTATTAAAAATCTTAATATTTTTAAAGAATACTTATTTTTAATATAAGTAGCTTATATTTTTTAGTAAACTAAATAAAATAGAAAGCTCTTTAAAATTAAAAAAAAAACATTATTTACTTCAGTTTCCCTAAACAAAAATATAGAAAAAATCCTTTTAAAAATATATTCTTCCATATCCTTAAAAGTTTTCATTACAAATTTTTTAATGATTCGAAATTAAATGTTAGAATTCATAGCATAGGATTTCTGTTAAAAATTCTACATTTCTACTAAAATGATATTGTATATGAAAAATTTTGATTTTTAAATGAAAATATTACGAATATTTACGTATTTTTTAATAATATATTGAAAATGAGATAATATTTTGAAAATTCCCTACATTTGACTTTAAATAAAAAATCTGTCCTTTTTCCCTGCAATTGAAATTTTCCGAAAAAATGCCTACAAAAAGGGAAAATTTCCTAATATTGGCATCACTTGTTATGACTTGCGGTCGAAATTAACCAAACAAATAGCTTGGCCAAAGCCCATTGAACAGGTCTACGCAAGAAGCCTTTTTGTCATTGTTTTTGTTCTTTTGAGCTGTCAAAAGTTGTTTACATTTTGCTTACATGTGCATGTATACGTTTGTTTACGTTTATTGTTTTTTCCCACATATGCCGCACATACACTTTTTTTCCTTTTGCTTTATATATGTACAAGGCGAATTCATACAGGTGACCGCATTATGAGATAGCGTTATGCTATTTCGTTTTTGTAAAAAGTTAGATAATGTCAAAATTATTGGTTGAAAATATAAAAGAGAATTTGTTTGTTTATGAAATATACACAATTGCTTTAGAAGGCAAATATTTTTCCTGTATTGGAAATTTATTGTGGCTCCACTTATTGCTTACGCCTTTTAAAATCCTTGTGTTATATATATATACATATATACATATATATTTTATATTATATTATTTTATATATTTTATGTTCACTTTTTTGTTTTATAACATTTAAATAAGTTTTTATTTCGAGTATTTAGATTTTTATTGAATTTTAAATTTTAACAAATTTTTTCACAAAATGTAAACAACGCTTAACATTCAGTATACACACAAAGAAATAAACAATAAACAGATGACTCGAAAATATCACCTTTATGAATTCGCCTTGGTATATGTGGTAGTAAGTTTTTTGACAGCTTAAAATAAATTTTACACAAACAAAATATATGTCGTTTTTTGTTTTTGTACAAGTTAGCAAACCTGATAGATGGGCCTTGAGCTTGGCAAACTCACACTTTGTTTCCGTTTTGTGTTCGCCAATAAACAACACAAGCATATTTAGTGCAACCATTAATTTTTCATATTTTCGAAAAGTTGCAAACAAAACCCACGAAAACCACAGGTATTTGAATTGTTTTTAGTTTTTTTTTTTACAAAAATACACGAATTTAAAAACGATTTGTATTTACATCTCTTATTATGTTCTTTCATAAAAGCTTACGATTGCCCACTATTACAATTATAGAAATACATACTTTGATTACGGGTACATTTACAACAAAGTAACGAAAACGTATGTATATAAATTCCACATTATTAAAACAACCGGTTTATTTTACCAAAATATACGGTTTATTCGGTATTCCAAAAATGGACATTTAAAAATAAACGGCTTAAACAAAACTAAAAAAAAAAACGGTTAAAACCGGTCAAATACTTATAATCGTTCGATCTTCCTAGTTTTTTGTAAATAGAACATTTTTTTTGCTCATGTAAAAACAGATGTTTATATTGAAATAAAGGTTACCTAGAGTATTAAAAAACCCGACTAAAACAAATACATTTTTTTCTTTAACATTTTACTACTTTTTTTTTTAAATAAATAAGAAAAAGAAACAAAAACAAAAACAAGCATACACTACGAATAACTTAAGTAGAGAATTAATTTTACCAAACTTGAACGAATATAAAAGGTATTTTTCAAATTCGAAAGAACTTACGAAAGAGTTAGTTGTCAAACGAACTATTCTATAGCGCTAACTTTTAAACATTTGTAATCAGTTTAGTCCGATTATAATCATAAATAGATTCACGCTTGAACAACGTTCCCAAATTATCCAAATTTACTTCAAAAATTAGTCATCGATTCGTGCAATCGTCTATAAAACTTTATATTTATGGCGCAAATCTCATTTTTGGCAAAACGGAATTGCCAAAGCAATGAGACCAATCTACCACATACCCTACATTTTCTGTTTCATCCAGAAATGTTTGAAAAATTATACAAGTTTAAAGACACAGGCTGCACAAAAGATTCTCTATATCTAATGTCCGAAATGTACTTCGTCAAGAACCATTGATCTTTCAAGTAAAAAATTAATTTTAATAAAAAAATTTTTTGTGTCAATTTTAAGTTCAATCGGCCTAAAAAAACACCCTTTATCTTAGGGAGGTTACATAATTTTTGGTGATTACACTATGCTCAGTTCTCTGTGCACATTTTATTTATAAGTACATATATTTGATTTTGCATTTTTTGTATTCATATTATACAGAAATAAATATAGAAAGAAAAAACAAAATCATCCACGACTTAATTTTTATTTCATTTGCGAAAAAAATATGCCGCCTAAAAGTCGTTGATAATTTCTTTTTTTCTTTCTTAAGTTCTTTTTATCCATACATGATCTAGAAACTAAATCCGCTATCATATAAGAGTTACTACAAAATTCCATTTATATATATTCCAGAGCACCGTGTAAAATGCATCTAATTTGCAAAAATCTAAATTATTAACATACAAAGATGATGTACTTGGCAAAAGAAAAAATTTGATACCCATATTGCTCTATTTAAAACGAAGGGTTGCCATCCCATTGAATTTTTGTCAAAACGCGAACTAGCGCGAATTTTCAAAAAAGCGGAAACACGTATTTAATTAAATCGACTAAAAATTAAAATATGTTAATTTGGCATTTTTATTACAAACAACCTCGAACAAAATATTCAAAAACCGTTTTTTTTACAGAAAATCCTTAAAAAGGACATGGATGATCGTCCTCGGACAAATTGTATATACAGTTGGACGCGCCTTAAAAAAATCTTTCTTATGATACCCAATTTGTATATGTTGGTAAGGAAACAGATTCTCAAATTAACAAAACATGCAAAAATCGACCCTTTTTCAAAATGGTCCAGCTCACGAGAGGTCAAAGCTGGAGCCGAAATATTTAAAACGGTATCTTAAAAAAGTCCAAGGTTCATTTTTAGGAGGGTACATCGCACACTTTTTTTGGTGAGTCGCTCTAATGTATATATGTATGTATATATCAGTGTTGCCACCAACGAAATGGTAAATTACATATGTATCAAGCCAAAATTACACGTGTCACAGAAACTAATTTCGATCGAAAGCGGATTTAAAACCCTATTTCAAAAAACGTAAACCAATTTCAATTTTCTAAGAGGAATTGATATTTTAAGCAGCATATATACCCAGTAAAAACTTCGCCTAAAACATAAGAGCCAATGAAAGAACCAATGAATTTAACATGGGATGTCCCAAAATGAACGCATTCAAAATTAAGTCATTCAGAAAAAAGTAGTTGTAGAAGTTATTATAGATGTAGTTATAGAAGAAAGCTACTAAATGATGAGCTAAAGAAGCTATTAATTTTGAAAAAGTAATCGAAGTTTTTCTGGGTACATTCAAACTTATTATTGCCACCTTTTTATTTCGTACAAACCACTAAAAATTTATGAAGCCAAAAGCGATAATACTTTTGTATAGAATTGTTGTTTGCAAACAAATAAACATAAATATCGTCACCTAAAATGCAAAAGGGCGTAACAACACTTTTTATCTTTTTACAGGAGAAGCAAACAACTTTACAATGTCGCCACTTTTGATCTAAAATTTTTTGTGAACATAAAGTTCAATAAAACGAACAAAACACAATCAAGAGCTCTTATTTCTAATTTTTTTGGTGTTAAGCCCTTTTGCGATTTTGGTGACGATATGTAACTTACATTTCATTTGGGTATGATAAAGAATCTGATGCATCCCTTAAATGTCGTCGACGCAATTTTTCAACGGAATGTTAATTCAGTTCCTCTATTGCTGCAACATTGGATATGCCGGACATTTTTTTATTTTTTACTTATCTACCACAAAAATATTTTTAAAATGTCTCTTTATTTACTTTTTGTTAACAACAATCGTATCGTTTAATTTTAAAACAAAAATAACTATTTGCAAACTAGGAAATAATCCGTCTCCAAAGGAATTTTTATTTCAAATCCCTTTTACCAATAATATTCTGCCTTCAAATTACTACTAAGCAGAAATTTTTCAACATGTAAGAGTGCATGTTGTCGCGAAATTATTACTTGAAACTCCTTAAGTTTCATCTGCCGATCGTTATTTCTAATAAAACAAGATCTAATATTATAAAGTAAATCTTCCAAATATGTTGGAAGGTTCATACAGGCCTTCGACTCTACCAAATGCATTTTATTAATCTAATAATAACTGGCTTGCCCTCTTTTAGCAACTTAACTTCTGAACTATACTGTCCAAACATAACATTAGGTGTATCTGATGCAATTCCAACTAGATTTTCAAAAGGAATCCCTTTTTCTATAATCGTGCTTTTGAGAAGCTCAAATATTTCTTTTGCAGTCGATGATCCATTCTCTTTGGAAAAAAACTCGTTATAATAAATTGTGACAAAAGATATCTAAATGCCAAATCGTTAGTAGTTAATGATCCAAAAATTTTTAGTTCAGCTCTTTTAACGCCTTCATTCTTTTAATTACATTTTTAAGTTATTCTAAGAATAATAAACCTTTTGACTGCTTGTGAAAAAATAATAACAAAAATCAGTGCTACAAAACGTTAAAATATTAAATTACACATGCAGACAATTACACATGGGCTACACATGATATGTGTAATTACACGTGAGGTGGCAACACTGGAGTATATACAAATGCATATAACTTGTTATAAAACTGTATATAAAACTATAACTTTGTTTTATATACAAGTGTATATATTCTGGATTTTTATGAGAAGACAAGTTCAAATCACGACGTCCGTCTGTCCTTCTGTGTCACCGTTGAAATGGGGTTTCCGAAGACCCCATATATAATGGGGACAGTTGTTTATATATTTGTGTCACATATAGTCCGGAATTGTATGCTATTGAAATTCAGCCTAACCGGTCCAAAAATTTAAGTTCACCCATAAATCCCTTGTTTTTTTTTTATGTATTGTAGAAGTGGGCAAAATTAAGATTTATTTATATCTTAAGAATGATATTTATATTACTTTTTGTTCTTGTCGCACCATAGTGAAGGATATATAAAAATCGGCATAGCCGAATATAGCACTCTTACTTGTTATTTTTTGTTTTGTATTTGAGTAGTGTTTTTTTATAGAAAGCGTTAAAAAAAAGGAAAACAATGGTGTATACTTTAAACTACATAATATAAACGTTAAGTTTAGCAAAACCACGACTTAGATAATATTGATACATGTCGAAATTTTCGTGTGAAATAATCTTTGTTGCTCAACACTTTTCGGAGGCATTACAATTGGTATGGACAAATTTGGTCCATTTACGTTTAAAACCTTAACTCTTGATCAATTTAAATATGTATTGCAGTTTTGTATTATTGTTTGTAACCGGTTTTGGATTTTGAAAACTCTAGTGTTACCACTATTTTTTAGCCTATTCAAAAATTCTTTTGTAAAAATAAAACAAAATTTTAATAAAACGCCACATTTTTCTGTGGCATATCGTGCGTGTTAATAACTTATGGTTTATTAAGTTGTTTGCCCTTAATTAAGAGTTATTCAGCCTTATAACGATTCTCGAAGTCATAAACGACTCTGTAGTAGATTAAAGTAACACACAACCTGTGTTCTTTATCTACTACACTGAAAGAATTTTCTTCGCAATACCAATGAATTTTGACATTAAACCCATGAAAAATTTCATTAAAAAGGAACATATGCAGCGCTTCGTTGGATCAATGAAACCTGTTTCATTAGAATGTATGTAATGAAACATTACATTAGAATAATGAATATTATTATTAATTGGATGAATACTTCAAAAAAGTAAACATTTTTTTTTTTATTTTCTTTTTAACTTTTTTTTTCTATCTCATTTTTTTCTGTCTCTGGCGGGAATCGATCCCGCAACCTCGGCGCTGCTAGACTAGCTCACTATTTTTTTTTTATTTTCTTTATACTTCGCTAACCCTAAGCAATGCAGGAAACATATTTTTTTCAATTAATTCTTTATTTGTCACTAAGACATTGATGTCCATTTCAGCAAACAATTGTTTAGAAACCCCACCAATTTGTTTTTTAAGATATCTTAGAAAAAAATTATACATCCATGGTAGTGTCGCCAACTTTTTAACCACAAACAACTCTGGATACATATTTTAAAAGCGATTTTAGGGAAAATAAAATTTTTCGAAATGTTGTACAAGAAAATATTACTAAACAAATGTTTTTCCAGCATTTATTTCATAAATAATGAGATATGACGAAAAATCACTAAATTTTGGAGATTAAAAAAAATCTGTCCGATTTTCCCTACGGTTCTAATTTAGTATCAAAAATACCTAAATGTAGGGATTTTTCCCTACTTCTGGCAACACTGATTTGAATAGAAACATTCTTATCCTCAACATAGTATGTGGAACATTCTGAAAGCCTATTTCAACCAACACACGGTCATACAAATCGACGGACGGACATCGTTAAATCAAATCCAGTACTCATTAGGGTCAAAAATATATATTTACTTGGGTCTTAGATCTAAATTATAATCGGAATGACAAGTGATCAAGTTAAATGTGTGTTGAATTCACACAGGACATAAACGAGAAAAGATGTATGTATGTATGTGTAATGAGAATAATTTAGAGAAGAGAGAATATTTAATTTTTTTTATTTGTTTATCTTTATTACTGTGTTTATTTTTAAAACAATTATTTAAATAATTATGATAATGACACATTTGCTTTTAGTTGTGCTTTTTGCTTTTTTGTTAAAAGAATAATGTGTATATTATAATTATACATACAGTACATAACGGATATAAGAACATCTCCTTTAAAAAACAGCTTGTTACCATCCAGGAAGAAATTCAAAAGTATTCAGTCAAATAAAAAGATAAACTAATGGTCCATCCCAACTACCTCGATCGGGATCTAATATAGTTCGAAGGTCTCCGGAGGCTAAAAAGAACCGACACTTTGAGCCTAGCAGGCTTTTTTGACACTTGAATGCAACTAATTACACTGTGCTCGAAATTGTCACTTTTTTTAGACAAGCTGGGCACTTGTCGATTTAACATAATTCGGGTACGCTGAATCTAATGGTGCTAACCGTTTTTTAAGGTTAGCTCTTGTTTTCGAGATGTACCGTTACTTCGAAAGTGGAGTAGGTTGCACAACATATATTCGCGTGACTCAAAAACGGCTTAGTTTATTGAAATTACATAATGTTCTAAAATGTTACAATGGTTTAAAAAATTTGTTGTTGCTTTGTAAACAAAAAGTGTCTTAAATTAATAGAACTTTGCTTGCTATGTTTATTGTGCTGTCGTAATTAATCAGAAGAGAACTGCGCTGAGCGGCTGAGCCGAGCCGCATTAGTTTTTGTACCCGTCGCCGTTGATGGTGTGTATAGTTTTATCCGGCTAATATTCGAATTTTACCTGCGGCTAGCAATTTTTGCAACAAAACACTTGCGGCGTCAAATTAAATCGGCTTAGGACTCTGATGTTTGGTAAACAAACGAAATAAAATTTGTTTGTGATTTGCGTCAGGTAAGATCTAATTAAATTTATTAATTCATGGATTAGAATGAAAGAATGTTTTGATGTTAGGAAAATATTTATTTTTTATATTTGTTTTAAAGCAGCTGATTTAAATTCAAAATAGCACACTAAATAATGACGGGTTGTTCACAACAGTCGTATTTTTTCATGTTAATTTTTTTAAGACTTATGACTTTATGACACCTTGTGAATCCCACAATAGTAATTTTTGACAAGAAAGATTCAATAAAAAAAATTATGGCGGAAACACCATGTCTTTTTCCAAAACTTTCAATATAGAAAGTACATATTCTCTATGAGAAAAAAACTGACATAATACATTGACAAAAAGTAAAAGAAACATTTTTTGTAAGAAATTTTTTTAACTGCAAGTCTGTATTTACTTACACATTATGTCTCATAACGTAATTTAATATGAAAAAATGTCTTATGCCAGTAAAAACATTTATAAGAAATAACTTTTAGGGCCATTATTACAACTTGCCAATAGTTAAAAGTCGGATTTCGTCGGACCGATAAATAGCTTTGCATTATAAAACCTTCATTTATTATGGTTTCATCTATTAAATATTATTATTGTTGAAAATAACAGCAATAAAAAATGGAAGTTGTAATAATGCAAAGCTACTTATCGGTACAACAAAATCCGGCTCCACGAAAAGCCCCCCAATGAAATAACGCCCAGGAAAGAACCCCCAATGAAATAAATCCCAAAAAATAGGAAATAACACCCAAAAACAGTGAATGAAATAACATCGGAAAATAAATGAAAAAAACCCCAAAGCGAAAACGAAACAACCCCCAATATTTGGGAGTTATTTCATATGAAATAACACCCAATGATGAAAATAAAATAAACCCCAATGAAATAAACCCCATCAGCAACAAAAATGAATTTATGCCCAAAATTCATAAAAGAGTCAGTTTCAGCAAGGATAACCCCCAAAAACCAACAGCTTAAAAAATGAAATAACCCCCGAATAAAAAATGAAATAACACCCAAATTATACACGCTATGAAACAAGCCCCGAATTTTATCGCTACTTAATTCTTCCCAAAACCAATTTTCGCTTAACGAAGAACTCATCTCGTCTTCTGTTATCTCATCTTCGATTTCAGCATTTTCTCCAAGAATATATTTCCCAATTTCAGCATCTACTATTTTATTTTTAATCTTAATGTTTCTCTTTGATGATAATACGGGATCTGAAGACAACAACAAATATGTCATTAAATCTTTATTTGTGTTTTCTCGAGACGTTTTTCTAGTGTGAGACAATCGCACTTTCCTCACATTTTTATGGTTGGCTTCCAATGCTTCTTCAGACAAACATCCTTGAATGAAAAAAAGCTAATTAGTTTTTTATTTAATTTTTTGTCGCTAAAATAAAATGTGTAAATACCAATTGGTAAATTGAAAAAGTCGATAACATCACAACCATGAACTAAAACCTTATGAACTGTGCTAGGCATATAATACCATCCATAGTGTATTAAATACATATTTCTAGTAATTATAAGTAGCTCCTTGAAGGTTTGTACATTAATTGGCGATCCACGAGATAGCACTCTCAATATAATGGCAAAATTATCAATAAGCCGCTTATCAATTCCTGTAATTTCGGCCGCTACTTCACTGTTCGAAAAAAATCGGCGAGAAGTATTTCCGTCGTTTGTATTGACAAATCCAGACTTAACTTGGTCTATTATTAATCCTGTTCTTTTTTGGATCTAACTAATTATTAATGAGATATATTACATAACTTAAAGCTACAGTTGCATACACTGTGCAACAAATTTTGGGTCTCCGAGTTTATCTTAAATGTTAAACGTGTTAGTGGTGTTCTATGGCAGATAGAGGGTTAATTAGTTCTATGAAAAGAACCGTCATTAAATTTTATTAAAATCATCTATTAACCTTATTTAGCTCAGAATTAGATTTAGTACATTTTTTTTGACTTACTCAAAACGCCTTTAAAAAAAATTAAAAACTTCAGTGGGCCATAAAAAAAGAACTCGAGCTAAATTTAGAAAATACTTCTGTGGTTTTGGTCTACTAATGATATAATTAAATTTTTTTATTTTTTAACATTCAAAATATAAAATCGTGTTGCGCAATGATATTAAACACTCTTAAATGCCTGATATTTGAGTAAAAATCATAAAATTAGGCATTTCAAAAAACGCATTTTTTTTTAAGTTGTGGTAAAAAATAGTAACTAATTTTGAATACCCTGTTAGCTAAGAGTATAAACATACAAAAACAGAAAAAAAAAAATCTAATTTTATATAATTTTTTTTTATACTCCATCAAACTTAAGTAATTTTTGAATTTTCAACAAAAAAAATGTGTTTTTCAGAGCAATAAATAAAATTATTTTGTAAATATAAAAAAAATTATAAATTTTAATTTAACTGCAAATATATCAAAGTACTTGAATACCAAATTTCGAGCGACTTTTTAAAAAAATGAATTATTCAGAATTATTTTTGTGAAACAACTAAAACTCATTTTTCTGTTAAGTAATTTTTGCACGCCCTCTCGTGGTGGCAAAAGCAATCAGAATTTTTTTTTTTGTTAACATTTATTTGAGATACCTTAATATCTTTCAAAAAACCTGTATTTAAAAACAATTTGAGACAAACAATTTTTTTTTGATTTTTGTCTATGGGACAAAGCATAGTAAGCCGGCCCCTGGTGTGTTAACAACTGAAATATGAATGAAAACAATGAATTTACTGTACTAAACATTTTTTCGAATTCGCTTCGATGAGTCAAATTTCAATTTATAAAGCTTTTTTACACTAGTCCTTTTCACTGCTGTTGTAATAAAGCGCTATAAATTGAAATTTGACTCATAAAAGCAGATTCGAAAAAAATGTGTACTAACGGCTGATCCAACCATAATGCACAATGTTAATTGTAAGTCACACCTTAACATCAAGTTTTTTACCCAACTTATGCCCATATTGCGGTTCTCCACTCAACTCAGTTTAGTCGTGTGAGAGTCAACCCAACTTATGCACAACCAAACTCATTTTAGGTATTGTGATACCCAACTGTTTTAAGTTGAGTTTGCTATAAAGTTGCAAACTTAAAATATCGATTTGCCAACTTTAAATATAACGTTTGACAATGGAAAATTTTATAGAATTAAATAATTTTTTAAACTAAAGGTATTTTTAATTGTTGTGTTGAATAAAAAGTATTTATAATGGATATTAGTGTCAATTTAGTTTATGAGGATGCAAATGAAAACTCTTGTACATGTGTATGTGCTACGTATACGAATAAAAATTCGTGATGATACCAACCCTCTTGAACTACCTAATGCCAAGTAAGAACTTCTAATAAGTAACGCAACTAAAGAAAAAATTTAAATTTGTAGATTTAAAATTTATTTCCGACTAAACCAGAAAGCGATTTGCTATTTGCTGGATGAAATTAAAATTCATTTAAAAACACCTGTTTGCGAAGTGGCTATTCCTCCTACATTAAAGTTATGCGCTGCTCTAAGATTTTTCGCTAACGGGAGCTACCAGAAATGTAGTGGTATTGATTTTAATAAAGGAGTAGCTCACTCTGCAATGTTAGATTAATTAGATTAACAAGCCTCTCAAATTGTGCTTTAGTTGTAATTTTCAAAGACCTACGAATGTATTAAATGCAGTGAAATGCTAATATACAGTACAACAAATTTTTCTACTTACTTTTTCATTATTTTTCTTTCTTTTAGAAATGAAAGTTAACTGAAACTTAAAACAACTCAACTACTAATAAGCAGTTGTGTATTTATAACGTTTCTGTTGACCAAATTTTTACTAAGTTAAAAACGGAAATACCACAAAAAAATTGAGAATGGTAATGCGAATTTACCTAAGACAACCAAACTGTTACAAAAGTGAAGAACCGCTATAGGGGAATTAATTTGACATTTCTTTGTTTCAGCGTTTGACAAATTCAATCATGGGGAGGTACACAATTGAGCAGTGCGTTAAGATTGTAGAAGCCTTTTACAAAATTGGGCGTTCAAATCAAAAAGCATTTCTTGGAACAGTTTCACCTCAACAAGCAGAATTGCCACATTTGGGAATGTTAAAAAGTTGATGCATCCATAAAGAGTGAATGTTTGGTGCGGTTAATGGGTTGGCGGGGTCATCGCGCCGTACTTCTTCGAAAATGAGGTCGGCCAATCATTATGATAACAAAATGATAACGGATTTCTTGTAGCCAGAAATTGAGAATATGGACTTGAACGATATGTGGCTTCAACAGAATGCTGCCACTTGCCACACAGCCAACGAAATGATGACTCTTTTGCAAATAGCCGTGTTATCCCACGTCGTGGGGATGTAAGTTGGGCAACACGGTCCTATGATTAGACACCGTTGGATTTCTTTTTTTGAGGATATTTAAAGGAAAAAGTGCACGCCAATAAGCCAATAATATTTCAAGAGCTAAAAAATGAGATAATTCGGCACATTTACATCAAGATTGAACCTCAATTACGTCTCAGAGTCATTGGAAATATGAACCATCGGATAGAGGTATGCCAATAAAGCCATGGCAAGAATTTGGCCAACAATTTTGTTTCACATGTAAGTGCCATAGATTCTTCTATAACAATGCAAAATATTAAGATAATTCTCTGAAAACTTTTTGTTTTATTTTAATAATAATAATATTAGAAAAAAAAAATAAATATTAATCACCAGGGCAACCAGAAATATGCTCTAAAAACGCGTTCCATGCACATTCAATATGCAGTAAAAACTGGAAAATATGCCTTTAAAATTTTAAATTTTATTTAAGTCAAATGGTTGGCTTAAGGAAAAATAACTAAGAACACGTAGAAAAAAAATATGGTTGGAGGTAACCATATTCTAAGAGCTTCTACACAAGATAATCGGCACCCTTGAATCAGCCTATCTGTTTGATAAAATCTTATTTACACAATCAGGATGGTCAAATGACATTACTCATATAAGATATCGAACTTTAGTATCTGAGTGGCAATTTTACGTTAATGCAATCCGTCTTTGGAACTCGAAATGAAAAAATGTTTGCCAAAATTTGTTCAATTAAAAAATGAATTGATGAACTTTAATTTTTTCAATTAATTTATTGTTTGCTGCAATTAATTTTTTTTAGCAAAAACACATAAATTCAAATGTTTGTGCGTATGTTTTTTAATTTATGCAATTAATTTTTTAATTGACTAAATTTGAGTGGCATGACTCGAAAATACAAATCCGTTAATTGATATGATCAATTCTTTTGCAGGGGCAAAATTAGTAAAATATTTAATTGTCTGAACGAATGGTTTAATTAAAGTCAATTTTCGATTTTTTCTGTGAACGCAACACACTGCACTTTAAAAAAGAATTGCTAAAGCATTATAGATGATTCACTCTTTTAAATTAAATATTACTACTGTGTGTTTTTCGTAATTTTGAAAAATAATAAATAATTTTTTGTATTTCTGTTTTATGTAACAAATTTTAATGAGTACTAGATATTTAAAGTCATGTTCCTATACAATTTAAAAATCCATTACTATAATTATAAGATTTTAAATCTTGTTTAATCTTTTAAGTGAATTTTTTTAGTTGTGTTTTTGTAAGATATGTACTTAAGGTATGTCTACACTTAACAAATGTTTGTTAAAAAAAAAATTAAATAAAATCTAAAAAAGTGTGTCCCCTAAATTTGTCAATCATTTATTTTTCTTGATTTACCAAACTTTTATTTAAAAAAATAATAACAATAATAAAACGTTATTTATAAAAATTTTATTGATGTTTTGTGATATCAAACATATGTTTGATCAAAATAGTGTTACACGTTAAATATTTGTTAAGTGTGACCATAGCTGAGATGGACCATAGACGTAAATACTTTGTGTTTAATAAATAAATTAAAAGCGTCTACCATAAAAAATAATGGTCAACATTTAAATATAACATCTATACATATATGTTAGAATAATTAAACATTTATTTTTAGAATTTTTTTTTATTCGAATTTACTCATTTTTTACTTAATATTTTTTTTTTAAATTTTGGGGGTTAATTTATATTTTATTGAGAAAGGTTATTTATATTTTATTGTGTTGACAAACATTTTTATTTATTAGTCATTACGCCAAACAAAACGAATACTGCAGTAAATATGAACCAAATTAAACATGTTTGGATTTAAAATTACTACATGAGTTGCGTGAAAATATGTATGTAGTCATTTATGTGATGGAAAAACTTATCTCACAAGTCTTACGTATTCCATAATACTTTGTGAAATAGAAATCTAATGAGTTTTGTTGCGACTGTCAAAAAATCTAATTTTTTAAAAAACAATTATGGTGTTATCTTTTCTACAAAAAAATACTTCATTTTAAAAGGTGCATGTATAATATGTATTGCCGAACATGTAATACTGCAATTTTTTATTTGACGAGAACAAAATACAAAAATGGATCGCCCTGTTTTTAACAGCTGACAAAAAGTTTGTTCTTCAATATACATATAAAAAAAAATATGTACATAAAACAAAAAGTGTGTTCGTCAAAATATAAAAAAAATTTACATAAAGCTAAATTTGTTAATAGATCGATATTAAATAAATAAACAAAATGAATGATGAAATTCCAATTTCTTTAGTTTGTTTTTCATAAAATATGTAAACAAGAAAATACCTTCGCCAGATTGCAGATTTATTAACATCAAGTTTTTACGATTTCTTGATTTGACGTTTTTTTTTCAAAAACAATTTTATAACACCGAATCCATTTAATGTTATATCCCTTACAGCCTACCATCAACAATGTAATATGTACGTACTTTCGTTTGTTTTTACTATAAAATAATAGAAAAAATAACTATTAAAACTTAAAATTTTTACTGTCCTGATTAAAGGCGATTTTTTCCCAACTTCGTCTGGTAACCCTATATATATAAACAGAAACCATCTTTTTACACCCTCGATTTAAACGGGGCGTAAAGTGCAATGCCTTATGACATTTAAGGGTGATTTTTTTTAGAATAAAACACGCTGCCCTTTTAGTGAGCAAAGCATTTTTAAGAAACGAACACCAAATTGTATTTTTTTTAAATAAAATGTGACATTTTTTGAAGAAAAGAAAACACCATTAAATCAACCAGTACACCCTCATAATTTTATAAATTTTGTATACAGTGAAAACTCCCAATAGCGGACACTCTCTTAAGCGGACACCTCCCATATGCGGACAATTTTCGAATAACGTTGCACCAAATTGATTTTTCAGAGCAAATTTCTCTCCCAAGAACGGACCCTCCCTTGAACGGACACGGACAGCAAAATTTATCATTATTTGGTCAAAAAACCTCTGAAAAGAGGACAAAAACAATTCAACATAAATCAAAATATTAACAATTGGACTTTTTACGAGATGTTGAACTCGAAAACATTAAAGTTATCTGGTTATCTCCAAACACAACATCCATTTGCCAGCCCTTGGACCAAGGCATCATTTGTAGTTTAAAATTCTACTACTGAAGTTTTGTAGTAAAGAATATAATAACAGCTTTTGATTAAAATACAGATGTAGCAAAAAAAAATCAATATCCTTGAATCTATATTTTTCATCTCATCTGCGTGGAATAAGAAAACCACCGAAACAATTCAAAACTGCTTCCGTAAGGCCGGATTCGATGAAAATGCATACAGTTCACGGGATTTTTTTTTTAATTTCCTAAGCTAATCCCGCGAAGCTCTACGATTGTCTGCAGGAAAGAAACCAGAGTCTCTGGCGGGAATCGAACCCGCCACCCCGGCGCTGTTAGACTAGCTAGCCTACTGGGGCACTCGGTATCCCACTAATAGAGTCGCAAGCATTGATACAAGGCTGTGGATTAGGCAATGCTGAAGAGTACGTTACCGTTGACGAAAATATTATGGCAGAAGATGATAACATTGTCATTGAATTAGCGAATAGTGAAAGCGAAGTGGAGCCAGAAGAACCTTTAGATGAAGAAAATTGGATTGCAGTTCCAAAAAAGTTATGAATTCTACCGATGCCTTGAAATATCTTTACAACATCAAGGAATTTGTAAAAACTGATTATGCAGCTTTTACATTTGTAAACAATTTAGAAAATCACCTTCAAACTTGTTCAGCGACAGAAAAGCAGGCAAATATGAAACAAAAAACTATAAAAGACTTTTTTATTTGCAAATAAGTACAAATGCGTATATGTATGTACAAGTAACACATTAATTTATCAAATTTTTTTTTTCGTTAAACCTCTTTTGTTAATTAGTAGATATGATTTGAATTTTGTGTTAATGCTCTAAATAAACAATGAAAATATTTTTTTTTTCATTTTTTTTTAAACTCCCATAGGCGGACACCTCCCAACAACGGACAAATTTTGGTCGACGGTGGCTGTCCGCTTATGGGAGTTTTCACTGTATTTGACACAATACTTTCCGATTCCATTTAAAGTTATAGTTTCATTGTATGTAGTACATAACCATTTTATTTCAACTTTTATTAGATTTTAAATACATATCTGAATATCTAAGAAGGTTTCCTATGTCATTAAAAGTAATTAACGAAATATATATTTGGAGATTACTTCCCATTTCAGCTGTCAAGCTGTGTAATTTAATCTCGTTGCATGCAAACATTGTGCTTATATAGGTATTCTGTGTATTTAGTAATAATGCAATGGTTATTGTAAACACAATTAGAATATGTAAATAAAAAAAAATTTTCAATAAAAAAATGGATTAAGTCGATTATAAAAAAGGTGACAAAAGTTACCATTAAAGACCACTACAGCAACATAAGAAAAATACATTTCTAGTTAACACAATCACAGACATAAGCTTTTTTTTAACAGTTAAGCTAGATTTCTCTCTCTTTCTCATCTTTCATATTCTTTGATGGTAAGATTTAGAAGAAAAATCTTCAAATTTTTTATAACAGGGGGAAAAAAGTAAAAATTATTAATTTTTTTATAAGAAAATACTTCTTATTATGGAAACTATTTAAATTGAAATACGTACACAGAAAAAATTATTAGTAGTTTTTTTTTATCAATTAAAAAAATCATTTAAAAAGTATTTTATTTATGTGAAAATTGAATCAATAATTCTTTTTTGTGGAAAGAAAATTTAAAATATAATTTTGATTTCATTAAAATTTTAGTTGTTTTGAAATAAATTTTGAATTAAAATAATAATTAAGTTACAAAAAAATTTTTCGTTTAAAACAAACAATTTAAACTTGTGAAATTGTTGTTGGAAATTGTTTTTTGATTAATTTTTTAATTAAAATTATAAATATCATTTATTGAAAAATATGTAAATTCAAAATAAAAAATTTTTACAATTTTAAGTAATCAATATAATCATGTTGGTAATAGGAGCAAAATCTACAAATACGTTGCTTGATTCTATGTATTTGGTATAAATTTGTTGATTAGACACAATTTTTAATTTTTTCTGTGTATGTATGGATGTGTATGAATACATAATTGCGGTATTTATAGCAAATAAGATTGTAGGTTTAAATTGTCTTTTTAGTTATACATATTTTCCATACAATTTTTTCTAAAAATACATTTTAACCACATTTTTAATAAATAAGAACGTAAAAAAGTCCATCCAAATAAAAGGAGTATCATTGAAAGTAATTCAATGCTAAATTTAGAGATGTATTAATTTTTTGCAAGAAGATTTTAGTTTGGGAGCTATGAAGCTCATACATCATATGAAATCTTAAGGGTTCTCAATTTCATACATATGTACATATTATATTTTTTGACTGTTTGAGAAAATTTCATTTAAAAAGCTCATTAAATATGTATGGATTTACCTTAATATATGTATTCCTAATAAAATAGTTACAAACTAAAAGCTTCTTAAGTACCATTCGTTTTACCTCTTGGTACTAAACAGATAAACTTTTTGTGCTTTAATATATGAAACTTTATAAACATATGTTTTTTCTTTCCATTAATAATATTCATTTTTCCTCAATATTCCAAAAATTATGCATTTTTGTGTATGCTAGACAATTGGCACAAAACCAACCGACAAAAATCTGATACAAATCCTAATATTTTTAAAAATTGACTGTTTAAAAAACTTTAAAAAAATTTTGTATGTTGTACAAACTTAAAGTTAAAAATCTTTATTTTTAATAATAAAAATCTTAATTTCAGAAAAAAATTCTTCAAATGTTATTTTGGTCAAAAAATCTTCAAAAATAAGATAAGATTTTCATTTTTGCATCGCTGATGGTAAGAAATAAATAGTGGGAGATTTAAGAAAGAGCAAAAGTAAATCTACAGTTTAAATATTTTTTATATACCAATTTTCATATTATTCGAATGTGTATTCCAAGTCAAATTACAATCTTCAAAAGCTTTTATACTTTAATAGTCTTATTCCTTCAATATTTTCCAGGAATATTTAGTATATTTAGTTACGAGGCTTACTTTAGCTATCCTTTGGCTAGCAATGAAGTAAATTGTTAAGAAAATTTATACAACTTTAAGATACCAGCAGAATGTAATGAATTTTCTGGCCCGCTACGGCCTTCGTCAGCATTCTTTTTATCTTATAACTGGATAGTGCCTATTGTAAATTTTTTATATTTAAACTTCATTATTATAACAAATAGAAGCTGTGAATTTATTTCTCATGGGAGTATTTTGTATTTTCAAAACATAGTTTACAAAATATATTTTGTCAGTTTGCATTTTGATCTACCAAAAAATATGGAAATATCAGAAGTAGAAGCACCAGTAAAGAAGACGATGATTTTGTTGTTTTCGTAGATAGGAATAATGGTGAATCTAAAACATTAAATTTCGAGTTGGCATTTGTCAGTTTCCTCAGTGACAAGAGCAAGGACATTAGCACTCTTGACAGCTATCCACATATAAAAGGAGTATTCATTGAATTTAATACAAGTTTGTGCTCATCAGGATCTGTAGAAAGATTATTTTCTTCAGCAGGTTTCATTTATTCTCCATCCAAGAAACTGTTTGTCTGATGCTACATTCAAAAATCTGATATTTATGAAAGAAAACAATTGTTTTGTTAATTAGTTTTATCTAATGTATTTTTTGGTTTGAAAAAAATGGTGTATTTCCTATTTAATGACGTGGAAGTATTTTGTATTTGAAATACGTACAACAAATGGAAGTATTTTGTATTTAAAATGCATACAGATGTGTAAGTATTTCGTATTTTGAATACTTAACCTGAAAGTATTTTGTATTTTAAATACATGACCAGCAAGTATTTTGTATTCTAAATACCGCAAACCATGTTTTTTGTCCAACACTGGGTATAGCAAATTATGTTTTTTTCATTTTTCATTGTTAAAGATTTCGAATAAATGTCTATTACAGTTCTGTGGTTCTGAGATTCTTTAGATCGTTTGAGTAATAATTTCTAATCCCAGTTATAATTTTTTTTAATCTTTTTAACATTTCCGGATATAGTGAAAAGATGCTTTTTACTTCTAAAGTGAAAAGGTATCAAAGTTACAACACTTTTGATAAACTACCCACGTTGTCAATCTAGTTGCAACAAATATAATCTTGCACCTAATAGACTTTAACCCAAATATAGTGTGCACCGTGTTCAGAGGGCTTAATGAAATGCATCGAAAATGCACACATAAATGTTGCAAATCACTTAAACCGCCTGTTAGTAAATTGTCTAATCGTCTGCTAAGCAACAACTAAAAAAAACCCATGTTTTTTATTATTGCATGAGAAATAAAAAAGAGCTCAAATACAACAAAAACCACAAAAGTGTGCGTTTTTGGACAGATTATGATGGGTATGGTAAAATATTATGCAACCTGTTGTAGTAAGTTGTTTTGAGTTAAAACAGCAGCAAATAGATACAAATTAAATAAATCACTAATTGAAATACTTTTTTTTAACTCATAATTAAAATTACTTATGACGAACTTTGGTTTTACAAAAAGCCAGCGAACTGAACTGTGAGCATGAATTATGGGAAAATATGTGTAAAATATAAATTTAATTTATGTATGTAGGTGTATTTATTTTTAGTTCATTTAGAGAAGTCAACAATAATGCAAAGAAAGTGTCTTAAAACGGAAGCTGTTAATAAACGTGTTAACAAAAGATAATCGAATGTGCTACAATTTAAAAAAAAATTAATATTCAGCTAATGGAAAAAGTTTTGTTGAACTGTTTTTGGTGTTTTATTTAAGCTTTAGTTGAAAATATAGTTCTTATATTATTTGCTTTTAATTTTCAATTATCTATTTTCTGTTTGAGGTATGTATACCTATTTTGCAACTTAAAGAGTTTTCTTTTCTGTCAAAAATGTTCCATGTATGCTACTACTTGCGGGGGTTGCACAAATAAATGGTAAATTTGTTAATATTATACCTTTTTGCAGCTGCGTTTAGAACTTTTTTATGCAAGCGACTGTTTTGATCAGGGTTTAAACAACTGCAGTCGAAACCAAAAACTGTCGAACAAAAAACAAAAATTTGCGTACATCTTTTCACTTTTTGAGTTGGTTTGACAGCGGCTGTTTACATTAATGAATCATAAGTAAAAGCAAAAGTTTTTTTTTTTTTGGCCAATGTCAAATAAGGAAATGGTAGCTTTTTTACTTTGACGGCAGTTTTTTAAACGCCGGTTTTGATTATTGGAAAACGTTTTTATTTATTACAATTATGGTGCAAAATTTTTAACAACAGGTGACATTTACTCTCGGAAATTAGTGCTGTTAAAGCTTATTTGCAACAACACAAATTTAATGTTGAAAATAGCTTCAACCGTGGTGAATATCGATTATTTAAAATTTTTGCATTCAATATTTGACTCGCTTTAGCCTCTCATACTCATTTTTAATGTAAAATTGTTATTCTGCATGTCTGTCGAAATTGGTTATTTACAGAAGGTTTATAATATTCGGTCACAAACGTACATGTTAATTGGTGCTGACGTAGGCTTTGTTTATTCGCATTGCTTTTGCAGAAACCAAAGTAGTTCTCGATTTCAAAATGACGTGCTGACGCCGGGGAGAAAAAAAGGGAAATGTCTCTCCCTAACTCCAATAAAAAAATTTATTTACATTTAATTTTTATTACATTCAAAATTATGCTTGAAAGAAATACGCAGCCCTATTCGGTCCCAAAAAATAAGTATAACTTTGCGATCAAGACTGAAAGTCTTTAAGAATTTGAAAAAATAATTTGTTTGACATGTTTCTTGTTTCGTACGCTATGATCGCACGACAACGTTTTTTTCGTAATAAGCTCTCTAAAGTTTTTTAAAGGATAGTTTTCTCATGTTATTCGAGCTTACTAAGTCAGATGCTGTTTAATTTTTTCTTCTTATAAAAAACTTTTTATCAACAAACAATTTTCATATAAAAAATTTGATCGGATTGGCAACAAACGGCGCTCACGCCATGACTGGAACTGTTGGTAAGCTTATAGTCTGTTCATCGATTTCGAACGAAGACTTCGATCGCTTAAATTATATGTCAAACAAAAATAATATTGTATAATTTGTTTTCGTTTTAAATGTAAGTTAAACGAACGAAGTCTCCGTTCAGATATAGACGAACAGGCAGTTAATCTTACTTAGCAATGCAAAAAAATATTTTAGTAATATTTAGAGTTTTTTTCACAAAGTCCTTAACGAATAACATAATTAATAGAATTTCAGGAATTCTGTTCGGTTTAAGGTGTTTCTTATACAAGATGGACTTCTTAAAGGAAGATGTTGTAAGAATCATAGAACAGTGGAATGCTTTAAAGTCAATGGTATAAGATCCGCAGAACTTGCAGAAAGTATAGGTGCGTTCCAAAACGTCGGTTATCAACGCGTAAACAATAAACTATTTAATAAATTTTTTACGTTGCCTGCAAAGTATGTGTTAGGGTGTTTTGGAGCTCAGCCTATGTCTTATAAAGTTTAATACTCTTTTTTAAAAATTGTATAAACTTAAGTGAATAAATTTTGATTCATATTTTGTTAGTGGTCTATATGTATTATTGCATACGTTCAATGAATTATTCTAGTTTATAAGCGTTATTAAATGAATTTTTATATACATTTTGTTAAAGTTAAACGTGAACAGAAAATACATTTTTAATAAAATAATTCGTGTAGGACGTCAAATATTTAATAGGTGTGAGCATAGCCTTACTTTTTTGTTTTTACTATAATTGCATATTACAAAAAAAAAAATATGTAGATTTATAGCTTTATCCAATAAAAGTTATACTTTATATCAAAAATACATATACATTCATATCGTCATATAAAATGCATACAAATTATGATATGCCCTTTGGCATTTCTATGACGATATAATTGTTTTTAAATATTTCAAAAATTTGGTCGGTTTCAAAGGATTTTAGTAGGTTTTGCAGACAATTTCGGTCGGATAAAAATTTTTCAAACGGCAGTCCTGACGCTTATACTCTAAAAATATTGTACAGGTTTTTATAAAATATATATTGCGCACTTCTGCCAGTAACTACCTTTCGAATGGTGTATTTTTTATTCTAGTCGCTGGGCAAACAGAGGAGAAAAGTGTACTTAACTGATTTGCCTTAGCCGATTTATATATACAAGTGTTTCCCTAATGGTCGAAATTCGGCCACAAATTTTTTTGAATATGAAGAAAATATAGTATATCTAAGTACGTATATACTATGAATTAACATGTTTCGAGCATTCGTTTTTTATATCTAAGTGGATCGATTTTGCGACGGACCAACCTAAGGTTCATATGTTATGTTCCACGTGAGTGGTTGGCAAACAAAGAAAGATATCGTTCTTAACTGGTTTGCCTGTGCCGCTTTATACATAAGTTTTATATATTGTCGAAATATTCGGAAACCGTGTTCTTTAAAATGTCGAATAAACGACCACCCTATTTTTTTTTTTTTTTTGTTAATATTTGTTAATTTGTGATTTGTATATGTGTTAGTATCAAATTTGAACGCTTATAACTCTAAAAATATTAAACAGATTTTAATAAAATATATATTGTGCACTTCTGCCAGTAACTACCTTTCGAATGGTGTAATTTTTATTCTAGTCGCTGGGCAAACAGAGGAGAAACTAATTTGCCTTAGCCGATTTATATATAGATGTAGTTCTACATTTTATTTGTTCAAATTTTTTTTTTGTTTTTTTATTCTATTCGGTATTTGAATAAACTGCTTATATTACAATAAAATTAAGACGTAACGGTTGCGAAACAGGGACGTCTTAGAAATGAGCCCATTGTTTTGTTTTAAATAAATTTCTTAATTTCCTACTCAATTTTTATTTTTGTCATTATTAATGTTTCTAAACATTTAAAAAAGTATTACTCAATTAAAGCCAAATTTTTTTCTTTTAAAAAAAAAACACAAAAATTCTTATCTTATAGGTATGATTTATAAAAAAAACCATAACTAATAACAATTTGTGCATACGCAGCTATAAATTAAATACTCAAAGCAACAAAAAAAAAACAGTTTTTAAGAAAATCTTAAAAACCTTCCACCTACAATAAACAAATTCATAGCCTGAAAACAAAATGAAATTTCAACAAAATTCCTTGCAAAAACCAATTCAACGCAAATAGATGGAATCAAATAAGTTTCAAACCAACCACAGATTCTATTATGCAACAGTTATCGCTGCCACCACCAACATGTGTTTGTTCTACGTAAAGAAAAACGATTAACAAGAAAATTTACAACCAATAACACCAGACTTTAACATGGAACATGAGCAAGGAATTCATTCATTCATTCATTCAAATTTTAAATTCACAAAGGCTTGTCATTGCTTTGCCTTCTTTGCTTATTTTTGTTATTTTATTTTTTAAAAAGAACAAATGTATGTATCGTGGTTTCCACAAACAACCAAAAATTTGGTATATGAAAATATAAAATATAATTTGCAATTTACCTAAAATTGAATCAACAAAAAAATGTTTGGAATTTTTCAAAATACACGCTCTCTCACGAACACCAAACGCAGCTGTGATAAATGTTTTGAAGTTTTTTTTTTAACATAAAAATAATTCTTTAATAGATTCTAGAAACACAAGTTTTTTCTTCTATTTTAAGTATCATAATAATTATTTTATATATTTTGTTTTATGACCCATTAATAAACTGTAACAACATACATATTTATAAAACTTCATATACAAGAATTTTAATATTTTTTTGTTGGATAGGAACGAATTTAATTAATAATTTATTGCCGAGACAGGGATAAATAAAATAATGAAGAAAAATTGTTAAACGAACCAACAAAATTTCGAATGTCAGACAAATTTTGACAAATTTTATCAGAGGCGACATGTTGCGCAGACAATTTTTCATGTTGGTTGGCGGAAAACATATTTTTGTTTTTTTTTTTTAATAGTTATTAATTTTGTGCCCGACCGAACGTTTGTATTCTGTTGCAGAGTGTGACAAAAAATAATGTTCGGTCTAAGTTCCGTGCTCAACGAAATTTTTACCGAACACCGAACTTTTTCAAGAAATTAAATACATATTTATTATCATGTGTGTAAATGAAAACACTACGAAAGCACCACAAGAAGAAGTCCCAGAAAAGCAGGACGGAAACAATTTTGAAAAAGAAATCAATATGTATTTGATTGATCCTTTAAGTGCTCGAAATACAGATATATTTTAATAATGGAACTTCAGTCTGTTTATAAATCTTAAGGCTGTGACCAGAAAGAGCACCACCAACTAGCGTTGCTAGTGAGCAGTTACTTAGCGCTGCTTGACAACTTTATTCAGACCGAAGAAATACTCCGTCTAAATTATAAATTTTCCGCCATGATACCCGATGATACCTCAAATTTGGAGAACCTTTACTTTAAAAAGCAATTTATCAATTCATTTTGCATTTCAAAGCTGCATGAACACGACATTTTTTTAACATATGTCTTGTAGTTTTCGAGATATTGAAGAAATAAGCTCAACACATTCGGCTAATTCGGCGAAATTATGACATTTTGAATATGACATAACTTTTGAAAAAAATATTTTAAAAATTTTTGCGGTCATATATGTTCCTTATAGGATGAAAGGAGCCTTCTCACCAAATTTCATTAACATCGAAATGGGTCGGACCCCACTCTTTGTCTATTTGACATCGAATTACCCAGTTATTTACATATTTAAAGTAGACTGGTCCTTATTTTCTGACTACAAAATTTTTAAAGCAGACCCTCTTAAAATTTTATTTTGGAAAATATTAGAAATTTTTATGCCGAAAAATTTTGTAGTCGGAGTCGCGAGTTTTTGTGGGTACTTCAACTTCCACTCCGACTCCGGTACAAAAACCTCAACTTCGCAGACCAGTTTTTTTTTTGTATAAAAATATAAAAAAACGCAGTGTACGTCGAACATTCGTTCGTTCGCTTTATAAATAAACATGCGGGCATGTTCTAGAAATCGATATAAAGCTAATTTAAAATCTAGTAAACTTTTAAAGCAACCCTGTACTGAAAGTTCATAAAAATATTCCATTTTATCTACTTCATTATTTGAGCAAAAATTAACTTTACAAGAACAATTCTTTAAACTAGGAAAAACTACGTAAAAATTATAATTTAAAATCTCGTTCGATTTTAATTTCATTTTATTTTGATTTCCAGCACATGTCTGATAAACAAATTCTTTAATTTTATCAGGTTCATCCACACAAAAATGGAAATTTATCTCAGCTTACGTGAAAAAAATAATTTTAAACAAAAATCAAAGCGTGCCGCTGAACGTGGTGAAATAAATAAATTTTTAGTCAATTTTTATTTAATAATGGTCAATATCTTATTTATTTTTAATTGATATTATCAAAAACTTTTATAAAAAACACTAATCATAACAAAAATTGCTAGGTTTTTTTGTTTTGCCATAAGATTAGACAAACATTGCAAGAGCAAAAAATCATCATCGGGCGCAGGGTTGTGGCAATTTCTCGCCAAACGTGACGATTTTCAAACTTGTTCGGCGACCTTATTAAATCGTTAAATTAAAAACTTTGAAATAATATTATTTTTATTCTTGTAATTTAATGTATGAAATTCGTGGCATTCATCTGTATGGTCAGTATTTGAAAGTATATATGTTCAAATGGCTGATGAAGATAATGAAAATCTTCGAGAAAATTACTTTACACATTTAAAAGTGCTCTTGAAAGAATGAAGGACTTTCTTGGCACGTTTACAAAATGTTACATTTGTGGGAAGGATTCGAGATGACATAAGTGGCGCCCAGAATTTGAGGTCAGATTGAAAAGTCACCAAAGGAAAAAATTAAGCCACTGTCAAGCCATGATCAACGATATGCGATATGATAAGATCGGACTTTAAATGGAAGCGCTACATATAAAAAACCAAAAGTGCTGTATTTTGGGGCGTGGCAAAAAAAAATTTTCCTTTTTCGAAAACTTCATTAACATACCTTTCATTCTAGGGGGTGACTGGCACAACTTTTTTTTGTATGGAGGTCGACCCGGTCTAATGTACATATGTAGCAATTTATTATCATAGACAAAAGACGTTGTTATAAGTGATATTTTACAGATTTGTATGAATCCTAACGTATCTTTGGACGATTATGAAGCAAAATGGAAAATTTTTGCGTTGGTTAATTGGAAAGATAAATAAATTAAAGCTAAAAGGATACAACAGGTACGTACAATTTTAAGGAACTTACTTTGGCTGTCCTTTTATGCTGGTAATTAAACTAGTAATGCCTGTGTTAAAACTACAAACTCCACTAAAACTCGTCTTCGAAGTAGAATTAGGGAGAAAACGATACATCGATGTTTTAATGGACGATATATCGGCAATACATCTGCGTCAAAACTAAGAAACATCGACATCGTCCATTAAATATTTTCATTTATTAAAATTTTCTTTATAATATATTTACAGTTTTAAATTTTTTTTTTTTCAATTAAAGCCTTCACAGAAAAAATTATTAGTAGTTTTTAATCAATTAAAAAAATTATTTAAAAAGTATTCAAACTTAATTAATGTAATAATTGAATCAATTATGTTTTTTTTGTTGAACGAAAATTAAAAATATAATTTTGATTTACTGAACATTTTAGTTGTTTTGAAATAAATTTTGAATAAAAATAAAAATTAAAAAACCAAAAAATTATTTTGTTTAAAATAAAATAATTTAAACTTCGGAAATTGTTGTTGGAAATTGGTAAAATCAATCAACACATTGTTTGAAACGGCAAAGTTTTTTGGTCATTTTCTTAATTAAAATTAAAAATATTATTTATTAAAAAAAAAAATATTCAAAATATTAAATTTTTACAATTTTTAGTAATCAATATAATCATTTTGGTAATAGGAGCAAAATCAACAAATAAGCTTGGTAAGGAAAACGGAACAGCTGATCCGCAACGTATACGTTAACGTAAGATTAACGAGGCCTCCTTAAATGCTGCAATGAGCACAATGAAATTTTAACCATGCAACTCCTCATATATACATATATTTTTAAAAATGATTAATTTTTATTAAAGTTGTTAGTCATAAAACAGCGTTTAATTACTGTACTAGAAAAACAAAAATTTACAACTTTTTTAAACACCCTTAAACAACATATAAATCCATAACCAAATTGCATATATGAAAATTCTAATTTTTACAATGCTAAATTCAGTTTTGGCCAAATTTAGGTGTAAGCGTTATCTCAAACATTGTGGGAGTGAATAACGTAATAAAGTTGCCAACCATAAATCCAAATATTTATTACCAATAACTTTGTTTTTTTTTACACTTTTTTTTGTTGCTTTATTTGAATTCATAAATTTAAAAAAAAATGTTTTGCATAAAAGTATGTACGTATAATTTATGCCAAAATTTTTAATGAAACAGCCAGTTAAAAGGACGGAGTAGTTTTAGATGAAAACTAATTTTCTTTAACAACGAAAGTAAAATAACAACTTTTATTAAAAAAAGTGTAAATTATACAAAATTGTTATTTTTTAATGCTAACGTGAAAAAAGTTTTTTGATTTTTTTTTTGTTTGGGACAGAAAGTAGATAGATGGTTGTCTTATACTTTTACATACATTGATGTTTTTCCAACTACAAGATGTTATAAAATAGATATATGTAGTACTTGTGAGAAAAAAATAGTAGTTTATGAAATGGGAAAGTTTGTTGCAAGAATAATAATTTATTAAATAAGTAATTTGTTACTTGTTTGTAACCTATATAAAACAAATTTTAATTTATGATTTAGAACAGTAGTGGGCAATACACATACTTTAATATTTTTTGGCTTGTATGTGTAAAGCAGCAACAGCTAAGCGAAAACAAGATCATGTTTTTGTTATTTTAGTTAGAACTCTTTTGCCCACCCAAACTTTACTTTACAACGGTGTTGCCATTTTGTGGATAGTTATTTTTTGAAGGTATAATCCTAGACTTTGAGCTCAATTAATTATTACTTTTATGTTAAAATTAAATGGTAGATTATAAACAAATTCGATTTAGAAAAAAATTATACCATCTTAAATATTGTTGATCCAATAAAATGAACAGTCTTCTCAAAAAGTCACGGTTTTTTATTAAAAAAAAGATTTCCCTAGTTTCATAAAGATTTTCAAGAGCTTAATAATGAATGGCGCCGGATGGACTCCTAGATTTCGATAAATATGAGCTTCATAGTGATTTAGAACCCGAAGTTTATTGGAAAAAGGTATTCAAGCTAAAAGATGTGTTTCCAATATTCCAAAAAGTAATACATTTTAAATCCAGATGCCCCTAGATGGATCAAATGTATTACCAACCCCACTTTATTTTTCATCTCAATCATTTATTTCTAACATACCTACCCGCTAACTCCATTCCTTAAGCGGGCTCTCAAAATGTTCAATGCAGACTAGAAATATATTGAAGAAATAAGTCCCATAAATGCGCAGGAGTCGCCCCTAGGGGAATAAAATGTATGACCGACCGCAATTAGTTTTTGTCCCTAACATTTTCTCAAAACATACTTGCCCATTATCCCCACTTCTTAAGGGGGCTTGCTAACAGATTTTAATCATTTATGGCTTGTTTTTTGCAGTTTCTTTTTTTATACGTCTCAGAAAAATTAGAAGGCTACCTGTATTTTCCAATTTTTTATGAATTTAAAAAAAAAACAAATAAACAAAATATTTCGAAATTTTGATAAAAATATTAATTTTTTTTTTCAAAAAAAAAAAAAAAAAAAAAAAAGGAAACCTTGTTAAAAGAAAATTATGTTTCTAGAACGACTGCGCATATTAGAAAAAGTTTTATCTTTCTTGAAGGAAATTTTATTGCGGAATTTCGGTTTTTTTTAGTAGTTTTAATAAATTAAACCGTTTTTGAGTTACGCGAATATATTTTGTGCAACCTCCTCCATTTTCGAAATAACGGCATATCTCGAAAACAAGAGCTAACCTAAAAAACTGTAAGCAATATTGGATTTAGCGTACCCGAATTATGTTAGAACGCCATGTGCCCGGCTTGTCTATTTTTTCAACTAGCACAGTGTTATTAGTGTATTCAATTAATCGGACTTTTGGTTTAATTCGGTTAACCGATTAATAAAGTTTTATTTACAAATTAAGTAATTTGAATAAATAAAAATGGAAAAATTATTTGGAGTTTATTAGTAAAAATAAATAAAAACATAACAATTCTTGAACTAAAACGAGCAAACAAAAAAAAATAATGCATTAATATGAAATACATTTTTTATATTTTTTATTTATACATATTGGCCCATAGCTATAGTCATAAAAAAGCGTACTTTAAGAGTTCAAAAGTAAGCATTTATTAAAAATATGCTTTTGACCTACTATAGACGAGCAAAAGCATACTTTACACGTTAAAACCAGCCGCAGTTGTTTTTAACTCATTTAACATTCATCCTGGCAGGTCTCAGCACCATACATTCTGCTAAAAAGTTCATTTCCGAATTCCTTAATTTCTGTTTGTGTACTGTATTCAAAGAATTTATTGCTAGAAGGAAATATATTTTATGAAAAAACATTTTTAAACACAACTTTTTTGGTGAACTTTGGTACAGATAACATTTTAAAATTCTACATACTTGCATTGTAGAATGCATTAAAAAAGCGAGTTGTTTTGCAACTGAAGTTTTGGAACTCATCCATAATTAAAAACACAAAAATATGGTTTAATACTAAAAAAAAATAAAATATTTGTTATATCGGTTAATCGACTTAAATTAACCAAATTTAAAATAACCGATCAGTTATTTGGTTAGTATTTAATCGGTTAACCGATCAACCGAATGAAAACCCTATTAATTATGCAATAAGCTGTTCTATTTACAACAAATCATTTAAAATTCGACCACACTACAAACATGATATTTGCTTTTGTGACTTCTGTTGTGATTTCAGGCTTGTTTTTTTAGTTGAGACAATTGAAAAACACATAAACTGTGTGATTTACAGAACACCACAAAATCACACGTGTGATTTTAAAAGTAAATGTGATTTGAAATCACGTGATTTTCAGAACAGACCTGTCGGTAGCGTTTTTATCAAATAAAACATTAATTTTATATCAGGTGTAATTTTATTTAAATTGGGTAATTTTGAATTTTACTGGTGGTAGGTAACGCTGCTTTGTGAAGTCTTGATTTTGTACAAGAGAAAGGAAAGAAGAATAAAAAAGAGTGCACACTTTTTTGTACCCGAAAAGGTACTTGTTCTTTGTTTGCTTTTTCAACATAGTTATATTTGGTTGCATGTTTATTATGACAAACAACAACAGAAGAACACAATATTTGTCAAGATGAAATTTGCGCTTGAAGAACAGAAAGAAATTTTAAAAGAAAATTAAAACTTTGCGTATGGGCTCATCGCTTTTTTAGAATCTTATATGATGATTGACGAAAACAGTTTTTACAAGTCATTAAATACAATTGTCCAATTCACAGCCCAGTAAAAACGTTGCCTACAAAATAATGTGTTAAGTAATCAGAAAAACTTAAAACCACTTCTTACAATTCTACTGAAAGAACCAATGAATTTTACATAGGATGTCCCAAAATTAACGCATTAAAAAGTAAGTTATTATTTTTTTTATAGAAGCAGTTATAGAATAAAGCTACTAAATAATGAGTTCTTGAAGCTATTAATTTTGAAAAAGTACGCGAAGTTTTTACTGGGAAGCTCAGAGTATATTCGTTTTCGTTGTTGTGTTTATTGTATTGTCATATCTACAAAAAAGAAATCTAAGCCGAACGTCCGAAACTATTTACTGAGAAATTATTAGGAGTTTCTAACAGCAGTCATATCGAGCCCTAATAGCAAAAATGTAACCAACAAAAATAAAATTTTACAGGAGGAGGTCTTTTTTAAATATTTTTGCTTGAAGTCTAGGGTTTCGTTTGAAATTGCTTTTGCTCTTATTTCTTAACTGTACTTGCCAGGGATATGAGATTTTTAGAGATGATGCAAATGATCAAAAACTATCGATTTTTATCAAAAAACAAAAATCTTAAATGTTGTTGCTTACATCATTTTTGCTATTATGGCTCCATATGTTTTCTTGATATTATTTTAAGACATATAGTTAACAATGTGTTTTGACAGCTATAGTCAACTGGAAGTTAATTATAGCTGAACATTTAACTGATTTATTCAATTGAGCGATTGAAAAAGATTCATATATAATTCATTGCCGAAGAAATTAAAAGATTGGCTAAAATAGAAGCCAAAACATTATTGTCAATTAATGAAAACAAATGAAACTGCGAATGGTTTATTCTTTTCTTTTCGAGAACCCGATAACTTTTATTTGGTTCAAAAAAATTTTTTTCAAATAATCAATAGCAGGGATGATAAAGTTAGTACAATTGTCTTTTTTCAGTACTATTTGCATTGCAAAAGTATTGAAGTACAATTTAAAAATTTCTAAATATCAAATGAATTTTTTCGAAGCAAAATATGATAAAAACAAAGCGAAGAAGCCGCTATTTTGGGATTATTTCATCATACTACAGTCGAATGAATCTTGTTGCTAAAAATAAACGAAAACTTTTAACCTTGATTTCTTAAAGTATGGTGAAAAGGGGTATAGTTGTTGTACAATTCGATCAAGTTGTAGAATCATTTGTTACGTTAGAGGTGTGGTTGGTCATCGGTTGAATAAAAAATCAATTTGATTTGAGCTTTCAAATTGGTACGTGTGATGGCGATTTTTTCTTTCGTTTTTAATTTTCATACTGACGTTTTGAAAGCAACATCGTGCGAAGTAAACAATATTTTAGAAAACAAATACGAAATTCCAATGCACAATAAGGGTCCTCATGATGTCGCTTAAAATTGCCATTTGTGCAAATGCGCAAACTTACGAGTCTTGTTTCATGAAGCCCCTTTTTTTACTTTTGTGTAATTTTAAACAATTAATGTCAGTTTGTAAGAAACGTCAATACAAAAATAAATTAAAAATTAAAATTCAAAAATATAAAAATTTGTGTTTAAATTTGTGATTAATATGTATGAGAAAAGAAAGCCAAAAGACCAATTTACTGAAATTATTGCTAGAATTTATTGTTTGTGATTTATAGACACTTGGATTTGTCATTGAAAACGACGTTAAAAACATTTAAAGATCTGTTTGTATAAATGCACAATTGAACAGCGCAAGTTTACGAGACAAAATTGTTAGGCAAATTTACCAAGTTTGTGTAAATGAACTCTCATACAATTTTTGACAGTTCATTTACGAGGGCGTAAAAATGCACAGTTTGCACAGATTACGAGACTTATAAACGATATCATTAGGACCCTTAATGTTTTTTTTTGTTAATTTCCAAAGGTGTCGTATGTATAAAAGTATAGTACAAGTGAATTTTAATGTACATATACATATTTGTATATTTTCTGTTAAAATTGTATTACAAATTATTCCTTGAGGTGGTTCATCGGTAGGGAACCATTTTCTCTCAACAAGAGTATCATTTATGATCGAAAAATTTAGCTCATATGCGTTTATTTCGCTCTTTACTAATTCGACTTTACTCCAAATTTTTTTGATACCCATCTTTTACAAATTATCTATTTCTTGCTCTATAAAATTAATCTCAAAACATCTTCATTCTTGTAAAAGAGATTATCACACAATTACGGTTAAATCAAAGCCAAAATGACGGCGAGCGTTGACTCAAAGAAATTTTACAATTTTTAATGTTGCCGTATTATCAAAATCAAACAAATTTGCCAAATGTATACAGTTTTCTAACATTAATGAAAACTACTTACATTTAAATGATTTCAAAACATCTGTCCATTTTTTACCTACGGCCTTTTTTTGTACAAGAAAATCCCTACGAATAGGGTTTTACCTTACTTATAGCATCACTGCCCCCAAATGTATTTTTTTATACAATAGAATTTTCTTCGTGCTATGCTTTATTGTAAAAGATCATTTGTATTTAGCAATATCCCCAGGGATGTTACCTGCTTGTATGGGTACCTCGGGGAATATCAATGCAGCAAGCCTTGTCAGGGGCTTGAAACCGTTCAAAAATAAATCGTTAGAACTTTATAGATTTCGGACTGTTTGTTGGTGAAGATCCCTTGGCGAACACTAAGTACCCTGCGGTTTAGTTATACCCAAATCTCGGAGAAAAAGATCTTTGACAATAAGGAAAAATTGATTAAGTCTATTTTTGAGATTTTTTTTATTAACGCCATATTATTTTAAACTATGTATAAGTAATTTTGAATTTGGCGATTTTTAATACAGTTTTTATTCCTAAATATTCCTAATGTCATAGATCGAAAGTAAACTTCAGTTTTAATTCCAAATAATATTGCACAATGAAAATTGATATGCTAAAAGTAATTTTGCTAAAACTTCCTAAAAATCGTACAAAATAATTGAGACTTTGCCCTTGTGTACTTTTAAACGTAAAGATCTTAAAGGTGACATTAACTTAAATTTAGTTTAAATCAACTTAAGCACTCTGACCTTTTTGCCAAAGACGTCTTAAATGTCTGAAAAAGGATGTTTTTCAGACTCAGGCAAAAATATTTAAACACATTAATATTTCCCATGTAAAGATTTCATACAGTTAAACACTTTTAATAATGACAATATGTATTTTTATTAAGATATTTTTTTCCACCATTGTCTTATAATTACACGTTATTAAATACTCCAGTTTATTTAGATGTGGTGTTCAACATTAATATTGTACTACTAAGCAAAGAAAAAAAAACCAAACCATAATTTTCTTTCTTTAAAATTAATTATACTTAAATATTTGTTTACTTTTTATTAAAAACCCATTACAAAATAACACAAATAAAAACAAAAAAGCGAAAACATAAAAGTAAAATAATAGAAATGTGTATGAGGAGTACGAGTATTATTATGCCGTTAAATGGTCATAATTGTTTAAATAATGTGGCTATACACCTTAAACCACTATATTAAACCATAACAATTTGTTTTTCGAGTGAGAAAAAAAATATAATAAATAAAACATATAATGTACAAAATTTATATAAGCTTTTAGGAGATAACATACTAAGTTTGGCAGTGGCGAATTTTTCATATGCTACAGAAGTTTGAATATGTCATAAATTTTATAACAGGATTAAATTTTGCATATAAAAAAGAAGAAAAAAATACGAATAACACAAATCTTTAACAAATCACATAGAAAGGGTGTTTCTTTTAAGTCCGATAGAACTTACGAATGGATTAACTCTCATACTGCGCTCAATTCTTCCCATTTATGATCAATAAACTCCAGAAAATCATCATAAAATAAATATTAAATTAAAAACTAAATTATCGATTCGCGCAACTTTTAGACGACTCGAGTGAGTTTTATGGCGCACATAATCGTTTGTTAATAAGCAAAATTGCTGCATGTTGAGTGAGAAAAATTCACAACAGATCCTACGGACTCTATGTGCGGTTTACACTTTGTGGTCATCATTGGATCTTTTTTCTTTAAAAATAAAGCCTGGGTTCGCGTTACGGTCAAAAACGATTTGCTTTTTATGTGTAGAAAAAACAGAACATGTTTAACCCTCCGGCTTACGCATGTTTTATAATTTCTATACACATTGAAAAAAGGTCTGGCCAGACTCGTGGTACACATCACGAAGTGTTTAAAAGTAAATTTGAACTCTGGCTTCTCATTTAGTTGATATTTTTGGTAAGATATTAACATAAGATTCCTAAAGTAAAAAACATACCGGACATGATGAGTGTGTTTTGTCATTCTGTAAGGTGTAGTAAGGGTAAGTAAACCAACCATAATAATTTATTCTTTCCAATTTCTTCATTTTGTTTTTTTTCAAGCACGAATTCGGCATAGAATCTACTTCATAACACTTAAACCAAGCGCATTTTGAGATTGATTCAATCTTAGTTTAACTTAAATCAATCTCATTTTCGGATTATTTTAAGTACGAATTCGAATTAAAACAATTTTATAATTCTTGAACCAAGCCCATTTTGAGATTGATTCAATCATAGTTTTACTTAATTCAATCTCATTTTCGGATTACTTCAAGTACGATATCGGGATTGAATATGGATAATTTAAGTATTTTAAGATTGAAAATCCGTACTTGAATCAATCTTTCTGTACTTGATTCAAAAAAAATCCATACTCACCGTACTATTAATACCACTTCGGATTGATTTGAGTACGGATGGATGGATTTTTCTTTTGAGTATAGTATTGATTTGGACAGCGTGGCGCTACGGACCATACAGCGGCCGTAACCATCGACTTATTTAAATATAAATATGGCGAGAAATTGATTACGAGAAATGAATCTGTCAATTTGGAGGCCAATGGTATTTGACACCTCCCGATTATTTCCTGCTGGGCAACGTGAAGCTACTGGTTTCTGCTGATCAGTGTTGCCAATTTAGCCATACCGTGCCTAGGTTAAGCCATCTTTCACCTCGTTAAGCCATGCCAAAATCAATTTATATCCTAGCCATTATTATTTAGCAAAATTTTCATCAAGTTTTAAAAATGTTTAGACCAACAATTTTTATAAATGCAGCATTTGTTGTATTGCAACGTTGAAGTTTGCTTAATAAGTTAACGCAAATGACTTTAACAATAAACAAAATCAGTTTTATCGATAATTTGAGCTTTTCGTTATTCAAAGAATTTTCTAATATGAAGTTTATTTGTTGTTTCTTAAAATAGTAATTAACACAAACAAAATATTGTATAATGTGCAATTTCAGTGTAGTAAATACATTTTTAAAGTTATTTTTATTTATATTGATACGTTTTTGTATTAAAATCTTGTTTAGTTTAATAAATTTTTCCAGTTTTAGTAGTGAACAGTTGGCAGTACGAAAATTCGAAATAGAATGACGTTAAAGACAATAAATTCGCTACTTTATATTAGGTGTGGTTAAAAATGTTGCGATAGCTTTAAAAGCTGAAGAAGAATATTCATTTGATGAAGTATTTAATTTATAAAATTAAATTTTTTATTAAACATGTTATCTAAATTTTATTGATATACTTAATAAAAGCCTTTTATGGGTCAAGTTCCTTTGATTTTTTGTTATATATTTGTTTTATAGTTTTAAGACTTTTTATCTAAATATATGTATAAAAATAAGTGTACACTTTAATGTCGCCACTAACTGCGGAAACGGGAACGTTGGGGATAGTCTGTAGATGTGAAGTTTGTACGAAATCGGCTCAGAGGCTATGGAGATATGGCATTAAGATTTTCCTATGTATATATGTATCCCCATACAAGTATCAACAAAATTCCCTCCATTTGGAACTCCTCCAAAACGGCTTGACCGATTTTTATGAAATTTTGCATGGGTATTTGTCGTAAAGTATATCTTATACCGCTAGGGGGCGCAAAAAGGGCAAGAGTGGCAAAAGCTCCCCCTCCCTATATCTTTTAACATAATCAACCGGTTTTCTTAAAATTTGGTCTACAGGCAAGGCACTGTTACATCTGAAAGGAAATAGGGAATAGGTAGTAAAATAGAGCAAGAGGGGTAAAAGCTCCCCCTCCCTATATCTTCATGACTTATTAATCGGATTTCTGGAAATTTTGCAGGCAAATAGTGTACCATCTGGAAAGTAGCCAAATTTTTTTATTTATGGCGTGAAATAAAGCAATAGGGGTAAAAGCTGCCCCTCCCAAATCTTCCAAGCTAATCAACCGGTTTTCTTAAAATATGGTATGCAGAAACTGTAACATCGGAAAGGAAATAGGGATAAGGGCGTGAGATAGGGAAATAGCGGTAAAAGCTCCCCTTCCATATATCTTGTTAACTAATGAACGGGGTTTCTTAAAATTTGCAGTCACTGTAACATCTGAAAGGAAATAGGGAATATTGTGTGAAATAGGAGTAAGGCTCCCCTCCCTATATATTCTTTACTTAACTTATTTCTTCTTTAAAATAATTGAATGAAAATTTAACTTGCCGAACTTAGCCCCGGTAGGCTACTTGGTAATAAGCTAGTCTATCAGCGCCGGGGTTCCGTGTTCGATTCCCGCCAAAGACTCTGGTTTATTTCTTGCAGACAAGCCAGGTGCATTGCGGGAATTAGCTTAGGGGAACAAATTAATATAGACAATTTGGCTTAAAACCCATAAACAATTCAATAAAATAATCACAATACTAATTATTAAAAAAAAAAATATATATTATACAAACTTTCTAGTGAAAATCGTATGCTCCATTTTGATTTTAGAATAATCGTTTCTTTGGACCATTTTTTTAGAATTTTTCGCAGATTACGTTTTTGCCCACCTTATGTATACGCGTGTATATAAGGCAGACATGGGCGTTGTTAATTAATTTTCAATAACCAGTTTCGTGTAATTTGTAGTTGGCTAAACCAATTACGTGTAATTAATAACTAAATTTTGCCAATTACATTTTGTTTTTTATTATTTTATCTAACACTTGCAATTATACGTTAATATTTTTCTAATTAATTCCAATTAGTTATTTACGCTTCTTTTAGAAAATATTTAAATAAAATTTTTTTTAAACGAATTATGTATTTATAAAATCGAAAACGGTTTAATTAAATTTAAAAAAAAAAACGAATAATGAATATGACAAATTTTGACTTGATCGTCGGGTCGACTTTAAAAGTTTCAAACCAAGTTTTTGAATTTTTTTTTGTTTTTAATTTTAGATTGGCATTTGACATAGAAGCATCATTTTAAGTATAAAAAAAATTTCCGTTTTGAACTTTTAATTAAAATATTTTATCTTTTATACGCCCTTGCTATTTTTTCCAATTTTGATGTAACACCAAAAAAATATTACATCAAAACAATGTAATAAACTTAATTTTATCTTTTATAGCGACAAGTATTTTAAGTAAACAGCAAGAGAAGCATGTAAAAACCACTCAAAAGATTAATAGGTGACTTTAAAGTATATTTATCTCGAAAATAATTGAAATAAAATACCAAAACGTGAATTTGCACAAAACAACAAAAAAAAAAATATTAAAAAAAATAACTTTCAGTATATTTATCTTTCTTTTTTTTATATTTTTGTAAATGTGAGACTGTTATAAAAATATATTTTAAATTGATATGGAGGGAGTTTCATATAATAAATTTATATAAAACGCAAACAAACTGAAACTTAACTCCGTATAAACTTAAAATTATTACACAATTAAAAAAAAAATACAAACAAATTTTCATTTCGTAAAAAAAATACATTCAATCCAATTGCTTTAAATTTTAAAATACAAATCAACAAGTGTGCCACATTTGTATGACATTGAAACATAGATGTATACATATGTATGCATGTATATATTTTTTGAATCCTCAACACAAAAAACTGAAGCAAGGAAGCCAGCAGCAGCAACAGCAATCAACATGTAAATGCACATCACACTTCATTTTAAAAGTGTATGTGGCTTACAATAAGCAGGAGCAGCTTTAGATGTCTTTTCAATTTTTTTATTCTTAACAATTTAAAATAATCAAATACTTTTCTATTACACTTCACTTTAAACTTGAGATAAACAAAAAAATCAAGTGCGCAGCAGGCACTCTTTAATGCTTAATCAAAGGATTAAATTAAATCCTTGAAAAAATTCAATTAACAATTTTTTCCTTTTTTAAAGAAAGGACGTTTAAAATAAAAATGGGAGAAAACAAAAAAAAATAAAAAAAAAGAATAAAAAATATTAAACAAAGTTCCTTTTTATACGTATATTATATCCTTAAGTTGACGTATTTATAAACCGTTAAGGATATTTTATAGCCGTTTATTATTATTTGCAGTTAATAACGAACGAGCGTACGGTTAACGACCGGTGGTAGACCGACGCACGTACGTACTGAACGTACGTAAAACTAAATGAGAACTGAATTGTTTGATTTGGTTTTGTTGCAAATCAAGTGTATTTGAGTATGAGGCGAGACACCATCAAATGCAAACACATACTTGCTCGTACATCTATCTATCTAAAATCCATTCAGTCTAGCAGCCAACCAACAAGCCAGCCAGCGAGCCAACCAAACAGCCACCACAACACTCCAGATACTAGATACAACACAACAAATGCACTTTTTAAGACAATTGGACGGACGACCAAATAGGCAGACAAACAGATAGACAAGCACTCTAGTCTGAGTAGACTACAAAAACAATGTACATACATATGTTGACATAACCCAACATGTAAATATAGTGGAAATTCGGAGAAAATTTAAGGAGGTTAATAACTTATATTTTAGAGTCTTTTTTTTGTCATTTATATTCTACACAAAATATCGATAAAGTGGTGCTCATGTGTATGAGGTGGAAAGCATGGTTTCTGCGAACGTCTTGCCATTTTCCGCTTGACAAGGTGCCAAAAATAAACCTCACTATTAACCAGGTCTATTACAGATCAGACAGAAAAGCTTGAACAAAAAAAAGGTGGCAGTTTTATTACATGCTTAGCGATCCATTAAGAGTTTACTTTCGAGTCGGAAATTTTTACGCACCTGTGTGCAGGTCGAATACGCCCTAGGTTTTCGACAAAAATCAAGCCTTACAAGTTATCGTGGCTACATTTGTCTGCCATCTCTATTCTATCGCCTCGAAGGGTGCGTAGTTAAGCTGGGGTATATACATATTTATCTGGCAACAGGACCGCGTTCATAAAAAAGCCGTCGGGAGTTATCGGAAGATTTATCTTTTCCGTTTATAAGTCGTACTGCCATGGAGCTTCTTTTGAAATAGAGATTTGGTAGCGGGCAAGAGGAGCATAACAGTTTTTGTTGTGTCGATAGTATCCTTTCGGACATTAAAAATCTATGCAGAGCATTAAGATGCATCAGGATTCGACAAATATCCAAAATGACATGGCTCTTGAAGATTTCAGATTTATTAAGACTGTACTCTCTAGAGTACTCTATTGTCATCTGGTGCAACGGGAGTCAGTAGCCCCCGAAACTTCGGTACTGGTCTGACGAGCCTCTTGCGGGTCATCCTTCCTGCCTTTTAGTTTTTGCGGAAGCCTTTCATTTCTTTGCAGGGATACCTTCGGGGATCACGTAGTGGCTGTGGTTTATACCCAAAATCGCGGGAAGAGGGACTTTTACATGGAACCCTGATTTTTCACGTTTGTGGGAAAGTTCATCCTGTGGATGTTATCTAGATACAAAGGAAGTAGATAGCTCCGGCTCCTAAGCAAGGGGCGGGTGCATAACTTATGTCGGATTATATACTTTACTTAGACAACGCCATTTAACTGGACACAAACTCATGTTTAAAATTATCTTTTTGTCTTCCTTAATGGTGTTCATTTCGCTTGAAAAACCATGCATGCACGTAACCAGTAAGATGGCGAAAAGCCCCCGATCTGGAACTCGCATTTACTGTTGAATTGGGCAATTCCAGATAATCAGATTCGAACTTTGGTTAGCCGCGATCAATTTAAAATCTCCCAGATTTTATCCCTCGTTGGAAGTTCTGGTGTACAACGCAGAATCGAAGTCTACAATGGGAAACTACAGTGTCGGAAGACGTTGCAGTGCTAAAAAAATGTCAACTTTCTTTTATGTTATCTCTTTGAGGAATAACTGAAGTCGTTATGGTTCGTAGCACTATTGTGAACATGACTAATCAAAACTAATGTTTTAAAGAGAATACCATTATGTCCGTGGTGGAACGATCAATGCAAACACCGCTCTGCTTTTTTTAACAAGCCTATATGCATACATATATACATATAATCTAACGCAAATTGCGTTTAGAAATTTTTTATCTAGGTAAAAACATTGCCCCTTTTTGGAATCGGTCGGTTGGTCACAACTGATCGTACTGCAAAAAATTTAAAATAATATGACTTTAAAATTTTATTTTACCTAGCATTTACACATGAATAAAGTTAACTTCTTGAAAGTCGCAATACACTCACACTTTTTCACTAACATACACATAAATTTTGCACTTTCAGCCTATCGGCTGTTTCTTCGATTTTTCGTTGATAATACGTATGCAAAAAAGTATGTATGTACTTTCATGTGAAAACTCCAGGTTATATATGACTAGAAATTTGTTTCCAAACTATTTGTTGGGTGGCATTATATTGAAATGGAAAACAAAAAATTCAAGAAAATATTGTAAGAAAAACACACTTTTGTTTTTATTGTTGCTGCCACAGCCGGTGTAGTTGCTGCTGCATTGTTGTTTATACTTTTCTTACTTGGTTGATATGAAAATAAAAAAAAAAAAATACTGAAGCAGCTGTTGATGAAGTTGGGAATGCCGGCATATGATGGCAGCAACAAAACAACCAGCAGTAGCAACTGGAAGTTGAGTGCAAATGAGTAGGTCTGTACGTCTACGAGAAATAAACAAAAAAAAAATTACTTAAATAAAATTTCAGTTTAATGGAGAAACAATTTAACAAATTGTGATTTGTTTTTCTTTCCACAAAATGATTTATAAAAAGTCCTAATTTAAAATAAGATCCCTATAAAAAGCTACAACTTTAAGCATAATGTGTTAGTTAAACAAAATTATAGGCTTTAGTAAATTACCAAATAACAAATAATATAAAAATTTTTTTTTTAAAATATTATAAAAATGTCTTTATTAAAACATGAGCAAAAAATGGAAAAAAAATGAAAAGCTACTGAAAAGCGTTATAATAAATTCACCTTCTGACTCCCTTTTGACATCATTGTATCTCGATATGAAAAGTAGCAACAAAAAAAAAAAGTAGAAAAATGTGCAAGTATCTATGGAATAAGAAGCATAGATATGGACAATACAAAATATTAGGTGGTAATGGTGGGTTGAAAATATACTACCCATATTTTAAGGAAATGGCATGTCAAACATTTGTATGGAATTAAAAGAAAACTAATAATAAAAAAAAACATTTACACTTTTGTAGGATGTATGCATGTTTTTTTATATGTTCTGCCTTTGGATTTTCTTCTTTTTTTAATATTTCACTCACATATTTAAAAATCTATTCATAATTAAGTATTTACAATGCATATATGCAATTGTAGTACTATATTGGCTGTATAAATAAGTTTTCACCGTTTGACAACAGAGAGAGAGAGAGAGAACTTCCTTAAGTTATGGAATTTGTAAACGATGTTCAGAGTTGTCTGATTGGGGGAATTTAAGAATTTAATTTGGGGCTTCTGTTTTCTGAATATTTTTTTTTTTTTTAATCTTGGGTTGTTTTTGGATATTCTTTTTATAATACACTTTAAATACTATTTTTAAGGCAACAAAAACAATGTTTGAAATAATACTTTTTGTTTGACAAATCTTGCAATTAATAATTACATATATTTAAGGCTTTTTAATCAGCTCGTATTCACAAAATAGGGCCACATAATTTGAATCCAGATACACGTCCTATTTTATATTTATATTAAATGGCGAACGAAAACGAAAAATTTCAGAGTCGAAGGGGTTTATAGCCCGATTTTGGCTTGTCCAACTAACGTTTATTTCGATCGATTAAGAAAGCATAGCTAGAGAAAGCTCCACTACGGTCGAAGGTATTAGGAATTGACTAGATTCCTTTTTAGCCCCAAGATAAAGGCAGTTTTTTTAAGCAAAAACAATTAATTGCTAAAAAGACTGGAACTGGTAACTGAAAATGTTACTGATATACAAGTATGTCAAATAATTCCATTTCGATCGGAAGAGGAATTAATTCCGTTTTTCGCTTCTTTGGAAAAAGTAAAACGAAAATTTCAAATAAATATGACTTTTTTCAAAATTAATTTTCTCAAATTCCAAAATTATTTCAGAAACGTGACTTTTGGAATCGTATTTAGGACCCTCTGGACTACCATTTCTATATAGTGGGATATATGTGCAACTCCCTATTTTTCCATAATGGTCATTGATCTTCTCCAGAAATTTCAAATAAATATGACTTTTTTCAAAATTAATTTTCTCAAATTCCAAAATTATTTCAGAAACGTGACTTTTGGAATCGTATTTAGGACCCTCTGGACTACCATTTCTATATAGTGGGATATATGTGCAACTCCCTATTTTTCCATAATGGTCATTGATCTTCTCCAGAAATTTCAAATAAATATGACTTTTTTCAAAATTAATTTTCTCAAATTCCAAAATTATTTCAGAAACGTGACTTTTGGAATCGTATTTAGGACCCTCTGGACTACCATTTCTATATAGTGGGATATATGTGCAACTCCCTATTTTTCCATAATGGTCATTGATCTTCTCCAGAAATTTCAAATAAATATGACTTTTTTCAAAATTAATTTTCTCAAATTCCAAAATTATTTCAGAAACGTGACTTTTGGAATCGTATTTAGGACCCTCTGGACTACCATTTCTATATAGTGGGATATATGTGCAACTCCCTATTTTTCCATAATGGTCATTGATCTTCTCCAGAAATTTCAAATAAATATGACTTTTTTCAAAATTAATTTTCTCAAATTCCAAAATTATTTCAGAAACGTGACTTTTGGAATCGTATTTAGGACCCTCTGGACTACCATTTCTATATAGTGGGATATATGTGCAACTCCCTATTTTTTCCATAATGGTCATTGATCTTCTCCAGAAATTTCAAATAAATATGACTTTTTTCAAAATTAATTTTCTCAAATTCCAAAATTATTTCAGAAACGTGACTTTTGGAATCGTATTTAGGACCCTCTGGACTACCATTTCTATATAGTGGGACATATGTGCAACTCCCTATTTTTCCATAATGGTCATTGATCTTCTCCAGAAATTTCAAATAAATATGACTTTTTTCAAAATTAATTTTCTCAAATTCCAAAATTATTTCAGAAACGTGACTTTTGGAATCGTATTTAGGACCCTCTGGACTACCATTTCTATATAGTGGGATATATGTGCAACTCCGTATTTTTCCATAATGGTCATTGATCTTCTCCAGAAATTTCAAATAAATATGACTTTTTTCAAAATTAATTTTCTCAAATTCCAAAATTATTTCAGAAACGTGACTTTTGGAATCGTATTTAGGACCCTCTGGACTACCATTTCTATATAGTGGGATATATGTGCAACTCCCTATTTTTCCATAATGGTCATTGATCTTCTCCAGAAATTTCAAATAAATATGACTTTTTTCAAAATTAATTTTCTCAAATTTCAAAATTATTTCAGAAACGTGACTTTTGGAATCGTATTAAGGACCCTCTGGACTACCATTTCTATATAGTGGGATATATGTGCAACTCCCTATTTTTCCATAATGGTCATTGATCTTCTCCAGAAATTTCAAATAAATATGACTTTTTTCAAAATTAATTTTCTCAAATTCCAAAATTATTTCAGAAACGTGACTTTTGGAATCGTATTTAGGACCCTCTGGACTACCATTTCTATATAGTGGGATATATGTGCAACTCCCTATTTTTCCATAATGGTCATTGATCTTCTCCAAAAATTTCAAATAAATATGACTTTTTTCAAAATTAATTTTCTCAAATTCCAAAATTATTTCAGAAACGTGACTTTTGGAATCGTATTTAGGACCCTCTGGACTACCATTTCTATATAGTGGGATATATGTGCAACTCCCTATTTTACCATAATGGTCATTGATCTTCTCCAGAAATTTCAAATAAATGTCTTTTTTCAAAATTAATTTTCTCAAATTCCAAAATTATTCCAGAAATGTGACTTTTGGAATCGTATTTAGGACCCTCTGGGCTACCATTTCAATATAGTGGGATATATGTGCAACTCCCTATTTTTCCAAAATGGTCATTGATCTTCTCCAGAAATTTCAAATAAAAATGACTTTTTTCAAAATTAATTTTCTCAAATTCCAAAATTATTTCAGAAACGTGACTTTTGGAATCGTATTTAGGACCCTCTGGACTACCATTTCTATATAAGGGGATATATGTGCAACTCCCTATTTTTCCAAAATGGTCATTGATCTTCTCCAGAAATTTCAAATAAATATGACTTTTTTCAAAATTAATTTTCTCAAATTCCAAAATTATTTCAGAAACGTGACTTTTGGAATCGTATTTAGGACCCTCTGGACTACCATTTCTATATAGTGGGATATATGTGCAACTCCCTATTTTTCCATAATGGTCATTGATCTTCTCCAGAAATTTCAAATAAATATGACTTTTTTCAAAATTAATTTTCTCAAATTCCAAAATTATTTCAGAAACGTGACTTTTGGAATCGTATTTAGGACCCTCTGGACTACCATTTCTATATAGTGGGATATATGTGCAACTCCCTATTTTTCCATAATGGTCATTGATCTTCTCCAGAAATTTCAAATAAATATGACTTTTTTTAAAATTAATTTTCTCAAATTCCAAAATTATTTCAGAAACGTGACTTTTGGAATCGTATTTAGGACCCTCTGGACTACCATTTCTATATAGTGGGATATATGTGCAACTCCCTATTTTTCCATAATGGTCATTGATCTTCTCCAGAAATTTCAAACAAATATGACTTTTTTCAAAATTTATTTTCTCAAATTCCAAAATTATTTCAGAAACGTGACTTTTGGAATCGTATTTAGGACCCTCTGGACTACCATTTCTATATAGTGGGATATATGTGCAACTCCCTATTTTTCCATAATGGTCATTGATCTTCTCCAGAAATTTCAAATAAATATGACTTTTTTCAAAATTAATTTTCTCAAATTCCAAAATTATTTCAGAAACGTGACTTTTGGAATCGTATTTAGGACCCTCTGGACTACCATTTCTATATAGTGGGATATATGTGCAACTCCCTATTTTTCCATAATGGTCATTGATCTTCTCCAGAAATTTCAAATAAATATGACTTTTTTCAAAATTAATTTTCTCAAATTCCAAAATTATTTCAGAAACGTGACTTTTGGAATCGTATTTAGGACCCTCTGGACTACCATTTCTATATAGTGGGATATATGTGCAACTCCCTATTTTTCCATAATGGTCATTGATCTTCTCCAGAAATTTCAAATAAATATGACTTTTTTCAAAATTAATTTTCTCAAATTCCAAAATTATTTCAGAAACGTGACTTTTGGAATCGTATTTAGGACCCTCTGGACTACCATTTCTATATAGTGGGATATATGTGCAACTCCCTATTTTTCCATAATGGTCATTGATCTTCTCCAAAAATTTCAAATAAATATGACTTTTTTCAAAATTAATTTTCTCAAATTCCAAAATTATTTCAGAAACGTGACTTTTGGAATCGTATTTAGGACCCTCTGGACTACCATTTCTATATAGTGGGATATATGTGCAAATCCCTATTTTTCCATAATGGTCATTGATCTTCTCCAGAAATTTCAAATAAATATGACTTTTTTCAAAATTAATTTTCTCAAATTCCAAAATTATTTCAGAAACGTGACTTTTGGAATCGTATTTAGGACCCTCTGGACTACCATTTCTATATAGTGGGATATATGTGCAACTCCCTATTTTTCCATAATGGTCATTGATCTTCTCCAGAAATTTCAAATAAATATGACTTTTTTCAAAATTAATTTTCTCAAATTCCAAAATTATTTCAGAAACGTGACTTTTGGAATCGTATTTAGGACCCTCTGGACTACCATTTCTATATAGAGGGATATATGTGCAACTCCCTATTTTACCATAATGGTCATTGATCTTCTCCAGAAATTTCAAATAAATGTCTTTTTTCAAAATTAATTTTCTCAAATTCCAAAATTATTCCAGAAATGTGACTTTTGGAATCGTATTTAGGACCCTCTGGGCTACCATTTCTATATAGTGGGATATATGTGCAACTCCCTATTTTTCCATAATGGTCATTGATCTTCTCCAGAAATTTCAAATAAAAATGACTTTTTTCAAAATTAATTTTCTCAAATTCCAAAATTATTTCAGAAACGTGACTTTTGGAATCGTATTTAGGACCCTCTGGACTACCATTTCTATATAAGGGGATATATGTGCAACTCCCTATTTTTCCAAAATGGTCATTGATCTTCTCCAGAAATTTCAAATAAATATGACTTTTTTCAAAATTAATTTTCTCAAATTCCAAAATTATTTCAGAAACGTGACTTTTGGAATCGTATTTAGGACCCTCTGGACTACCATTTCTATATAGTGGGATATATGTGCAACTCCCTATTTTTCCATAATGGTCATTGATCTTCTCCAGAAATTTCAAATAAATATGACTTTTTTCAAAATTAATTTTCTCAAATTCCAAAATTATTTCAGAAACGTGACTTTTGGAATCGTATTTAGGACCCTCTGGACTACCATTTCTATATAGTGGGATATAAGTGCAACTCCCTATTTTTCCATAATGGTCATTGATCTTCTCCAGAAATTTCAAATAAAAATGACTTTTTTCAAAATTAATTTTCTCAAATTCCAAAATTATTTCAGAAACGTGACTTTTGGAATCGTATTTAGGACCCTCTGGACTACCATTTCTATATAGTGGGATTTATGTGCAACTCCCTATTTTTCCATAATGGTCATTGATCTTTTCCAGAAATTTCAAATAAATATGACTTTTTTCAAAATTAATTTTCTCAAATTCCAAAATTATTTCAGAAACGTGACTTTTGGAATCGTATTTAGGACCCTCTGGACTACCATTTCTATATAGTGGGATATATGTGCAACTCCCTATTTTTCCATAATGGTCATTGATCTTCTCCAGAAATTTCAAATAAATATGACTTTTTTCAAAATTAATTTTCTCAAATTCCAAAATTATTTCAGAAACGTGACTTTTGGAATCGTATTTAGAACCCTCTGGACTACCATTTCTATATAGTGGAATATATGTGCAACTCTATATTTGTCCAAAATTGTCATTCAAATCATTGATTTGTGTCTCCGTAGTATATTACTATGGCTGTTAAGTCGTTAACATTGCTCTGTTAACTGCAAAATGTGCAATGCTAAAAAAAGTGGTTTGCGTCTCTGCTAGTTAAATTCGAATTTATCTTCACACACATCGCAGTATTGTCACACTTTTTTTTGTGCAAATCACTTATTTTTTGTTAACTAAAATGAATAAAGTAGAACAAATTTAGGCGGTGGCAAGGCAAACGATGAGCAAAACCATGTTTTTTGTCTTGTTATGCACAACACTGCCATTCTTTATTTAAAAAAACCAAGATTTTATAATTTTTGGGAAAAACCTAAATCGTTTGGAATCTGAAGAACCTTAATATAAATCGATCGGAATTGAAAATACGGAATTAAAACAATCCCGATCGGAACGTGTGACATGCCTGATAAGGCAAGTTTCTTGTAAAAAATAAAATTAACAGCGAAAACTTTTTTCTGCTACCAATACTATCATTAAATAATGAGTTAAATATTCGCATATTGAATGAACATCTGTAAAGTTGAATTGATATGTTTGACATTTGGTCAATTTGGGTTTGTAATTAAAGAAATGGAAGGTGTTTAGTTTGAGTCTTTCTATTTTTCCATATTTTTGCATTTAAAAGAGAAAATAAATATAGATTTTTTTTATTTTATTGCGGTCAAAGATTAAAAGTGTCATAAATGAGCTTCTGTTTTCTTTTTTTTAAGTAAAATTATTTTCAAGTGGTAAAATGTTTGTAAAAATTATACCCTGAGCCCTAAGAATTTTATATGAAATTTTTCACAAGCATATTAGCGGAGTGTTTAAAGCAAATGGTCTTGCACAAGAGCAAATGCAAAATAGCGTTGCATTTTTGTTAAATCCAACAACTCAATATAAAAAGGAGTTTTTGGTTAGACTTCATAAAAAGCTCAGAAACCAAAGGAAATTCTTTGAAAAACTTTGCTTCAGTGTCGGGACTAACATTTAAAGATTATTTGCAAACAATATTTAAAAAGCTCGAATGCCAACTACAGGATTAGCTCGACATATTTTATGTGATGGTTGGTAGTCCCCCTTAAAAAATCAAGTGAAAAACTTTTCGTTGTACAAAAAAGTTCTTGCTGCTTTATTTGAGAAAAATATGGCGTTATTTTCTATAGTTCATTAATTTGTGCGGTTACTTTTTCCAGTTCTCTTTGAAAAGAATTGCCCATCTGCCTAAAAGAATTTCTTATTTTTTCTAGATTAAAAACATGCAGTTCACCATGATGACCTACAGCTCCTCGAAAATATATTACAAGGACACACGAATCTGTTTTTAACTTCGTATAGTTGGACTTGAGAAAAACTCTGTCTGCTTATTGCCGTGTCGTTTAGGCCGGAACTATGGTCATCTACATAGCCGCGAGGTACATTCAGTATAAGATCCCTGAAGAACGTGTTTATCAAATTAATAATTGTTCAAGAATGTAAGAGGTCTCCGAAAGAGATTGCGAGACAATCAATGGTTGCCCTTAAATAGATTTCGAGACATAGGCGATGACTCGCTAGCGCATGCAGGCACCATCTTGATTCATAATGGTTCAATATGAGACCCAAGAAGATCGTTAAGATGGAGAATAGTATTTTCCACAAATCCTAATCATTTATCGCCTACGTTGACTCCTTTTCCAAAAATCTGGACTCATCCCCTAGAGAATTCAAAAAAGTTAATTGGCCATAAGTCGTTCCAACTCGCTCTGTTAAAAATTCTGGGGATGGGATACGATAAAGAATAGTATTGTCCATAAATCCTAATCATTTTTTATTGCCCACGTCCCCTAGAGAATTCAAAAGAGTAAATTGCGTTAACATAATAGCGTAAACATAAGTTCTGTTAAGTGGTTAACATTGTTCTGTAAACATAACAGAATATGTCTAGGGTTATAAATTTTAAAATTTAACTTCACACACATCCTCTGTTTTTAATAAACATTTTTAGTTGGTATATAGGTTTGGTGCCTTTAAGCGGATCAATGTTTTTCTACAGATCTCTCATGTTAAAGTAAAATTTTTTTTGTTTCACCATACAAATGCAGCAGATTCGCAAAACTATTGATGCCACTTTCGATAGTAGCATAACTAAAATCTTTGGACTATTAATAGTTGTTTTTCGGTTTTTCGTCATCACACACACCGATAACTTCTAATGCCACTTGCTAAAAACTATATAAAACCTATGGTTTTCTAATCTGATATTTTCAACTGTGTTATTTTAGTTCAACCTCTTAAAAATAAAATAAGTACGTATGTATGTTATTTGCGGTAACCACTAAAATATTGCATTTCAACATTTTTGTAATTGAAAAACAAACTCAATTTGTAGCTTGTATTTGTGGTCACAAAATATAAAAATTTTACTTCAATTTTAATAAAATTTAATTAAAACTATTACAATAGATTACAAAAGTTTAATATCACTTAATAACTTTTAAAACTGTTAAAATATCTTTACGCCGCTTGAAATCATACAACATTTAAATGATTTATTAAAATTAACATCCCATCTGATGCACTTATTTGAAATTCGTCCGTATTGTAATTGTATAATAAGTATTTTGTTGCTATCATTAGTTTGATTAATAAGTTTTCATGCAAATCATCTAATCAAATCAGATTTTTCATGTAATTCAAATTGAACAAATCCATCTTTAACGAATGCAAACATATGACAAATTTAGCTGGATACTTTTCTTTATTTTTTGTTTTTTTTTTTTTTTTTTTTAAAATGAAACAAAAATTTTGCATAAAAATTTGTTGGTGCGAGCGAGCGAGCGTAAGTCGAATTAGAGGTTGCCAAATGGTGGCTGCTGGCGCTGGTGGCATTTTGTGGATGCCTACATATGACAACTCCTGAGATTAAAGATACTTTATTACACGTAAATCGGTTTATATACAAACATTTCTTGTCTGTTAGTGGCAAATTTGTTGCGTGAAGATGAAACATTGATTGTCAACAAGTGTCTGTTGTTAATTTTAAGTATTTTTTTCGTTGTTATTTCTGCAATTGTTGCTGTTTTTATAAGGAAGTATGATTTAATGTAAAGAAAAAAAAAATCATGTTTTTATGTATTTATCTATGATGTTTTTTCTTTTAAAATGTCCGTCTCTTTATCCGTCCGTTATTATGCTATTCGCATAATGAAAAATGACAATTTTAAAAACTAATACGAGTAAAAAAAATATTATTAATTTTGTATTTTGTTTTTTGATTAACGGTATTTGGTAATAAATAGTTAAAGAAATTTACAAACTTAAAGCATCAATTTGGTAAATTTTAAGCTTTACAAAGTTTTCTTTTGCTTTTTAATAATCGTACAATATTGAAAATGATTTTGAAATATTTCAAAATTATTCGAAGCCTAATTTTATAAGATATGTAAAGAAAATAAATAAATAAATTGTCATAGCAATACACAACACAGTGAGAAGGCTGTTGGAAATAATTGTGGGTTTCCATATATTGTTCTGTATCTAAAAAGTAACAAAAGAACTTTAAGTACTGTTTAAGTTTAAGTGGTTAAATATGTATGAACACGTGCTAGGACGATTAAAACACACATTATGCAAAAAAATATTTATAAACATTGAGAAACCCAAAATTGTTAAGAGACAGTTTATCGGTCTAATAAATTTATGTTGACATTAAGTAACAGACAGTTTGTCGGTACATTGAGAATCAGTCTGTCAAACTTAACACTTCCGAACATGTCGACTACCGATGTTCTTTGTTGTGTGCCACTTTTCGTTGTTTGTTTTTGCACGAACTAAGGCTGTTTTCATTTAATCAATCAGAAGTAAAAGCAACAGTTTATTTTTGTCCAATGAAAAATCAAAAAGAGGAAGAAAACGCAATTTATGAAATCGGGATTGAATATGGATAATTTAAGCATCTAGCGATCGAAATTCCGTACTTGATTCAATCTTTCTGTACTTGATTCAAGAAAATCCGTACTCACCGTACTATTAATACCGCTTCGGATTGATTTGAGTACGGGTGGATTGATTTTTCTTTTTAGTGTACGTCATTTAGCAGACATAAGCGCTCTTCGCCGCATTCCATACTCATTTATTTTTTACCACAACACTACCTTTAATAACAACTTCGTTTCCTTCTCAAAGAGGGGAGTATGGAAAGTCACTAAAAATAAAAAATAAATAAGAATGAAGAACTTCCTTTCACCTTTCTGAAAGAAGGGAGTAGAGAATGTGTTCTGAATATTGGATTGTCTTTTAAAAAGAAATACATATATACCTTCTGGAGGACATACTTCCGAAGGCATCATATCACACGCAGCGAATATTTTAGAAAGGAGTATAGAGGCCTTCAAAAAGACCTGCCTATTGCGGTCTTTTCAATATTTGCCGTACCCAGCGGTTAAGTATAAAAACTAATAATAATTACAAATAAAGTTGAATGTAATAAAATCATCGTCACATAAAATGTAAAAAGCCGTAACAAGACTTTTTATTTTGTAGGGGCGTGTATTTTAGTCTAGTGCATCTGTTGCATTTTAGGTGAAGACATGTATGTATGTAAAAATGTATTTTTATATACGTTTTTAGTCAACTTTTAGCAAAAAAAAAAAAAAAAACAAAAACCAGGAATTTAGTACAAACTGACTGAAAACGGTACAGGTTTTCTTGAAAGTAAATATAGTTTGAAAAATCTAATTTTGCATCCCTGAAGAAGACGTTTCATCGAAATCACTTTTTTTTATTTTTTCGAGTTTTGTATGTTTTAAAGAAGAATATGAATCCAAAACATTTTCGAACACTGGAAACAATGAGTAAATATTAAATACAATTTTTTTAAGGTACTTATTGGGTTTACAGTATTTTAAACCAGAAAAGTCAAATAAGGCATTAAATTTGCAGTCAAAACAACCGGCTAATGCTTAAAATTTGCAGAACACTAAATTTCGCCGGTGAACAATCGTTATGGTAACTTTTATTTTTATTTTCTTTTGCTACGCTTGTCTGCAGGAGACCAGAGTCTCTGGCGGGAATCGACCCCGCAACCCCCGCACTGATAGACTAGCTCACTAGCAGCTAGCCTACCGGGACACATTTTGCAGATTAGTAATAGCTGTCCTAACGTTGCGCTCTTGGGGTATATGGATGGAGTCAAGTGCTATTTATTGTTATTGTAATTTATTTATAAAATGGCAATGTTAAATCGCGGGAAATCAAAAACCTGAGAGTTTTGTCCTCGTTATTGGTGTGGAAACATAGACTTTTCTGAGACATTATTTTTGCAAAACAATTAATTTCCCAACTTATCAAAGACCAATGTGGAAACATTTCAGCCAGTTAATATCAGATTTTGTTCTGGTTATTGGAGAGGATGCTATATAAATTGGATGATGTTAAACTGCCGTATAGTCGCTTTTTGTTACTATTCTTCAGAGCTGTCAAGTTTTGTTTCGAGAAATGTTAAAAAGAAAATGTGCCTTTGCTACAAAAACCCCTATATAAGCTTGCATAAAAAACAAACTCCATATTTTTTAATTTTACCTTAAAATAAAGTTCCTAGGACGTTTGAGGAAAAATGTGTATAAGATCCCGGGAATTTATGAAGTCTAGAAAGGAAGAAACTCTAGTTAGGCTTCTCTAGTAAAATATTTATGCATTCTAACCGCTCACGCAGAACCCAGTTTTCGACATGCATTCTCAGAGCTGCAGCAGAAGTAATTTTGTTCAAAACCCAACCCAGTGTTTTGCGTTTTCCTTCTCTATTTAGTAATGATATATACTCTAAATATAACATATTTAAAAAGTATCTATATGGTGTTTTTTTTTTAATTGCCACAACTTTGAGTTGGCAACACTGCTTTATTTGAGCACCCATTTAACAGCTGATAGTTGCTGTTTGTTAAGTTTACTTTGAAATTTCATTATGAATCGACTTACACCAGAGCAACGCGTGCAAAATGTTAAAACTTTAATCAGAATAATTCGGCAAATGAACTGAAGCACAAATTGATATTGATTTTGAATTTCCATTCAAAATTTTATTTTGCGATGAAGCCCATTTCTGGTTGAATAAGTACGTAAAAAGGCAGAATTGTCCCATCTGGAGTGAGGAGAATCCACAAGTTTTTGACGAAACACCAATACATTCACAGAAAATTTCTACTATGGGCTGGTGGAGTCATCGGGCAATATTTCTTTAATAACGACAATGGTCAGAATGCGAAAAGTTGATGAAAATTGTTGTTCCAAATTGCCCCTTCTGCGCGCCACATAGCAGAAATCATATTTAAACTTTAATTTCATAAAATTTTCTTTCCAAGAACGCCCGTTTGATTGATATTCACCCCTATCGTGAATAACATGTGGAATTTTTGTTCCCATGAAATTTGCATTCCCCTCGAAGGGGAAAAAGCAATCGTGAATCTTATGTGAAAAACTATTGACGCTATCAGTTCCAGTGAATGTAAAAAAGAAGAAATATTAAAAAAAATTAAAAATCATGAAATTTTTGTTCAAAAATATACACGTATATATTTTAAAGAAAAGTTAGAATGGAGAGATAGTTTGATTACAAGGTTAGTTTTTTGCACTTTTTAAATTTTATGTAGTAAAATATTTTCCAATATTCTGCCACCACGTCTTTCGAAAGCTTCACAAATCCGCAGGCAATCGACCTGTTGTTTTGCATTTTGTTAACCAATATATCGGTTTGTGCTTTGTTAACGGATCTAGCCCTTAATACTTGATTTATAGGAGGAACTAGTTACATACATGTTCTGTTCCCTAGCAAAAAAAAAGTGAGAAAATCTGAGGGAAATGTGAACAAATTACAAGGGAAAAATTTTTTCACGATAAGGGGATTTTTTTCACGTGAACATTTGTTCACGTTATTATTCTCATTTGAATTACCTTTTTCATGGGAGTTTTTCATGATTGCAAATATGTGAAAAGGGGAATAATTACGAGGGAAAAATTATTCACGATAGGGGTGATTAAATAAATATTTCCTTGTTTCATTATGATTCAAACTTGTGTCACTCTATAAAAAACACCCTTTGATAAAAAGACTTCTGCAGGAAACTCAGCTTGAATTACTAGACTAAAGAAACTTCCGATTAATACAAACACCTTAGCAAGATAAGGGTTTTGTACTTTATTGCTTTAGTGTCACAACGGTGAACATTCTCCCACAACTTCCGTTTGGCCGTTTCAAACGTTATCAAATAACTATAATACTCTGAAACATACTATTTTAAAGCAAAAAAAAGTAAAGAAATTAACATAAAATTATTTAAAAGTGAAAATGAAACACTTGACGCCGGCAAAAAAAAACAAAAAACCATTTAAAAATTTAAGAAAAAAACACGCGAAATAAAATGTTTAAATATGTATATCTTGACAAAATGAAGTATTGCATGAACACATACTTAATGTTTCTTGGTGTTTTATTTATTTGTTGGTTGGTTGCTGGCAACAAATGTTCAATAAGTTCAAAGTAAGTACGGATTGGTCAGTCTGTACATTATTTTAACGAATATCTGTAGTAAAAGTTTTGAAGATAAAACAGAAACTTTAAAAAAGGTTATATAATTTTATTTCTTAAATATTTATTATGGGAATTTAACTTTTGTCTTGTATAATCAAGGTCAATATTTCTATATTCCTTTCTTTATTTTCTCAAATAACGACAGTTCAGAAGGGGAGAAAGCATTTCAATGAGCTGATTTACATTTTTATTGGAAAAAAAGTTTTTAGTTTTAATTATTCAATCGTAGTAATAAAATAAAAATTAAAATATTTAAAGCAATCATTCTGTTCGCAGACAGTTATTTTAGGGTTTCTGTATTAAGGAAAATTTGAAAAAGGAATTTGTTGCTACAATATTTATTTTGGGTGATTTTTGCTGTTTAACTATTGCTTTATGCAAAAAAAAAATTTTTTTTTGGATATTCTAATAGCCAATTTACACTACAATGAATTCTAGTACTTACGAGATTTCGAACCAAATCTGGTTGTTTTTGACTAGATTTCCCATACAAAACAAAATCTACTTCGCGACAAGATTTCGACGAAATCTACTCAAAATCAAGTAGTACTTAAAGCCGTTTTACACTATCCCACAAAGTCTTCAGTAATTTACGTAAATGCAACCCTGTCACGATAAGTTGTTATGGTTTTTTGAAAATGTTAAAAGAATAATTAGATCAGGGATGCATTTTTGAAAAATACGTAATACAACATTTACATTAGCCCGAAATCTTGTAGATTTGATTTAAAATCGTATACATTATACTTTTTTGACATTAGCGAGATTTTGTTTTTATAACAAAACAACTTACTAAAAGGTTTATCGTTACACATACAAACACAAAAAGAAATATACATTACAAAATTTGCATTACCTTTTATAAATAATCAACGATATTTATTTTATCAATATTATTCGTCTTTTTTATTTTTTTACAATTTTTATAAAACTTTTTAATTTTTTTTTTAACAATATTTGTTTTGTTTTTTTTAAGTGTCAATTTTTTCTTGTGCAGAAAAGTATTTTTTAGTACTATATTGAAAAAACCATAGTTGCATCATTAAGTACTACTAGATTTTGAGTAGATTTCGTCGAAATCTAGTCACGAAGTAGATTTTGTTTTGTATGGGGAATCTAGTCAAAAACATCTAGATTTGGCTCCAAATCTCGTAAGTACTAGATTTTGCGTAGGTGTAAATGTAGTATAAGACTTTGTGGGATAGTGTGTAACGGCCTTTAGTGATGCAACTATGGTTTTTACATATAGCACTAAAAAATACATCCCTGCCCATGAAAAAAATTAAATTTTAATAAAAACAAAATAAACAAAACACAAACTGTTAAAAAATATAAAATATTTTTAAGAAAATTGGAAATTATGGTGAAGTAAAACGATAAAGGGCCAATTTTACCAAGTTCAGTTAATATTTACTAGTACTTTACCTTCCAGTTAGCGATATGTTGTTGACAGTTATAACTGATGGTTAATTTTAACTGAACTTGTTATAATTTGCCGTAAATTATACACAATTTGGTCGGCATTATCCACAATTTGATCAAAATTAACCATGTTATTTCAGGCTAAAGTAAGATTTAGTTTTACTTTTAAAATTTTATTATTCCTTGAAATTTTTCTCAAAAAAGGTAAAAATTTGCAAATTTTCAGTATTGAAAAAAGTCGGAGAAATTGTGAATGTATTTCTTTTAGCTGTTTTATTAAATGCAATACAAATACAGAACATTTTAATAAACACAGAGCCGTTTAAGGTTTTTTACACCGAACAAAGCTCTAAATTAAAGAACAAAATTAATCCAAATTAAACTAAAACCAATTCAAAATAATTGGCTTTATATGGGACCTATAACAAATTATGAACCGGTCTTCACGAAATTCCACAGTGTCATTTCTAGTCGTATAAAACTGTGACGTACCAAATTTTGTAATGATAGCATTATTTATTACGGTTTTAGGCCTTCTAAACAGTTTTCCGGGAGTAGAGTTTATATGGGGTCTAGGATAAATGATGGACGGATCTTCACGAATTTTTACATCGTGATTTCCAGTCGAATAAAACAAATTTTTGCAAAATCTTATACCATACCGTGCATTGTTCCACCATTTATTTTACTTTTTGTAACAAAATTATCAATTTGTTAAGGTGGTGGTTCCACATTTTGATTCATAGCTCTGATCCTACTGAACTGATTGTTCGAATTCAAACCCAAACTGCTTAGGATAACTACAAGCAATTTGACACCAACATTTTTTATTTCTTTTGAGTTTTTCAAAAGTGATCGTGTTTTCAACAGACGGACATGGTTAAATCGACTTATAATTACTTAAGGAGCCAGACTATATATACTTTATGGGGTCTGAGATGAATAATAAAAAAGTTTCACACGGAATGACAAACTTAGTATACACTCTTCACAACTAATTGTATAATAACTATTTGTTAGTTTTATACAATAATAATGTATTGTTGTATATTATAATACTGGCCCTTAAAGCTGCTTTCCCGCCTAAAGCAGTTTTACCAATTAGTATTAATTGAAGATGATTTGGAAGCGGTAAGTTGGTTGACCAGATCGCTCAATTTGATGTATCTACATAACATTGCATTTGAAATAACCCCCAAATAAATTTATATAATCTCCCATACCCGAAACAAATCTTGCCCTACTAAATAAAACCCTTAATCTAAAAGAAAAATTATCGTATCTAAGCCGACGTACATTTCTACATACTTCAACTTCAATATGTACTTTTTTGGTGTATTTCATTTTTCTTATCCACCTACAGACTTTTAACAATATCTTTTTTTTTTTTTTTTGCATTTTGAACGGAATTGTAGGTTCCTTACTCAGTTTGTTCAATCGTTCATTCGCTCACTCGTTTATTTTCATTCAAATCTCAACTGTTTGTTGTCTGTATGTCTGTCTGGTTGGCTGACTGTCTATGTAAGTGTCTAGAGGTAAAAAAATAAAAGCTAATCAGAGATGCCGGCTTAAAATAAAAATATGTATTGAATGAATGAAAATCACAAAAAAAAAAGAGAAACAAAATCAACAGAAATATAAAAATAAAAAAAATTATACATATATTTGTGTACAAATGAAAAAAAATGCCGGCATGATAGTCATTTATAAACAATCGTTGAGTTTAGTTAATATCATAGACAATTGCTGTGTTGTTGCTGGATCGTTGTGGAGTAAAGTTTTGTATGGAACCGGTCTAAATTAACAAATAACAATAAACAAACATTGCGGGAATTTTAGTATTTTTTTGGGAAGAAAAATTAACTACAAAAAAATTAAAAATAAAACTACATGGTCAAGAAAATTTTTGAGATACTAAACATAGTATGTATATGAATTGGATGTGAAAGAATTAAATCGTTTAAGGATGCCGGGATAATGGGCAAGCTAATGTGGTTGCAATAAGGATATGTTTTCCTACATCTTTGTCATCTTCTTTGTATTATTGATTATTTCAATGTAAAAAATTTTTAAAGGACGGTTTGTTAGACTTTTTCTATTTTACAAGGCGCTCTTTTAGCAAAATTAATTAAATAATTTCATTAGAATAAATTTTAAACCTACTTTTACCTTTTTTTTGAATATTGATTTTAGGTTCCATTCGTGAATGTTAAGAGTCGAGTACTTTTGTGGATCAAAATTGTAAGGTAACCGACTTCGAAAAATTTTTGCAGTTTCTAATTAAGGTTATGTTACAGAGATCATTTGATTAAAGTGCATTTACACATGAAGGCTCATAAGAAGGAAAATTGGCTCTTTATAACGTTATAATCTTACCATCGTCATATGTCATTGGATCCAAACATTTTTCTTACAAAGGATTTTATGTAGAAACGATTGTGTAACAACCTCTGAAGCTCTCAAAAAGACGTCTAATCACAAAATATGCTACCCGTACTTTTAACGGTAGAGTCACAATTGAGTTTAGAGTTGTCAGGATAACGTGGTAATTGCATACCAACTAAGGTCCGACTGTTTGATAATTGAATTAAAACTTAGGTTAGTTGTGAACAATACACATCAAGGTTTCAAAACACTCGATGCATCGAAACAATTAAATTTTTTTACGATTGATGTTGTTTTTCGATGCAACAAATTTAATATAGGAACTTATGCCCAGTTTTCAGGATTGATGTTAAAACACATTTATTTTTAAAATCGATTTAAATACAAAATTCTTTTCTTCACTAAAAACTTAAATCAAACTTAAGTCACCGATGTGGTACACTTAATTTCAACTTAAGTTTCCATTGTAATATTTTAGCAAGGTGGCCTCAATATCACAACAATACAACAACAACAGGCAAAGCATTAACAGTCAGCTGTTTTTTCAGACCACCTTGTAAATAATTACACTTTTTTATATTTTTTTTGTTATTTAGTAGTGCTACCATACTTTTATCTTAATTAAATAAGACTTTTCAAATAAAACTCAAAAAACCAATCTGTTTTAAATACGATTTAAGTTTGTTATGAAAATTAACTTAATATAGATTTAAATACTATCCTGAAAATTGGGCATTAGTAGCATAAGTTTAAAGTCATAATCATCAGCTGTTTTCATACCTTATGCTTCGCCATACAAAATTTTGAAATCAAAACAAAGAAGAAATTATCCTTAACTGCTTTTTGTCCACTGTTAATTGAACTTACTAAAATAAATGTTGCCAGATGTATGGCTTTGATATATTTTGGCAATTTTTTATTAATATGAATTGATGATTTTTACTTTAAGGTAGAGTTTCTTAAAACACACACACAGGGTACATTATGCCCTATTTTAAATAATTAATAATAATAAAACTAAAATTCATTTTTAGAGTTTTAATACTTTGTCCTCAAGCCAGATCAAAAAATCAATTAGTTTTTATAATTGTAAACGTAATTAATCCCAGTTCATATCTATTTTGTTACAAAAAATAATCGATTTATAGAAAACATCGCTGTTTTTGCGAAATGTCGATCGATATAACATCGCAAAAATCGAAAAACATTTTTTTCAATGTCCATCACTAACTCAGGGTTAAATAATACAGGTTGCATCGCTAGGGTAACATAAACAATATAACAACAAAAATTAAAATTTGACTCCGCATACGTCAAAAATTAATTGAACTTGATGAAAGATTGGCCAACCAAAACTTTGAGAAACTGTAGCAAGATCTCATGTAAAATAAATTAGTATTGTTGATTTCTTAAACTTTTGAAGAATATGTTTATTTTTAAGCACTATGATGCACACTGGGAAATAAGGCCAATTTAGCGGCGAAAAAATAATAAAAAAAATGTAAACGCTGCATGAAAGCGGACAAGTCAGTGCTTTAAAAATTTATGTATCACTAAGTTACCTGGTTCGGAAAATATGGCCTTTAAAACATGAGAAAAAATTGGATTTTTATTATTTTTACATCAAATTTGTTGGCGTATCGAATCTGTAATGTTGGATGTTTTCGGCCAAAGTAACTTTCAGCTATGTTCTATTTCAGTTATGGCTTTGAAGCGTGAAACTAAATTTGCACCAGTAAACAAATAAATGTATACATTTAATATTTTTTGATATACACAAAATTTTCTGCAGTAATGTTGTACAGCGCTCATTAATGATGTGACCTATCGACCATTTAAAAAAATTGAATTAGGTATGGCGTATATATTTTGAATACCCCTTTTCTGAATCCAATACCTGTTTCACGAAATTTTTAATGGTTTCTGAGATATTAAGCATTACATTTGCTCCATATCAATTATTTTAAGTATTGTTTTGCTTTACACGCCACTGTTTGGCAAATTCTGCAAATTCCTTATACAAAAACGTACAAAATAAATTTTACTCTTGATTTGCTTCATTGACTTAAGAAAAAAAGTAGTTAAAGCAAAAGCAAAAAAAAAAAAATCAAAAACACAATACACAGCAGTAAGGTAAAAATAAATTCAGAAAAGTGGCGTATGCGGCACAAAATAATAATTTTCCCTTTCAATAAAATACTATTAACTGCTAAGTTCGTTAATGAACGTTCGCATAAATTTTAATTTTTCTTCAAAACATTTACCAAAAAAATTCTATCGGGTATATTTTCTTCATGTAAACCTTCATTGTAGTTTTTCTCCACGACATTTTGGCATATGCGCCAAACCAATAGTTTGCTGACAATAAGTAAACGTTTGAAACACTTGAATACATTTTTAATTAAAAATGATTTTATTTTTGATTAATGGTTTAACTGAAAAAATAAATTGACGTGAATTTTTCTGTGATTGTTCCAAAAATTAGCTGCGGAGACTTGCGGATGCAACAGTTTTTCTAACTATACATCTGTTTCAAATTTTTTTACTTCTTTGTTCTTTTATATGATTTTGTTGTAATAAGCTTTCGAACAACTTGTTATTAAATTAAAATACTAATTAAGTATTCGTTTCCAATGCTTTAAATTACAATATTAAATTTTAATACATTTTATTTGTTACAGACTGTCTTTCTGCCTCTTAATTCATGGTTTTGAAATTTAAAAAATCCGTATCTTTGCTTATTGGAATGTTTGCAGAGGAAGCAATGGAGTTAAGAAATAAAGACTTCAGAAATTAAAGGGAGTTTCAAACTAGAAAAATATCTCGCGAATTAGCCATTAGGTATCTATTAAATACGTTACCCTTTTCGATATCGTTAAAGACATCATATTAACACAGTGATCGTCTTCCTCAAGTCGTACAAGATTCATTGGTCAAATCTAGTTTCCAAGAAGATAGAGAATACGAAAGAATATAAACTTGTTAAAATTATATCAATTTAAAATTAAAAGTGCTAATTTGTGTTTCATTCATTGAAGGGTACTTTTGCAAGCTCTCGCAATTTTTGCAATAGCAATAAAAAGATAATTAAAGAAATAAAACCGATGCAGTTGTCGACTAAAGAATTTTCATCGTCAAAAAAGAGTTCTTATTTAAAAACATATAGCACCCACTATATTAAAAACAGCTGTCTAATTCGCGATCTTAGGACAACATGGTTGTTTCTTATGGTGTTTTCTTTTCTACAAAAAAATGTGCCTTTTAAAAAAAAAAATGCAATTTGGTGTCTGTTTCTTAAAAATTTTGCTCCCGAAAAGCATGAGTTTTTTAGAATAAAACAAGCCACCCTTTTCGGGAGCAAAATGTTTAAGAAAAAGACACCAAATTGAATTTTAAAAAAAAGGCTAATTTTTTTGTAGAAAAGAACACACCATTACATGTAGTTTTGGTGCAAATAACGGGTGGTTAAGGGCCGATTTTGAATGTGAACCACAACTAAACGTCAAGTTTTTTTCTGCATTTAATTTGACATTACTCAATTTCAGACTAACTCAATTTGAACCATGGAAAGATACATAATCGAGCAACGCGTTTAAGTTATTCAGGCTTATTATGAAAATGGGCGTTCAAATCAAAATGCATATCGTGCACTTCGTGATTTTATCGGTCAATTTAATCTTCCAAATGAGCGTACAATCGTGCAAAAATTTGAGTAAACAGGGTCTGTAGAAGATGAGAAAACACTAGTGCATGCTTGTACAGCTCATACTGCAGAAAATATTACTGCTGTTCGCGATAGTGTGACAGAAGAGCCGTCCACCTCAACTCGTCGTCGTGCCCAACAATAGCACCTCTCACGCTCGTACTTGATAACCATTATGCATAAAGACTTGCAATTACACGTTTACAAGGTGCAATTGACTAAAAAACTAAAGCCTCTTGACCATTCCAAACGTCGTCAATGGTCAACATTGTGACAATAAATGGCAACATTGGATGATCAATATTCTAAGAAAATAATTTTCAGTGATGAGGCACATTTTCAACTCAGTGGATTCGTCAATAAGAAGAATTGCCGCATTTGGGGGAATAGTGATTGTCGAAAAACCAATGCACCCACAAAGAGTAACTGTTTGTTGCGGTTTATGGGCTGGCGGCTGGTTTTATTCAAAATCAACATCGGCCCCCTTTATAACCTGTTGTCCTAAGGCCGCGAATTTTTCACGGACTATAAGCTTAGAAGATATGATATTGTATGAAAATTAAATGAATTATTGATAAATAAATAATTAAAAAAAATATTGGCCTTATTTCCTAATGTGTGTCGGAGTTTTTTTGACAATGTATATCAGACCGCACATGGGAGCTTTTAAAAACGCTTCAGTGGATATTTTTAACGGATGTAAAAGCACCGTGAATTATGATAATGGATCGACATTTTAATGTTTTGTTTGGAGTGGCTCAAAGCGACAATCTATGTTATTATTAAAAAAAAAAATTGTACTTATGGATAAAGAATGACCTCCTTTCAATATCTGGCTAATGATATGCCGTTAAAATTGAATAGTTGCGATTTGGTAGTTGTGGGTTGGTGTTGGTGGTGGACAAACTTAACTCCATGAGACTTTTAGTCTATCTTCTATACACAACTTACACCAAATGACTAAAATAGTAGTAGTAACAGTTTTAGACGTAGAGTAGAAGTAGTAGTAGTCGTAGTCATTAGGAAAATGAAAGGATTTGATAGATGAATGAACAAATGGTGATCTTTTGTATGAAAATGTATAAAATAATGATGTGATTTATAAACAAAACCGAGAGAAGACAACTACAAAGCAAAACAAAATTTAAAATACATAAAAAACGACAAACTTTAACTAAACCGAAATAGTTTTTATGCGAAAAACCATTAATAGAAGGAAAAGTAAGTAAGTGAGTGAGTGAGTCTGTAATTTCAAGTAATTTTCGTATATTTTCTTCGTTAAAATATTTATGGTGGAAAATATTTAATGGTAGTCGTCGCACAGTTGATTTTTATTTTAAAATGAAGCTGAAATTGTAACAAAAAAAAACTAATAATATATCAAATCATGTGTCAAAAAAGACACATAACTTAGACATTGATCAAAATTATGCCCGCTGAGACCGAGAGATAGTTAAACTTAAAAAAAAGACATTAAATAATCGACAAAATAAATAAACTTAATTATATTATTGAAGCAAGTCACTTACTTCAATCTAAAAAAAAATTAACTATGAATGAGCCATCTAAAGAAATGAATGAAATGAAAAAGTTAATCCACTTCTTTACTTTGACAGTGCTCGAAAGATTATAAGGACTGCTTTAATGCAGATTATAAAAATATTCCCATTTTCTAAAAAAAATCTACGGGTTGGTCAAGGCTTTTAAGTTAATTCTTACTTGACACTCAAAATAACGACAAACATCTAGTCGTCAACTACATGTTATCAAGGAGGGCATTTTACAATTTTCTTTATTTTACTATAAACTAATAACGCTCCTGGTAGGTTTTGAACTTTATATTCAATTAATTATGCTTTATGTAAGTTTTATTTAATTTTGAATATCAATTTCACTAGAGACATGATTCTAGTGTGGGATGACTTTATAATGTAAAAGATTGCCAACGAAAAATATTTTACAATTTTTTTTTTTTGTAAAACAAAGAAGTGACATCTCAAATGGGAAACCAGAAATATGCTCTTAAAAACGTGATTTATGCGCATTAAATATGCAGAATAAACTTGAAAATATGACCTGAAAATTGCTAAAAAAAAAAAATATTCCCCAAATCATTTGAAAACAAAATATTCAACAATTTTATAACAGTTATTATCTAGATATTAACACCCATATAAGATTTTTTGTCTTATAGGGCCCATACACAATACCATCATGATTGTACAATCGAGTGATTGTGCAATTAAGCTTGAAGCACACACCACACCAGCATGCTGGTACAAAATTCATTTTTTACCAAAAATTGTGTGGAAAAGGTTGTAATGAATAACGATAAAATTTGTGCTGCTGTTATTATTGCTAGTATCCTAAAACGAATAAGGAGTAAAAAAAACGTGTTCTCCCGAAAATATTTTTTCTTTGGCATTCATGTTTTAAATTTTGCATTTTTTGATGTTTATGCCTTGACGATTTAACATTTATGAGCTAACTTTACAGCACACGATACAATCATGCTGGTGCAATCAAAAAAATATCAAACTATTTTTGATATAGCACCATCAGCTGGTACAATCACACCACAAGCTCATACACGGCCAATCAGCTGGCACAATCACTTAATTGCACAATCATGATGGTGTTGTGTATGGGCCCTATTAAAGGGATTTTAGGGACGGTCGCTAAATTGTTAATTAATGCTAACATTTAAAATAAAGTTAAAGCTATTTATAGATGGAAAACTTTGGGCAAATGTGAATCTTTTTTTGGGGCGAATTTAATCTAAATACACGAGTATTCATTTAATCGGGCTTTTGCTTTAATCGGTTTATCGCTCGATTAATTAACCGAGGTTTTGGTTTAATCGGTTAAAAATCGGTTAATTTTGTTTTTGATCGGTTAACCGAATAATAAAGTTTTTAATATTAATAAGGTAATTTCAATAAATAAAAATTCATAAATTTTTTATTATTAAGAGTTTATGAGTAAAAAAAACAAGAATACAAATTCTTGAATTAAAACGAGCAAAAAAAAATAACTCATAAATATGGTTTATGAACTTTTAAATTAATACATAATCAGGGGTGTTCTGGAAATCGAAAACTTAAAACACAAGAATTTTGAACGTATTTTTTTAATAAGATTTCTTTAATAAAAGAATTTTATGACAAATATTTCTCTATTAAACAGAATTTTATAACAAAATTATAAAAAAAGACAAAAAGTGTATTAAAAACAACTTTCAAGTTCTTGCGTTTTGCGTTTTCGATTTAAATTTTTATGGAAAAAACTTTTGGTTTAAATGTTTAGGATTAAAGCGATAATTTTCTTTAGTTTTGAGTAAACTTGACATGGAAAAAATTCATTCACTCATCGTGGATGTTAGAAGAATTGAAAGTAGCCCATAATACAGAATATCTAATTTCTCAGTCCTTCTCCTGGATTTCTCTAAACATATAAAATCTTTTGTTTAAATATTCTTCCTGTTTTATTTTTTAAAAATTTTTAACAATAAAAGTTAAAGTAAATTTTTGAAATAAACTGGTTTAATCGTTAATCGAAAATAGACAATTTTAAATTAACCGATCAGTTAAACGGGTTGTAATTAATCGGTTAACCGATTAACGATTAACCGAATGAATGCCCTACTAAATACCAACATAATTAGATGGTTTATGGACACAAAGAGTATAATTTGGAAAGAAGTTTTTATGAGGAATATGTAAAATTATAGACCGATTCTCACCGCTTACATAGACTTTGTCCTTAGTACAAATTAAATGTACATATTTACCAAATTTGGTCAAATTATCCACAAGATTTCAACTTGTACTTCGCGAACAAAATTAACATTTACAGGCAACCAGCCAGACGGACGGATGGGTATCGTTAGATCACTTTAAAAAGTGATTCTAAATCAATCGGTATACTTAGAGATTGGTCCAGATTTCTATGTGTGTAATCATCACTAAAAACGTATATAACACTGTGCGACAAATGGTAGGGGTCAGTGATCGGGAAGGGTTCAAACTACCGGGGAAAGTTATATTGGTAAAAAAGAACCCTGCGGGAAATTTGTGTTAATTGGTCCGACAGACTGATCCTGGGATTTGTGAAAATAGAACAAGTACAAAAAGATGGACTCATTACCAGTGAAAGAAGAACCAATTCCTTGAAATTGTTTGGTACTTTCTAAAATTTGGTTCTTGAATTTAATTCGAGGACTTGTTTTATTGAAATAATACTACATTGAATTAAAATAATACTACATTATAGTAACTGACACTAAGCACGTTCACTGAGAATAGATCTGTGACTGGTCATATGGTGTCAATTGACCCCCTCCAATGACAACCCCATGTAAAAGTGATAGGTCTTATTCATATAAAGTGTTAGAACAAGAACCGGTCCCTACCAACAAAGACCTATCACGGGACACCTTTGGTGTCAGTTCGCTTCCCTCTAGGGAAGTTATACGTGTCCCGGCGTTTCGCTGGGTCACGTCTAGGAATAGAGATATATAGATTTGAAAAATGGGCTGTCGCATAGTATAATTGATTCTACCTTAATGTTTCCTTATATATAAAATTAAATAATTTAAAATAACATTTATCTTCAATATCAACCTGATTTTTCTTACAATTTTCGAGTACAAATTAAAAGTAGATCGCGAAAATGAAGCAAAACGTTGGGTATGCTGCAAAAAAGCGCTTTTCACTAAATAATGCAAAAAAAAAAATGCTGCAAACGGTAAAATATGCAAAAATATACACTAACAAATCGATGCCAAAATTCATAAAAAGCTCTAAAATGGATAAATTGTTTCTGCCTTCATTGGTCGCCCAAGGAAAAACATGCATTTGCATATTTTTGGTTTCCCTTCTGGTAATGTTTTGACATCGACTAACAGTTCTGGGAATCATTGCACAGAAAAAAATTCCCCAAAATGGTTCACCAATTAAAGCATTAATCCAAAATTAAAGCCGTTTTAATTACAAATTTAATCAAATGAATTAAACGTTTAATCAAAAAAATTAAACGTTTAATTGATACTTTTAATTTGCTTAATTGTGCAATTTTATTTATTTTGTTTTATTAATATCACAATTTTTTTAATTGAAATAAAGTTTTTTTTTCCATGTAATAATATGGTTATGGCTTCTTGAAGGAGGACTAATTACACCATAATATGATTGTCGGAAAACACAAACGCTAATAGAGTTTGTGTAGAAAATCATTAAATAATAACAAATAACGTTTTCCTGTTTGTCATCTTTCGAACAGAAAAATAATGTTGTTTTTTTTTTATTCCGTTCGGTTTAAAAAAAAAAAGCCACAAACTTTATTGTGTTCGGCTCAGCTCACTAATGTTCATTCGTTTCTGTTGTACGCAGTGCCCTTTTAGCTGGTAAAAAACAAGCATTTTTTACAAAAAGCAATTACACATACGAAAAAAACAAAAAGCTAGCAAAATAATTTTACAAAATACACACACAAAATGTTCGTGCAGCAATTGTTGCTAAAATGTTTGTTTATTCATAACTTTATCAATGTTAAAAAAAAAACATTATATAACATTAGAATATAAGTTTTGTCTACAGAATCACTACAATTGTTCTTTTTTTTTAAAGGAAAAACTGAAAACAATGTTTGGCACATTTTTGAAAATAGTTACGAACGGTTTTAAGGGTTGAGTTCGTCTACACAAACACTAAAAAAAATAGATATGTGTGTAAGCCGAACACTAAATAATGTTTTGTTTATTTTCGGACACTGGTTAAGAATGTTTTTCCGGGTCTGAAAGTTTAATCAGCTTTGTGGGAAGCTAAAGGCTTCAATAACCTTGAAAATAAGCAGATTACATACTTGAAAGATCAATCAAAAGCTAGTTTGTAGTTTATGTACTTAAGAATATGTAAATTACATTTCGTTATCAGTCTTTTATTTTAATTACTTAGCTCAGTTGCTAAGGTAGTTTGTATTTTGTTCTTATTATTGTCTATGAAGTAATTAAGATGTCTGATAATAATATATAATACGCATTGTTCTTAATAAAAATAAATTAAGCAACATGATTTGATTATTTTTAATTTCTTAGCTAAATCACCACTTGTGCTTTTGAAAATAAGTAAGTTCAATTATGAAACGCAGTGTACATAAACATTACAGTGTAACCGATTTGAAAAATAAAGGTTTAACAATTTTAATTTAATGATCAATTTGATTACAACTACATTATCCTATGTACAACTGTATTTAAACTCTTCAAAACTTTGCTAATCTATAAAATTTACTTGAAAAATGTTCACGCTCAACCTAATTAAAATGCTCCTTTTTGAAAGCGAAATGGCATTTCAATCAAACGTTTGATCATAAAATTGTGGTTTTTCGGCTAAGTTTTTTTTCTTTTTTAATTTCGCCGATCATTTGTATTTGTGACTTACAAATAAATGCAGTCACAATCGATTAAACATCATATAGACAAGAAAAATTGCCAACCAAATAATAAAAAAAAACCAACAATGACGGCGACAACAACAATATCAAAATATTAACAACATTCAACTAAAATAGTAAATTCGAGTCTAATGTGGAAAAAAGACTGAATTAATCGTATTTTCTTCTTTTTTGCATTACAACAGTAAGGATATACTGTGTAGGACAAAATATGCGATAAATTCAGAAAGTCAAAAACCACTACTACTTCTGAATCGCACATTAAAGGAGAAAATGTAAACTTTCCACAAATGATTCTTTGTTTGCGCTAAATTCTACATTTTTAAAGCTAAAAAAGTTTTGTTTTATTTTGCATATTAAATTATTTCTTTGGCAATTCAATCAGAGTTGCTATTGTTCGACCTTTTCAATTTTAAATAAATATTAAATAACTCGAACTCCAGGCCAGTGTTTTTTTTAACAATACAAATTTTCAATGTGATATTTTTTCAGCTGATTTTTGTTTACAAGCCATTTTTTTTCATTAATTATTTATTATGCTCGTAATATGAAAAAACAATACAATTTATATTGATTTGTCATTTTGACGTTTTCACAAATTTTTTTTAATATTGTTAAACAACAGGCTGCTCACAACAGTACCATTTAGCCTAAAATAGTACTTTAGTACTAAGCACTTTAGAACGTTTTGTTAATTGTGTTAGAAACCCTATTTGTACTTTATGAATTAATAAATTATTTCTTTTATCTTAGTAGTTTTTTTAAAAAACATGATCAAGTCTTCTTTGAAATTTATATTAATTTGTTCTTCGTTTTATACTTCATTATTTGTTAATTATAATTTTCTATCTTAAATAAAGGTAATATAATTTTATTCCTGACAACGTTATTTTAATTTTAAATAAAAGAACAAGTTTAGAACGTTCTTTTAGATCAGAAGTGGGATACACTAAATTTAAATTTTAAATACTTTTTACGGGAACAAAGATAAAAGCAAACGGTGTCAGACAAGATGAGGAAACTTCTTTCTTTAAAAGTTGATGAGCTGAAACAATTACTTCGTGAGCGAGAATTACCAACAACGGGCACAAAAACGGAATTAATTGTGCGTTTAACGGAAATTCTTGGTACAGATGAAATTGCAGAGAGTGGTGAGAATAACGACGTTTGCGAAGAAACGTCTTCGACAAGCACCTCAACGAATATACAACGCCAAAACGAAAATGCTTTAGGGAGTATTTCTCGAAATGACGCCAATTGTTTAGACCTGCAACGTCAGGTAAACGAGTTAAAGGAAATGATAAAAAACGTAATGATCATTTTTCAATCAAACACACAACGTAACAACGAAGAGCAAAATGTGCCACAAAATGTAAATATACAACATGTAACAACAGGAATTGAAAGGCAGAATACGGGTTGTGATCCAAATAACAGCGGCAATTCAAATGTAAGTAATGATTTACATGTTTCTCAGGTTGCACGATTTCCAAATAGTTGTTCTGTGAGGGAGATTGCTGAAACAATCCCTGAGTTTGATCCGACTAATGAAATGTCGTTGTCGGCTGAACAATTTATTGAAAGAGTGAATAGTGCTATACGAGCTTACAACTGGGATGAAAAATGCTTAATGCTGGCAATCTATAGCAGAATGAAAGGTGTTGCTCGTCTATGGCTGGATTCTTTACAGACACTACATTCAAGATGGAATATTTTCGCAACAGAATTACGAAACGAATTTGGATCGACTCATGATGAAGCAGACGTACATTTCAAAATGGTTAATGCTGTAAGAAGAGGTGAAGAAAGCGTAACAGATTACTGTTTTCGAATGTGTGCCCTTGGTAAACGACATGGATTGAGTGAAACTTCAATTGTTAAATACACGAGAGAGGGACTTAGAAGTTGTGACCTACAGATAGCTATAGCGGCTCATAAGATAAACACGGTAAGACAACTACGTGAAATTGTACACGAATATGAAAGAAATATACCTGATAAGCGGTTAGTAAAATCTATCGAAAGTAAAACAAAAATAAACAACACTGATATCGTAAATAAAAATACAAATACGGTCAATAGTACAACTAAACTAAGTACGAGATCTAGTAAAGAAATAAAGTGTTTTAATTGCAACGAGGTAGGACACATATCTACAAACTGCTTAAAACCTCAACGCCGACCACGATGTACAAAATGTAGTAAGGTTCACCCGAAGAACGAAATTGAGTGTAGACAAAATACTACTGTACGGAATATGTTTTGCAGTAATGACGAACATTTCAAAATAAAAGTGAATTTGGGAGATAAGATATTAAACGCTTTTATAGATACCGGAAGTCAGTGTAGTTTGATTAGGAAATCAGTTTGTGATCAAATTGATTGTAATCGAGAAATGTGTAATATGAGAATTTCTGGTATTTGTGGAGGAATACGTGTTGCTAGTGAAAAGATTTCGGTGAATTTGAAGATTAATGAAGTCCTATTACCAATTACATTATATGTAGTCGAAGATGAATTGTTATTAACTGACGTTTTAATTGGGCAAGATAATTTTGCGAATGGTGACGTAAAATTGACAATACAGAATGGTAATGTGAATATTGAAAATAATGATGAACAAAAACTTATTGTCAATCAAGTAGAAATTAGTAACACTAAATATGAAAATGCTAATAAGATGATAATTTGTTATAAAATTAGCAAGGAGATGATAAAGTGTGAATTGAAAGATGATTATGTTAAAGAGAGTTTAATTGAATTGCTTCAAAATAATGAGTCTGTATTTGCATATAGTTTACAAAATCTCGGAAAAACTGATTTGGTTGAAATGAAGATTAAATTGACAGGTACAAAAATCATAACACAAGCACCATATCGGGTCCCCGAATCGAAAAAAGTCGTTATTTCAAGTATGATTAACGAACTTTTAGAAAACGATATAATCACACGATCCGAAAGTGAATATGCTAGTCCTGTGGTATTACAGAAAAAGAAAAACGGAAGTGATCGGTTATGTGTTGATTACAGGCAGATTAACAAGTTGATGCCAAAAGAGAATTTTCCATCACCTCATATTGAAGAATGTTTGAATGAGGCAAAGAAATACAAATATTTTACCACACTAGATTTAAACAGTGGTTACTATCAAATCCCCATTGAGCCCGAAAGTCGTAAGTATACAGCTTTCATTACGACGGATGGCCTATTTGAATTTAAACGTATGCCATTTGGTTTAAAAAATGCGCCAATGGTTTTTCAGAGAATGATGTCGAAGATTCAGGAACGTGCAGGTAAAGACAATATGATCCACTATATGGATGACATTCTTATTGGCAGCAATACTTTGGACGAGATGTTTATAAAACTTCAAACAGTTTTGAATGTACTTAAAGACGTTAATTTGACTTTGAATATAAAGAAATGTGAATTCCTTAAAACGACAATTGATTTCCTTGGACATCAATTAACTCCAGAAGGTATTCGACCTGGTGAAGTAAAATCAAAAGCTGTCATGAATTTTAAACGTCCTACTAATGTTACGGAAGTACGTAAGTTTCTTGGTTTAAGCGGATATTTTCGTAAATTTATACCAGGCTATTCACTAATATCGGAACCTATAAGGCGACTGTTGCGTAAAGAGCAAACATTCAATTGGACCGATGAACAAGAAGAAGCATTTAACAACTTAAAATCTAAATTGTCAACTCAACCTGTAATGACAGCTTTCCGTTTGGATGCTGAACATGAAATACATACTGATGCAAGTTCTATAGGCTTAGCGGGTGTACTGCTGCAGCGAGATGGAAACGAACTGAAACCTGTAGCTTACTATAGCCGTTCAGCAAGTGAAGTAGAGAAGAATTACCACAGTTACGAATTGGAAACTTTAGCAGTAGTTGAAACATTGGAAAGATTCCGTTATTACATATATGGTAAACCAGTAAAAGTAGTGACTGATTGCAGTGCAGTCAAGTCAGCTATGTCCAAACGAGAGTTAATTCCACGTATAGCTCGTTGGTGGTTGAGGATACAGGACTTTGATATTAATATTGAACATCGGCAGGGTCAACGTATGGAACATGTCGATGCTCTAAGTCGAGCTCCAAATGAACCTCCAAGTGATACTGATGTTGCCACACTTAGAGTGGACAAAGTATATCTGCACAATGATGATTGGTTGTACGGAATGCAGATTCAAGACAGTGCAATAAAAGAAATCATTAGGAAACTAGAGGCGAAAGATAAGATGATAGTTAAAGAATATTGCATCGAAAACGGTAGACTATTCAGAAAATACAATGAAAAGAAGTTGTGGGTGGTTCCGAAGTCATTAAGGTGGAGAGTTGTTGAAGATTGCCATGATAAACAAGGACACCTTGGTCTTGAGAAATCGATGATAAAACTTTTAAGCTATGTGTGGTTCCCAAGGATGAGAAATTTCGTGAAATCCTATATTGGAGCTTGTGTTGAGTGCACATACAACAAACAAAAGGGTGGTCGCTTTGAAGGTGAATACCATTTTAGTGAGATAGAACCACTACCATTTCATACGATTCATTTGGATCACTTGGGGACCATTTCCGAAAAGTAGCAATCGTAACGAGTATATTTTAGTTATAGTTGACTCGTTTACCAAATTCACAATTATAAAAGCCGTGAAAAGTACAAAAACTAAACATGTTATCGATGTTCTAAATGAATTCTCTAGTTACTTTGGGGTACCAGTACGCTTAATAACTGATAGAGGAACATCGTTCACATCAAAAGATTTTGAAAAATATTGTTCAGATAACGACATAAAACATGTTCTAAACGCTGTAAAAACTCCTCGTGCTAACGGGCACGCAGAACGAACAAATAGGACTTTGCTTTCTATGCTGTTAACTACAACTCAAAATGATAAACGTTGGGATGATCACTTGATGAACATTCAATGGTCTTTAAACACTATGGTAAACAAAACATCTGGTAAAAGTCCACATGAGTTATTGTTTTGTTATTCACCACGAGATATTTTACACAACAAAATATTATTGGCTGTTCATAATGATGCTGTTCTAACTGAGGAAGAGATGCAGAAGGTAAGAGAAGAAGCTTCTCAACGTATTAATGACCAGAAAAGAATTGATAAGAAACGATTTGATGATAAACGTGCAAAACCTCATATATACAAAGAAGGTGAACTTGTACTAGCCGAAAATGAACCTTCAAGCACTGGTTTCTCACGTAAATTGGAGCCACGTTACAAAGGCCCATTTATTGTTGCAAAAGTTATTGGTAATGATCGATATATGATTGAGGACATTCCAAATTCAAAACGCAAGTCACGTCAGTATTCGTCAATCTATGCTTCTGACCGATTAAAGCCGTGTTGGACGCTACCATCTTTATTTGATGATGATGATTTAGTAAGCTCTGATGATGACAGTTCGGGTCGGGACAGTCGAAGCGAGGTCGCTTCAAATGCAGGAAAGCCGACTGTTAGAAACCCTATTTGTACTTTATGAATTAATAAATTATTTCTTTTATCTTAGTAGTTTTTTTAAAAAACATGATCAAGTCTTCTTTGAAATTTATATTAATTTGTTCTTCGTTTTATACTTCATTATTTGTTAATTATAATTTTCTATCTTAAATAAAGGTAATATAATTTTATTCCTGACAACGTTATTTTAATTTTAAATAAAAGAACAAGTTTAGAACGTTCTTTTAATTGGCTAACTGTTGTTTACACTTACGACCTAATCTCATAGTGGTCTTTGCCCCTGGGTGACAAACATTGCTTTTACCAACTACCCCTGTGTGTGAGCGCCAGCACACACATGAACTAATTTTGAGTGTACAATTCGACAGAATTACACACTCGCCCCTTGTTTAGGATCAGAAGCTATTAACCCTCCACTGCTTTAGAAATAGCCAGCAACATTTGTTATATAGCAACAGCACATAGGGAGCAGAGAATGACAACAAGTACCCATAAGAAAAATATACCCACGCTTTCGTTATTGTGCATACACATATTTTTAACATAAATAATAAAAACAGCTATGGTTGTGTGTTGCAAAAAGTATGGTTATTACTTATACTTATGCACGGCAATATCTTCACGCAGCCACATTCAGTAAACGAAAATACTACATGAATATTATGCAGATGTTATTTAATACCCATGAATGTGTTTTGGTTATCTGCCATACACATAAAATATCCATGTTTAAAAAAATACCTTCAGTATTTTTGGCACTTCTGTTAAAAACTGAAAAAAATTTTTTTTTAGCAAAAATGTGCTTCGATCACTGGGCAGGTATGGGACTATGTACATATTATTTATGATACATAAAATAAATTTGTCCGTAACATTAGCAGTACCGATGTAAAACTACACATAAGCAATACATTTTTATAAAAAATAGGACAACGAGGGGCAATTTCTGCTCTCCGAAACTATCTGACAGATTTTAATGAAATTGAAATCATAGATTAACATTTATATAGACTATGCATTTTTTAAAAAATAGGATAGCGAGGGGAGATAGGGGGCAACATAGGCAAAACAAAAGGAAAAATGTGTTTTGTGTGCATGTATGTGTGGCAAAAAACCAAAAAAGTAAACAAAAATATACACGTATAAGGAAAATGTAAACAACTTTTGATATCGTTGAGGAAAAAACCAAATAAACATCTGGCTTCTTAAGCAGACCTATTGGATAGACCTTGGAACAATTGTTCAAAATCAAATCACACACATTCTTATGCTCTTGTGGTTAGTAGCGATTGTCGACTAAACGAGACAACGTCGTATGAACATGAGCTCGGGTGTATGACTGCGTCATTATTTTTTCAGATTTTATTTATTTTATTTTATTTATGATTAAAAATGCTTTTGGTAACATGTAATGCCTCTTTTGTCATTAAACATTTAAAACAATGAACAAAACTCATTTTTAAAAGGCATTTTTATATCTTTTATAGCACTTCTATGAAAAGTTTAGTGAAAAAAAAATCTTTTTCATTTTTATAAAGTATTTATCAAAAATAATTTATTTAAAAGTTTACTTTTTCTTTTATATTTAATTTATTTTCAAAACAAAAAAAAAATTACAAAATTTTTCACACCGTAAAAAAATAACTACAGTTCTTTTAAATTTCACAACTTTTCTCCCAGTGCACCTGTGGTTTTGTCAATGTATTGGTGAGAGAATTTAGTTTTGCGTATCACTGCTCTACGAAGTTTTTATTTTTGCATGTAAAAACCATGTACGCATCCGCACAATTATTTTGCACTTGTCGCTGTCACACTCACATAGCAACGATAGACGACACGTTATCCTATTTTTTTAAAAAAATACAAAGCTTATGTGTCTATATAAATGGGGATTTATCTATGTTTTAAACTTCATTAAAATCTGTTAGATAGTTTTGGAGAGGCATAAATTGCCCCCTATCTCCTTCCTAGTCCAATTTTTTTAAATACATAGCTTAAGTGTCTACATAAATATGGAAATATCTATTTATTTTTTAAATTTTATTAAGATCTGTTGGATAGTTTTGGAGAGGCATAAACTCTCTCTTTCTCCCCTCGTTATTCTATTTTTTTTTTAAATACATTTTAAATTTCATTAAGATCTGTTAGATAGTTTCGGAGAAGCAGAAATTGCCGCCAACCGCCTTTATTTGACTGAGCCCTAAACTATATATGAATACAGGAATTATAGTCCATTTATAAACCTCCAGGCAATCGCCAAAAAGTACTACCAACTAGCGTTTCTAGAGAGCAGTGCCTAATTTTGTTGATAGGAAAAGATCTAAGACTTTTGAAAATTTTAAGTTAAGCAGCTTTTATGTCTTGCTGTCAATTCCATACTTTCAAGTCGTGATAGAGTTTGTTGACATCATACTAGAAATAGTTCCCATTAATTTATAGCACTAAAGTCGTAATAGGTTTTAGTGCACATTTTCAGGGACAGCGTCGATGTTTATCTAACCTAAGGAGGTTGTATGATTGTTAAACGATTAGAAAGTACAAAATTACATTTTTAAATGTAGAAGAATTTACTTTGAAGGACCCATGACCTAGTCTACTGTTAAACTGTGGAAATGATCTCAACGTTTACTCATTTGGACTTTATACTCTACTGTGTTACTTGTTATAGGGATTTGTCAAGTATGACTTCCGAATCTTAAAAAAATGCTTAATATTTCATCTATTTTATTGGCAACTGTAACTAGCAGCTGCAAAACGCAACACAAAAACTTAACAATACCAAACGAAAAAAAAGTAATAATCATTTAGCCAAGTTAAGATCATAATCATTTAATTTGGTGATAATAAGAAACAAATCGTTAAAACAAGATCAAAGTGAAGGATCGTTGAAGTTAAAGATACAATACAAACAAACTAACCAACAAACGAATAAATAAATATCACATGAAAGTAATTTTTGTGTAATAATTTTAGTTTTGTTCGTTTTTTTATTATTTATTTCTTCATCTTCTCCAGCTGTAAAGTGTTAAATTGTGTGTATCAAAAAAAAAAAAACTTTAAGGATTTTCTTTAAGTTTCTAAGAAAAATAGCAAAAAAGTGAAAGTTTTGACACACAGCTAAACAAAACTACAACATCTACAAAAATATTCATAAATGAACAAGTGTAAATTAACTACAAAGAAATAAAAAATATTAAATAATTTTTACCACTCTTTGTCCATCAAATCAAATTACGAAAATCTTCCGAAAATACTCAAACACTCAAGCAAGAAAGAAAAAAGCGACAAGATGTATAAAAAACGCGAAAATGTAATACTAACAAACACCAAATTATAAAGAAACAAAATCTTATCCAGACAAGTGTAACATGAGGATTTTTTTGTTTTTTTTTTGTTTTATACATTCATTTATTTCTCTCTTTTTTTCAATTTACTTATTAAAAATTTCTTAATTAACATGATAGTTAAAGTTATAGGCTTCAATTTTTATTTGATAAAAGACAAAACAACCAGCTAAAAACAAAAAGGAAAGAAACATTTAGGAAAATACCATGTATGTATTTAAAAGTGTAGTGATAAATTTGACTGTCAAAATCATCTTTCAATTTCAAATCAAGCGCAACTCTTTTGCACAACAAAATTAAAAAAAAATCGTTAACATTACTTAAAATTGAAAGTTAAAATATACATGTAAACATTTATTACTACTTTTACATACATTTTATGCCTAGTGGAGACATTAATATACATATTTACATACATACATATTTTCATTTATACGAGCTTACATTAATACATACATACATATTATGTATATTCATTAAGCTAACGATTTAGCGTTTGTATGTTTCTATGAATTGAAAAGATGGATGTCTGGACATTATGCCAGATGTACGTACTTGTCTACAAGGTGATAAATAATATTTGAAACAATTTGAATTAGTTTTAAAAGGTTCTAGTGACACAAAATCGAATGGCTAAAATATAAGAAGCATAGAAGTGAACTAGACAGGACACAGGAAATTACATTTAAAGCAAAAACAAAATTCTAAAATTTGTTTGTTTGAATGTAGGCATGTATCAATGAGCATCGACAAGTAACTTCAACAATTCCTATGTTTATTGTAAAGCAAGCAGTGTTGCCACGACATTAAAAATTTTGTATGCAGAAAACATAATTATATTTTAAGTATTTTCCAAAACCAGCAAAAGAAATGTAGTACTGATGAAATTAGACTTTTATTAATTTATGTCAAAGTTATATTAAAACGTAAATTTCTATTTTTATAAAATTATACTTCTAATAACTATAATAAAATCTAATAATATTTTACGAAAGAGGTTTTTTATGAAAAGAATTAATTTTGGGATCTATTCTGTTCTTTTTTATGTTTCCAGCTCTGAGGCTGCGCTGCAGGCAGAAAATTAATTAAAATTCTTGATTCTTATTTAGACAACCGTGGATACCTTGCGGAGTCTTTTTTCCACCATATCATGATGTCGAAGTCATCTGTAAGGCTAACATTTTCGTTAGCATACTGATTGACGTCAGCCCTTAAATTTTAAACGCCTTAAAAATTCAACAGATAAACTTCTCAAAATCCTAATATGTATGAATGCGTTTACCATTCATATCTCATTTCTTAACCACGAATATGAATATAAGATTTATTTTGTTTTAGATATACGGTAACTTTTTGTGTTCTTATTAGGAACGATTAAAATAACAAGACGTATTTTAATTCGCATCCATTTTGTCATTGCTTTCAGATTTTCTTAAAATTAGTTTTTTCTTTTTAAATAAGAACGCAGATCTTTATATTCCAGAGATTTTTGTAAAGTAACCAATCGTTTTTCAATAAAATTTTGTTGAATTGTACTCAAACGCTGTTGAAAATATTACAAAAAAAATTCTGGCAACAAATATGAAAAAAATTAACAAATACAAAATGTTTGATGTTAATGATATAACTATGGGTGTATCAGGATATGTGCGAATATGGAACACAATAACACATGTATGAAATCAAATGCTCATGGATATACACAAGTATGCGAATAGAGTACTTTAATTTTTTTATACTCAGTGACTTGCTCTGGTACTGACGTTACACATCCTGGACGTCCATTTTTGGGCCACTTTTTTAGCATTGCTACACTGATAGAAAAATGCATCTTTGTATTGAATTGTGATAGCAATTTTATAGTCTATTTGTTTTTGCAAAATGTTGCATATTTTGGTGAAAATTCATATTTTTGCATATTTTGGTTTTATATGCATATTTTGACATTTTTGAGTGATTTTTTTTTAATTTCCATATTTTAAAAAGTTCTTAAGCAATTTTTTAAATACAAAAAAAATGTTAAAATCAATAAACAAATTCTTTTCCAGCTTTGCTTTAAATACAAGATTATTAAGATTGCGACAAAAAATCCTTTTAGTTAAAACCGATGCAGCACCTTAAATGGTTATGTGTGTGAAGTTAAATTTCGAAATTTATTGCATAACAGAGTTCTGTTAAAGCTCTAACATAGCACTGTTAACCATATAGAATTGTGATATATGTATTTCAATTGGAATTAAACCTACATTTATGGATCAAATGGACTTGAAAAAATATAGAGCTTAACACACATCCCGCTTATCAAAAACTTTTATTATTTTAGGTATATAATAGGACTTTTCATGTTTTTTTTAATTTTTAAATTTTACAATTTCTCTGGAATATTTTCCCGAATTCCAGGAAAACAGGAGGAGATGGGCGGATGAAATTAGATGGAATTTGCGGACAAAGTGGACCTTTATGAAAATTAATAATCAGAAGCTTAAAGGTGTTGCGTCTTTATACGAATTTTTCAATTTTTCCATATTTTTCAAATTTTGAACTTCACTGTTAGGTGAATTCCAGGAAAACGGGAGGAGATGAGCGGATGAAATTTGATGGAATTTGTGGACAAAATGAACCTTTATGAAAATTAATAATCAGAAGCTTAAAGGTGTTGCGTCTTTATACGAATTTTTCAATTTTTCCATATTTTCAAATTTTGAATTTCACTGTTAGATGAATTCCAGGAAAACGAGAGAAGATGGGCGGATGAAATTTTATGGACTTTGTGCACAAAGTGGACCTATATGAAAATTAATTATCAAAAGCTTAAAGGTGTTGCGTTTTTATACGAATTTTTCAATTTCTCCATATTTTCAAATTTTGAATTTCCCTGTTATATGAATTCCAGGAAAACGGGAGGAGATGAGCGGATGAAATTTGATGGAATTTGTGGACAAAATGAACCTTTATGAAAATTAATAATCAGAAGCTTAAAGGTGTTGCGTCCTTATACGAATTTTTCAATTTTTCCATATTTTTCAAATTTTGAACTTCACTGTTAGGTGAATTCCAGGAAAACGGGAGGAGATGAGCGGATGAAATTTGATGGAATTTGTGGACAAAATGAACCTTTATGAAAATTAATAATCAGAAGCTTAAAGGTGTTGCGTCTTTATACGAATTTTTCAATTTTTCCATATTTTCAAATTTTGAATTTCACTGTTAGATGAATTCCAGGAAAACGAGAGAAGATGGGCGGATGAAATTTTATGGACTTTGTGCACAAAGTGGACCTATATGAAAATTAATTATCAAAAGCTTAAAGGTGTTGCGTTTTTATACGAATTTTTCAATTTCTCCATATTTTCAAATTTTGAATTTCCCTGTTATATGAATTCCAGGAAAACGGGAGGAGATGAGCGGATGAAATTTGATGGAATTTGTGGACAAAATGAACCTTTATGAAAATTAATAATCAGAAGCTTAAAGGTGTTGCGTCCTTATACGAATTTTTCAATTTTTCCATATTTTTCAAATTTTGAACTTCACTGTTAGGTGAATTCCAGGAAAACGGGAGGAGATGAGCGGATGAAATTTGATGGAATTTGTGGACAAAGTGAACCTTTATGAAAATTAATTATCAGAAGCTTAAAGGTGTTGCGTCTTTATACGAATTTTGTGGATATCTCGAGCAAATTTTTGAAATTCACACCTTTACTTAATTGTGAATAAAAGCGAAACGCGTTCATCGATTTTTATGATTTATGTGTCATTTTGTTCATAGGTTATGCAACTTTACGTGAAAGTAATGGGACTTGACGCTTCTTTACCGTTTTGGATTTTTTATGAATTAAAAATAAAAAATTTTAATTTTTTGGGCAAAAAATATTTTTTTTCTTTATACATTTATTTATAACTGCGAAACTGTTGCTTATGTAGCGAAACGTTGTATGAACAGTTTTAAGGAATTGTAGTTCTTAATTTTTTAATTTTTTTCAGCTTATTCGGACTAGTGGTTCTTGAGTTATGATAAACAAAAGAGCATAAAACGTGACAAGTGCCAATACGATACTTACAAGGAGTCGCGATCGAACTGTCATGACAGATAGACGTATAGCGGTGTTTAAATTTCTTTATCGTTTGTTCTTTGTCAATTTTTTTTACATATTTATTTTTTTGTGTAAAATTTTTGTTAATAAATTCCAAGAGAAATAGACTCTATATCAAAAACCAAACCTTATTTAATGATGAGTGAGCATAATGCTCTGCACTCGTCAAAAAACAATGACAAAAATAATACAAATAACGTGTCTATTGAGGCAACAACAATAGAAAATTTAAGAAAAAGAAAAAATGTTACAACACTAGAATCAGTGTCTAAACATTTAAAAAATAACTACTGGGCACTGCTTGCCGATGGTAAAAATTGTGATAATGAAATTATACAAAAATTTAAAAAACATGTGCAAGGGAGAGAAGATCCCACAACATCAAAAAATGCGATTGCTATTAATTCTCCTTTTGGGGAAAACAACAACAATATTAATACCATCAATATTAATACCAACAATAAAAATACCAACAATGCAAACTCAACAGAAGTTCATCAAAACAAAAATAAAAAAACACCACCGTTGTATGTGGTTGATGTAGACTCAAACTCTCTTATAGAATTCGTTAAAAATGGATTACATATAAATGAGTTTAAGATAAGAGAATTTAGTAATAATAAAATTCAAATACTAACCTCATCCATAGAGGACTACTCTAAAATAAGAGCATATTTGCTTGAGGCGAAAACAAAATTTTACACCTTCACACCAAAAAATTTAAAAAATAAAGCTGTTTTGCTAAAGGGCTTAACTGCCAATATGAATACTACAGAAATACTAACTGAGTTAAAAAAATTCGAAAATGATAATCTAAAATTCATCAAAGTAAGTCCCTTTACAACTAAAAGGGCTGATGCTAACGGGTATAATCTACCAATTTATATGGTTCAAATAGGTGGTGATTGTAAAATTAATGAGCTTAAAGCAATTAAGGGGCTTTTATATCGCTGTATCCGCTGGGAAGGTCTTAGAAAAGCTGAAATAACACAATGCAGAAATTGCCAAAGCTTTCAACACAGCGAATCAAATTGCTACCTACCAAGTAGATGTGTTAAATGTAAAGATAAACACAAAATCGGAGAATGTTCCCTTAATAAAGTTCCTGAAAACGAAAGGCAGAAACTTTTCTGTGTGCTATGCAATAACTACGGGCATCCTGCTTCGTACAAAGGTTGTCCGAAATATAAGGAACTACAGCTAAAGCTACGTGCTAAAAAACAATTTTTAACCGATAAAAGAATTAAAAATTCCCCAATTACTGTTAATGATAGTTTAAGTTATGCTAATATGGTAAAAAATCAGTTTACGCCACAAAGTGGTAATACAAATAATGCAATTAATAGTATTTTAGAACAACTAAATAACTCTGTACAAGCCTTGGCTAATCAATTGGTTAATTTAAACAAACAATTACAATTGCAATCATCTAGAATAGACACACTATTCTCAATGATTGAAGGTTAAAATTGTTTTCTCATAATGGCTAAAACAATTGCAAAAGAAATTAATGTTATCCAAATAAATGTTAACTCTTTAATTCAATTAAGTAGAAGATATAATCTTAGTGTATTCTTAAATACTCATAATCCAGACTTAGTATTAATTAATGAAACGAAACTTAACTCGAAACATAAATTGAATTTTGAAAATTATTCTCTTATACGTAATGATAGAAAAGATGCTAAAATGGGGGGAGGGACAGCGATTCTAGTTAGAAAAGGTATAAAATTTAGCTATTTCAATAACAGAAACAATGCCTTTTTTAGGCACTTGGAAACAACTGTTATAAAAATACCATTATTTCCAAATAAGATGCTTTTCGTTATCTCAGCCTATTATCCCTCGGGAAATAACTGTGGTTTCTTTAAATCGGAACTCTTAAAACTTTATCAATCACTAAATCTTGAAAGTATGGAAAATTACTTTATCATGGCTGGGGACCTAAATGGAAAGCACACTAGTTGGAAAAATTCAATTTCAAATACTAAAGGGAATCATTTGAAAGAATGGATTGATGAAAACGAAATAAGATATAGATGCAAACTGTATGCGACATGTACGCCCTCATATCCACGGTCTAGATCGTTTTTAGATGTATGTATAATTGATTCAAGACTGTCAATTCATAAGGCCAATGATTCCATAAATTGCCTTGAGGCACTTGACTATGACAGCGACCACAACGCTGTTAAAATTAAAATATTAGGGGTTGAAAATGACCACCCAATCACATTCTTCATCGAATCTCATAAAACCAAATTAAATTTTAGGAAAACAAATTGGAATAAATTCCAAAATTGCTTAATAAGGGAGACGAATGAGAGTTTCATAATACCGGGTGACAGAAACTTGAGTAATACGGAAATAGACTTTTATTTACGTGAATTGAATGACTATATTATAAGGGCCATGGATATGTCAATCCCGAGGTATAAGTCACATGATTCAACTCAAAAATTCACTAATTCGATTATTAAGAAACTTCAGTCGGAAAAAAGTAAAATTGTGACCTTGTTAAAACGAGTTAATAGATTAGAAGTCTTTTTAACACAAACTGAACTTAATGTACTTAAAGCGAAACTAAAACTAATTAGAAAACTTTTAAACGATAATTTTGCGATTTCCGTAAACAATCATTTTCGGGACAAACTTAGGCAAATTAGTCCAAGAGACAGCTCTAACATGTTTAATGAAGTCAAGAAGCAGTTCAAAATGAAACAGCCTTCTGATTTAAATGTTCTCAGAATCCCTTTCGAAGATGAAAGATTATTAACGAACGCTGGTATTGACCCTATAGATTTAGAAAGGAAAATTGCAATAATAATTACTTAATTACCGAAGAAATACAAAAGTTAAATACAATTGGTGCATTTCTGGAATCGGTTCATTCTTTTAAGGAGATTGATCCAGATAACAACGTACATATAGAAGTAAATCATTGTTTCACTGAATTTTTAGAAGAGAAAAATCGGTACGAATGCAATGGCTCAACCATAACGACATTTTCAGCATCGAAAAGGGCAGACGATTTAAAAGAATCTCAGCTCGATAATTTTTTTATACCTAAAGATAAAGTTTTATCAATTTTTAAAAAGCTAAGGCCAAAACTATCAGCTGGAGTTGATAATATACCCAACATGATTCTGCGTAATATACCAGAAAACTTAATGTCGAAGTACGGAATACTTTTTAATAACATGTTAAATAATGCTTACTTTCCTCGTGCTTGGAAGCAAGCGAAGGTGATAATTTTACCTAAAAAAGATAAAGATACAAGCAATCCGAAAAATCTTCGGGCTATTAGCTTGCTTCCAAACATCAGCAAAGTATTTGAAGTCTGCATCAATATTAACATCGTAAAGTTTTGCGAGTACAAAAACATAGTTAATGAAAGACAATTCGGCTTCAAGTATAAACATTCAACGATACATGCAATTCATTTGCTTGTTTCAAATGTTCAATGGAACCTAAATAAATCGTTATATACTGGTGCCTGTTTAGTAGACTTCGAAAAAGCTTTCGATAGTATTTGGATACCAGGTCTAATATATAAATTATTGAAATATAAATTCCCATTACATTTTGTAATCCTTCTACATAATATGTTGAATAACAAAACCTTTTCCGTACATGATAGAGCAACCGTTGGAACGAAAAGATTCACAATTGTCAACGGGCTACAACAAGGAACCGTTAATTCCCCAATACTATTTAATTTATACCTTTTTGATATACTAGAGAAAATAGACAATATCATTGCTTTCGCAGACGACATTACTATCTTCCACGCCGATGACACAATTGAGAAAATCAATAGTGGGTTACAAAATAAGTTTTTAGCTATTGAAAAATATTCCAAAGATTGGCTTATGAAAATAAATTTGAACAAATGCGAGTGTATTCTTTTCAGGCCACCAGTTGGGAAATGTAACAGCAATATAAGAAGAAACTGGAAAACTTTTGGTATTAAATCAAGTAATAATGTTAATATAACTGTAAAACAAACTGTTAAATTATTAGGTATTCATTTAGATAAATTTCTGTACTTTAACAACCATATAAGCCAACAACTTATAAAGGCAAGAAAAGCATTTTTCATGTATAAAAAATTATTCTTTTCTAATTATATACAGTCAAGGGTTAAAATTATCATGTACCAGTCTTTAATAAGACCAATTCTATCATACGGTTGCCAAATATGGTTTAACATATCCCCCTCTTATATGGAGAAGATACGGATATTCGAAAGGAAATGCCTCAGGTGTTGCACCTCATTATACAGATCCAAGTGTAGTAATTACAAAAAATACATATCAAACCAAAGACTCTATGAAAAGGCAGAAATATCCAGATTTGATAATTTTATTGTTCATATTATAAGAGACCATATTGTAAACTGTGTAAATACTAACGAAAATAACCTACTCATGGCTCCCTACTATGTTTCTGGAGACTATATTTCTGAAACATTACAAAATGGTTATGTTCCACCTGAGGCTTTCCTTTTCCTCGATAAAAATGACTTTATCCAAAATAGAGATGGTATTCCTATACTTTATCATATTCACAGGCGAGCCAATATCAAAGCTATAAATTGTAATGAACTAACGTCTGAAAATTGTCGTTTTGACACAAGTATTTATTTGAATGATAAAAATATTAAACCTAATTTAAACCTTAAAAAATATTGGTGGCTTAGCTAATAGCTATTTTTTATATACTCTTATTTTAACCCTTGACCCTACTTTTTATCTTTACCAATATAAAAGTAAGTTTTTTTGCTAACCTTTTTGCTTACATTTTCTATGATCTTAGTATTTTTTCTTGTATTATGTATATAGTTATCTAATAGAAAAATAACTTTATTTAATAAATATTATACTTGAGAGCTCGTTAAAATGGGACTTTGTATATAGAAATAAGCTATATTTATACTTTTTGTTTATTTGAAGTTTGTAATTATATACTCATATCACTAAATAAACGTTTAAAAAAAAAAAAAAAAAAAAAAACGATACTTACAAACTTCAAATTAATTTTTAAATTATTATTTGGGCCACCTTGACCAAACTAATGATGCAGAAGTTTTTCTTTTTGGGTATTCTTTCATAAACAATTATCAGAATTGAGTTCCGAATCAATCACCTGAAAAATGTTGTGCTGTGTAATACTATTTATTTTAAAGGCACCGCATACATAATAGTGCTGCAAGGGGAAGAATAAAATAGTTACGCTATTAAAAAAAAAAATAAGAATTTTTGTCAAAAGTTACACTTCGAAATATTTCTTGAATAAATAGTTAATTTTTGTGATTTATAAAAACCTAAAACATATTTTTATTCCATATTTCAGTGATAATAGCACAACTGCAAATTAATTATTGAACAAAAGCATAGCATAACTTACTCTAAAGTTGCAAGCCTATGCCTATTGCATGAGAATTTAAAAGCATAAGCATACAGTACTTTTCATTTATAGTCACTACAGTTTTTAGTCACTTTATCGATATTTTCTAATTTATCTGTTTTTTTCTGCCGTTATAAGTCAATTGAATATAAATGATTGACGTGACGTGATAGTCCATTTAGCGATGTAAGCATATTTGCCATATATTCCATCTATAAGCGGCCATCAAATTCAAAAAGTATTTTTAAAAATATTTTTAAAAACCACTTATTTTTGGTAATAAACAATTCATTTTCTAACAACTTTTGAAACACAACTTTTGTAATATGCAACTTGATAATACGACTTTATTTCACGACAACTTTATTACAACTGACCTGTAAAAGACATGCTTCTTCTTGGCTTCTTAATTTGGCATTTGTAAGTCAACCACTGTTGATAGCAGGGATAAACTTAAGTGTAGGATTGAAACGCTTTTACATATATATGTATGTCCTTACTTAAACACTATTTAATCTATTAAAAATATCGAAATAATTAAAAGTTACTGGCTTTACATTTCCTGATTTAGCTCTTTTTAGCTCTATTTCAAACATGATTTAGCTTTATATTTTTTAAAAATCTGGTCACTGGTCGCACTGCTGACAACATTAAGCTGATAAGTGTTTCCCTATTGCTGTTACAGAAGAAGAAGAGCAGAGCTTTTCTTAATAAAGAGTACGATGATTATTTTTATATAACTTAAGGGGAAAAAGAGAAAATATCTGGTTGAGACAAGATCATTGCAAGAGTCCAAGGAATAGAAACTCAGTTGTCAATAGAATAATTTGGCTCTGGGCTAAAAGAATAGTCCAAATGGATTTAAACCTAATAAATTACTATTTCTTTGAAATTTCAAAAAGTATGCTGATTGCAGCAGATGTAAAATGTGTTCCTTTTACTCTTTGCCACATTGTATAAAACTATTTATCCATTGCTAGTGATTGAATATAGTTTATTAATAAATGGCAAATACAAACGAACCGTTGTAGTAGCAGTGTAGTACATTTAAGTTGAGTGTTAAAAATGATGTCCCCTTAATAAGTTAAGTCATTACGGTAACATAAGCAATTTATATGCATACAGTAAATATGCATATTTTGTTTGTTGCCTTTTTCACGCCATCAAACTGTAATAGTTTCTAGTTTTTTTTCACAAATTTAAGCATTATTGATTAATTTATTTTTCTTTGCAACAAATGTGGGTGTTTTGTAAGTGCAATTTTTAATAAATTGGAAATATGCAAAACAAATGAGGATGAACTGTAGCCTGCCCATTTTGTATGAAAAACAGAAAAATGGAGAGTAAGAAGGGGTAAATTCAAACTAATTGTTAAGTAGAAGAGAAAAAAATGAAAGCCAATCAATAATAATTACACTTATCCTTTAGCATAAGAAAATTAGAAAATTAAATCAGATTGAAAGCAAAAATAACAAGTAAGATTGCTATATTCGGATACGTCGAATCTAAGATACCCTTCACCTTGTTGCGATAAGAACGCACAGGTGGACATCGGTAAATTAATTTCGCTGTATAACTTTTATAGGGTTTAACATCAATATTATAGAAATCACCACTGGTGGAAAGGGTATAAAAAATCATGTAAGATACGTAATGAAAGAATATTAATGACTAATAGGGCTTAAGTTTAAATTTGGTTTTTATTAGAGCGGTAAAATGCAAAATGGAAACAAACGAAATAAAATTTACAGAACTTAAGCCATGTCTTAAAAACTGCCATACTGTGCTAACTTTTTGAAATTTATGAGCAGCATACACTGGCAAATCATCATAAACGTTTTAACCAGGGTTGTCAAATTTTTTTGGGCTCCATCGCCAAACCGGATGTCAGAAATCGCCAAACGTCAATTTTGTTCAATTTTCGTAACATTTAAAATAAAATTTAATTTTGCATACAAAAAAAAGATGTTATAATAAATCAGAAAAAATTGCCAAAAAACTGAGAAAAAATACATAATTCGTAGAAAGTACATTTTGTTAAGTTTCTGTTATTTTTTTTAAATAACATAAAATAGAGATCATTTATTCAGTTAAAAAAACTATCTACCTGTTTTTCATATTAATTTTCTATGCGAACGACAACGTTCGAAAACGTTGAACTGGCAGTAAAATTAAGTTGACAAGTCTATAAGATTATACACTTCGGCCTCGTGGATTTCATTACTGGTGTTCTGACCTGCATACATACTATTATAATTAAATAGTGACTGAACATAAAATTCACTTAAAATGCTAACAAAACAAAGATCATGTGAAAAAAATTGTTAGATTTTTTTTTAAATTAATAATGATAACAAACAAGACAATCTTTTAAAAAAAATCGCTAAAATAATATAAATGGTAAAAATAGCCAAATGAGTCAGTCGCCAATTATATGAAAAATCGAAAAAAAAAATCCCACCGCCAAACACGTTTTAAAATCGCCACGTTTGGCGGGAAATCGTCATATCTGACAGCCCTGGTTTGAACAAAGCTACCACATTAATCAAAATTTACTTTGAAAATCAATCATAGCTTTGTGCAACTTATACACAGAAAGATAAGCACTCGGGATAAATTGATTTTTTTATATTTTCCTTTAGGACGTGTCGTACTCAAAAATTCAAGTACGAATAACAAGATAACGTTCTTAAAACTATCCTAAATGGGATACACTTTTGAAAATCAAACTCGAAATTTCTTAAAATAAGTACAAAATTCTTAAACCAAGTACAAAAAGATTAAAGGCTCAGTTAGCCGGGAGTAACAGTAACCTTACCGTAAAAAAGTAAGGCCAATCTATTTCTTACAGATTGAGACGTAACATCAACTATAATCGTTCTAATTGCTTAAAATACAACAAAATGAATCAGCTGATTTCCAACGTTACTATTACTCCCGGCTAACTGAGCCTTAAAGTCTTCGTTGGTAGTGCCACTCTGAGAGTGAAATTACAAAGTGAGCGTTTTAATCTCATTTAACTTATCAGAGCTTGTTGTAGATACTACAATAACAAAAAACAAGTGGTTGAAATACCATAATCTAGACGAAAACAAATTATTTTCACTTGAGAACTCTTGCTTCTCATATACTTTATATTTTTAGTTAAATAAAGGGTTTTTTTAGAGTGTCACAACTTTCAGATCAAAGGCCTTAGAGCAGTCGATCCAAAGTAGAACTATTCTAAAAGATTGCGAAATAATAAAAGGAAACTCAATAGGCCATTTTATTTACAACAAACTAAAATCCTCTTTAAAAATCTAAAAAAAATTTCATATTAAAATTATAAAGTTATAGACCATTTACGCGCCTTCGTGTCTATTAGCTCTTTCTGTAGTTTAAAGCATAATCAAAACCCTAAAAACCTTTTAAATAAAACCAAAACTTAAAAAACACATTTTTTTAAGTTAAAGAGACCACAAAAATAACGACGTTACCAGAGTATTTAGATCGAAGAGACTCAGCTTTATATTCATAAGCCAGTAATTAAGATGTATAATGCAGAGATCTGTCAAATTGATCAACCATTACTTTGATTAAAAAATTTGTTTGATTAATCGCCAATTTCAAGTCAAACCCAAAGACTTTATATTAAATAACACCAATAAAAAATTTAAAAGACCAAGCAACTGTAAAAATAAAAAAACGTTACTGGAGAATTTCGATATAAGAAACTCAAAATGTATCCATCGACCAAAAAACTATGAATATTGGAACTTGGACGAGCATTAAAAGAATCTAATGGTGTTCTCTTTTCTACACAAATGAAAAGCTGCATGTATAAAATGTTTTGCCAGCACTGTAGTAATTATATTTTATATTTCACGAGAACAACACACAAGTTAAGAAAAAGTGGAATGCCCTGTTTTAAACACCTGACACAAAATTGTTATACATCATTATAAAGGGTGGTGCAACCATAATGCACGATGTTAATTCTGAGCCACACCTTAACGTCAAGTTATTTTCCCAACTTAATTTGACATTTTTTTGTTTTAGTGAACAATTGAACAATTGTTGAAGCTTCTTACGGAAATGGGCGTTCAAATTGATATGCGTTTCGTGCACTTCATCTTCAGCGACGAGGCACACTTTTACCTAATTGGATTCGTTAACAAACAAATTTAGAATTGCCGCATTTGGGCAAATGAGAATCCGCGAGTGATTGTTAAAGAAAAGCCTATGCATCTACAACGAGTGACTGTTTGGTCCGGTTTATGGGCTGGCGGCGTCATTGGGCCGTATTTCTTCGAAAATTAGGTCGGCCAAGCAGCTAACGTGAATGGTGTTCGCTATCGCAAGTTGATAACGGACTTCTTGTAACCGTTCCAACAGGATGGTCACTTGTCACACAACCAGCGAAACAATCGCTCTTTTGTGATCTCATGTAATTTACCTCCCTTTGACTTCTTTCTTTGGGGATATTTATCAGAAAAAGTGTACTTTAATAAGCCAAGAACAGTTCATGAGCTAAAGGCTGAGATAATTTGGCACATTAGCGACATTAAACCTCAATTATGTTTCAGAGTCATTGAAAATATGGACTATCGGATAGTGGTATTTCACCGAAGCCGTGGCGAGCATTTGGACGATCTTTTGTTTCACATACAATTATCATAGATACTTCTATCATAATAAAAAAATATTTATTTATTTATTTATTAATTGAATTGCTCCATACACAAGACTAAGAGTCTTATTTTGCAGCATGGAACTGAGAATATGTTAAACTTTAAATCATTAATTAATTAATAACTTAATAACTAACTACAATTTTTATATAAGTAATCAAAAAACAATTTAATTTAAACAATAAAACAATAAACAATAAAGAAAATAAAAATTAAGATAATTTAATTTAAATATTTAAAAAAGCATAAAACAATATATTTTAATAATCAAAAATTTAGATAATTTTATATATTTTAATCTCAAGTAATTATGTTTCAAAGTGCTATCCTGAAAACAGTTTAAAAATATTTTCCCTGAATTTTCGTGCGTTACTTAAAAGTTGCATGCTATATGGTATAGAATTCCAGAGAGATACTGCGAATATGTAGAAATGCCACTCAGAAATTAAACTTTTATACCCGAACGATCTAATTCTTTTCCCTCTGCTTATGTCAGAAATACAAAGTTTACCGTACAAGTGCTCAGGTTTGTGGGTATATATTATCTTATGTAAAAAAACTAAAACTCTCATGTTCAGCAGATTATCTAAGGAAAGGCCATAAAGCCGAGATGAATACAAAGAAACACTAGAACGCCTTTTAAGTCCATACACGTACCGTACAATATTGTTAAACGCAACGTTCAATTTCGCCTTACTAATCGCATCAGATTTAGCAAATAGCTCACAGCCATACAGTAACACTGACATCAAATAAGTTTTAGCAAGAAGCATTCTTATTCTTAAAGGTGTACAATGCTGGGTCCGCCAAAGAGTTCTAATCATTGAAAAGGTGCGACCACAAGCATAGTTAATGTGGTTCGACCACGTAAGAGTGTCATTGAAAAATATTCCAAGATTCTTAGCAGATTTTACTATTTCAATCTGCTGATTATTTATAAATATATTAGGTATAATATTAAGTTTATTTAGTCGCCTTTGAATAACTATGCATTTAGATTTTTTTGGATTTATTTCCAAGCCATTTGCCGTTGCCCACGTATAAATACGATGAAGTTGTTGATTAAGAGATATAATACACTGGTTGATTAAGGCATTATTACAACTGTTATAAAGTTGAACGTCATCCGCGTACATTCTTACATTACAATTCATTAGGACGCCTGGGAGGTCATTTGAATACAGTGAGAATAATAGTGGTCCAACAATGGACCCCTGAGGTACCCCTCTAGTTACAGGCAGTGCCCTGGATTTCCGTATTCCAGTTTCAACATACTGATACCTGTTACCCAAGTATGTGGACAATAACTGAGTAGCGGTCGAAGAGAAAATGAAAAAATGTTTAAGTTTGTAACAGAGAATGCTATGATCCACAGTATCAAACGCTTTTGAATGATCCAAAAGTATTAAAAATGTAGTCTTGCCATCATCAAGTTTCGCCCTAATCTCCTCCGTAACATCAACTAACGCTGTTATGCAGCTGTTTTTCTTTCTGAACCCAGATTGACGATCTGTTAGTAAGTTATTGTTATCCAAAAAACAAGTCATTTGGTTATGCATAATACGTTCAAATACTTTGGAGAGAAATGGAAGAATGGCTATTGGTCTAAAATCGGAACCAGTTTTAGGTATTGGAACTATTTTAGCTATTTTCCAGTTCGAGGGAAAGTAACTTGTGGTTAATATTTTGTTAAAGAAAAATGTAATAATAGGAAGAATTTGAGGTAAAAGAATCTTTAGAAACTTTGGATTAATCCCGTCCACTCCTATAGAGTTGGATTTTATAGACAATAGGCTAGATAAAACGTCACATTGGTCTACTGCAGCAAAAGAAAAAAAAAGAGCTAGAATTGTTATTCGAATGGTTATTGGTATAATAATTTTGATCTGCTTGCACAATAGGGATATTTAAAAACTTCTTATTGATTTCATCGGCATCAATTGGACATGGTTCTGGGTTCGTAGATTTACCGATACCAACTTCGCGTATCGTTTGCCATGTTCTTTTGGAGCCAATGGCCGAAGAAAATTTTTCAGCATAAAAAACGGATTTGGCCCTTTTAATCATTTTATTTGTTTTTCTTTTAGCAGTCAGATAATCCTCATGTAATGTTGTAGTTTTAAATCTTTTCCAACGTGCATACGCAAAATCTCTTTGATTCATATAATCTTTAATTTCAGAAGAAATCCAGGGTTTTTGTTTATTACCAATAATTTGTGTCCTTATTGGTACAGTTAGATCAAACAGATAATTTAGGCTTTGTTCTAGAAAAAGGAGTTGGTCATCTACCGAATATAAAAAATAAAAAATATTCCAATTGATTTTAAGAAATTCATCCCCGAGTAATTGAAATCAATATTCTTGAAATCTCGAAAAGTAATTCTCTCAACTGGTATTACAAGTTGGAAATTATAAATCATAAAAATTAGGCCATGTTTAGAGAAGCATGACGCAGATAATTGATCATAGAGCAGTATATTAGTTTCATTACTCACGAGAAAAAAATCCGAAAATGTTTTGTTTTATTTACAATTAACATCGTGCGTTTTAGTTGGACCACTCTTTAGCTCATTTAAAAACGCTTTTTATGTTATTTTCCGGCATTTCGTTTTTTAACCGATTCGCGTTTTCAAATAAATTTATGGGTTCGTTTCCAGTTTTAAATTTTTTTTCGAATTTTAGACATGTTTGCGATAGAAGCGATGATTTTCGTTGGTTTTGCAAACTTTTCCGAATTTTTGCAATTTTCGCGTAGCTTTGTTGCTCTTTGAGGCAATCGTCGTCATTATTAAAATAGCCGCATACGTAAACCGAAATCACCTATTTTACAGGGCACTATGAACTCTGCCGATTTTTACGGGGCGAAAAGTGCAATGCCATATGCCATTAGCAAGGGTGACTTTTTAAAATTAAACACGCTACCTTTTTAGAGAGCAAAACATTTTTAAGAAACGATCATCAAAATGCATATTTTACATAAAATGTCACAATTTTTGTAGAAAAGAAAACACCATTTTTAAAACTTTAAATATTTTCAACTAAACTGGGGCCAAAAAACACAGATTAGTTTATAGTAAATGCTTTTAAAGGAATGTTATTTTCTATAATTTTCTAGCATATACTCTAGGGGGTATTTGAAAACCAAATCAACAAATATTATTAGAAATAAAAACACATTTTTCCACTTAGTATTTTTTTTTAAGTTCAAGGTCATTTAATATTTAACAATAAACATTATTCAATATTTACTTTCGATTTACCTTAAAAATTAGACTGCTATTGGTTGTTTTTTCTTACTGAACTTCCACTCTAGAGACTCTATTAGTAAGAATTATTAAATATGCATTTGTCAAAAAATTACTATTAGTAATTTTTAGCTTTAGTACTATAAAAAAGTTACTGGATATTTGCTTTTCATTTTTTGCTACTTATTTGAAATCATTCAATATTTTTATGATTGATGGCATAAGTGCCATTATAAACATTAATTTTAAAATACTTTGTGTTTTTTCCTATAAAAAGTAAACAAAATTATGTATGCGTTTTTCTCTGGTCTTCCTTTCTTTTTGCAAATTATGATTGGGTAAATCTTTATAAATTGTATGATTTAAAAAGTTAAATGAATAAATTAAAAATTTATAAATTTGCTAAAAATTTTTAAAAGAAAATTATAATTTTTGAATTATATTTATGCTGGATACACAAAAATTATAATGAACTATGATGTATATTTTGTTGAATAATTTAACTAGGAAAAGTAAAAGTACTTTACAGCAATAAGAAGCAAAAAACATTACAAAATCAATAATAATAAGGTGTTTTTGGCGTTTGAATTTCTTTAAAAAAGTCACAATTTTTGATCGCAGGGGTCAAAAATTTCGCATGAACATGTTGTTTAATAAAACGAACAAATATCAATAAAAAACTCCATTTCGAAAATTTGTATACCTAGTTACGTCCTTTTGCATTTAAGGTGACGATATGTATGTATCTTGTAATTCTTTATGTACTTTTTTGCTTGTACTAAAAAAATTAACACGTTAGACAACTGGATATACTAAAACGATAAAAACGTGTTCTAAAGTTAAAAGTTGGCAGAATACGCCCGACTATAAACCACCTGGTATTACGTAACCTAAAAAATCACGAGATGTCATTGGTTGAAATCAATGTAGGAGAATAAACGATTTTTTTTTTTAAATTTTCAACATGTTAGTTTTTTGTTTTAATGACAAACTGCCGTATTCATACAAAATTAAAATAGATTTTAAAATGTATTTTTAGAAAAATTTTGACTTAAAACACATTTCAAATTTCTTTTATTTTTTATGAATATGGCAGAAAGAGTGCAAAACAAAATTTATTGACTTTTTACTTATCTGCATGCTTTAATTTACCGTTGCAATCGTACATTTGAGAACAAAAAAAATGCCAAAACGTAGGTATTTTGTGAATTTATTTTTCGCTTTAATTTCATAAATTGCTTTATATTTTGCATGGCATTTAAAAAAAAAACAAAACTTTATTTTTAACTTTATTAAAAAACATTTTTTTATTTTTCGAATTTATTCTATGAGCTAAATTTCAGTTATGTATTTTAAAAAGCTTTTTTGTAATAGTCCTATTCCTTTAATTTTTCAGAAATTACTTTATACACCACCAGACTATTATATTCTATTTTCTTGTTACATTTTACCTTAGCTTTCCTTTGGAAAGCAATGAGGTATATTGTATGTACAGAAAAATTTTACAATTATTAGACACCACCAGAATGTAATACATTCAATTTTTAAAGTATCACTATCCAGTGTGACACAAAGAATGCTGACGAAGGCCGTAGCGGGCCAGAAAACGCATGCTTAAAAAGGCCTACAATTCGGCGTCTTTAACCATTTTTGGTTTGTAAGGAGTTAGCAATGCTGTTCTTAAGCCAGCGTTGATCGACGAAGTCATCTGCTTAAATTCTCACATTTGTGCAAACTTTATGAACATGACGAAAACTGTTGTGGTATTTTATCCACAGTGTGATTAAAAGTACCAGAAAATTTAACCTAGTGACAGGTACCCCTAAAATGGTCTGCCTTATTATTTTACTATTTCTTTATTTTCTTAAATTAAACTAAATTGATACGACTGACCTCACATAAAAAAAAAATCAAAATACCATTAAACAAACTCAAATAAGTCCCATATCAAAATATTTTGAAATCGTAATCCACAAATTCGTTAAAATTAATTAAAATAAGAAACTAAATAAATATTTAATTATTATGAGTTACAAATACAATTACAAATTATATTCTAACTTAATTAACCAAGCAATAGTAACCAAGTAACTCGACCCCCGCGCTGATAGATTAGCTCACTACAAACAAGCCTACCGGGGCACCAGAGAAAATAAAGAAAAACCCCCGTTAGCATTATTAGAAGATGTAGAAAAAACATGACATTGACTTTAAAAACCTTAAAAAAAATACGAGGAATCTTTTATAAAGATTATTTTCTATAAATTTCCCACACTCAAGAGTTAAAAACAATAATGATTATACTTTTGGAAATCTACAATAGTTCAAGTGCTTTGTGTTGATAAGAATTCTAGTTTTAAGTATATGTTTTACCAGCAACAACAACAACAATACTGAAATAGTTTAATATAAATAAACATAATTAACGGATGTATGTATGTAGTTGGTTAAATAAAAATATGAAAAGAACGCAAAGTATGATGTATATAAAAGATGTGAAAAATATATAATTCAAATACTTTGTTTAAACAACAAAGATATCAAAAAAACACACAGAGAGACGAATTCAGAGTTAATAAATATAAAAAAATTTAATTTCTTTCAATTATGTATAACAAAGAACTTTAAAAATAATGAACGTGTCGAAGACAAACGAATTTTAAAACGAAATATTATTGAGCAAAACAATAGAACTTTTATTAACAAATGCTTAAATATTTTTAGAGTTTTTTTTCCTAGTATTCAATTTTCCCCTCTCCGAAAATGTAATGAGGAACACCCGAGAATTTTCTTTTAAAATAAATATTATCAAAATCACTTTATAAATTGTGGATTTTTTCTGCATTTCATTTGTCATTTCTCAACTTCGGACTAACTAAATTTGAACCATGGAAAGATACACAATCGAGCAACGCGTTAAAGTTTTTCAGGCTTATTAAGAAAATGGGCGTTCAAATCAAAATGCATATCGTTCACTTTGTGATTCAGTTATAAGGCACATTTTCACCTCAGGGGATTCGTCAATAAGTAGAATTACCGCATTTGGGCGAATGATAATCCAAGAGTGATTGTCAAAAACCGATGCACCCACAAAGAGTGACTGTTTGGTGCGGTTTTTGGGCTTGCGGCATCATCGGGCCGTATTTTTTCCAAAATGAGGCCGGCCAGGCAGTTACTGTGAATGGTGTTCGCAATCGTGAGATGATAACGAACTTTTTATGGCCCGAATCGGAAGATATGGATGTGGACGATATGTGGTTTCAACTGAACGGTGCCACTTGCCCCACAGCTAACGAAACAATGGCTCTTTTGCGCGACAAATTCAATGGCCATGTTAACTCACGTGGTGACGATGCCAATTGGCCGCCAAGATCATGTGACTTGACACCGTTGGACTTCTATCTTTAGGGTTTTTTGAGAGAAAAGGTGTACGTCGATAAGCCAGCAACAATTCAAGAGCTAAAGGATGAGATAATTCGGCACATTAACGACATAGAACCTTAATTATGCCTCGGCGTCATACAAAATTTGGACCATCGGATGGAGGTGTGCCGCCGAGGTCGCGGAGGCCATTTGGCCTATATTTTGTTCCATTCATAATTGAACCATACCAATATTATAATAATAAAAAAAATTACAATGTCTTCCTAAATAATTTGTGTTTATTCAAATCAACATTGGCCCTTAAAATTTAACCACTCTTTAGAAACTTAAAACTTCACTTGGATTGTAAAAACAACAATGTTAATTGTCTAATCGTTAAATACTGGTTCTTATAAGTTACAGTGATGGTCTTCGTAGGAGTTAAACTGCATTTAGGTTATTCTTAAATCATCGTTTCTATTTATGTGGTCAAAACTGTACATTTTGCTAATTTTTTCGCTTATAATTTTACTAATTAGCTTCAAAACCGTTCAATTTGATATATTTTGCTAATAAACTATTGGTTTTCTTATTTTTATTTGACTTGTCTTCCTAATTTTATATAAATATGCTATGTATGTCTTTTTATTTTTCCTCACGCCAAAAATGCAATAATTTCATAATTAATATTTATTTTTTACAATTACATCTTGATTTTTATTCGGAAAAAAGTCAGGCCACCACACATTAAATAATATTTTTGGATCATAACATTTCCCATGACAATGAGATCAAAAGTGATTTTCCCTCCTTAAAATGTATAAATACTTTTATTTAATTGAAAGAGAGAAAAAATGTTTATGAATAAAAAATACACAATTTATTTAAATAAACAGACAGACAACAAAACTAAAAGATAGGCAGACAGACTGGCGTAGAGACATTTGAACACTTTATGGGTGGCTTAAGGGTTTATTAAATGAAAAAAACAACGTAATATTGAGTTAAGCAACAAAAATAATCAGCAATATTAATATATTGTCTGTACATACCACCGAATATTGAAAATAATTTCTAAATTTAATATTTTGGTTAAGTGTAATGGACTAAAAGAAATATATGAAATATGCAAAAATCGTAGCAGAAAATTTGATTTTGAAATTAATTAAATAAAATACCCAACCGCGGCATATTCGTGGGGTAACGCTGACATGGGTACCAGGGCACAGTGGATGCCTAGGGAACCAAACTGCGGACGGTCTGGCAAAACAAGGCTGTTTCTTGGACGAAATGTTCGTCAACGGCCTGATCGGTATTTAAATGGCTCGCAGCAAGACTCTCATCAGACGTGAGTCGTACAGAAGGGCTCAGGGAAAATGGCCGGGCGAGCATGACTGCTTGATGGCCTAGCTACGACGAAGGGAGAACTCGCGTGCTACTTGCTCTCGGTAGGGACCAGATAAGGACAGTGATACCGGTAATTACGGGTCACTGGGTGATAGGGACTCATGCGGGGAGAATGGATCTTGATTATAAAGACTACTGTAGAAGTTGTCATGCCATGTCTGGACGATATGTCTAATGTGGGACTTAAATCAATCTCTCTGTTCTGCACGGAGTCGGGGTGGTTCGAGGTTGCAGTGACCTCTGGGGAATAGTCTGGTGAATACTGGATGACTCTTGTCACTGGCTAAGGGAATCACAAAGGGACCGCTATAAGTTACTAACAAATAGCAATAACAAAATAATTAAGCTTCAATTACAAAAATAATTAAACTCTGTCTGATGTAATTGAACAATTACTAAAGTAATTAAACTATAACTAATGCTGTTGAACAGCTAAACAGATAATTACTAAAGTATTTAATTAAATCTACAAATTATGTAATTCAAACGAGGTAGTAATTGATGAATTACTTAAAAGCTGAAACAATTTATACCGTTATTTTTACTTATGGTGTTTTCTCTTCTACAAAAAATGTCACATTTTATTTAAAAAAAATGCAATTTGGTGTTCGTTTCATAAAAATGGTTTGCTCTCTAAAAGGACAGCTTGTTTTATTCTAATAAAAAATTACCCTTAAATGTCATAAGGCATTGCACTTTACGCCCCGTATAAATCGAGGGTGTTGGTAATGCCCTGTAAAAAGATGGCTTCTGTTGTTGGGTTACCAGACGAAGTTGGGAAAAAATCGCCTCTAATCAGGACAGTAAAAATTTTAAGTTTTAATAGTTATTTTTTCTATTATTTTATAGTAAAAACAAAAGAAAGCATTACATTGTTAATGGTAGGTTGTCAGTGGTATAAAATTTAAATGAACTCGGTGTTATAAAATTATTTTTGAAAAAAAACGTCAAATCAAGAAATCGTAAAAACTTGGTGTTAATCAATCGGCAATCTGGCAAAGGTATTTTTTTGTTTACATATTTTATGAGAACAAACTAAATAAATTGGAATTTCGTCATTCATTTTGTTCATTTATTTAATATCAATCTATTAACATATTAAGGTTATGTTTATTTTTTTTTATATTATGACGAACACACTTTTTGATTTATGTACATATTTTTTTTATATATTGAAGAACAAACTTTTTGTCAGCTGTTAAAAATAGGGCTATCCAATTTTGTGTTTTGTTCTCGTCAAATAAAAAATTGCAGTATTACATGTTCGGCAAGACATTTTATACATGCACCTTTTAAAATGTGGCATTTTTTATAGAAAAGAAAACACCATTAGTTAATGAAAAATTATTAAGGCTAGTGAAAACTTACTAAGAGAATCGAAAAATAACACAGGCAATTTACGTATTACAAACGTAATATATTTATACTATGGTTATATCGCTTATTTTCTGCAACGTCGGTATAACTCAAAAAAAATACATCCCGAAATAAACATGTTTAAAAACATATTAAACAATTCTGCATCACTAACCCCAAAATTTAATTTTTTGAGTTATGACGACGTTGCAGCAATTTATCGATATAAGAAATTTTAATCAATATATATATGTATATTGATTCCTTTAGTTTCTATAAGGAGCGAAAAGCCTCAATTTTAGTCTATAGCAAGCCCATTACAAAATTTAAAAAGGTTGGTTATTTGGTTTTACAAATATAATTTACATAAAGGGTAATCACGATGGTCCTTGTGCAAATTTGTAATTTGTAAATTTGCAGTGCATATTATGATTGACCGTGAGCATACCACTTTTATTTTTTAAGCAAATGTGTTATTTTTCTAACTATAAATTTTTCTTTTTAAATTATTTAAATTAAATTCTCTATTTTATATTAAAACTATTATAAATCAATTAAATCAATAAATTACCAAAGCAATTAATTTAAATAAGCAATTACTTAGCATTCTTGAAAATGTACTAATTTTTAAAATTCTTACGGCCAATTTCACCAAGTTCAGTTAAAACTAACCTTTAAATTAAATTTCCAGTTACCAATATGTTTTGACAGTTATAACCGATAGTTAATTATAACCGAACTTGGTGAAATTGGCCGTTAAACGGTAAATTTTAACATTCCAATTGATTAATAGAGCAATTGATGTTATAACTGACTGTTAAGTACTTAAAACATAAATAATTGTATTTTCCACAATTAAGGTTTAATCAAATCAAATATTTTAGGAATGTGTCTTTAATTAACTCTCTTTAATATATGCTTTTTATTAGTTTTCTTTAATTTAACTCTTTAAAAAAAATGTAAGCCGAATTTCACAATTCGGTAGAACTGTAACAAAAATATATTTTCGTTGATACAAAGAAAAATTGCATGTTTTGGGTATTGTAAAATCTCTTTAAGATTTAAATTCAATAAATAATTGAAATTTATGTTGAGTTTGTATAATTTTGTAGTTGTTATTATATTTTGCGCAATAACCCAAAGCAAATGAAAAATGAGCCAAGAAAAAAATGAAAATCTTCAAACGGCAACAACAATATTAGCACATCATTGGTGTGGGTCAGGTTTACGTTACAAACTACTACGGTTATCACCCAAGCAGTATATAGTGTTATGATTATATGAGATCAACCTACGCCACCTTTACTAAAGCGTGTGATTTTTATTGGACTCTTTTACTTTCCAATTTTCTATGCTGGCAAAAAAAAAAACAATCATTGTTAAAAAGGAAAATAGTTTTATTGTAACAGTCAGTTTTGGTTGAACACAATGAATATAAAAATTTGTTATTTAAAAAGCGAAAACGCCGCCACCGCTGCTCATGAAAATGAAACACCAACGCACTTTTCTAAAGGCAGATCCTTGGAAAACATTTTTCATTGAGTGAAGTTGTATTGAAAATAATTATGTTGTGTTTTGACATGGCCTTTATGTAGGTTGAAAATGAAAACACTGACGACGACAATAACGACTACGAAAACGAAGAATGACTGACACTAGTGCACGGACTGGCGCTGTAGGATTGTTTATGACAATTATGCCTTCTGGTAAACTACAACTGCCAACTAATACTCTAACTCCAACGTATTTATTCAATAATTTATTGGTGACCAAAATTATGCAAACAATGTCTAAACAATATTGGTCGCAAAATATAAAAAAAAATAAAAATGCAAACAAAACGGGGAAAAAACTTAATATACACAAGTATATAAATATATTAGAGTATTAAAAGGAACACATCGATTGAATATAAAAATCAATTATTTTGCCGCGAGTTTAAGCATAAATGATTTTTCAAATAGAGAAAGAAAAATAATGTTATAAATTATAAACCTTGTGTGAAAATAAAAAATGTTTTAGGAAAAATGTACAACAAATCGTAAAAAAGGGAATAAAAGAAAAATAAAAATGGTTGAACAATAACAAATTTATTCAAGTTATCAATAAAATTCAAATAATGTTATCTTAACGTTGTTTAGTAAACTCTTTTTGAGTTGTACAAAGTACGCCTTCTAATTGATAGTAGTTTTTTAAACACTTTATGATACATATTATTTATTATGCTAGGAACACAATTTTTAAATATACCCTCCCTCCATTTAGCCAAATTTCGTCGTAAACGTGTTTGTTTTCTTTTAAAAGTAATATTAGAAAATTCCAAATTTATTAAAATTGTTGATTTGTTATTCTTTTATTTCTACTATGGGCTAGAAAGCTGAAAATAGGCTTGCCAAATCCTAACGTAGCCGGATAAAATAAAATATATTTTTGACCCGTGGGCGGAGATTTAAGAGGCAACAAGGGGCTGGCCAAAATTATTTTTTTACAGTTTAGCTTATATTAAAGGAACCTGAAAATTGCCTGCCATATAGTCCTAACAATGGAGCATAGCCTGAAGTACTCGGATCTAAGACTACGGGCGGAAAGTTGAGAGGAAAAGAGGTGTGGATAAATTGTGTTACTTTACATTTCAGCTGATTTTGACGCCCTTTTTGCATTTCTAAAGCAACAAGATACAAAATCTTATGAATAACAGCTCTAGAATCAGATGAGTTATCAGATATAATATTGGTAAAATAATATTTGTTGAAGCTATACTAATCTAGTAAAATTTAACACAAATGAACATTAATGACATTTTAAACCTTCAGTACAATGAAGTAAAAATATGCTCACGATCAATCATAATATGCACTGCAAATATTCAAATTGCAAATTTGCACAATTACACCGTGATTATCCTTACAATAATAATTTAATTTTATATTTTTCTTTTTTAATGGCAATAGGGTCGCAACCAACTGGCGTACAAAATAGAATAATATTAAAAAACAATATGGCGCTTAATATGTCATATGTCAAATTTGTTTGCAAGTGAGCAAATATGCACTACTAAGTTTGCTTATGGTTTTTTTAAGTGCAAACGAAGTAAATAGAGCAAAATGCACAACACATCGAATTTGTGTATTTTTGCACGCATTTGCACGCATTTGCATCGTTTGCACACTTTGCACTACCCATCGGGATTCCCTTACTATACTTATACATTTAATTAAATTAAATCTATTTATGTCAATAAAAATATTTATCAAGTTGAACGATTTTTATTAATTACGGTCAAGTATTGTATGGACACTGAAGTTGACATCGGGTTCTTGTTTTGGAAATTCCAAATGGTTCGGTTTAATTAAATTACAAAACGGGCTTACAATATTAACTGACGGTTCTGAAAAGAATGTAGGTACGCTTGTAGCCGTCCTTATTGAAGAGATAAACATAATGAAATGTTATAGAGTTCCTGATGACGGCAGCGTAATTCACATGAAGATTCTGGGAATTTTAAGGCCAGAAAAAAAATTTAATTATATGTTGAAAAATGTAAACGACTGTTGGTAATTGTACAGTGAGTTTATGTTGGGTACCAGTTCATTGCAATAAAGTTGTGGTTCGTTTTTCCTTTTAGGAACCACGGGACATATTATATATATAAATAAACAGTTAGGCAGGCGAAATTTTGATTAAATCCGGCTACGCTTCTTTTTAAGGAAGATTAGAGAAGGGGGCAAAAACTGAACCAATTACGCGTGAATATGTAAGTAGGATTTACGAGAAAGTTAATAAGAAAGACAGTTGTTCATATCTGTGGCATTTTGACAAAACATCTTAAGTAAAATTTTAAAAGTTGAACAATTTTGTTAATCGTACGAATTTTCATTCAAAAAACATTTTTGTCAAAATTTTTAATATTTAACGAAATTTTTTTTTAATTTTGGTTTATTTTCTTATTTAATAAAAACGATTTTTTTAAATTTTTTTGCTATCTTATCTCAACTTAAGATGTTTTGTCAAAATGCCAAAGATATGTATTTTGTTTTACTTTTTTATATAAATTTAATTATAAAGTAAATATTACACAGACACTCTGGAAATTAAAGTCTTTCCACGAAAATGATTCTGAGTTGATCGGTGTACTTTATGGTGGGTATAGAACTAATATTTAAGGTATTACATACAGCAGCACAAATGCATAATACCCTCTCCCCTATTGATGTGTGGGTATAAAAATTAAAATATTTTTAAACGAAGCAAACAGCGTTGTTCGGAAAATCAAATTCGAGTGAAATCACATTTAGAAAAAACTCCAAGCGAGGAGTTGGAGACGGTTGAGCACTTTCTGTGCCACTGTCCCAGGTTGCAGGGTAGCAGGCTGAAGTGACTGGGCATTAGATTCCTAGGCGAATTAGGGGATGTCTCGGGTTGCGGACTCGAGAATATGATAGGATTCGTAATGGGGATGGCCTGGCTGCGCGAGAGAAGACTGGGTGCTAACCGCACGTAGGGCGAATTTGGCTTGAGTAGGATTTCTCTCGGGGTTAGTCCGTAACCTTCTTTTCTTTGCTTTCTTTTCTACATATCTTTTGGATCTGTCTTGTGCTTTGGCTGTTTTTTTCATCTTCTTTCCATCGTCATACAGCTATCTCTAATTAAGGCGTCACAACGGACCATACTGGTCTCTGGGTGAAGGTGTGAAGGAGACTTCACAAAGCCTATTCTACCTACCTACCTACCTACATTTAGAAAACTATCATGTGTTGTAAGTTCAAAAACTAATCCTTTTTAAATAGCTGATATTTTGAAGACCACCTGAATTTAGTAGAACTATTTACTATTAAAACCTGGAAAATAAACTTTTATTTGAAAGTCTCCACCGTTTTCAATTTATTTCACCTGTTTTCGATTTTCAGAACATGGCCGAAAATCTGCTTTAAGAGCAAAATTAGCTTTAGCAATTAAAGATTATTTCACTATTTTGCATAGTTGCAGATTTCGGACAAAAACCTATAACTTTGTTATTTCTTTATTGGTTAAAGATAACTTTGTCACGACGATATGAAATAATGTATCCAAAACAATAAAGATTTCATCCAAAATATGTACAACACAGATTTCAGCCAAAATATGTTTCTATGCTATGGAGCAAAGCAAAACGGCGAAGAATACAAAGAAAAAATTGCATTATTCTGTTTTAATTGTATGCTTTGTTTTATAATGTTTTATTTCTCTAAGAACGGCAAGCTTTTTTACATATGTCATAACATCTATTTTCCATACAGTTTAAACGAAATATCGGAACTAATCTAGTTCACCAACGCAGCTTTCATATAAAAAAGTACCTTGGGTGATAGAAAATTGTAAAATAAGAAAAAATACAAGTGAAAAAAGTGGCGCAAATGCATGGATGTTTCACTACATTTTTGAAAGTAAATGTTCGATATTGGTCTTATTTCGAATCTTTTGAATATATGGAGCCCTAATAGCAAAAATGATGTAACCAACAACATTTTAGATTTTTGTTTTTTGATGAAAATCGATCATTTCTGATCATTTACATCATCTCTAAAAATCTCATATCTCTGGGAAGTATCGTTACGAAATAAGAGCAAAAGCAATTTAAAACTAAACCCTAGATTTGAAGCAAAACTATTTAAAAAAAACCTTCTCCTAAAAAATTTTATTTTTGTTGGTTACATCATTTTTGCTATAAGGGCTCGATATCTTAGGCACCTTTCACTCTCGGCAAGTTACTTTCGCAAGTCTCTTGCAACTCTTGGTTTGTAGACGTCAGCGGTAAGGTCGGGGTAAGGAAAAAAAAAGTAGTACAGACTTTGTTGTAAAGCTTCTCTCTATAGTAATTATTATGCTTACTAAAAACTCTTGTATTATCGCAAACTTATCCCCGCTTCGTAATAGGTAAAGGATTTTTAAATAAATTTTGTATATAAAAAAATATTTATTCAAAACTTTTAAAATTATACCAATTGCCCATATGCGTTGAGAAATGCTTATGCCTTTTCAAAGGTTTTTTTTATAGGTACATACATACATACGTGTATAACCATTAACCAAGTCAAAATACTTAGCATGTTATCGCTAAAAGTAATGACAATCTTGCTTTAATAATGTCTGTGGTCATAAACTTACTCATTTGCCATATCAGCATTGTCATCTTGTTCGGCACGCTGTGTTCTTTCCTGTTCACCCGGCTCTTGTTCCACGTCAGGCACTTGTTGTGGTAATATGTTTTCACTTAGATTCTCAATTGATGAATGATTTTTACTATTCTCATTTGTATCAATCGTATTGAATAAATTTATATTTTCTACACTATTATCACTAATGTCTACTATACTATCACTAGACTTGAATTTTTCATCATTTTTTTCGGAATTTTCAGCATTATTCACTATAGATGGTGGTGAAGAGATGGGAGCAGAAGGTACATCAGAGGCAATATCAACGCTTAATGTGAGTAAGGGTTCTTCTTCAGAAACCAATTTCTTCACTTTTTTGTAATTTGGTAAAATTTTATCATTTTGTTTTAATTCATCACCGGGTGCAGGTGCGTGTATTGCGGCATATGGTTCTGGTGTAGTTGCCGTTGTTTTTAAGGTTGGAGGAGGTTGGTTATCATTGGACGCCTCTGCATCTGTTTGATGTTTTGTTGTTACATATTTTGCATTCTCAGAGGCAACAACATAAAACAGGAAGCAACTGCAAAACATGAAAGAAATTATTTTTTTTAAATACCAACAATAAAAACATTCAAATTAATTTAAAAAAAATTTAAAAAGAGATAGGTATACAGAGAGAAAAAAACAATTCAATTTTTTGCACAGTTTCCTATTTTCTTCTTCTTCTTCTTTTGCAATATCTATTACCTCGAAATTAATGTTATAAACAGCAAACTCCAATAAGTTAAATGTAAATTTAACCGCATTTTATTTCTTTTATTTAAAACAATAACTATTTTACCCAAACAACATTAATGATTTAAAAATAATAATTTTTTATTGCTATGGACTTTTTTATTTTTAACTCATTCCATTTTTTTATTTTGGCACTTTACTCTCTCACTCTTGGTATTTCTGCTTTCACTTTACATTTCGAAAAAAATACAAATTTCCTTGTAAATTTTTTTACATTTCTTTTTGCACTTGAATTTATTTACTATTTAGTCAAATATATTTAAACAATTTCTTACAAAAAAAGAGAAATTATGTATTAACTTTTGTGATACTTTGGACAATTTGTATGTTATCTGCAAGCGTACTATATTTCCTCGGCCGCGCAAAAACAACTAAATGAAAAAAAATTCTCTAAATAAAACAAATGTCAAAAATTCTGACAATAGGTGAGAGAGTCGCTAAAATAAAACTGACGTGTACTTAGGGCTGCCAGATCAGCTATCTGAAAAATGGTAAGTTTTATAAAGTATCTACGTTAAAAATAAATGGTAAAATTTTTCTATAATGTTATAAAAATATATGTATGATAAAAAAAGTAATAATAGAATTCATAATTCAATGTTTTAAAAAAATTTTTAAGTTATAATTAGCATAGTATTAAAAAACTTTTAACTTTTCTTTAGTTTTAATATACCAAATTCAAATACCATTATCTAAAATAGAGACTTTATAAAATATGGCAACTGGCATTTTTTTAATTAAATGAAACAGTGTTGGGAAACGTTTATTATTTATGACTAAAGATAAATAACGTTAAAATTTAAATTTTAATTCTTTTGTTATAAAACAAAGTGACACAAACAACCGATTTAGCTAAGTTTTTAAAGAATGATAAGAGGAATATTGTCTTAATTTTCTGCACATAGCTAGGTTATTAATACACAACCTATGTAAAATATGGGCGGTATAATTAGGTACACGAATATTGGTTACAGATACACAAAATCCGAATTAATGTGGGCGCATCTGGGTTGTCAATATACAACGTTCGATAAAATGGTAGCGGAACTGGTGAAGTGTTCGTGGCACTTCCCATGCACACCAATGAAGATTTCTGTATATCTGGAGAATGGAAAGAGCTTAAGTTTTCGAACTAGGTACAATCATCTTAGCTATCAATGGACAACATCCGTCAAAATATGGTCGGGATTTAATTATACATATATAAAAAACGGAAAGAGAAAAATTGTCCAACTTTTTTAAAAATAACTGGAATATCAATACACAACAGTCGTGATCGCATACTTTTTCGATTCTTAAGCAATTTTATTTCTAATTCTTTCAGTCGATACTGAAATAAATGATTTATCTGAAAAAATAATTTGGTTTCGTTTGGTTCCGACTGAAGGAATTAGAAATAAAATTTCTTTTGAATAGAAAAAGTGTACGACAGCTACTTTATCATGTCAAAATGTTGTGCTGATAGATACAGCATTCACTATAGGCCCCATATAACCCCCTTCGCTAAAAGCGCTTTAAGCGGAAAGTCTCATATATACATATATGTAAGGCATCTAAAAAATATTCGGCTTTAAGAATCCTTATATATCGTTACTTAAACGCAAAACGCCCTAAATCTAAAATGTTGATAATTTAAAGGAGAAGAAAAAAACTATTAAATACGATTAGTTAATAAATTTTCTATTTTTCTTGAAAATCCTACCAGTTGTTTTGACAATTACCAATTTTGCATAATTTATAAACTGCTAGATAGGCCCGTTTGTTTTTTGTCAATAAAATCGCTAATGGTGAGGTTTGTTTTTCGGTTTAAAAACATTACCATGTTACAAACATAACCATATTATAACAAAATCTTGATATAACAATTATGTTTATTTTATAAAATATGTGACTTCAGTAAAATTGAGTGCAGCCTACGTCACAGCTTTTAATTTTTGTAAATTTTGACAATATGTAAAAGACTATCAAGAACAACTTGATCGTATGGCCGCAGTGTAATCCATTTTAGAAACATATGTATTTTCATCACCCCAGAGGTGTATTTTAAGAGAGTATATTGAAGGTGGTAGAAATTTTATACAATTACAATAACAACTAACATCAACTCAGAAAATTCTCATGTTGTTTTTGTAAAAATTGTAAAACTGTAACCATCTGATTTATTGTTTTTATTTTTGATTTTACTTGTACCATCGGTGTAAACATGAAAAATTCATACAACAGATTTTTCTTTTTTTCTTTTAAGCACGGAGAGAATTTCATTTGATTCTACAAAGTCGTAATACATTGTATTACCGTGTAAACTGGCCTTAAGTACTAGTAAATTGATACAAAAGTCATCCACGGAAACACTGTTTCAACACTTCTTTTGTCATTTTACTTGCTGCAAGTATCAAAAATTTACTTGCAATGACATTTCTTGTTTCTTTTTGTAAAAGTTTTTTTTTTATAAAATGAACCGTTAATTTGATATTAGTTTGATGGCGTTTCGACACCAATTATTTTGTTGAATTTGCCGTGGATATCACATACATATATTGCGCATCTTTACTAACTAAACACACCCAAAATCCAAACTGGTAACAGAGACAATTATTAGGAGTAATTTCGTAAATTCTTTAAACATTTTAAAAATTATTAAAATAAAATCTAAACGGTGCAAACAATGCCTGAAAAATCAACTTTAATCCATTGGTTCCGTAAAGGCTTACGTGTTCATGATAACCCTGCTTTAAAGCGAGTTTTCGAAAAGGCTCAAAAGGATCCACATAAATATTGCGTACGACCAATATTCATATTAGATCCTGGCATAATAAAATGGTTAAGAGTTGGTGCGAATCGTTGGCGCTTTTTGCAAGAGTCTTTAGAAGATTTACACCAACAATTGAAGGCCTTGAACTCACGTTTGTACGTTGTCAGAGGAAATCCCAAAAATGTATTTCCTCGCCTGTTTGAGGAATGGCAAACAGAGCTTTTAACTTTTGAAGAAGATATTGAACCATATAGCATTAGCCGTGACAAAGAGATTCAGGAATTAGCTAAAAAGTTTAAAGTTGAAGTACAGACCTTTTGCTCCCACACAGTGTATAATCCTTATGTGGTCATACAAAAGAATTTGGGCAAAGCACCATTGACTTATCAAAAGTTTTTGTCTATAGTGGAAAAAATGAACGTGCGTTTACCGGAAGATAAGCCTGATATACTGGAAAACAATTCATTGCCTGATAAAGATTCCTGGGAGCAAAAAGATGAAAATTGTTATTATGTGCCTTTACTAGAAGATGTGGTGGAAAAGCCTGAAGACTTAGGACCTATTAAATTTCCAGGAGGTTCTTTTGTTATATTTAAAAAAAACTACCTATCTTTAATTTGTTTAATATTTCAGGTGAAACGGAGGGCCTTAAACGGTTGAATTCTTCTCTAGCCGATGAAACTTGGGTGGCCGCCTTTGAAAAGCCCAAAACACATCCTAATTCCTTAGAGCCTAGTACAACAGTTTTAAGTCCTTATTTAAAGTTTGGTTGTTTAAGTTCTAGGCTATTTTATCAAAAACTCAATGTAATATTAAAGCGTCAACCAAAACATTCCAAACCTCCAGTTTCTTTAATGGGCCAGTTAATGTGGAGAGAATTCTATTATTGTGCTGCCGCCTATGAACCTAATTTTGATCGCATGATGGGCAACTCATTTTGCCTTCAAATACCTTGGGAAACTCATGATGAGCATTTAAAGGCCTGGACTTATGGGCGTACTGGTTATCCATTTATAGATGCCATTATGCGCCAACTAAGGCAAGAAGGTTGGATTCATCACTTAGCTAGACATGCTGTTGCCTGTTTTCTGACACGCGGAGATTTATGGATCACTTGGGAAGAAGGTCAAAAGGTATTCGAGGAACTTTTACTGGATCAAGATTGGGCTCTCAATGCTGGCAATTGGATGTGGCTGTCGGCTTCAGCTTTTTTCCACCAATACTTTCGTGTTTATAGTCCTGTGGCATTTGGCAAGAAAACAGACCCTACTGGTACCTACATACGTAAATATGTACCAGAATTGAGTAAATATCCATCTGGAGCTATCTATGAACCTTGGAAAGTCCCTTTAGCAGACCAACGCAAATATGGCTGTGTTTTGGGAACAGACTATCCCCAACGAATTGTCAATCATGATGTTATTCATAAAGAGAATATAAAACGTATGACAGCAGCTTACAAAGTAAATCGTGAAGTTAAAACGGGTAAAGTGGAAGACGATGAAAATAGTGAAGAAACGGTGGTGGGAAAAAGAAAAGCTAAAGGTGGTGCTTCTAGTTCTTCTTCGTCCGGAGTAAAAAAGAAAAGAAATAAATAATAACATATTTTTTTTTCTAATAAGTTAAAATTTTAAGTTTAAAATGTTTTCGTTTTCTTAATCAATTTAATATGAATATTGGAATCTGAAAAATTTAACACGTTTTTAGACGTTTAAATTTCACAATTAAGTTAAGATTATTGTGCATGTCCTAGACATCAAAATAAAGTGGATTTAAAATCGAACAACTCCCTGTAATAAAAGTTCTTGATAATATTCTATTTTATCTACTTCATTCCTTGATTAAAACTTGAAAAAACTGTGGTCATTTTGTAAATAATTAAACCTGAATATACATAAGTAAAATGTTCTAAATTTAGATTATTTCCAGTAATATATTTAAAAATTTGTAGGAACTTGAAAGATTTTTCAAAAATTTTTTTATGAATAAGTTATCTGGTTGTTTTTGCCAATATGTAAAAGGATAACATTTCTTGTTTTTTTTCTTAATTTATAATTAGCTGCGTTCGAGAACACAAAATTTTTTACTATTTTTTACTGGGGCCTAATTCTGGCAGTCGTGATGGAATTACCAATTTATTATCTAATTATTTTAGTCAATACTGAACGATTCGGAATTATTTTTTCAGTGTTTTAAAGCATTAATTCGAGTTTCACAATACTGAAAAAAAAATTTCGATTCGTTAAGTATCGACTGAAATAAAATTGCTTTCGAATCGAGAAAATACTCGATCACGACTGCCAGAATAAGGCCCCTGAACTTTACTGCATATTACTAAATTGCGTTCGAGTACACAAAATACAGTAAATGAGAACACAAATTGAGAGCGTAAAGTGACGGTTCTGCAGAAATTTTTGCAGTAAAATTTTTTATGTTTCAAAAGGTAAACAAACAAAAGTAATAAACAAAAAGTTTACAAATAGTGAAAAAAACAAAGAGTGAATAAATATTAATTAATTACACTTGTTTGTGAAGCATTTATTTGGCTAAATGCCAACTTTTGAACATTTTTTGCTAGGTTAATTTTTTAGAGTTGTAAGTGCCGGTTCACATACATCAAGTTTTTCTCGTCAAGTCTTGAGCTTTTGAGAAGGATAAAGAGAATGCCATTTCTTTTCCCTTCTCTTCAAGGCGCTTCTCTCCTAAAAACTCAAGACTTGACGAGTCAAACTTGACGTGTGTGAACCGCCACTAAAAGTGTGAAGTATTTGGGTACTTAAGTAATCAATAGCAAAAATTGTTCATGTTTTTTTGAATAAATTAATCCTCCAAAAATTAGGCAAATCAAGTAAAATAAAAAACAAGCAAATATGAAAGATTAAATAAAATAATTTGTTTGTATTTTCCAAAAATGTTCGTGTTATAAAAAGAATTTAATCGAGTACCAATAGAAAACGAGTTGAGTAGTCGAAAGTGTAAACATTTTTCAACACTTCAATTAGTGCCGGTTCACACAAGTCAAGTTTGACTCGTCAAGTCTTGAGTTTTTAGGAGAGAGGGGATAAGAAATGGCATTCTCTTTTCCCTTCTCTCCTAAAAACTCAAGACTTGACTTGACTTGCCTTGACTTGTGTGAACCGGCACTTATTTGCCATCACCTGTTGCCTTATTTTTACAAATTTTGCGTTCGCATACTTTTCTGTGCAAAAGCTTTTTGTGAAAGCAAAATTTTTAGTTAACTCATTTACTGCATTTTACTGTAAAAGTTCTCAAACGCACCTATTATTATTATACCCTTCACCTCAGGAGGAAAAGGGTATATATAAGTTTGTCATTCCGTTTGTAATTTCTACAATATTGATCTTAGACCCTATAAAGTATATATATTCTGGGTCCTTATGAGGAGAGAAGTTGATTTAACGATATCCGTCCGTCTTACGTTTGATATGTGTTTTCCGGAGACTCCAGACATGATAGCGGCTAGGTTTACATTTATGTTACATATAGTCCACCATTTCTTGCTATTGAAATTTAGCAAGATCGGTCCACAAATGGCTGAGATATGACCAAAAACCCACGACTGCCTCTAATTTTTTCCAAAAATCCCTTGTTGTTGGTTTTTTTTATTACTTTTTTCTGTATATCTGGAGAACGGCAAGAGCCAAAGTTTCCAAATTAGGTACAAACATTAAGGTTATAAATGCACACCATCCCACAAAATGTGGGCGGGATTGAAGAAGTGGGCGTGGTACCTCCCATACAAAAAATATAAAAAATTGTATAAAAATCTGCATTTTTTGACTTTAATATGACCTATGGCTACGCCTTATATATCAAAAGATCGGAAATCTTTAGTAGAAAATATTTTCTGAAAATTTCGGATAAATCGGTTCAGATACAAAAAAGTTATGACCCATTTTCGGTAACCATGGATCTTCCCGAGTCCAAGTTTCATAACACAAGTAAATGGTAAATTTCTTCTTAAACACGTCGGTATATATGTAAATCTGTCAAATCGGTTAAAAAATGACTGAGTTATAATCAAAATACTGAAATCCCAAAAATTACTCTTTTTATAATTAAGTTTGCTTTTTTTTATAATTCAGTTTGCTTAAATATATGTACACATATGTAGGTATATACATATACATATATGCCTTTAAGCCAATTTAATGGAAATATTATTTTTAAGCACGTTGGTATATAAATCTGCCAAATCGGTTAAAAATGATTAAGTTACGTGCAAAATACTCCAAAAAAGGATTGAAAAACATTAACTAAAATTTTAGAGCTGTATTATGACCTATTCATACGTTTTAGATATTAAAATATCGGAAATCTTTAGAAGAACACAATATCAGAAATCTTTGGAAAAACTCGGAATATCGGTAAAAAAAAGTAATGTCAAAAATATAGTTTTTTTAATACCTATTTTCGGGAACCTTAGAACTTCCCGACCACAAGTTTTATCACCAAAGTAAATGGTAATTTTATACTTTAAGATGTCGGTATGACCAAATACTGAAATTCGATCAAAACTAAACGTGCTATATATTAATTAAACTAGAAACTGGGAATTATTTCCTTCTGGAGGTTACTTTATATTATATTCAACATTTTTTATTTTTCGAATTTATTCTATGAGCTAAATTTCAGTTATGTATTTTATAAAGCTTTTTTGTAATAGTCATATTCCTTCAATTTTTCAGAAATGACTTTATACACTATCAGACTATTATATTGTATTTTCTTGTTACATTTTACCTTAGCTTTCCGTTGGAAAGCAATGAGGTATATTGTATGAACAGAAAAATTTTACAATTATCAGACACCAGCAGAATGTTCTGTTCATACAATATACCTCATTGCTTTCCAACGGAAATATACATGTATATATACATATATTTAAATATATATATATATATAAACTTCTGTTCTTTCCATGGTGAAGGGTATATAAGATTCAGCATAGCCGAATATAGCACTCTTACTTTTTTATAAATAAAATTGTATTTCTTGTTTAACTACAAGTTGTATTACAATGCAGTTTTTAAATTTGGTAATAATTTTTTTGCAAACCAATATTGGTTTTATTTGGTGTCATGAAAACAAGTCGGGGGTCTAATCACCGCATACGATATCGAGCAAAATTTATCGAAATTATTTATTTTGGTATCATGACTCTCGATATCGAATGACATTTATTGAATTTGAAATAATAGCATTCGATATCGAGTAACTCGACATTACATTTCTCGAGTTTTCATTCGATACGTCAGTGTCTATCGTGTGCAATAAAATTTGATAGTTTATTCGATACGATAGTATCGAATGCGGTGATTAGACCCCGGATTTGTTATTTTCGAATACAAATAAAACCGATATTCGAGTCAGCTGTTTAATGTTTTGGCTCGTGTGTTTACAGCTTTAAATGCAACTTTTGTTTGACAATTTTGTAAATTATTATTTTTACGCTTAAATTTTGTTAAAACTTGTGTTTTTAATTAAAGGAAAATTATAGAAAAGAAAATAAAGAAGTGGTAATACAATTAACATAGTAAATAAATGGCATCGTCGTATTACTTGCATTGCATTTGTTGTTTATATTTGTGTAATTTTATTGTTTTGTAAAACTCTGTAGTTATAAAGCGAATTTATTAAAAATATAAACAAATTTGTTGTTAACCGTTATAAATAAATCAAATGACCACTGCTGTTGTTGCATATTTTCTGTCTGAAGAAGACTTTTGCGAATTTGCAGCAGCCCGCTGCCGGAAACCACTGGAAAAAATGGTGGGATTTTAAAAAATTCCAACCGGCAACCCTGTTTGTATTGTGAAAACCAGAGAATGTCAAAAATATCATTTTAAGTACTCTTTCAATATTAGTGAGAAAACATGTATTGACATGCATGAGTACCCTGCAAATGATATATTGGTAGTTTTAAAACTACTCCTTTGTAGTCCAAAAATGGGTTATACGGTCCTGCCCTAGGACATCGTAATGTTAAATAGGCCATGTTTTTTCCATACGTTTGGGTTACTTTTGGACTAGTCCTAGTCCCTTGTGGACTCATTGGTTCATCAAGTTTCACCGTTATTACCTTTTCAACACGGATTTCGTAAAGAATCATCAACTATGACAAATATTTTAGAACTAACAACTTTGGTAAATGAAGGATTTGTCAACAACTAACATACCGATGTTATTTATACCGACTTCAGTAAGGCATTTGATAAGGTAAATCACAACCTTCTTCTGAAAAAAATTGATATTATTGTATATGTATTGGTAAAAAAAACTTTGCACATCTCTCGTTAGACCAATCATGGAATACGGTTCGATTGTATGGGATCCACATTATATGGTTCGTAATGATCATATTGAATCCATTCAAAAACAATTTTTGCTTTTTTGCCTGAGAGTTACATATCGAGGATATGATAATCTCCCCTCTCTAAAAGATTATCCTTAATACGTTTGCCAACACTGAAAAGTCGCAGAGTTATGCTAAATGTCTCATTTGTAATTATGTAACTTAATAAATGGGAAAGTATTCTCCAATTTTTTATTAAGTAGATTATCATTTAACATTCCACGACGTACGGTACGGTACTATAATCCCTTATTTATAAAACTTTCCGAACTAACTACGCTATGGCAGACCCATTTAGAAATCTGTGTTGTTGCTTTAATGAAATGTTTGAATTTGTTGATTTTTCTCTAGATGTAAATATGTATTGTTAAACGTAATATTATACTTAACTTAAATTCTCATTTGTATTAGGCTGCAAGGATTTATCCATAGACCTAAATATTGTTACGTTACTGCCTTTCAATAACGTTTTGGTTTATTTCCTTTATAATAAACCGTTTCGATTGCAATTCAAATAAAACACAACACTTTAATTTATAACACTTATTAAATATTAACACAGCTTTATTTAGAACTTAGTCACTTAAACAACCGTAATTTACAGCTTTAATTCACAACTCACTATTGTGATCAAAAAACTTCAATATTAATAATTTTCTCCGCGCGATGCGTTATTGACAACGTCTAAACAAAGATTGATCTTATGCCATCTATTGCGATTCTTTTTATACTCTATAGACGTATAGATTACACTAGTAACGTCTAGATGGCTCTATAAAGTTCGCCTTTATCGTTTTTAACATTGCGCATTATCTAATTTGCTGAATTAAAATTGAGTTATTATGCATCATAAGCTAAGGTATACTTTTAGGTGTTACAATTAATTCAGATAACTTAATAACGATTATTCAAGTATTTACAGTGTGTTTGAAGTACTATTATGCAATTTCAAATTTATATCTGTACATTGATTTTTACACTAGAAGTGTGCATTACTAATAAAATAACTAACAAATACTAAATAACTAATCAATACAAGATAACTAATAAATTAATCTAATTCTTAAAAAAAGTTACTTTCGTAACAATTTATTAATTGGATCCGAATATCTGTGAGGGAACTTTTTGGCACTTTTTTGTTCTTTAACTGGTCCTTTTTGAATATCCGTTAGTATTGCCCCTAGACACATAAAATTCAAGATGCAATGTCCTGAGTGGATAAGAATCTATAAGAGGAGAGTTTTTGGTACTTTTTGTATATTAACTGGTACTTTTCTAATTTCCGTTAGTATTGGACCTAAAAACATACAATTAAACATGCAATGTCCTGAGTGAATGAGGATCTGCAAGAGGGCTTTTTGGTACTTTTTTGTTCTTTAGCTGGTACTTTGTAAATTTCCGTTAGTATTGGACTTAGAAACATAAAATTCAAGATGCAATGTCCTGAGTGGATAAGAATTTATAAGAGGGACTTTTTGGCACTTTTTTGTATTTTAAATGGTAGTTTTTTGATTTCCGTAAGCATTGGACCTAGAAACATAAAATTAAACATGCAAGATCCAGTGTGAATGAGAATCTGTTAGAGGGATATTTTTGGTACTTTTTTATTCTTAAACTACCTACGTTTATTAGAAAAATATCCGGTAAAAACAGGCAAATTCTCTAACCTCATATCTCTTAAGCTAAAAGAGATACAAAAAAAATTTTAAGTTTAATTTAATTGAGGTACGGTCTTTTTGGGATTTTTCTTGTGTTCTACGAGTGGTACCTTTTCAATTTTCTATAATTTTGAACTTAGAAACAAAAAATTATAGGTGAATATAAGCCGATAGCCTTAGTTGCTAGTGCTTGAGCTTTAAGATTTATTGTAATTTTAATTATAATAAATGTCTAAATAAATAAATAAATAAATATAGGTGAATATCAACATATGAGATAAAAAATGTTGAAACTTTTTTTTTAACTTTAGTATATAAATCTGTTAATAAAAGAAAATACCCGATTACAAAATACCAACAAGTTCTTGTGTCTATTTTTTTTCTCAATAATTTCTTCCTGTTAATTCGTCTTTTTAACAAAAGAAAAACTGACCCTTTTAAAGGCATCAAAGAATTTTTTACACAAACAAAACACATATCGTTAGCTTTAATGCCAAAAAATTTGTATTATTGGAAAATTTGAAATGGACTTGTTTTGTTGATAACGATTCACGTAACATATTTTTATAAAATTTTAAACTTCTAGGAATGGGCAAGAAATATCGATATATCAAAATATCGATATTTAAAAAAAAATAACCGATATATATCGGCGATATTTAAAATACCTATATATCAATATACATATCGATATTGAAAAACGACTATCGAATTCGATATTTTTTGAAGTTTATTATTTATTTAGCGTATGGATTTAAAATACAGAGAAAATATAAATATGTGTATACATCTATTTTTCTTTTCGTTGTTAAATAGATAATGAATTTATTTTACAAGTTTAAAGAATTTATCTAGAATATGACTTCGGGTGTTAGGTTCTTGATTTCCTCAGTGTTTCCTGGAAATGACAGGAGTGGGCAATTTTGAATTATGTGGTCAACTGTTTGTAAAGGATGTCCGCATGGACAGCTGGCGTCATTAGCAAGTCCCCACTTGGTTAGGGAATCTCTAGTTCTGGCAGTAGATGTGCGTAAGCGGTTTAAATTACACCAGGTTTTGCGTGGAAGATCAAAATCCTTGGTCCTATCGTCTGGGTTGAATAAGAGACTGCTTCGTCCAGAGTCGATCCACTGCGATGACCATGCGGAGTTTGAATCAAAATTATCGTCACGTAGTTTTTTAGCCAAAAGCAGGGGTGGATTTCTAGATATTAATCTTGCATCGTATCGAGTGGAAAGGTCAGAGTTGATGTGCGATGTGCGGGTTTGTGCTGATCTTAATGTACTCCCGAAGAAGTGCTTGCCTTCGTCTTAGGTCAGGGGGGCAGAGGTTTGTTAACATTGGTAGCCATTCGACAGGTGTAGCTTTTAATGTGCCAGATATTATTCGCATCGTTGTGTTTAACTGCGTGTCTATTCTTTTTACGTGGTGGCTGTTCAACCAAATTGGAGCGCCGTATTCGGCAGTCGAGTAGACTAAAGCCATTGCAGAAGTTCGTAAGCAGTTTGCGGAAGCACCCCATCTCGTTCCTGTGAGTTTCTGAATGATATTATTTCTCGACTTTATTTTCTGAGCGGTTTTATCTAGGTGACTTCTATGCGTTAACGTTCTGTCTAGGGTTATACCAAGATATTTTGGGATAAAATTGTGTAAAAGGGTGGTACCATTAAAACGTATTAATAGCTTCCTATCAGCATCTCTATGGGTGAGGTGGAAGCAGCATACTTCGGTCTTCGAAGGACTTGGCTTAAGCCTCCATTAGCTGCAGTATGATGCTAGTTTGAGTAGGTCGGATTCTAGCACTCTCTCTAAATTTTCAAAGCTCTCACCTTGGTAAGCAAAAGCCAGGTCGTCGGCATAATTAAATTTGCGGGATATAGAACTCGGAAGATCGCTGAACCCTCTGGTAAGCCATTGTTGAGCTTTCGGGTGGTACTTTGGCTGTCGTTTAGGAATACGTTAAAAAGGCGATCGCTGAGCATGTTCAGGATAATGTTGCAGATTCTACTGCATGGGATAACTTTGGTCAGTTTGAGTATGAGGCCCTTTTTCCATACGGTGTCATAAGCAGCTGTTAGGTCCACAAATGTAACTGCAGTTTTTTTATTCTGGTCAAAGCCGTTTTCAATGAAATTCGTTAGGGCTAGGATTTGGTCAGTGCAACTGCGACCCTTTCTAAAACCTGCCTGCTCAGGTGGAATCACCATTTCAATGTGCTCTTCTATGCGTCTTAATATTAAGCGTTCAAAGAGCTTAAGGCAAACTGAAAGGAGGGCGATGGGACGATAACTGGATGGGTCTTCTGGGTTCTTGCCAGGCTTTAGCAGGGCTATGATTTTCGATTTCTTGAACATGCCAGGGAGGTTTCCGGAGTGTAATATATCTGAGTAGAATCTAGCAAGCCATATCTTAGTGCGGGGTCCACTGTGTTTTATAAACTCAGGGTAGATGCAATCTACTCCTGCTGCTGTGCCGTTTTTAATTTTGGATAGCCCTTCGGAAACTTCAATATCCGAGAGTGGATAGGAGTAAGAGTCATTCGGAAATGTGTTGCTTCTTAGTACCTTAAGTTCCGAGTTGATCTTTCGTGTAAATGGTTTGTCGGGATCTGCCTTAGATAGGCTTATCATGTGACGGGCGATGATGTTTGGGTCAATTTTACGTCTTTGATTGATGGGAGGGTTGGCTGCTCCTAGCTTTCTGAGCAGACTCCAAGCTTTGCGGCTGGAGTGTTTGAAGTCCATGTTGGATACGGCGTTGGACCACTCGGATTTTCTTGCTTTATCCAGGCTAGATATAAGTTCATCAGCTGTTTCCGGGTTTTGGTTGGATCGGAACTCTTCATAAAGTCTATCGCTGTCTTCATTCCAGCACGGAATGTATTCTTTGCGGAAACCCCTGGGGATGCACTTTTTGGCTGTGGCAATGACTAGGCCTACGAAACGCTCAAAATTGTGGACGGTTGGTGGTATAAAGCGGATGTCGTTGTCGAGTTTGGTAGTGTATTTTGGCCAGTCAGCCTTTCTAAAGTTCCATCTGGGCTTTGGTGTACTCCGTACGACGGGTATAGTTACGCCGATGTTAATGATAGATGGGCGGTGTTGGCTTTGCGGAAAGTTTAATTGTATTGATCTCGCTGCTGGAATGGGTCTGTCAAGGGCACATGAGACGAAGCAGAGATCTGGGTTTGTGTCGCGTCTCCATCTGGCAGAGTGGAAACTTCCGCGGTCTTTGGCGTCGAACAGAAGATGCAATCTGTGGTTTTCCGACCACTCAAAAAGAGATTCCCCATTTTCATCATCGGTTGCGTACCTCCACGTGCTATGGTGGCTGTTAAAATCGCCGCAGTAGACCGCGGGATGGGGGTAAGAAGGCAGTACATGAGCTGGCCACTTTGTAGCGGGGGGCTTATAAACATTCATTATATGTAAGCCTTGAACATTTACTGTAATGAGGGAGATGTCGTCAGTTTCGTCGCAGGTAAGGACTTCGGCACCTTGGATATCGTTCTCGATATAAGTTGCAATGCCATATCTGGGGTGGTAAATTGCAGCTAGAAGTTTAAAACCGGATATATTACCCCTTCTATTCAACATTTCGAGTGAGGAAGCATGAGTTTCTTGGATAAGGACTACGTCCACTTTTTCATCTATCAGAAATCGTGACAGATAGTCGGACTTAGCTTTGCTAATGCCCTCTATGTTTAGCTGATATATACGGACCTGGGGTCCTATGGGTTTTGTGGCCCACGCCATGTCTGTAGAAAGTCTTTATTTTTTTTTTGTTCTTTGTTGGAAAGTGTGTTAATGCCGTTTTCGGTTGTATATTTTTATAATTATTTCGTTTATGTATTGCTGTTTCCTCCAAGGAATCAGAGCTACGCAGATATATGTGGTTTAGATTTCTTGATTTTTTTTCTTCTCTGTATTAATTAGCCAGGAGGTTTCATCTGATAAAGTTGAAAAAACATACACTTTGGCTTCCGATTCGCAGCAGTTCATTTAGCGTTACCCAGGATGCACCACGAGGAGGCGAACTACGATTGCATCCCACTCAGCCGTACAAAAAAAATTTCTACTGCGCATCTACGTCATCATAGACTAAATATGAGTGTTTGTTGTAAAAAATGTAAGACACACACAAATGAACACACAAAGTCTATTGTTTCGTCACACACAAAAATAACGGACCTGTGCAATGCGCAATTTTGTTTATTTGATTTATGATAAGAAACAGTGCCGGATACAAGAAGCAGATTGACAGGCGAGCACATAAAATAGAGAGTGATCCTGATGTCCATATCGAATGATTACTGGTTTGACTAAAACAATCAAAAATATTTCTAGTTAAAGTTGGTACTTTTGGGGTGCAATTCAAATTTTAAGGCTAGTTTGGTATGTACTTCCATGCCTTATTTATTTTTATATAAATTTTTCGTAATTTACTTTTTTTTGGATTTCATATGGTTGTTTTCTTTCTATTCTTCCTTTTTGTTTTTGTTATAATTGAATTTTTTGTTTTTATTGAATTTTTTCTTTTGATTGAATTTTTTGTTTTTATTAGTTTTTGAAATAAAATTCAGGATTATACATGGTACTTCAAATCATCAAAAGTTACGAAAAATGTATCTATCGTATCCTAATGGCATCACCTAATATATTGAATATTCTGATAGAGGCATTTGTTATTATTTTTAAGCATATAAGTGTACGCATACAATGGCTGATTCAACATATCGTCTAGACTAATGGTGTTTTTTTTTTGTAAGATTCTGCATTTATTCTGCCTTTTACATTTTTTTATGTTCTTTTCTGAAAAACATATGTTATTTTAAAAGTTTAAAGTGTTCTTATCTGATGATAATATTAAAAAATGCTACATGTTCAACACTCATTTTAATTAAAGGGGCATGAGTGCAGCGCTAGATCAAGGCGAATTCAGTACAAGGCGGTGGCAAGTTTCCAGCCGTAAACACTAACAATGCAATACAAAACATCTGTTGTTTCTGTTGGCTTTGGATTGTTGTAGTCTTGCCACCACCTGTAATTGAATTAACACTTCTTAAAAATTAGGGGAGAATTAAAAAATGTTGCCAAGTCACATGTAACACTTATGCAACACTTTTTTTTAAGAAAAGAAAACGCTACAAGCTTAAAACAAAATAAATTAGGACGGAATTGTGGTTAAATTAAACGTGTTTAAAAAATGTGCGGCCTGAGCCGCGCGAATTTTTATTTTTTCTGACTTTAGTTACGAACCTTTTATTAATCAAAAATTTTAATATCTGGGCCCAGATCGTCGCAGTCGTGATCAAGTTACTGATCGAAATTTTACTTTTTGAAATCGTCCCATTCGTTATCAAACAACTTCTATCGAAAAACTTTAATTTGTTTTTTTTTACAAACAATTTACACACTTTTTGGGAAAAATTATTAGATTTCTTAAACAAATAGCTAAAAATGTAAGTATTAAACATTTTTTAGCAATAAAAAGGAAAATAATAACATTCAATTTTGCAATTTTTCGCAAATTTTAGTTTTCGATAGAACCGATTTTTGTATTGTAAGTTTTTTGATTCTTTGCAGCTTTTACGATTTTTAATAAATGGCAGACTTTGCTATTATGCCGCTGTTTGCAATGTTTTGCGAATTTCCTCTATTTAAAATTTTTTTTATCGAATTTTTACCACTCCTTGTAGTTTTCGGGCCTTTTAATCAATTAAGTGGCTTGTTTGCTATATTCAAAACATTCGCTATTTTTTGCCAATTTTCTGAATTCGTAAAATTTTTCCGAATTTCTATAGTTTTCGAATTTTTTAAATTTTTGCGTTCCTTTGTTGCTCATTTTGGCATGTGGATTTAAAATCGAACGAGATTTAAATTATTTACGAAATGACTATATGTTTATAAGTCTTGTTCTTGTAAATATAATTGTTACTCAAAGTATGAAATTTACAAAAAGGAATATTTTTATTAACGAGCCTGTAAAGATCGTTTTCAAAATTTGTTCAATTTTAAATCTACTTCATTTTGATTTACAGAACATACCCGTATGCCATGGTAGAACCCAGCTAGCATTTTGTATCATAATCTAATCATTTAGGAATCAGCTTCAAGAGCAAAATACCCGTGTATGAGCTCATTTTTCAATCATAAATGATACTCTCGTTGTGAGAAAATGGTACCCTACCAATGAATCACCTGAAAGAATCATTTGTGATACAATTTTCTGATTCCTTTTTGATCAATTAAATGGTAGTTTTAATAATCATTATTGAGTCGTTTTCGTCTCAATTTTTAATCGTAAACTATATAGTTTTTGATTTTATTTTTATATAATTTTTTAATTGTCATGTTTTTTATTTTTCTCCAATAATTATGGCTTTTAATTATTCGAACCAGCTTTATTTTAAACCAAACAAAAGTTATCGGTTTTTCGCGAAGAAGAAAAGAAACAATTTGCACTAATATTTTTGTTCATAAATTGTCAATAATTTTTGAGCTTATTTTTAGCCAAGCTTCTTATTTATTTGCCTAACATGAAAGTTTCTATTTTTATTTTTTTTCATTTGGCAAAAACAAAAATTCAAAATATTTAATAATATTTAATTTGGTTGGGATCGAAATATGTCATGGTAACCAGCCGCCTGGGTTCGAATCTCAGGTCAGTCAAGAATGAATGATTATCAATAACAATTTTCAGGTATGTTCTAGGTTTAGACTCGAATTGAAAACGAAAAATTTTTTGAATCCGCATAAGTCATAAATTGGTGTTCTCAAATCCGCATGTTTTTGTGTATTCGAAGTTTTTGTTCGAAAAAACTTTTGTTGAACTAAAGATCGCTAATTTGCTAACCGAAGCATGATAGCAATGTCTAATATTTTCTAAAAATCGTGAAAGCTGTAAAGAATCACAAAAAAATCGCTAACATGGCTAAAATTCTCGAAAAATTGCAATCTTTTAAACAAACACTAAAATTTATTTGAAATCTCTAAATGGTTTAAAAAAACAAAATGTCGGAAAATAACAAAAAAATTGCAAAAATAGCGAAAATTCTCGAAAATTTTTAATATTTCAAACCAGCCATAAAATTGATTTAAAGTCCCTAAAACTAAAAGGAATGGCAAAAAATCGGTAAAAATTGCTAAATTCAAGGAAATTCGCAAAAATTTTCTAACAGCGGCATGATAGCAAAATCAACTATTTATTATAAATCGTTACAGCTGTAAAGAATCAGAAAACATACACGACCAAATCGCTTATGTCGCGAACATGGCTAAAATTCGCGAAAAATTGCAAAATTTTAAACAAACCCAAAAACTAAGAGATCGCTAAATCGATTAAAGAAACAAATAGTCTGAAAATAACATAAACATCGTTAAAAAAATTGGTATAATTACATAAAATCAATGAAAAAGTCGACTTTAAATTTGGGGTTAGTAAGGGCCTTTTGCGTTTTAGATAACGATATATTTTTGATTAAATTGGATTAAGAAGATTTTAAGCTAAAAGAAATATTAATTTTTTTGTTAAAAAGGTTATCACATATTACAATAAAAGTCGATTCGGTTTACTTTCACCAACCCATATCTACTCTAATTGAAAACGAATAAAAACATGTGGATGTGAAATGCAGAACACCAATTATGCTAAAGAAATCCACTTTCGAGTGGATTCGGATTCTAGAACACACCCGTTTAATTAATTTTCATGTTGTAAAATTCCTTTCTTCATACAAATAATTTAATGAAAATTAAATTTGATGAACTTAAGCCTGATTAGAAATATTGAAAATTTGGATTAAATAGTTCAACAAAATAACCACAATTCTGATTATTATTTAAAAATCATTATTTAAACATATAAATTAATCATATATGAATCCTTTTTCAATCACTCAAGTGATAAATCAGTTTTTAATCATCAAAACTGATCTGAAAAGAATCTGGGAATAAGTACAAGGTATAGTCATTAGAAAGTTTGTTCTCAATTTTAAAACCCATATAATGCCAAACAAAAGAAAATAAGGTAAACAATTAAAATAAACGTCAAAAATCAAATAAAATTAATTCGACACTACTTGGGTAAGTAATAACAATTCTCCTAATTGACCCAAACTTGTACTTATTCTAAAATGGTCTTGAACATTTTTACAATTATATTTTTGCATTAAAGTTCAAAAAAGTATATTTAAAAAAATTTTCAAGCTATCTTTACATACAAAAAAAAAACACAATAAAAATTATTATGATGGTTTAAATTTCTCAAATTTACAAATGCGTATATCATCCGGCAATAATTCCTCTCCTTTATCCCAATGATAACGATAAGTGGCTGGTGTTAACATTTTTTTAGGCAACCATATTTTTATACCTTCAAATTCATAATAACCCGATCTTTCTTTGGGAGGTTCAGCATAATGTATTTCTTCTTTAAATTTCTCTACATACTCAATGTCCACAGTGCCACTTTTCTGCAACTCTTCATCAATCCAAGGATCAACATCTATTGGAGCCAATTGAGCACCGCTTAAATCAGTTGATGTTATTTCCGGTTCTGCTTTACAATCGTTCGCAGCCTCATCATCTTCGTTCATCATTTTATCAATATTTACATCAACAATTTGTAAATCAATCGAAGGGTTTGTGGGTTTGCTATAAGAACGTAATAACGATAAACTGGTGCACCTTACGAATCTTGAATTTTTTTTAAATTTTGTATATTTTGCAAAGTATGGCAAATATTCTGCCATGTTATGTAAGAGGGTTAACATTTTCTAGATTTTGTGACTTGTATTTTATTTTAATTTTACAAAAAGATATCGTAAAATATCTAACAATAAAAAATTTCTATGACAAGCTTTTAAAATTTTATTTTTGCTTGATGAATTAGTTTTTTGATTAACATATGTATGTATGTATAAAGTATATAAACTTGTGTTTAAATAAATATTTAATGAATTTCTATTCTTTGATTTATTTACTTTAAATAATTTGCTTAATTAAACATTTCATGCTCAAAAGCCAAATTCAAGAAATTGTTTAAATAAATGTGTCTACCCAACAAACACGAAGTCAAACCTTTGATATGAAATGACTTTATCATTTGACATCAAACGCAATTCTCAAACGTTTTTCAATTGTTTGATTTAACATTTAAATTCAAATTGATAATGATTTGAAAATAAACATTTGATATCAAATGTTTTTTCAATTTGATGTCAAATGTTTGTCAAAGTTAAAATCAAATCAAAAATAAACTTGGCAGTACTAAAGCGAAAAATAAATGTAAGCATTAAAAATGGCGATTAAAGTTAAATTATTTTTCTTTGTGGTTACATGTGTTTTACTATTAAAAATAAATTTTAATATAAAGTGAACAGTTTATTTCTTGTGAAAAATAAAAATTATTTGTGAGAAATTACAATGATTACAAATACGAAAAAAAAGAAAAATAATTAAACGGGAAAGTGAAGAAAGTTTGTTGAACGATCGCGGTGCTACAAACCTCAAAATAAAAGGGAGCCAAGTATTTTGTCTTTCCAAGAATTAGAGGACGGAAAGAACACTATTTCATCTTTTTGCTATGGAACCGAATGTTTATCTCAAAGTTTATTTGAATAAATAATAAATTTAAATTAAAAAAATTAAATAGTTTTATTTATATTCCACATTCTATTATAATCCACACTTGAAAAACATTTGAGAATTACGTTTGAAAGCAAGTTGAAAATAAAGGCATTTTTCAATTTGAAAATAATTTCCCCTTTTTGTTGAGACCGCTATGATTTACAAATGATTTTCAAATCATTATCAAACGTTTGTCGTTTGAGAAAACGTTTGATTTCAAATTACTTTCAATTTGAAATCAAACCTCCGTGTTTGTTGGGTATGTATGTATCTATGTCGTAAGTATTTAAGGTGACCATTTCAAAAATGCTACTATCAATGAATATTTAATCCATATTTTTATAGTTTCCTAATACAAAAAAAAACTTTAATAACGTCATCCTGAATGCAAAATAACGTAACAACACTTTCCAGCGGGAAAAAGAAGCAGTATGGATGCTTTCTAGAAGGTCTTTTAGGCTTGGTCCTTGTGCCAATTGAAACCTGTGTACAAAATGTCATAAAATTATTTCCAAAATTACGTCGTGTGCTTTGTGCGCAAGATTTAATTGGAAGCCAGCCAGCCAGTCGGATGGACATCATTAGATCGACTCAGAAAATGATTGTATAACTATAATAAATTATAGAGTTTTTATTTTGTATTGCCTTTTTTAATCCAATGAAATAAAAAGCCTTATTGTATTTTGTTATAAATTAGATCAATATATTTCGAACATCTACAGGTCATCTTCAGGATCAAAACCATTTTAAAATACAATAATTAGTTTTTATTTATAACTAGCTTAACTCGGTGCGCTTCGCTACACTGCTTTAACCTCGTTTGAAGACTCTCCCTTTAATAGTTTTTCAGTTGAGAGATATTAAATATATGCATCCTATTGGAGGTATTTCCCCCTGCGCCTAACCGCCTTATTTTTAATTTCAAAAGTGTAGTATACCATAAGAGTGACTTCCATAAAGTTTGAACATTCTCACTATAACAGTTCTAAAGATATGCGATATTAAACATTGGCGTCCTATGGTGGGCACCACTTCCCCGCTGCTATTTTTTTTTCAATTTTGGGGCTCAAAAGATCCTACTACCAAAAGTTCAACAAAATGCGTGCAGTGGCTCTTATTTATATTTCTATCTCTGAGGGGTACTGCTCCTCCCCTGTCTACCCCGCCCTTTTTTATGCTGAAATTTATAATTTACCATAATACAAGCTTTAACCACGTTTGAAGACTCTTCCTTTAATAGTTCTTCAGTTGAGCGATATTTAATATATGTATCCTATGGGAGGTATTTCCCCCCTGCGCCTACCCGCTTTATTTTTATTTTCAAAAGTATAGTATACTATTAGAGTGACGTCTACAAAGTTTGAACATTCTCACTATTATAGTTCTTAAGATATCCGATATTAAACATTGGCGTCCTATGGGGGGAACCACTTCCCCCGCTGCTATTTTATTTCAATTTTGGGGCTCAAAAGATCCTACTACCAAAAGTTCAACAAAATGCGTGCAGCGGCTCTTAAGAAATGCGATATTTAATATTGGCATCCAATGAGGGGTACCAATTCCCCTGCCCCTATCGAAAAAATAAGTAGCCTATTTTATTTTAAGGGCTCACGTGAAGTAACTGTAAAAATTTCAGGAAAATCGGTTCAGTAGTTTAGGAGTCTATAAGCCAACAAACAAACAAACATACATACATTTTTAATTTTTATATTTGGAGGGCTCAGAGCTGAACCGAACCAAGTCATAAATTATATCACGTATATGTATTTGAAACCTGGTGCGAAAATCTCCGCAAAATTCAACTCAATCCAGTTCTGTAATGGGGTAAATCAAAAACAGTTTCTTTCGTAAAGTAACGGTAATAAACCCAAGTCAGTGGCTACAGTAATTAATGGCAATTTACCTACTCAAACTCAATATATTTTCGAATTTTCTTTTTTGACTTGGTTCGCTTCCGCTCTGAGCCCTCCATATGTATATAGATACATATAATTTTTATAAAAATTTAACAAAACTTGAAAAATTACCTGTAGTGGAATTCTCTAACTTTTATCGATTAACGTTAGCGTTAATTTAACCGGAACAATTTATTGCTTGCGGTAACAATATACCAATTCAGTAACTCAATTTTAACAACAAAGCCAAAAGTGTTAATTTATTAGTATATTTAACGAACACTGTCATCGAGAGCAAGCTACTTCTCGTGTGGAACTACTTCAAGTTCTTTCGAAACTAACAAAACCCCATTAAGGTTTTGCTAGTCTAGCGAAAATGGCAAAAATTTGGACAATTTGCAAAAATAGCGAAAATGCTTAATATTTCATACCAAACAGCGGCTATTTATTAATAATCGTTAAAGCTCTAAAGAACCACAGGAAAAAATCGCTTATATCGCGAACATGGCCAAAATTCGCAAAAAATTTCAAACTTGGAAAAAACCCGTAAAACTTATTTGAAATCGCTAAATCGCTTAAAAAACAAATTTTTAGAATATATTAAAATTATTTTTGCAAAAATAGCGAAAATTCGCGAAATTTTTAATAGTTCGAACAAACCATAAAATTGATTTGAAGTCACTTAAACTATAAGAGAACTCAACGATTTTCTGGAGATAGAATGTGGTGATTCTTGAAGCATGTAAAAATCAACCCGGGTTCAAATCTCAGCTCAGCCAGGAAAAATTATCAATAAATTTTAATAAAAAATTCCAAGTTGTAAAAAAAATTCCTTCCTCAGTGAAAATAATTTAATGAAAATTAAATTTGATGGACTCAGGCCTAATTAAAGGAAGAATATCTCAATTTTATTTGGAAATTTCTCATTTTTAATTTGAAAATCTCGATTTCAATGATTTTGTTATTCGTGCTTAATTTCCCAATTTTTATTTTTGATAAAAACACTGAAATTTCTTGTTGATGGGATAAGCTATTCCTATGCGCATTTCACTGGTTGCTTAGGCCAGATCATCATGAAACTTCATCCATAAAGATTTTAGAAAAACTTAAGATATTAAAACAAATAAAACTGTTAAGCGTATAAGAATTACAGCAACAGTTCTATTTGTAACAATATCGAAGTTTAAACAAAATTATGAACAATAAACAATGAGTTCATCTCTCCTTACATTCCCCATTTTATTTGCAATTTCATTTTCAATAAAAAAATGCTGTAGTTTATACATTTACTGCATCCCTAAAAAAGTAGATAATTGCAAATTAAAGTTTTCTATTAAAACTTTTATCTCATTTGGTCAGTCTCATAATTTGGCAATAAAAACAAACTTTTCAATTAACATTTAATAATTTAGATAGTTCTAAATACCAGCACAATGTATTTACCCAGTTGGGTTAGTGGGCTAAAATTGACAAAATGTTTTTAAGATGATTAAAATAATCTTTAGGAAAATCTACAATGTCTGTGGCATAACATAAAATGCTAGAAATACCTACGCATCTACTCATATTTGTTGAAGGTAAAGGAAATATTTACACATAACATACAAAATCTATCATCTTTGGCTGTCCAATAGACAATAGAAACAAACATACGGCCAATAGAATTTAGGCCATGTGCATGAATTAATATGCATATGCATGCCATAAGTATGAGTTAACTTATTTTTAGGAAAAAGGAATACAAATTTTACAACAGCTCCTACATAAGTAAATTATTCATGTATTTAGGCATGCACATATGCATCAACGTCCTTAGATCTTGTTTTATTTTATAAGAATGTTTGTGTCCTGGATTTTACTTTTTTAGGAAAAACATACCCTGCCTTAGTCAGCTATTCAGTTTGTTAAATCTGCTTGAAAACTTAAGCTGTGTGAAGCAAGTCAATGGTTTGCGAAATAACTCTGTTGGTATTTTAAATCATACAATATTTTTGATTTAATTTTAAAAGAGCTTGTGTATCTCCATGAAATTTTGTACTCTAGTCATATAGAACAAGAACTTGAAACAATTTGACACCGATATTGTTTGTTTTTTTTTTTTGAGTTTTTCGAAAGTGAGCGTATTTTCAACAGACAGACGGACATGGCTAAATCGAACTAAAATTACTCAAGGACCCAGAATATATATACGTTATGGGGTCTTAGATAAATATTAAAGAAGTTTCACACGGAGACTATAACAATCAAATAAAATTTTTATGTCAGACATAAAATTGTATTATATACAACCAACATGACACAAAAATAGAAAACATTGTGAATTGCCTAAATATAATTATAGGCCATTTAAAGACATTTACTGAACCTCAAAGGAAATGAACAGTTTTCCCAATTCTACTTTACCGCTAATAAATTTTCAGATTTTTACTATTATTCTCTAACTTACCTAATTTTTGGTAAGTCCTTCACCTACAATATTCTGCATAATCTTATAACAGCTTTATGTGGCATAAAACATTGTTAAGTCGTTACATTATCAATTGCATCGGCTTGTTCGACAACACAGACATACAAACATTAGTGCACGTATTTACACAACAGTGCAGTTGTTTTTATGTAGCTCTAGGATAGATGATGGGTAGTAGTTAAAGTGTTGGTAGTCAGGGTTGGAAAAATTACATGTTTTAATGTATTTGAAGTACAAAATACATTTAATACACGTCTTAAATATACAATTTAAAATACAAAATACATTTATATCATGTATTAATTTATTTATTTATTGTCTATGGATAAATCATAACAGATATTTAAAATTACACTTAAATAAAATAGACTATAACTAACATTTGATTACATTACATACATTTTTTCATCAATTAAAAAAAGCAATTAATAATCTACTTATTGACTTTGGATCCAATGAATAATCAATAAATCTATATAATTGATTGAAAGTGTTACACATTCTTCTAAGAGGGTCAGCATCACCATAATTAGCTCTAAAGAATTTAATGGATACTGGTATGAAATTTCGAGACGGTCGCTGAGGAATATTAAATGAAATCTCATTAATTTAAAATCCAGCGCAGATATCACCATTAATAATGTTCAGAATAAACGGTACATTCAGCATTGTTCTACGACTTTTTAAAGCAATCAATGTACAAATTATTTATGCGTTTTCAGTTTAGTTGCAGCCCCGGTGCCAAACTAATATTTCCTCTCATAACCACTTAATTGTTAAAGGAAAGGGGTGTTTTTAAGCCCTTAAGAACCTCAAAAGGTGTAAGCTGTCAAATAAACCATCGCTTACTTTTTGACATCTGTGATCAGATAATCCTCATAATGATCATACATCAAATAGTGTTTGACTCGGGTTTTTATCAAAATGGCAGAACCTCCACAAGCTCTATCGCGAGGGTTCTTGGTATTTATGTTGGCGAATGCCGTTTGCGTTTCAAAAACAAATTTTTAAATAGTTCATGGCTTGTTAAGTACATCTTGCAATTGCATCGATGGCATTCTTAAAATTTCCTGCATCATATTACCCATTGTGTTCGTAAAATTATTTATTGTTTGCACTTATGTTTCCATGGTTTTTTCAATACGACTTAAATTAGAATTGACAGCGCCAGTTATCATTGCAACCGAATAAAAGCAAATGAGACCTTAAGGAAACCAAATTCCTTTAACGTGCAGTTTTTCTTTGGGAAAAAAGATAATCGCCTTATGAGAAGACGGCCATAAGTCTTATTAGAACCATCTGCAAGAATTTCGTCGGAATTCCAATAGACATAAATTTCCCCCGATATATCCATTCGAAATTTTGTACCATATCAATGGCAAAATTGTACCAAATTGACATAAATTATATCAAAACTTCGCTGTAAAATAAAAAAGTATACAAAGTAATTCATAACACTTTTTATTCAGTCAAATTAAAAACAAAACTCTAATCGGTCAAGCCCGACCATTTGATACCCCACAACACAGTATTTAAAGACTCTATTTCGGACCCATGGGAAATCATGGACCAGGTAGAACAAATTATGTTAGGAGTTTAAGATTCATGTGAAAGCTCTTTGTTTGAATATTATTTAGATATCTTCATCTATATGAGATTTGTTTGTCCTTCGTATTTTAGGAATGGGACCTATTTTTAATATTGGACCTACCAGCACAAAATTTTTTATGACATAGTAGCAATTTAACAAGTTATTGAAGCCAATTTTGATGTCAATACCAACATTTCTAATAAAGTTATGACGCAAAAAGAGAGTAGTACCGTTAAATACGGACCGATTTAAATAAAATTTTGAGTGATGATTTAGATTGCTATTAAATAAGTTTTGTCCAAATTAAATCTAAATACCAACATAATAATAGGGTTTATAGTCACAAACACTATTCCAGAAAGTAGTTTGTATGGCGGCTATGTGAAATTACGAACCGATTCTCAACATTTTCAGTAGTCTTCGTACTTATAAATTGAAAACAATGTGCAAAATTTCATCAAATTACTTTTAAAATTGCGACCTTTACGCACATTTGCGTATCTTACCTTCACCACTATTGTGGTGGGGGAATACAAAATAAAAAGGAATACAAAATTTCTCTTTTCTTGTCAAAGGCAAACAAGAGTATAGACAGTGTCACAAAAACAAAAGTGGAATTTCAAGATATTTGACCCAGGCTTCCTGCAGCGATATGCTTATGTATTTATGTATGTGCCTAATATGTTTGTATAACATCATAAACGCAAATTAACAATAACGCATTTTTTGGTAGTTCCGGTCAGGGCATGTTCATAACAATTTTATGTTCATAAAAATTTTATTATTGAAAAGAAAAGAGAGTTAATCCACCTAAAAGAAATGCTAAAGCTACGTGGGTATTTTGTTAATTGTACCAAAAAGAGATGAATTGTACCAGTGTACCAATTAAATTTCGATTGTACCAAATTTGGTACAATTGCTCCACAAATCCCATCAGTGGTCAGCACAACAAAAGTAAAACAAACATGTGTAGCGGGATATGTTAATAATAATTTTCTCTTTCTCTCTCATTAGAAAAATAAGCGGACAGCACTGATGGGACTTGTGGTACAATTTTACCAAATTTGGTACAATCGAAACTTTTTTGGTACACTGGTACAATGCATACTTTTTTGGTACAATCTAAGAAAAAACCCACGAAGTTTCATCACTTCCTTAAGTAGTCTGGTACTCTGTTCATCAGTATTTCGTGCGAAATGTTTTCAAATTCAATATAAAAAAATTTCTGTGAAATACAAACGAAAAAATATTGATAGAGTTGTACTCTATTTATATTAAGAAAAACATGCGAACTGTTTCTAGCTCCCTTAAAAATACTACTTTCGGAAATAGATTTTAATGCCATAACTGCCTTATAAATGTATGTATTGACATACAAATTGGCGGCAATAATTTTTACGACAGCTATAGAAGTCATCTAAAATATGGTGCTGGTATCTCCAAAATTAGCCATATTCCCAAATAAGCGCCCTGCCTAAAATCACTAAAGGTCAAACAAATTTCATATAAATGCAGATATGGGCATTTTCAGCGAAAAGTCTACTTCCGTTATTTTAACTTCACGCCAGCGCAGATTTTTGCTTATATCTGCAAATCCTTAGCGTCGATAACTGTAATGTTTTTTCTGAATATAGTGCTACTTCATTCCTTTATATACTATAAAATAATTTTTACAAATTTGACTTCTTCATTTAATTTTTTTTACATTTCTAACAACTTAGTTTCATATGACCAAAAAAAATGTCATGCAATTTTGTGATATACGGTCCCTAATTTACCTTTGATTCCATATTTAGCAGCCATCTGAAATTTACTGTAAACGCTAAAACTTATTTCATTGCTGTATTGAAATTTATGTTTTTTAACACCAGATATCATTCTGCAGAATTTGGGTTCATAACTTATCATCCAATATAAATTCCCCTCCTGAAAATCATTTAAGTTCGGCTCAAGCTAATTAAAATTGCTATAAAACTTTCTGATGGTCGGTCAATAATTAATTTTAGGTCTAAACCGCAACCAATTTTAATGCTGTCGTCTGTCGGCATAGCCGAATGTTCCACTCTAACTTGTTTATTTTATAGTGAAATTTTGACAGTATAATTTAAGAATTATTAGATCCTAACAGTGGCGGACAGGTGTCTGTCAGGTATTTTCTAGAAATTCGGCTCTTTTGTAGAGTAAAATAAAATTAATTACATAAAATAACTAAAAATTCCTTTGTTTTTACGGAATATGTAGTTAATTTTTCATAGTTAAATTATATAAAATAACTGAAAATTCATTTATTTTAAAGAAATATGGGTTTGCATTTTTGGCAGTAAAAATTAAATAAACTTTTCGTTAAAAATAAATAAAAAATAAGTAGACCAGTACAGAATATTGTGAGTGCAGAATTTTACTTTTTTCTGATTACTCGACACATTATTTTGTAGGTGAAGTTTTAACTGGGTAAACATGTAGAAATAGATTTAACAACTAATATGCATTTCTCTTAGTCCAGCTCTATAGCCGAGAAATTGTTGTTCTTCACCCACTTATCAAAGAGAGTTTCATCTTGTGTGACATGGACATAATATCTTGTGTCCAAAACCTTCTAAAAAATTTCCATTAAAAAGCACAAGTTTTTGAAATACTCCCAACTCTGGTGGTAGTTAAGATTGGTTTACTTTATTTCTGCAGTATGTTCCATGTAAGATTAACAACATTATTTTATTTTATATGCAATGAAGGAAATCATATGTTGTATAATGTGCACATTTTCGTAAAATCATTTATTCATAATATGTACGCATTTGTTTGTGTGTGCATGGATGTGTACGTCCATTTATGTATCTGCAGGTTAAAAAACTTAAGAAATATTATTGCACTAAAGACTTAAAAATAAATTTGTTTCAATACATATTTGTGTTTATGATTTCAGTTACAGTGAATTCTTTCATGACCGAGCGACGAAGGGAACATTAAAATCTGTTTGTAAGAGGTGAATATTCTCCCAAGAGAACTCAATGTTTTTCTTTAGAATTTCGTTCGGACGAGGGAACCATGGCCGTCGAAAGAGGGTGTCCGTTTTGGAAGATTACACTGCATTTTAGGCCAAAAATGTGTGTTCAGAAGAAATTTTTAATTTGTTGACATGTTTGAAATAATGAATTTTAAGAAAAATGTTTAAGACAAATATCTCTATTGTTGGCAAGAAACACAATTTGAAGATGTTGAGGTATATCTTGTACGTTAACAATCATGACCTTTTTAATTACACTTTGCGAATTTAAACTGAAAAATATTGCCTTTTTTGAGTTTCTCAGTATTGAGTATTGACTTGAGTTTCTATTCGGAAAAAAATTTCAGAAAAATTATTGAAATAATATAATTCCTTACAAAATATCTGTCCTTGATTGTATATTTTTTTAAAATATAAAACGGAAATTCATTGTTTATTATTGGGAGAAATTTTTGGTAACTCTCCTTTTACCGAACTTTGCCCAAAAAGTACGGGAACGCATCTAATAACAAAATATTTTTTTATATTTTTTTTATATGAATTGTAAACAAAGTGTTAACACAATTCGTAAAAGTCCGCTTTTGGCCTTCAAGCATGCCTAAAGTCGCACTTATCAACAATCAATAGCTGAACCCACCTCATCCATTTTAAAATTGGCCAAATCACTATTTAATGCAGTCTAATGAGAGTCAATGTTGGAGTCAAACCTTTAATATATAACAAACAAATATAAATGTGTTAAAGCCAGGTTTGCGTTTTTTTTGCCTTTTGTGCCTCCTCTGCGCCTGCTGTAAATTCCACGGCTTGTTTGGCAAAAGAATTGGTTAAGTGGCTTTACAACGGCTTCCAAAACAGTTTTCTTGTAAGATTTGGCAGATGTTTTAACTCTTTGTTCGCAGAAATGCATGTCAGTGACCCCATCAGAAAAGACACTCCACCAAAATATGACTGCAGCTGAATAATGATTATTTTCCACCCGTGGAAAGAGCCCTTAGTTGACCTTTCATACACCCTATCATTTTGTTTTTTAAATCTTTCCTGCATGGTCAAATTTTTTCAGTTTTTTTTGGAATAGAATCTAAATGCGAATGAAGAATATCCAAAACATTGTCGGTGTCCACGGTTGGTCCAAGTTTCCGACTGTAAAACCAAAATAATGTTAATATGCATGTCTTAATGATTCTGATATCAGTAACACACGATCTCCCTGACATGCTTAAACTCTAATATTATGAAGATTAAGAAGGAATGTGTCAAATAAATAGTTGTGAAATTTTAGTGTCAGTATTGACTTTTTTAGAGCATTGCTAGGATGCGATAAAAAATTATCGTGATTAGCCCAATTCTTACGCCAGATTCGAATTCAGCGCACCCATATTAGTTAAAAAACATGTTTCGTTTTGTGCAGTAAATTTCTTTTTCCGAATTTGTAGACCAGTGTAATTAAACTCACGAACTTCTGCGTGATATTTACATATGTATGTCACTGGCCATGATGTTCTATTTTTGGAAAGGATCTCGTTGAATTCATGATTTGCCACCTCTGAAGACTTGCTGAGTACATAGCGATCTTTTATATTTCCAGTCTGCTTAAATAATTTTATGATACCTGTAGACAAACATGAAACTTTTCACGAGCGGGCGAAGTGTTGTGATTCTACAGTTAAAAAACGCTATGACAGCTATACGATTCTCATTATCTGACCAGACCATGGTGAAAGCTGATAAAGTTTGGAACAGCTGGTGTTGACCAAGGCGAATTCATGTCATATAATTGGTAAGGGGTAACATTGCTGGGGTTCGAGGTCACTTTATATGTGGACAGCTCTAAGGGTCTTGAAGGGCTGTTTTGTGAATTTCAAGCTAGTGAATGATTGTAGAAGAGCTCTGAGGTAAATATTAGGGGAGTTTGTAGTGAGTGCATAATAGGTACCTGGTCACTGCAACATCACCGGCAATGAAATGTCCGATGAGAAACTGGGCTCGAAAATAAGGTGTTAATGGCTATGTGGAGACATTCAAACTTCTAATAGGCATTTGATTTATTAATGAGTGAGTTCTGAACTTCACATATGGCAACAAGGACATTAATTTGTTTGTACTTCTTAGCCCATCCATTAACGTATGTCCAATTTCAGAATTGAAGCACAGCCGCGAATAACATTGTAAGTTACTAATCAGAAGAGCAAAAACAAGTTCCTAACAGGCAGGACTATTTATTTTTTAATATTTTTTATTATTATCAAAAATAATGATAATGAAATAAAAATATCAAGAAATAATTAGAATTGTAGTTATTTTGTTGAACTATTTATGGTTTTTAATCCCAATTTTTAATATTTTAATCAGGCTTAAGTTCATCAAATTAAATTTTCATTAAATTAGTTTTATGAAGAAAGGAATTTTACAACATGAAAATTAATTAAAATTGTTATTGATAATCATTCATTCTTGACTGACCTGAGATTCGAACCCAGGCGGCTGGTTACATTTTAAAAATATTAACAATTTGGATTAAAAACCATAAATAGTTCAACAAAATAACCACAATTCTAATTATTGTTAAAGCTAAGGCACGAGCTCTATGTGTACATTTGTCCTTCAAGTAGTGCTGAAAAAGGTCAACAAAAAAAAAAAAGAAAGACAAAATGAAAAAACAAAAAATGTACTTTGGACTTCAAGAAGAATTCTTGACATAAGTACGGAAAAAACAGAAGTTAGGAAAAACATGTAAAATCAATTGAAATGGATAATCATTCAAAAAAGAAAATTTCGATCTACCAAAGGTTAAAATACAATTTGGTTTAAGGATTGATGTTTGACTATTGACGTCAGCAGTCGTCGATGGCTGCGAGTGTAAGACGGCAAATCTATCTGAGGAGATCGAGTGGTTGCGATCGAAACATGTCATGGTAACCAGCCGCCTGCTTTCGAATCTCAGGTCAGTCAAGAATGAATGATTATCAATAACAATTTTAATTAATTTTCATGTTGTAAAATTCCTTTCTTCATAAAACTAATTTAATGAAAATTAAATTTGATGAACTTAAGCCTGATTAAAATATTAAAAATTTGGATTAAATGTCAAGAAATTTTATTTTACAGTTTTCAATTTTTTTTTTAGTCGAGGACAACTTAAGTGACAATTGCATGCATTTTGTCGTCAATGTGGTTTGTAACACGACAAAATGCATGCAATGATCGCTTACGTTGTCCTCAATAAATTCTTATTCAAGGCAAGTAAAAAGATTTACTGAGCTACCTAAACAAGAGCGGCAAGCGTTTTTTTAAACATGAAAATTCTATTACGAATACATTTTCAATAAAATATAACGACCGAGCGATCTATTAAATAAGATTTTCCCGCCGGGTGGTGTTAAATTCGCGTTTTAAAGGTTTGTTTCGCATAAACTGTGTGAAAATGAAAAGTTTTGACATAAAACAGACGCTTGCCGCTCTTGTTTAGGTAGCTCAGTTAAGCTTGAGAGAAATTATTTTAAGGTTTTTTTGCAAATTAAAGGCTTTTTTTTTACAAAAGAACCCTAATTTTAATGTTAATTTAAATTTCGTTGAAAACTAGATCCTATTTCGAAAATCAAATACAAATTTTAGTTCCTTTTTGCAACTACGAGCACAAAATTACCCTTGCTCGCAGTATCACATGGCAAGCCAGATATAAACTAATATATTCCATTTATTAACGTCTTAAAGCAATTCCTTGTTAATTACAATGTTAGTTTTTAATGAAACTAAATTGTAAATTTACTTCTTGTTTTCTAGGATTTCCTGCAGGAATATAGCAATTAATCCTTTAAGTGTTAAACTATACATTATTATTAACTACTTAGTCAACTGGGACAAACAATTTTTTTTTTAAATAAATATAATTTTATTATCTAGCAAATTTTTAAAAAATTTCTTTAAGTGGATTAATATTTGAATAACCCAATAAAATGTATATGGCATAAAAAGAATGCCATAACTATGCCATTACAATTTAAACACTCTCTCAATCACTAACATACTACTCATATACTTACTTTAACTTTATATTAATGAAACTATACCAAAAGTATTAAAATATGACAACCTGCATTTTGTACAACTTATAAATAACTCAAAACCTTCAAAGGATACAAGGAATGTTGGAATGTTGGTAAAATGAATACAAGGCCAAAATAAAAATGTGCATGATTGTGGGCAGCCATAATATGATTGAAACGGTTTGGTTGAACCTAAATATTATTGTGACAAACATTTCATAATAAAGGAGACCATAATGATTTTTATTTTCTGTAACCATACTTACATACCATATCTAATAATTTTTTCTGGGTGTAGTTCAGGGCTGCCAGATACATTTTTGAAAAAATCGTAAAATTCCTGAAAAAAAGTTTAAAAAATCGGACAACTTAAAATTTAGTTTTTTAAGTTTTTGTTGGTTTAAAAAAATCGTCAAAAAGTTAAAAATATCGGACAACTAAAAATTTAGTTTTTTAAGTTTTTGTTCGATAAAAAAAAACAATCAAGGTAGGATTTATGGAAAAAGTCGCAAGAGTTCATTCAATGTTAGTTTGACGAAAGATAATGTAACTTTATAGTTTTTGTACTTTGAAAAATCGTGTAAAGATTTTCTCAAGACTTGCATGTTAAAACGATCGTGTCAGAAAATATATAAAAAACACAATAATTAAAAAAAAAAGAAAATGCTTTTGTTAATGTTTCTCGTTAGATCATCATCAGAAGTAGGGAATGGTAAATTTATTCCAAAATCGATTTCCGATTTTTCGGTCGACTTTTTTTATTTCGGTTTTTGAAATCGATTAATCGTACCTCAAAATCGATTTCAAAATAGTACCTTATGCCTCAAAGGGGGATACACCTGTTTTTTTTTTTTTTTTTTTTTTTTTTTTTTTTGCAAAATACTGGAGATATTGATTTAAGATTTTTACAGTGGTATGATATGACTACTGCTAATAATTTTCCTACAAAAAGTGAAAATGTGTAAATGTTGACATGGCTTTTAGAGGAACAAGTGCGATATGTATGTACATTTTACATATAAAAATTGTGTTCTTGTGTAGTCAGTCAAGCGTGTCTCATAAAACAATTCCGATCGAAAGTGATTTCGTATCTTACATAAAACGAAATCACTTCTCATCGAAATGGATTTCATACCTAAATGTATGGATATCATTTCAAAGTATTATGGCAATATTTCCTGATCAGTGGCGACTGTTTCTTTGCTAAGTTACTACAAGTTAGTTTTAGACAACACATGTTTGCATGTCGTTGATGAAGGAAAGACGCAGATTTATTTCCTTGTAATTTTGTAATTACATACATTTTGTTTTCACTCTGCTTATAACTAGTTTTAAAAATCGCTCACACACTGGTCTGTTTGAATATAAGCGTATTTCCACAGGAATGCCATGGTTTAATTAACCTGTTGTGTTTCTAAAATATGTATGTTGATTTTCACAAAGCTGTCTCATCGTTTGGTACGGCACTATATGTTTGGACTGTTTTGCTCACTGTTCATTGATGAATTTAATTTCTGAAGAACAAGAGCCTCTATATAAAAGTTGAAAGTATACCAAGGGTACTAATAGGTAAATACGTAAAACTGCAACTTTAAACTTAGAAAACTGCATAAACATACCACCTACAATCCAAAAAAATTGCCAAATTGTTGATAAAAATAAAAAAAAAATCGGTTTTAAAAGCCCAATAATCGATTTCAGTATAAAATTGTATAGGTAAATTCGATTGCAAAAAATCGATTTTATTTATCACAAAATCGATTTTCGATTGGAAATTGGTAGAAAACTGTGGAAAATGCATTAAATAATTACGCCTACTATGAATAAACTGTGAACCGTTTATTCTGTTGAAAGTTGGCTTTTCCCCATACATTTTTAGGGGAAGACAACATAAAAATTTAGGCTGCTTATTTACAATTTTTTCTTCTGTGCTGCTGAATATCTGAACATATAAAAACTTAAAAAATTTTCTTTTTTTGGAGACTGAATAAAATCGTCACTTTTTAAAAGAAAATCATCAAATCGGCACTTCGTTCATTTCGGAACAAAAAATCGTCCAAATGACGATAAATCGTCATATCTGGCAGCCCTGGTGTAGATTAAAATAAGTAAAATTTGGCAATTTTCGGCCTCAGATAAGCTTCGGGTATGGGTCTTCATTTTATAAAGGGGAAGATGTTACGAATGTGAATTTGCTTACACATGGACGTCAATTTCCGGGCTAAGACAGTCTTGGAGATTTGTGACCTGTTCCGTGGTTAGGCAGGTAAGCTACTTTTGCTTAAAAAGGGGAACTAAGAGGAACTAACTAGCCTATTTACGGGGCACTGTGGGTAATACTAATACAAGGCTGAGCAGATTCTGTGAGGTTGATGACGAAATGTCAAAACATATGCTCTATCTGGAGTACCAGGCGAAAATTTTTCCACTGGGAAGAGTAATTGGTTTCATACGTGACCTAAACCTGACATAGTGAGATAAACAAGCTGCACAAAAGACCCTCTTTATCGTGGTGCTTTTTGCTTGCTACATGTCTATCTATATAGCACAAGATTCAAACCCATACACCAGAACCCGTATGTCCTTGGGACTGCTGGGATCCGATTTAATTGATTTACTTACGCCAAAATGTTACTTTTACCTCAAGACGTAATCACAAACTCTCTTAGGATATACGATTTTGCCTTCTTCCATTACATTTTTTGTAAACTCTAAGGTTAAAGTCTACTTCTGAGTTTTTTTTCCTTTATAACTATTTCTACTACCCACATAAATTAACTACAATTTATTTCATTTCCAATATTTATTTACTATGTTCTTCCAACTTTCTTTGATGTTCGTTTCGTTTGTCAGTAAGATGATTATCGTTTGTTCGCAAGCTTATAAATCATTTGATTTTCCTAAACTCTTGTGTTCTTAGAAGAAAAAAAGAAAAACCTTTTTTCGTTATGTAGCTCTTGCATTTTCTTGAATTTTCTTACAATTCTAATACGGTTTTTTTCACTTCAAGTCCCCTGGCAATTTTCCTTTCTAAATTGTTTCATTTCCTTAATGTACTTAAAAATAGAATCAAAAGAGTAAATGGTATTTATATATGTATATACATTAGGGCGGGCTATTTTTTTTAAATCGTATACCAAAAAACGTAAAAAATAAATGTTTGAAAAAATAGCGTTTCCTAAAAAGAAATCGAATTTTCTGAATTACATTTTTGAGTAAGGTAGTTTTTTGCACTTTATTCTTTACATTGAAAAAATATTCACCCAAGTAAAAAAGTTTGTATATAATTTTATATTTAATGTTTTTGTAAGGAACATAGATACACAAATTTTCTTTCATAATTTAATCATGCCCAATTAGTAGGTCAGCGCGCAACTACAACAATCCAACAATAGAAAAAACAACACGCATTTTGTTTGTGTAAAAATGATAAAGATGTCAAGAATAAAAGCAATTGTTTGTGTAAAAAATGGTATAAATGTCAAAAACAAGTGCACGTAAAAAACCCACCTCTGCGAAAAATCAGCAGGCGTTTCAAGCAGATCTACTAAATGGACGATGAATTTAATAAAAAAGATTGGAAATACAAAAAAAAAATATTACACTAAAAAAATAGTTTTCAGTATTTATAAAATAACCTTTTTTTGTTTTGATAAACAATTCTTGTTTTCTAGCGGTTAGTTGGTCAATAAGGAAATCTTTTAGATGATCAGGAATCAATCTACAGTAGCATGGTGCCGTTTTCACGCACTCGTATTTTGCAAGTTGTTTAAGGTTTTCAAGAATTCTGAAAATAGGTCTTGATTGGTTTTTTATTGCTCTATTGTACTTATTAAGCAAACCGTTTAGCTTCTCCACTACACTTTTTTCGTTGATAATTTCAACATTTATTTTGGTCCAAATTTCTATAACTTTTTTTTAGCAACTTGTGGAGAAAACCCTTCAAATTAAAGTGGTATTTTTTTATTATTTTCACGCTCGATTAAATATATAAAAATAGCATTTCAAAACATCCCGATTATTTGGCAAATTCAATACACTAAATTCGATTGGAAAGCCAAAACTACTTAAATTCTGAATGGGCAGAAAGCATGGCCCGGGAAATTTTCCGAGTCATTACAATCGATGGATATTTCCGATAATTCCATTATTAAATTTTCAAAAATTTGTGGCGAAATACTTTTTTATATACGAACAGTTAAGTGCCCAAATTAATCAAAACAAATAAATTTAGAAGTCACAGAAAACGAATTAGAGGACAAATAAACTGGATTAGGGGTAATGTTTGTTTCTGTTTTAAGAAGTATGTTATGCGTATTTTATTAAAAAAAATTTTTTTAATTAGTCTTTGTTTTATGCAAAACGTAGATTTAACTATTTTTTATATAGAACGCAAATCAGAGGAGATGCAAATTGGGGTTCAACTGCTTTTTTGATAATTGAATATTTTGATTAGGCTCAAAACAAAACCTGTGCCCATGTTCTTTAACTCTCGCGTCGAGAAACTTTTCGATTTAAATGTGTGAAATGAAACAAAAATGCCATAAATTGAAACAAACAGCTGTTTTTCTTACTAAACTGTGTCTGTAACTTTTTTGGCGAGTACTAGCTGTCACGTAAGGAAATTACTCGCAAATTTACAGAAAAAGTGTGTCTGTAACATTTTTGCGAGAGAAACAATTTTAACACTAAAAAACAATTAAAAATTAAAATGCAAAGAATAATAATAACATTATGTTCTTCGCACATTTTTCCATTGTTAAATTATTTTGCTTTTAACATATTTACAAAATAAACGAATTTTTGCAAACAACAAACATTAAAGTCGCACTTTACATTATTTGGTATAGCCGACGGTTGTATTTTCGCCGCCGTCGTTGAAAAATTTTCAATTTTAGTAAATTTTTGTCGCCGTCAACGATATGTGCTACTGTTGTTCTCAACGTCTGCAATGTCACAGCGGCTTCGGGTGCAATGTTATGACAGTTATAACGTAACGACGTAATCTCTTTTGTTAGTTTTCGACATGAGTTACAGACACAGTATTTTCTCACTTTTCGAGAAACGATGGAATATTTTGTTTCACATCTTTTCGATGCGAGAAGTTCTCACTAAAGTTACAGAACATGGGTACTGTATTGCCATAAACTATAATATAGTAAAACATAATATATTAAAAAAAAAACAATTTCGAGAAAGAAGAGGAAATAATTTACAAGTCGAGAGGGGCGGCTTAGGGTTTGATTTTAAACCCATCGTTTCTTCGGAGAATTTTCTTAGAATTTTATGTAGATTACGTGTTTGCTAAACGATTTTTTAATTTTTTTTCATCCATTCATATCAACCCCGCCCTAATATACATACATACTACATATATATTTTTTATAGTTTTGTTGCAATATTTGTGTGCTATGTTCAGGCATGGACAATTCAGTACAATTGTACATTTTTCGGTATCCCCACGACGCACATAGGGGCCAAAGGAGATAGTTTCACGAATTAATAAAACATATTTATAGTAAAGTGATAACTAAAAGTCTAAGCCCCGTATTCAAAAACGACTTATAAATTTTACAAACGTTTATTAAGGATAGTTTTCATAGTAAATGTGGTCTTTAACCTTTATTAAATTAAAATTTTTTTGTATGAATACAACCCTTAAAGTGCACAAAATTCTACATCACTAGGAAAAAAAAAAAAAAAAAATGTTAAATATGTAACGGTGCGCGTTGAAATTAAATATTGTAAGAGAAAACTGAAAAAAAGGAAGAAAAAAAAGCTAAAAATCCTATTTACCTCAAGTAATGTTATTAAAGTAATAAATCTTTTCAAGTTCAGGTATTTATTCATCATTTGCCTAGATTTGTACTACAAATTATTTGTGAAAGTTTTTTTGCTTTTAATGGAAAAAATGGATTTTCTCAGTATAAAGAGACATAGGGGACATAAATTTATTAATAGGGCTTAATTTAGCTGAGTATCGTATCTGAAGTAATTCAATGGCCGGCAATTAAGCATAGTAATCACTTTGTAAAGGGGTATTCCCCTCCCCTTCCTATTTTGTTGTAACATGCAGTTAGTTCTTACCATATCAAATTTAGTGTGCCTCACTATTAAAGTTCTGCAGGTATAAGGAAAAAATAACTCCTTTGAATGAGGCTACTCCTCCTAAACCTCCAGGATTTTGTTGGAACAAGCATTGCCCATATCATATTAATCTAACATATCATACTATTGTAGTACCCTTTTCGCCCCTCCTGTACCACCAAGATTTTGTTGGAACATTCAGCTTGTTCTTAGAGGTACCTACATCAAATTAAGTGCACCTGATTAATGGGCGAAAAACAAGCGTTTGGCGCACTGTGTGACGAATAAAGCACCTTTTCCTAATTTCACAGTTTTAAGCAATATTTTGATACTTCTTTAAGAGTTAATTAGTACACAGGCCTGCAAAATTTGAAACACTATGAATAACATATTCTTTTATATAGGTTTGAGTTTTTTTTAATTCCCAGAGCTAATCCCGCGAAGCTCTACGCTTGTCTGCAGGAAATCCGAATCTGTTCAGAATTTATCCATCGCATCAGGGTTTCTTCGCTTAAAGTTTAAAAAAACCTGTTATTCGCCAGATTCTAGACGTTATATCTGCGCTATGGATGGATCACTTGTCCAACAAAAACCTTGTTAACTAGACAAAAATTGTTTGGATAACACAGGCCAACAAATTTTTAACCCACGGACCATACTCTACTTGAATAAAAGTTTGAGTTACGCTAAATCCGAATCTCTGCTCATCTTTGAATAACTTCGCCATATTCGACACGTTCGTCTGAAAGTTCTACCAGCTACCTTTAGATTGATAACAGATTTGGGTCAGGCATATGTTAATTCTTTCGAAAAGTCTATTCTATTTATACATCTATTAATACATTCAATATTTGTCAATTTTTTTTTTAAATAAACAAAGAAGAGTTGATTTTAATATGTTTGTATTAAATAAAAGTACTTTTGGTACTTAACAAAATACTCATTTTATTAGGGAATTATAATTTTCCATCTCTGGTAATGCGATAAAATAATTTTTCTCTAGAGTGAAAAGATTTTGTTAAAAAACCTGAATTTTTTATCTCCATCTCAGTTTATTGTATATGCTATTGAATTTCTTTTTCTATGAGATTAAAATAAAAGTGTAAACGAAAAGTTTTTTGGTTATTTTAAAAATTATTTTCCATTAAAAATTTGTGGTATTTTGTACTAAGTCGTTTTAATATATATAAAATCTAAAGAACAACATTTTTTTATAACAGCAAATACAATTTTTTACTTCACTGTATGAACTTTCAAGACATCCATGACGAATGATGTCTTCATATTGAGTAAATAATGACTACAAGACTAGATATTGGTTGTGTTCTTTTTTTTTTTTGTTAAGTTTTTCAAAAGACCAATTTTTATGATTTTATTACCTTCATTGAAAGTAAATATGCTTTAAGTTAAGAAAATTAAGTAATTTCTTTATCTTTTGGCTATTTTAACAACTCTTTTTTTTAGTTTTCAAACCTTGTGGAAATTGTAAAGTTAGTAAAGTTTTTATGAACTAAAAAAATAATAATAATAAAAAATTTAAAGGTAAGTTTTGGATGTTTGTAAGAACGTGGAACGTTGGATGTGTGTAAGAACGTGGAGTGCCGCGGTAGGCTAGCTGGTAGTGAGTTAGTCTATCAGCGCCAGGGACTCTGGTTTCTTTCCTGCAGACAAGCTGTGTGTAACAAATAGAAATATTGATTTTAGACATAGACTGATAGAAAAGGCTGTGATGAATTTTGACATCAGTTCTATGACAAGTGTCTTGGTTTTTTGGCCCCATGACACTTTTCATCATTGTGATATCAGCTTTAACAACACTTGGCCAAATTGCCATCAGGGTCAAACATTGAAATGATGTCATGATGGCACATCACAGAAATGACGAATCAGAGTCAGTATCATAAAAAATGTCATCAGTGCGATGACTAAGTAACGTCGGAGAAGGGACTCATTAGCAGTGTTCGAAAATAAACAAAACATTATTTAGCATACGGCTCACACACGAGCACATCCCTTAATACCGTTCGTAACTATTTTCAAGAAGGTAAGAAACATTATAAAGTGTTCGGTTCTTCGCTAAAAAACAGAACAATTGTAGTGGTTCTCTAGACATAGATTTTATTTTAATGTGCTTCTTAGCGTTTAATTTCTACGGTGACAAATAAGCAAAGAAAACATTTTAGCAACGACCATTGCACGAATAGTTTGTTTGTGTATTGTGTACATGTTTTGGTTGTTGTATTTTGCTTTTGTAAACAAATTTTTGGTTGTGTTTTTAACAGCCAAAAGGGTGCTAATAACTGAAATGAACGATCATTAATGAGCTGAACCAAACACAACGAAGTTTGTAGTTAAAAAAACCAATTACTTGTTCTCATATATTTGTTGAATTGGATAAGTACAGCATTATTTTTGCGTTCGAAGATCACAAACAAAGAAACGCTTTTTCATGAATTTTTTTTCTATAATACTGATATATATTGTTTATCAAAAAAAATTTATTACCGTCTTATCTTTCAAAAGCAATCGTAATTATTAGAGATGGACAAACATACTCTAAACTAACTTTAAAATATTTTATTTTTAGGGCCTTAGAAGAATATTCTCGTTGTTGATCTATTTAAATACAAATACAATATTTGAAATACAATTAAGTTCAAAGTTCTCTTAAGTCTTCATTAAAGCATTCTCAATTAAACGAAAAATACAGAAAAGTGTTCGATTTAATATTTCTTCTCTTCTTCTGTAAAATTATTATCATACAAATGGTTCTTTACAATTTATAAGGCAAATTGCAAAATAAATTGGAAAAAGAATTTTCGAAACAAGAAAAAAATAATACCTGAAATTGAAAAGATATAAAAGGACCACATAATTCATAAAGTTCCACTTCATACTCGTTAAATTGAAATAAAAGAACACCTAAGTAATAAATGTAGATGATGCTAAAAAATTTATGAAAAATTACAAAAACGAAGTAAAATGAATATTGTCTCAGTAAATTGAAAATAAAAGAAAGAAATACTATTAAAAAAAGGCCGCAATAAAAAAAATAAATGCTATAAAAATTGCACACAAATTGCTAACAATTGAATATTGAAATATTGACAAATACATTTAGTGAACTCATTTTATAAACTTCCACACACTATAACACAGTGGGGTAAAAATGCTTAAAAGTGTTAAAAATCACTTTTGTGGCGGGCTGACTCATTTGTTCTAAACAAAACTTTTGTCATAGAATTGCTTTTATAAATGCATGTATTTTGACGGAAAAATAGGTGAATTTGCCTTTAAATTCCTAATGGATTTTCTTTTCTACACAACAAAAATATCACCTTCTGAAAAGGTGCATGTATAAAACTGTGCTGCCAACCCTATTGACGCTATTTGACGAGAATAAAACACGACAAAAAGCTTGTTCATCATCGTTATAGATATTTTTTTAAAGCATTTTATTTTATTTTCCGACATATTTTTGTTTTACCTATTTTGCGATTTTAAATAAATTTAAGGCTTTGTTTTCAATTTTGAAATTTTTAGCCAAGTTCGCGTAAAAAGCGATTTTTTCCTGAATTTTCGAATATCCACTAATTTAGCAATTTGAACCGATTTTTGTATGTCCCATTTTCTAAAGTTTAAGTTTAGGGACTTTTAATAAATTTTATGGCTTGTTTAAAACATTAAAAATTTTCGCAAATTTTCGCTATTTTTGCAAATTTTTCCGAATTTTTGCAATTTTCGCGAAGTTTTGTTACTCTTTGAGGCAATAAGCGCCGTCATAAAAACAGCCCGATGTATATAAAATGAGGTAATTTTTTTTAAAGGGCACTATTAACACTCGGGGCGAAAAGTGCAATGCCTTATGTCATTACTAAGGGTGACTTTTTTTTAGAATTAAATATGTTACCCTTTTAGAGAGCAAAACTTTTTTAGAAACGAAAACCAAATTGCATTTTTTTAAATAAAATGTAAAAGTTTCTTGGAGACAATAAAAGACCATAAGAAAATTAGCTTGAAGTCAGTGTTGCCAGTCAAATTTTTTTCTGCAAAACAAAAAAGTTTTTTGGCTGCATCAGCGTTGCCAACTTTGCCTTTAAGTGGAAAGATTAAGCCATTTAAAAATCAATTTAGCCGTTTTATTTAGACGAATTGTCTTCATGTTTTAAAATTTTTTGACCAAAATTGTTGAATTTTTCTTAATCAGTATATAGTAATAGTGACTTTTATATTGAAAAAATCTATTTTATCGAGAATTTTCTTTATTCAAAGATTTTTCTTATGTTAAGTTTATTATTACTAAAAATTTATTAATACAAACAAAATAATCCATAATGTGCTATTTCAGTATATAAAATCAATTTTTTTTTAAATAATAAAGCGTTTTTAAATAAATATTTAGCTATTTGTAGTAGTGAACAGCTGGCATCACTGTCCTGCATAGACCTCTTAAAATTTGAACAATATTTAATTAAAAAAATACTAATTTTAATAAAAAAGAACGTAATTCTGCAAAACACTTCACCTTCATTGAATAAAATTTTCAAACAAATTTTTAAAAAACCCAGAAATTTTTATAAACATTTTTTGGTTGACAATTTGTCTACTTTCTACATTTTTTCTAGCCTAAAAATCCAATTAAAAAAGTACCTCAAATAAAAGAACTTTAAAAATGTGTCCGATCTTTCTACTTTACAATTCCCGAAATAAATAATAAAAAATCTACATTCTAGGATTTTCCCTACTTCTGGCAACTCTCATTAAAATGTACTTTAGTGCGTAGCTACGGACTTGTTTTTTTTTGACTATAGTACAGTGCTAACCTTAAAAATGCGCAATTTATGATTTAAAGGGTGGGGGTTTTATGCCCTATAGAACCTTAAATTTTAAAAAATAACACAAATAATTTTTCCCTGCTTCTGGCAACACTGGTTCAAATATAATTTAGTGCGTAGCTAAAGACTTAGTTAACCAATACATTAAGCTCATACACTTTGGCTGGGCATAATGTGTTGGCTAAATGATGTTTACTTTTCATGACAAAACACAATCTGGACGTTTTTAATTATCGAGCATTGTTGGCCGCATGTTAAGAAAAACACAAACAACGTTCACCTCCAAGGCAGGCATCAATTTTTGCAATTTTATCAGCATAAACCAGAGACTTCATGTAGCCTCACAGCAAATAATCGAGTGGTATAAAAATGCACCATCTTTAAGTTCAAGATACAGGTTCTTTTTCTAGAAACCAATTTACCGCCGCATTTTATGAAGCATCATCCTATTAAAACCACATATCTCACGGATCAATGTTATCCATATTTCTAACCAAAAATCATTGCGCCATTGACCGTAATGTAAACAATGTAAAAGAAAAAATGTTCGGTGATACCATCAGCGTATAAACCGCAAAAACGGTGTCTTCTTCTGCACGCAGAGAAAAACCATGATTAATAAATGGTCACTACAAACATTTTTATTCATATTTGCCTAATATGTGTACCCTAATAAGTTTATTATAATCCTAATATAGCTTGAAAAAATATTTGTCATCCTTAACATTTTTAAATTCACTATAATAATATTATTTAGAGCCAGTTTTTGACATAAAGATCAGCGATTTAATTAGAACTAATCTTTGAAATTCGTTTTTGGGTAGTCGATTATTTCATTTTGTTTCCAAGTTTAAACGCCCAAAGTTGGTTTAAACTTGCGACAGAACTTTCAAAAGTACGAACAGCTTATGAAAGGAAATATTTTTTATATTTTTTTTTATTTAAAGTTGTATTAAATATTCCACCCTCAAGCTTAAATAATTAAAAGTAATTATAAAATAAAGGTCAAATAAGAATAAATATCTATTTATAAATATATAATATTATATAACACAATACAAAATTCTCGCCTTTTCTTCTTCTTTTTCACGTTAAGAACAGTAATTTGATGACAATTTTTGGTATTTGTTTTAAACTGCCATACTTATACATAAAAGTATTGTCAATTCATATGGCAATGCTAAAAGCTTTAATCTCTCACTCAAAAACGCCACAGAAGATTAAGGCTAGATTAATTTTATTATAAGATTAACAAATCTTACTATTGATCCTGGTTTAAACTCTAAGTAAAAAACCCGCTCTTAGTGTTTTACACCTAAAACGTTACTCTGATCTAGCTAAACATATTAAATTATGTGAAATGTTTGCTACTAAAATATTTTTATATTCAAATGTACAATTAAAATCATAACATAAGTTGCACACAAAAGGCATGTTTAGTACCATAATTTTTGTTTGCTTTGAAACACATTCTCTTATTGAGCAAACATTTATTGTCAAAAAAAACAAGGTGTATTTATAAAGAAAATAAAACTTTCTTCGCGTCATTTATCTCTGTGAGCATCAGTTAATCGGGAAACTTAATTATTTCAAAATAATTTAAACTTTTTTTCAGGGAGAAAAAGGCCACGGAGTCTTACAAATTTATACGTTTATTGAAACAGGTAGGTTATATACATAATTATAAAAATACATACATACATGTATAAACGTTGTCTTTCTTGCAGCCAAAAACACCTACAACATAGAAAAAAGTTGGGAGTTAGCTGATTGAATTTATCTGTACGGCAAAAAAAGGTAAATAAATAACACTGCTTTACAAATTTTTAATTTGGAAAAATACCAAGAACGCCACATGCCTAGATAAGTTAATTGGGACCTCCTGAATACGAAAAACGCTGTAATTTTTTTTTCCCTAAGTACCGTTTTTTAGATAACGGTACTTTTGTGTTTTTCGATGTATGGTCCCACTCAAACCCTTGTGGAGCCCAACCGAAAAGTCTGATCGAAATAAATGGCACATCGTTGGAAAGGTAATTGAATTCAATGCCATTGCTAAGCGTTGAGTGAAAACATGTGTATTATTCTTTTTAACTTTTAGGTTCAAATATGACACCTACATTACACTTTTTATTCAGTCATTTGGATATTTTCCCCGCGAACTTGGGCTCCGAAAGTGATGAACAAGGTGAAAGATTTCACCAGGAAATAGAAGAAATCGAGAGACGTTACAAAGGCTGCAGCCGGCTGGTGGGATGAACAAATGATGGCGGGCTATTGTTGGTTTCTCATTCGCAAAGATCCATCCGGAAATAAACGCAAAAGTTTAAGCCGCTCGTCATTTTAATTTAAATTTTTTGAATTTACGCCGAATATAGTGTGGGAGCAATGAATATGAAAATATTGTCGTTCCACAAGATTCTTAATAAAAACTTTATTGTTCATCCGATTTTTTTCAATTACGCTTAAAATGTTGGTAATGAAATATACTACTTGGTTAAAAAATAAAACATTCCAGATATTTACTATAACGTAGAAAAAAAATGATATGAAAATGAAAAATTTTGAAAAAAACGTAAAAATAGGCAAATTTTGAAATTTGAGGTGCCATAGCTCAGCCATTTCTTATCATCTTCGATCAGACTTTTCGGTTGGGCTCCACAAGGGTTTGAGTGGGAGCATATATCGAAAAACACAAAAGTACCGTTATCTAAAAAACGGTACTTAGGGGAAAAAAAATTACAGCGTTTTTCGTATTCAGGAGGTCCCAATTAACTTATCTAGGCATGTGGCGTTCTTGGTATTTTTTGGCTGTAAACCAGTGTAATTGGCAGATGAGTGCTGGTTGGCTTCGCGACAGAATAGAAGCAAATGAGACATTGAGAAAAGCGAATTTCTTTAATGAGCAGTTATTCGTTAGAAAAAAAAAGATAATCGCGCAATAAGAAAACGGTCAATATATGTATGTAATTAATTTTAATGTTTATATAAAACAAAGTATATGTTTTTTTAGAATAAATTTGTTATTGTTTTTCTTGTGAGAACCGTGGAACTTGTTAAAATAGACATTTTGCATGGTTTTGGAAAATATAGAAACATGGTTGGAATGGTCGTCTGCGTTTTTCTTCTGAGCATAATAATATGTTTGAGACAATAATAAATTAAAAACATTATGCCTGAACGTATATTGTTACTCTAGACATGTTTGACACAATCATAACTACAAACATTAATGATAGTTTGCGATTGTGATTGCATCAACCATGTTTTTTCTTTGCGTGTGGCTGTAATAGAGTCTATAGCCAAGTGCGCCATACAATTTCTGATCCTTTATAACTGGCGTGTATCATAAAGCTTTGCCATAGTATATTGATCAAAATCGTCAAAAAGTGAGAGCAGTATGACATTTTGTTTGACAACTAAAGGTACGGTCACACTTATCTAATATTTGACGAAAAAAACGGGACCAACAAGAAAACTAAATAATCATCTCCCTCAATTCCAATATTTAATTTGATAATAATACCAGATCTTACAAACAACAATTTGTTGCTATGTCTAAATGTATAATTAGTTTATTTTGTGATACATATTAGTATCTTGGTAAATCTCAATAACTATTAACTAAAGTAGGGGTTACGCTTATTTGGTCAAATATTTAATAAGTGTGACCGTAGCTTAACCCTTTTGTAAGTTTTATCGGTATTTAAGAAACACCATTTGTAAAGGTGTTAAATGCTTAAACTTGTGCGTATACAAGCGATAAATAAAATCAATCAAATAAATCTTCCCACTAAAGAATAATTGATAATCATTTCAAAACTGTATATTTTCTCAAATTGCACGCCACTGTTTGTAACAGTCGCACAAAAACTCTTCAATGTTCTATTCACTGTTTGTTGTAGTTGTTTTCAAAAAAAAAAAAAAAAAAATTGTGCAATAAGAAACGAATTTTCATTTGAAGGAAAAAAAGAGGTTAGGAAATTGTTTGTTTGTCTTATTTTCCTTTTATCTTCTTTAACAACTTAAGCGCTCAAAATCAGTATTTTATTGTTTCTTCAACTAGTTTTCTTGCAGTATTTTATTTTTCTTGAGTTAAGAAGGAAAAAAGACTTCATGTAGGATGAAAAAGTATTGAAAATCATGCAACGATTTGTTTTAGTTCGTTATTTTTTTTTCTTTTAACTTTTCTATAAACTTTTTTGCTTTCTCTAAAGATTTTTTCTGCATCAGTTTCAATTTTTTTTTTGTTATTTTATAGAAAAATTTAAAAAAAATCATTTAATTTTTCCGTTTTTTATTCTTTCTATATTCAATACAGCGTGTGTCTATTTAAAAATATATTTCTGTTTGTAGCTGTTTTTGCATTCTTTAAAATAAAGCGGATTCACTCATTTTGGTTTATAGTCTCCGCATATAAGAAAGGTATTTTTTTCAAAAAAAAAAAAGTTTTGTTCGAAACAATTAGGTGAATCTCCAGCGTATGAAAATGTTTCTCTATTAATTCTAGGTTACTCATACGTTCATATACAGTTTTGATACTACAAAAAAATTTAATTTAAAATTCATAATTATGATAAGTCACATGCGTGATATGAAATGATCGTTGTGCGACAGAAAAACCTTTTTCGTCTTTGGCAGAAACTATCAAAATATTTACTTAATTTTTTTTTTGGCAATATTAATCGATAAAAAGATTTTGTTGGTTTTAATAAATTTTACGGCCTCATATCTAGGTGGATAACCCGGCTGTTTTTCGGGCAATGCTCGCTTCAAGCTAATTAATTAAGTCCGATAACGGTCCTCTGTAATCATCTTCAGCAGTCCATATTAGATGGAACCCCTCTGGTCCTAACAAAAACAGATCATTACATTTACATCAGGGTGTATCTCCTGGCAGGATACCTTGGCCCTTTGGCTTAGATTCTAAACAGTGTAACGTTTGTTGTGTTTCAACTTCCACTAGGGATGTAACGATACGCCTATTTACCGATAAAATACCGATACCGATTCTCAATATAAAATATTGTCGTTATCGATACCGATACTTATATTGAATTTGAATTTAAGTTAAAATTAACACTGCAATTTTGTTTTTTATTACACAAATTTACAGTGTAAGAGGTTGTTAATATTAAAAATTTTATTAAAGATTTAAAAAACAAAGAATAACATTTGAATTCGTAATAAAATTAACAAAAATAAATAAATAAAGAAGTAAACGAATCGAACATCTTCAGGATAAAAATATAGAAATTTTTATTAATTAGAGTACCAATATACGTTCATTAAACGACTGCTCGCTAATCCGATCTTTATTGTACTCTTCGGATTAGCGGGCAGTCGTTTAATGAACGTATATTGGTACTCTAATTAATAAAAATTTCTATATTTTTATCCTGAAGATGTTTCCCGAAGGGTTACGAAATATTGATATATAAAAATAAGTAAATAAAATTTATTAAAAAACTAAGGCCTTGAGCTCAATTAATTAAATAAATAAATTTTTAATTATTAATATATAAAATCAACATTAATAATATTTTTTCTCCCGATTGTGGACACATTTATATATATATGTTATGTCCTGTGGTTCCTAGTAGGAACAAAGGGCCGCAACACATTTGCTGATCAAAAAAAGCAGGAGGTGCACGAAATGCATTTTAATTTGAACGCCCATTTTCTTAAAAAGCTTCAACAATCCTAACGCGCGGCTCAATTGTGTACCTCTCCATGGTTGAAATTGTCAAATACTGAAACAAAGATATATCAAATTAAGTTGGGTAAAAACTTGTCGTTAAGGTGTGACACACAATTAACATCGTGCATTATGGTTGGGCCATCCTTTAGATAAATAAAAGGTTTACTTATTTTCTTAAGCCTTAAATCATTTTATTATAGCTAGTGCTAAGTCAGCCCCTAAATTTTGGTTCTATTCTCCATCTTCGTTAATTAATTTTTTATATGAAGCAATTTTATTATTCTGTTTTGATTTTATGCTTTACTTTTTAATGTGTTTCTCTTAGTTGCTATGCAAAAACTAAGCACAGAAAATTTAATTGTTTGTTCAAAAATACGGCAAAGAACAAAAAATATAAAAAGTATCGTCGTATCGACAGAAAAGTATAGTCGATTTCGATATATCGGAAAATCTGAAGTAACGTCGATATATACTATATATTTGATAATTAACGCTCAAAAGATGAAATGGCAATACAAATGAGTGTTGTTTTTGTAAAATGTGTACTCTATTTTTATACCCTCCACCCTAATTAGTTGTGAAGAGGGTATAGTAAGTTTGTCATTCCATGTGAAACTTTTTTATAGTTCAAAGTATTTATGTATATTCTGGCTCCCTGAGTAATTCTAACGGCCAATAAATCAGTGCAAGTTGTACTCTCTTTTTGGTTTAAAATGTGTTTAAACCAGCAAATCTATAATTCAGTAAACATTTAAACCATCTCTGAACGCATAAAATTGGGCGTTTAAACTACCAATACAAACCATATGAATTTGACAACATTTATGGTATTTAGTGCTGCCATATTATTATTTTTTGCACTACATAATATGGGGCACTGATTTACAGCTGTTAAGTTTAAACAACATATAAATTTAAGTTTAGTTCAACTAAATCATCGTTCATAAGTCTGTTGAAAATTCGCTCATTTTCGAAAAACTCAATAGAAATGAACACCCTTGGTGTCAAATTGCATGTAGTTATCCGAAGCAGTTTGGGATTGAACTCCAGCAAAATCGGTTCAGTAGGATCAGAGCTATGAATGAAAATGCGGAAGCAGCACCTTAAAAAATTTGTAATTTTGTTACAAAAACTAACGTAAATAGCGGTGGAACAATAAACGGAAAGATATAAGATTTTGCAAAAAGTCGTTTTATTCGACTGGAAATCACACTGGTAAATTTCGTGAAGATCGGTTTATAATTTACCCTAGACCCCATAAAAACCCTACTCCCGGATAACAGTTTATTACGCCTTAAACCGTAATAAATAATGGTATCATAAATTTGGTACATCACAGGTTTATAGGACTAGAAATCACAGTAATAAATAGATATTGTGGAAACAATTTCTTCCAACTTAGCTTCATATGTCCAAAATGTCATGCAATTTTGTTATATACAGTCCACAATTAACCTTAGATCCCATATTTAGCAGCCTTCTGAAATATACTGTAAACGCTTAAACTAATTTCACCGCTGTATTGAAATTTATTCAACTTTATGTTTTTTTAATACCAGAAATAACAATTTGGGATGATTGGTAAATAACTTACCATGGCTCCAATATAAATTCCCCTCCTGAAAATCATTTAAGTTACGAATACGCAACCAATTTTAATGCTAACGTCTGTTTTTATAAAGATAATATATACCGTTATTTCGAAAATGAAGGAGTTTGCACAACATATCGTGACGTGAGAACCAGAGGGTTCTATCAGGCATTTCTTCACTTTTGCGTTTTTTGATTGGAATTTATTCTTTGTAATGATTTTTATCTTTTAATCAAACCCTTTTTGTATTTTCACTTATAATTTTAGTAATAATAACAGAGCCATTTAGTTCTATATGCAAAAAAGTGGACGCACTTAGTTCCAAAAGGTTCTATCTGCAATAAATTTCAATGGTGTTCCAAAAATATAATAAATTGATTGAGTTAGTTTTTGTAAAAATTGAAAAATTTTAAATAACAACTAAATAACTATAAATAACTATAAAATAACTATTAAACTAAATGATTACTACCTTAATTGGAAATATTGAAAAGGTGGCAGCACGGATGGCTAGGTTCTGAATTCAGCGAACTTCCAAAACGTTATATCATTACCAAGAGGAAATGTAAGTTATTTTTACTATAACCGTAAATTAAACGTTTACAACCTAACTGCCCATGCTTCAGACGGAAATGTTAAAAATGGTTACTGTGCAGTTTGGCATGAGGGATTGTGTGGTCGAATAGGAAACGATATAGTCAGTGCTTTAGTAAAGATTCTCTCTAAAATATATTTGGACTACTCAAATGCGACTGATTTAATTTTATGGAGTGACAGCTGCGTGCCGCAAAATAGAAATTCTGTTATTTCCTTTGCCATTTCATCGTTTCTTGTAAACAACTCATTTGTTCAGACTATAACTTTAAAATATTCTACCCCGGGCTATTCATGCATTCAGGAAGTCGACAATATCCATTCAAACATTGAAAAAAAAACTTAAATTGACAGAAGTTTGGGCACCTGTGTCTTTGTTACGAGTTTTATTGGTAGCCAACAGAAAACAACCTTACCGTATCATAGAGATGATCTCCAGTGACTTTTTTGATTTTCAATCGCCAGCAAAAACATTAAGCTACAGTAATGTACCATTTACCAAAGTTTCTCAGCTTACTTTAAAGAGATGTGGCATATTCGATATAGGTTATAAGCTCAGCCATGGTTCCAAAGAATGGGAAAATGTTTCAATACAAAAAAAAAGCAGCACACGCCACACTTCGAATCCTACATTTCCAGCTGTAAACAAATCAAAATAAGTGCCAAAACTTACTAAAGACAAAGAAAATGATTTAAATAGTATGTTTAAGTGGATGCCTTCCATAGACGTAGATTTTTATAACACACTTTTTAATTAGATAAACTCATTTGATAAAAAAAATTTTAATTTTTAACAACCAGAAGGTTCTATGTGCAGGGTCACATTAAAGAATATTAATTTTTTGTTTTATTTTTCTTTTTTTCACATGTTCTTTCTTATTGCATTAAGGAAATGAATAATTCTTATGCAACTTATATTTATTTTAAAATTTTTTAATCGCATAAAAAAAAAATTTATATATGAATAATATTGCAAAAGTTTTTAGTTTGAGTTCCGAAAGGTTCTTTCAGAAATCTGTAATTAAAAAAGTTAATTTTTCTTGTGTTTTATTTTAACTTTTGATGAAACAAATTTTTTATTCCAATAAATAACTGAACAAGTTTCTGATTTCTTGTGTTCTCTTCTTCATATTTATTATTTAAATAGTATAGAAATAACTCCGAACTTTAAAAATGCTCTCCTGAACATTTTTCAAAAAGCCAGATAGAACCCTCTGGTTCTCACGTCGCGATATGTTTGCGTAACTCAAAAACGCTTTAGCTTATTGAAAAAACTAAAAAAACGAAATTCCGTAATAGATTTTCCTATACGAAAATTAAAACTTTTTTCTTATATGCGTAGAAGTTTTAGAAACATAATTTTTTTTTTTGGAAACAAAAATAATTGTTTTTATTAAAATTTCGAAATTTTTGTTTTTTAAAAATTCATAAGAAATTGGAAAATGCAGCTAAAATTCTTAGATTTGGCCCCTGCGGAATTTCTGTTTTTTTAGTTTTTTCCATAAGCTAACGCGTTTTTGAGTTAAGGGAACATATGTTGTGCAACGTCCTTTTAATAAAAATATATTCGGGGGATATTATATTATTGGACCACCCGATCCATTTTGATTAAATAGACTACTCCATGGACTGGTCCGATGTAATGCAAGAATGGACCATGTCATTGTTAAAAAGTGTTTGTAGTGGACATGTTTTCATTTTTAAACGAAGTTAAAACTAATCCTCTTGTGTATACAATGGAGTAGTTTTAAAACTACTCCTTTGTTGTCCATAGGTGGGTTATATGGTCCTGCCCTAGGACATCTTTATGTTAAAAATACCATGTTTTTTCCATACGTTTGGGTTACTTTTGGACTAGTCGTAGTCCCTTGTGGGCTACACTTTACACGCGTGTTTGGGCTATTATTTGCAGGGTCGTTAAAAAACGAAGACATGTCGGCACACTACAAATACTTTTTAACAATGACATGGTCCATGCTTGCATTACATCGGTCTAGTCCATGGAGTAGTCCATTTAATCAAATTGGATCAGGTGGTCCAAGATTATTTGCAGGGATGTAAACCAAAGATTTCTTGCATCCCTTTATTCCCCTGGTTTCTTTGAAAATATTAGACAACATTTTCTTAGACTTCACTGTCAACTCTTTACACTTTCCGTATTAAAGATGTGTGGGTAAAATATTTGGTTTCGTTCTGTCAAGTTTGCCAATAAGTGTTTTGTTTGTAATGTGCAAAACAAAAAAAAAAAACTGTTAATTACTTGTTCTGCTAGAGGTTCAATATGCGTTTTGTTAAAATCTTCAACACTAGATATTCTACCTCATTGTTGGCAAACATTGCCCTATTTTCGTTTGTTTCCTTTTGATTTTTGTAGCGTTAAAAAGTGTCATAAAACATGCATCAAAACATTTCTATCTGAAATTTCATTCACATTTTCTTTGCTTAATCTAACTTCTTCTTGTTTCACTTTCAATATATTTTTCTTACAACAAGCAATTGTATGTTAAAGTTCAACCTTGTCATGCCCATAATTGTTTGTCTCTGTTTTCTATTGCTTATTTGTTAAACATTTTTTACTTTTAGCTTCAGGACTTTTACAAATTGATTACGTACAATTTTGTTTGATTAAATGCAAAAAAGCAATTTCTTGCAAATTATTTGCTAAATTAAGCAATTTAAATTCAATACATGAAACTAAAGTTAATACGTACATAGAGAGTTTTATACCTTATTACTTATATAGACATGTGGGTGTGTTAGAAAAGACAAGGAAAAGAACGAAGCATTATTGTTCTTTAGTACTTATCATTTGTTTTCTTGTATTTATCGTAAGATATTTATCGTAATTGCTATGCATCTGATAGTCAAGCTTAATTTTTCACACGCAGAGAGAACGAATTTGTCTATATGCCAAAGTTATTTTTTATAGAAAAATGTTTTAACATATGATTCCAAGCGAATTTACACCAGGTGTAATTATCTTGCTACGTAAGCAACAGCTGATAACTAACCATGTGTCAAAATGGTATACCGTCCTGGTGGTTCTGGGGAATCTTAACTAACGTCTATTATTTTCGCTTAAAATTATGAAATTAAAAATTTTTTTTTAAAACAAAATTTAGGGGGTAATTTTGTTGTTCACTTCACATTGCGTTGAGAAAATTTTCATATAAAATTTTTTTAAATTTCAAAAAATTCAAGGTGAAGTGAACAACAAAATTACCCCCTAAATATTTGTTTATATTGTTTACTGCACTGTTGTAGTATTTGTGACACATCGTTAAAATATTCTACAGTGTTGTAAACGTTTTCAAAAAAACACCACCTTGTAAGAATTCGTCTTGATATGATTACTTTAAAACAGTGTTATTAAATAAACAGAATATTATTTAGCGTTCACCCTGAAACGATATAAACATATTTTTAGTGTTTGTTTATACGAACACAACCCTTAATACAGCTCGTAAACATTTTCATGAAAGTTACGAATATTATAAAGTGTTCTGTTCTTTGTTATAAAACAGAACGATTGTAGTGGTTCTGCCGACACACATTATATTTTTATGTTCTAGAGTGTTTCTGTTTTGTTTGTTTTTGTTTTTGCCAACCATAAGGGTGCTAAGAACAACTGAAACGAACGAACATTAATGAGCTGAACCGAACACAACGAAGTTTATAGTTAAAAACAACTGAAGGCAATTAACAGTTCTCATCTTTTTATTGAGTTGGGTAGTGCAGTATAAAGGCCCAACTATAATGTGCTTAAGTTGGCTTAAGCAAATTTGCGAATACTTGTTAAATATATGAGCCAACCCATATTGAACTTAAGAAAACTTTATGCTAAGTTTAATGATACTGTCAATTGCTTAAGCAAGGTGCGAATCTAATCGCACATTCCGTACGGAATCAAACGTTTTTTTTTATTTGATTTTTGTTTATTTAAATACATTTGAGAGACTCTTTGTTAATATTTGACAGTAGGTTAAGCAAGGCTATGCATATTATGGTTAGGCCTTTACTTTTGTGTTCGAAAATCACAAACAGAGAGACGTTATTTTTTTAATGATTTGCTACACAAACACTTTTAGCGTTTGTGTTTTCCACAAACCTACCGAACCACTGTGGTTTCACCCACAGGACAAAAATCAAAAAAAATTAATTTTTTTTCTAAACTTTGTACTTTCGTATGTTTATATTGCATGTATTGTCGATGCATATTCATAAAAGAAAACTAAAGTTTATCTAAAAAGTTATTCACGATATTGCTGCAGAAGTTTAAAAAACATTAAATTTCGAAGTATTTTCTACCAAATTAAACAATAAAAGCTGGAGAAAATGAGCCCATTAAAAAATCCCTGAAGAATACTTTTTTGATCTTTTCAAAACACACGTTTTTTAAAAAATACTTTTTCACGTAGACTTCTAGTTTTTGGACATTATGACATGTTAACGTATAAACTTATTGTTGTTATTAATTATAGCCTATTTGAAGGCAATCATGATATGGTTTCGGCTTCTTTGTGGAGGATTTATTTAAAAAAATATGTTTGCCAGCGTTAATCAAATTTTTAAGTACATATTCATAATGTGTTTAAACATTTTTTTCTTAAAAAAAAGTTTTGTTGGAGGTGACCATATAGAAAAAACTGTGTTTCTCTGCTATAAATACATAATTTTTACAATATTCGAAAGGATGTTTTATCTTAAGCCATAGAAGAAAAATACTAATCTTCTAGTTCAGTTTTAGTGTTAATTTTGCTTGTGATCAAATTAAGTTTTAAACTGAAAAAAAACTCGTGATAAATTTAAGTTACACAAAAAATTTTGCATTGCATTCTATATGCGTGCATACGCGTGTGCTTATAAAAGTATGTTGTAGAAACTAGTGATGTTACGAATATAAGTTTTTAATATTCGCGAATACGAATATCTACGCCAATATGCGCCGAATACGAATATTAAATTTTCAATTTAGCGAAACGCGATATTAAAAATTTGTTTAAATAATCTCCCATTCTCGTCCATAGCAACAAATTAGAAAAAAACTGTATGTGCCAGTTTACATTATTTGGACATTTCGATGACTGAATTAAAATTATCAAGTTCGCACCTAAATGCGCCTACTGTACAGTTATTAGTTTTTATACTAAAAATATTATTATTATATAAAAGCCATAAGCACCTTGGCCCAAAGGGTCTAATGTGCAGCCCAAGTGAAGTAGAAAATGCTATAAATGATTTTAGAAAATTTTAAAATTTTTAAGATTTTTAGTAACAATTTATTAACTGCATAACATTTTATTAAATACAACAAAAATCAAAGGAACTCATTTTAAACAACGTTAAAATGATTGGTAATTTTTTTTACAAATTAAGCGGCCCGCAATACCCCTGATATAAGCAAACTACAAGCGGCGCCCTTGAAATTTCAAAATTACCACTTTTTGTAGTTAAGAGCAAAAATTTGTTTCAGATCGAAACAAAATGGATTAACATGAAATGCCCAAACAGTTACACTGTAGAATTATAATGTAAAATTTTTCAATACTTTTATACATATTTGGTATTCACAAGGTGTGATATCATGTTATATTGTCATATGGTTTTCGTCATCATTCTACTTTGAAAACTTGATGTACTATTTAACTAAATAATTTTAATTAAAAGAATACGGGAATCGTCTTCTTTTTATTACATATTTTAAGAATGAAAATAACAAAATTAACATACTTAACTATGTATGCATGTTAATTTAACAAGATAAACTTTTGATTTTAATATAAAACAGGTTTTTTAATGGATTCAATATTGAATCCATATTTATTTAGATTTTAATATTTTTTTTTTATTTATTTTAACAGTGAATAATATTAAATAAGCGTGAATTAAGATTATTTTAATATTTTTCATTTACAATTAATATAAAATAATGATAAATTTAAATAATTTGCATACTTTTGCAGAAATTTACCATGATTCTCCAGTCTGACTTTAACTGTTATAGTGTAAAGATCAAATTTATTAGTGAGCGCTCTCTGTAATTTTAAAACATTATGGAGAAACCCCCAGACAGCGGTGGTTTTTTCCATCCACCAATTCTTTTTGATAAAGACAAAACGCTTAAATTAACAACTCCCGGTCCGAAATATCTGGTTATGACGAGAAAAAACAGTTCTGACTCCCTTTCCAAGGTTTCTCCCTTTTTGATAAAAAAGGTTATTGACTCTGTTTGTGGAGGTGAAGTCACAACGTGCAACAAACTTCGAAATGGAACCATAATTATCCAGACAAAAAACATAATTCAGGCAAGTAAGCTCATCAAATTGGCATCTTTGTCCCCTGACATCCAAGTAGAAGTTTCGGAACACAACTCCCTTAATTACTCCAAGGGAGTTATATATTCAAACGATTTGCGTAGCATTCCAGAAGACATAATTCAGGAAGAACTAAAACCCCAAAATGTTGGCAAAGTGGAAAAAATAATGAAGAAAAATACGGAAGGTAATCTAGAAGAAACCGGCTTAATTATGTATATTAACATTCAATTCTACCTCCCTCCCCTCCGAGGTGGCAATTGGATACGAGAGAGTAAGAATTCGAACGTACATTCCATTACCCCTTCGCTGTAAAACATGCCTTCGTTATGGACATATTGCCAAAGTATGCCAAAATGTAAAACTATGCCCATATTGTTCCCAAGAATTCCACCTAGGGGAATCAGAAGAATTATGCACTTTAAACAAAAATTGCATCAACTGCAAAGAAGAAAACCTTGATTTTAATCATTCTTCGATAGATAAGAAGTGCCCAATTTTTTTGAAAGAAAAAGAAATACAAGCAATTATTACACAAGAAAAAGTCAGCAAAAAGAAAGCTACAAATATTTATAATCAACGCCACATTAATACATATACTACTTATTCATCAATAGTCAAAAACCAATCTACCAACCATACAATAAAACAAACACCAGACGATAAAAATAAACCAGATCACATAGCAACAGTAAATACTACACAGCGCAGTATACAAGATTATTCTTCTATTATATCTGACGTAGATATATCAGATAATGAAATAACTGGCATGGACACACAAAGCGCAACTTCCCTCTCTGAAATAGAAAATACGGCGACTAAATCATCAACTGGCAACAACACTTTTCTTCTCCCGAAAAACACCTCTAAAAAAACCAAAAGTAAGATCAAGAAAAAAATATTATCAGGCAATAAGAAAAAATAAGCTCTTACTTTAAATACAATGGCTTTATTATTAATAATTACAATCACTTCGTTGCTCTTTACTATCAAATTAATTACGATAAGTTTTTTAAATTTATACTTTTCCTTTCTCTCATTCTGTTATAAAATATCATCTCCCTCTCATTCAATATTATCACATCGAATACCTGAAATACTATACTACATATTTTCTAAATTACAGTACCGCTCTCAACTTTTCTCTTTCTTATATTTATCATTAAAACTCTCTTCAAAATTTCTCTTAGTTCATTTAAAAAAATTTAGTACTATGCCATATCTTACATTTATTAAAATAAAATTTTTTAGAACGTTCGAATTAAATATATATTCAAAAATCCAACATTTTAAAAATTACTCTGATGCCCTGTTTACTAAAAATATAATTATTATACAGACAATATCAAATTACATATTTAATACATATCACAAATAATACATACCAGTTTAACTTATCTATGGCCGTTTTACTTTTTATTTCTAACATAAATATTTTTAATTATACAAAAAGAAATCCACATAATCAAAATATATAATTATGACATTGAGAATTTTGCAATGGAATATAAATGGATATATTAACAACTACAACGAACTACTAATACTTATTAAAAAATATCAACCATTTATTATATCAATCCAAGAATCTCATATCCACTCCACAGCCAATATTCCTATTCCAATTAATTACTTTCTATACTCCAATAACTCATCTCCCACCAGATACGGAGGTGCAGCTATTTTAATACATAAATCAATAGAACATAAAATCATTTCACTCCAAAATGATTTTGATACAATATGTTTGGAAATTATTTCTAGCATAAAATTTAACATTGTTAGCGCCTATATCCCTCCCCCTCCGCAAATAAGATTACTACCGAGAAATCTTGATAACATGTTTGGCAATTTTGATACCCCAACTATCATAACAGGTGACTTCAATGCCTGGCAAAGAGTATGGGGATCCCCCTCAAATAACCAAAGAGGCAACATAATTGATAATTTTGTAACAAAATCACAATTCATTATTTTGAATAATGGTTCACCAACTCATTTGAGTACTTACGGCTCTTTGACACATGTCGACCTTACACTGTGCTCATCCTCTTTAGCTTCCATTTCCAAATGGGAGATCGAGGAAAGCTTATGTGGAAGTGATCATTTCCCGATAATTACAACAATACACTCTCATCATAATATTTCGGATATGCAGTTCAGACCAAAATTTAAAACACAAATAGCCGATTGGCCAAAATTTCAGACCCTTTGTTCAAATCTCTGTTCCCAAAAAAATGTAAGCAACAATATAAACAAGGAGGCAGCTAACGTTCGTAGGATTATTATACAATCTGCAAACCTATCAATACCACAGTCATCCGCAAACTTTACCCCCAAGAGAGTCCCGTGGTGGAACAAAAATCTACAGGAACTAAAAAAACAGAAAAATAGTGCATGGAACCATTTTAAGCGAAATATCAATAGCGAAAACCTCATAAATTTTAAAAGGCTTAATGCAAAATTAAAAAAAGAGATTAAAAAAGCAAAAAATGAATCCCTGCATGAATTTACATCCAATATAAGCCCAAATTCATCTACGGAACAAATTTGGAATAATATTAAGAATCTTACCGGACACAATTCTACGCACCAAATACATAGTATGCAAACTGATGACCAATCCCCTAATTTAACTTCAAACAAAAAAGAAATAGCTAATATTATATGTGAATTTTGGTCTAAAAACGCATCAGATAATAACTTTTCTCAGGACTTTAGAAATAATAAAAACAATTCCACAAGAATTATTCCACCAACACTACCTACACCCACAGCACTAACAATAGAACAGAACATTATTTTAACAGAACTCTACTGGGTTCTTAACAGTTTAAAGGGTAAAACACCTGGTATTGACAGGATATCATATTTGATGCTAAAACAATTACCGAACACTATGAAACTCAGGATTTTGAATCTTTTCAATAACATATTTATGCATTATATACCGCAGCAATTCAAAATGAGCGTTGTCATTCCGGTACTAAAACCAAAAGCCAAAAAAACATTACCAAATTCTTACCGACCAATCTCATTAAACCCGTGCCTATCAAAAGTTTTGGACAAAATCATAGCAAACAGGCTATGGTGGCTTGTGACGGCTAACAAGCTTTTCGATAGTCGTCAATTTGGATTTAAGAGGGGCAAGTCGACAATTGATGCTCTACTGTACGTAGATCATCAAATTGCTGACTGCATTTCCTTAAAAAAACACCTAACAGTAATATCTTTGGACTTCGAGAAAGCATTTGACAAAATCGGAATACACGTGGTCGTCGACCAACTATTGGCTTGGAAGGTGGGGCCAAAAATTATAAATTACATAAGAAACTTTATGACCAATAGGAATATTTTGGTACGAGTGGGAAAACACTATTCCCATTGCAGGCCGATACAAAATGGAATTCCCCAGGGTTCCCCGCTGTCAGTAATTATATTCCTCATAGCGTACAATAAACTTTGTGTAAAAATATCCTTTTATAAAGAAATCGATTATATTGCATATGCTGATGATTTCCACCTTATTATAAAATCCGGACATGAGAAGAACCCAATCATAAATGTTCAAGGCCTTTTTAGAGATATCAACCAATGGTGCATCTACTCCGGTGCAGTTCTATCAAGCTCAAAATGCAAATACCTCCATATATGCAGAAAAAGAAATTGTACAGTTTCCGTACCGGGCGATAATAACATCTCCATTACACAGGTCGAAACTTTAAAAATACTTGGTTTGGTCATAAACAAAAGATATGATTGGAACAGCCAAATAGAAATTTTATCAGATTCTCTCACGAAACAGTTGAATATTATCAAATGTCTATCAAGTCTCAAGTTTAACTGCAACACATATACATTGATCTCTATAATCAAAGCTCTTCTAATATCTAAAATTAATTACTCTTTGCCCTTTTTTGGATACTCATCAAAATGCTCTTTGAGGAAAATAAAAACAAAAGTATCATCTGCGATAAGAATGGCTCTTGGAGCGTTCCGGACAACGCCCATAACCAATATGTTATTTGAATCTAATATAATTCCTTTGGAACAGCAACGAGATTTATTAACATCGCGTCTAATTAAATCCATTTATAATAATCAGGACACACCCCTTTATGCGATTACTAAAAAAAGTATTAATGGCAAAAAAATCCCAAAAATTCAATCGGTACTCTATAAAATAATCGAATTGGCAAATTCATTAGACTTACCAACTAAAACGTCATTACCTAAACAAAAAGCACAACCCGTGTGGCACTTTAAACAGGCATCCATAGACCTTAGTCTAAGTAATTTTTCAAAACCATCAACTGATACGTTAATATTTAGGAAATTGTTCCTGGAAATTCGCAATAAATACAACAAATACTCTTTTATATACACAGACGCTTCTAAAACCCACGACCTAGTTAGCTATGCTATAGTATCAAACAGTAAACTTATCAAGACTGCGGTGCTCCCAGGATACACAACCATATTTACAGCAGAAATTATTGCCATCATAGAGGCTATTAATTCTATTAAGACCAAAAACGGCTATTTCGCATTATGTACTGACTCTCTATCTTCTCTAAAAGCAATATCCAATTTATGCAACAATAATACCTATGTATCTTTCATACGAAACTTCCTTATCGAAAACTTCCCAAACGTTATATTAATATGGACCCCAGGTCACTGTGGGATCGAAGGTAATGAGCTTGCCGACAAATTAGCAAAAGAAGCCCATAGATCTCCACTCTTAACAACCACCAACTTTAACATCAACGACTTGAAAGGGTTCTCAAAATCTCACCATCTTCAAAAACATAATGTCTTTAACTCAACATCTCATTGGTACAAAACAATTAACATTGACAAATTAACCATTGAAAATTTTCTGAAAAATAAAAGGGATGCTTTAGGCAGAAAAGATTACATTAAATTCGAACGAATCCGTTTGGGGCATTCTAATCTCTCACACGGTCACCTAATTAAGTTATCAACCCCACAAATCTGCAATTGCGCCATTCAGTCAACCAAAATCCTTAAACACATCCTTACTTCATGTCCCAATTTTCAAACTCAACGAGATCGCCACCTAAAAACCCCATCAGATGCTTTGTCATCAATCTCCAATCCTACTCCTGAATCCATTCTGAATGTAATATCATTTTTAAAAGATTGTAAAATATATAACCTTATATAAAACTAAAATGTAAAAATTAGAATAAAAAAAAGAACTGTATAATTGTCTTGTAGAGCCTAAGGCCTTGTAGCCATGGCCTCGTTATTCATTAGTCTATAATTTGTAATTATTTTCTAATGCTATAAATAAATAAATAAATAAATACCATGATTCTCAATCAACATTATTCATGTTAATTTTACATTGGTATGTTTTTCTGTGTGTTGGATTTCAGTTATAGTTTCGTTTGATTTAAGTTCTAGATCAAATTCAGTTTAGTTTTACGTATGTATATTATGTTAGTTCGGATTCAGTTCTTTAAAAGTGCTGTTTAAATTGCATTTTTTCACACTAAAACTAATCGATTTTCGTTTTAATTTAATTTTTTTTTTGTTATTTCTGGCATTTTTTGAATTTTTATTTTTACTCGTACGCAATCATTGTATTTTTCTTTTCCTTTAAAATGAAAGTTAGCGGCAAAAACTTGCACAATATAAACTACTTCTGCATGCAGCATGTATGTATGTATGAACATACTTTTAAAATACAGTTTGTTCTTTATTTTCTTGAATTGAATTTTTGAATTACATTCAAAGAACATTATAAAGAAAAACATTTTTCAGGTTTGCATGACATCAATTTTTTTCTAAAGGGGTTTCACTAAGAACTCTGCAGACTAAATTTTAGTGTTTGCCGTTGGTAGAGTTTAAAATTATATAGAAATAATTTCAAAATGCACACACTAAATAACACGAAAAAACGTAGAATTCAACCTTGAAACTTTCTTGACAGTTTTTTTTTTGTTAGGGAGGTCGATATTAGAGTCTATTATAGCCATTTATTAAGCTCAGAAATATTATGAAAAATTTTTTCTTCACACAAAACGAACAATAGAAAAACTTCTTTTTTAAATGCTTGACAAGTATAAAACGCAAAAAATGTTTTCGAACTGTAGAAAGAACTAAATATTTTTGGTTGACAGAGAAAGTAATAAGTTTTCGATTGTTTGTGAAAGTTTAACAGGATGACAGTCACATTTTGGGGCTTATTTTAAAGTTGTATAAATACGACAATAATAATGTTTATTATAAATTGATGACAATGACATTCATTGTTAAAGTGTCAGGTATGCTACGAGTAGTTTTTGCAATTAAGTTTATTGAAAGGAAAAAATGATTTAAAGGACTTAAAAATAATGCTGTATAAAAATATTATAATGTAAAATTTTTGGCAGCAAAAGCACCTATACAACATAGCGATATGGTTCACATCATGCAATTGCCATTTCATTCAATGCCGATAATTGTGACATTAACATTAACATTTTTGATTATGGTTGTAATTACTTTCTCTATACTTAATAAGAAAAATCAATCCATCTGTTATCAAATCAATCCCAAGCGGTATTAATAGTACGGTGAGTACGGATTTTCTTGAATCAAGTACAGACAGATTGATTCAAGTACGGATTTTCAATCGCGAAATACTTAGCTTATCGATATTCAAGACTGCATTCATACTTGAAATAATCCAAAAATGAGATTGATTTAAGTAAAACTAACATTGTACCAATCTCAAAATGAGCTTGATTCAAGTATTTTAAAATTGATTAAACACCGGATTCGAACTTGAAATAAACCAAAAGTGAAATTAAAAAGAGGATTTTATTATGATTGATTTACTTACTCGTTTTACATCTTTCAGAATTTCAATTGAAAAACAACAGCTCATTCCCGATATGGCTTTTACTTTAAAAATCTCATGTACATACATATTTGAACAAAAATATAATCTAACTGAGAATCAAGACATCAAATACTTTTTAAACATAAAAATAATATATGTTTTTGTTCTTGTTCTGTTGTTTTTGTTGTTTCTTCACATAGCAAACAAGCAAGTCGTTTCTAACTACTTGTGCGGTGTTGTTGTAGTGTATACAACAATCTTTCATAAGTTAAATGAGATTAAAACGCTCACTTTGTACTTTTACTCTCAGAGTGGCACTACCAACTAAAAGTTTAATCTTTTTTTACTTGGTTTGAGAATTCTGTACTTATTTTAAGAAATTTCGGGATTGATTTTCGAAAGTTATCCCATTTAGGATTCGTTTGAGTACGTCTTACAGTTATTCGTAATTGAATTTTTGACTACGTCTCGTACTTAAAGTAAGTATAAAAAACGTTATTTATCCCGAGTGTTTTTCTTTTTGTGCACACTCTTGCACACCATGATATATAGATTCACGCTTAAACAACGCTTTTACCATATTAAAATTTACTTTGAAAATCAGTTAACGGGGTTGTTGATAAGCATAACTGCCACATACCACAATAGACTCTACAGACTCCATCAAATGCAGAAAAGTGCACCATCTTGTGGCATCATTGCCCCTTATTTCTTTAAAAATTAAGCCAACGCTCAATGGAAATCGTTAATAATTTTTTGTTTGAAAATTTGTATGACATTTTTCCGAGCGAGATGTCGTTTTAATAGGATGGTGCACCGTGCTATAAGCTGACATCGTCCATCAGATTATTGAAATAAAACTTTGGCGATCAAGTCGATTTCGAGAAATGGATCTGTTAAGCAGCCTCCAAAGTCGTAGCATTTGACACCTTTCGGTTATTTTATGTGGAGCTACGTGAAGTCTCTGCTTTGTACTGATAAGTCAGTAAAAATTAATGCATTGGAGGCCAACGATGTTCATTTAATTCGTGGCACAGCTATCATTACAGTGGCTCTTAATTGGATGCCCAGAATGCGAATCGTCAACAACAGCCGCGGATCCCATATGCCAGAAATCCTTTACAAATATAAATTTTTAATCATTCGAACAAAACAAAGTTTTTTTAATTAAACTTAAATATTTTGCGTTATTTTTCACAATGTCAAGTTCTAGCGGGCTTAGAAAAATCGTTAAAAAGTTTTTTTCTGAAATTCCGTAGCAGTAGCTCATCCTGTGCTGCTTCTGGCTTGCCGAAAGCCTTATTCCAGTGGTACCTTTGTATGGGGTCAAGCGAAAAATTTGTTAAAAATAATCATAACTCTAGTTTGTTTTAAAGTACATTTTTTTAAATAAACATCACACCCGTAACATTGGAATTACAAGGAAATGGAAAAAATAATTTCTAGTCAAGATTGGATTTCTTTATTTTTTTCATGCATTTTATTTCCATGAAGTATTTTTCACTGCTACAAAAGTTAATGTAATGTGTTGGTGACTTCAATTCTCCTTTTCATGATTGTGTATTCTAATAATTTTTCCTTTCCGATGAATTAAGACTGTGTTTCCAATAGTTAAATGCCTGTTGCAGTTTCGCACTGTGTCTTTGAGATGCTCGTTGATTACACAAGGAAACAAAATTAAACTTTTTTTGTAATGATTGGAAGTTTTTAATGTGTATAGAAAATCAAAACATGCGTAAGCCGGAGGGTTAAACAAAACGAAAAGTTTCATCTTTTTTTACTTGCTTAATGAATTTTATACTTATTTCAAGAAATTCCGGGATTGATTTTCGAAAGTAATCGCATTTAGGATTGTTTTGAGTCCGTTTTAGTGTTATTCGAACTTGAATTTTTGAGTACGACTCGTACTTAAGTTAATCATAAAAAACTTGAATTATCCCGAGTGTTTTTCTTTCTGTGCAGCAAACACACACACATATTATATAAGTTATTTTTGTATGGAAATCGAGATTTTTATCAATTTTATTGTCTCAGTAAATTGTAAACAAAATCAAATGTTGTGCACCGATTACAAAGAAATTAAACTCATTGGATTCTAAATATATTTGACTCAATGTTTTTAACAATGTTACGTTTAAATGTGCTAAATTTCCATTTCATACTATTGAAAAACTGACATTTATTTTTGATGTGATAAGCTATTCCAATGCCCATTTCACTGGTTGCTTAGGCCAGATCGTCAGGAAACTTCATCCAAAGATTTTAGATAAACTAAAGATATTATACAAATAAAACTGTTAAGCGAATAAGAATTATAAACCCCAGTTTTACTTGTAACAATATCAAAGCTTAAACAAAAACAACAACAATAAACAGTGAGTTTATCTTTTGTTACAGTCCCGACTATAATTGGTTGATTTGTTGCCAACTCTAAAAAACAAAAATAAAAAAACCAAATATGTACATACTTGTTTTTATTTTGCCAGTTCAGTTTAACTTACACTGCCCCATGCATATTAGTTATCAAAGTTATTTTGGCGAATTTTTTTAATGAATTTTTAAGGGGAAAAATTAAATTTTTTTTTTAATTTTTATTTTTTTTTTCAAAACTTCAACAATGTCTCTAAAACTACTGAACAAATAAAAATCCAATGTAAGCAAGGCTTAAATATAATATCGTTGACGTATTTTAATTTTTTTTAACTGAAAATGGTTAAACGTTTTCAAGGGTTTCCAATAGATGTAGCGGAAGGGCCTTAATTTTGGAAATAACGGTATGTCTCGAGCGGATAGAAAAAACTAGCTGGCTAGCTTAAAAATAAAACTCGTGAGAACAAATTTCAACACGATAAAATTTACTCGAATTCTGCTTGCGAGTAGATTTTTTCCTACCCTCCTCAAAACTACTAAGGAGGGCAGTATACTTATACTCCCATACAAAGCTCCCTCCCTAAAATCACAATCTGGTCTATTTTAATTTTATTTTTATAACAAAATAATGCACCCTCAAATTTTAGATGATTTAAGTCCTCATGGGGCGTATCAAAGATTCGGCATAGCCGTGTAACTCATTCTCACTTTGCATTGAAACGCAAATTCTAAAAAAAATATAATAATACAATATTTCAGGCAAAACTAAAATGATTAACTTGCAACAAAATTTCTAATGTTGCCACCCACTTTTTCCTGAATTTATTGACCATCAAATTCCCAACTACTTGTTCCCCAAAGTACGTTGATAAATAATGGCGGAAAATATTTTAAATGATTGTCAATTTTATTTCAGGCAAAACTAAAAAGATTAACTTGCAACAAAATTTTTAATGTTGCCACCCACTTTTTCTTGAATTTATTGACCATCAAATTCCCAACTACTTGTTCCCCAAAGTACGTTGATAAATAATGCCGGAAAATATTTTAAATGATTGTCAATTTTATTCTAATTTAATAAATTTTTTAAAGTGTATTTCATCAAAATAAAATTGTTTTATTACACTTTCATGTTGCAACAAAATAAGTGGAAAAGTTGGAAAATAAAAGTCATATTGAGCTCGTTTTCTAACGAACAAATTGTAACTTAATTGGAATTTTGACATCTGTGTGTGATTGTGTTGAAGAGTATTTATTTGTGTGAATGAAACAATTCTACATGAACGGATGGTTGTACACACAAGTGCAGGTGTCTGTCACATGTAACTACTGTTCACAGCTGCCTAAACAAAAACAACAATAAAGAAAATTTCAAGTAGGCCCAAAAAAAAAAAATATGATTCAGTTGACTGAATTAAAGTGTTGCCAGCAGTGAAATAAATGTTGTCATAGTTTTTTGCTAAATGGGATTCATTCCAGTTAAGAGATAAGAAATTCTTAAAAATCATTTTTAATCACTTTTGTACTTTCATGAAACAAAACGATTTTTTTGCATAACTCAAAATTTTGTTTATTCGATAAATATCGCGTATTTCTTAATTGCTGTGCAATTGACTGTAATATAAAATATAGCAGCTTTTAAAAAAACTGCAGCCAAAGTAGAAAACTGCCATTTCGTCCTCTTCTTTATTTGTCATTGACCAAAAAAACTAATGATTTTTCTTCTGATTCATTAAATGTAAACAGTCACTGCCAAACCAACTCAAAAAGCGAAGAGTTGTACACAAATGTTCGTTTTTTCGTCAGACAGTTTTTGGTTTCGACTGCAAATTTTTAAACACTAAAATGACTATATTTAAGAATGTTTGAAAATAATTTTTTTTTTATCTAAGTTTACGTTCTATCGCGGCAACGTTGATTTTACTTGCACAAGAATACCATCAGTGCGTATGAAGCTCACTTCTAGCTTGATGGTTTTTTTAACAAGCTAAATTGTCCCATTTTGGATAGTAGTAAGCAGTTTAATGTAAAGCACGAGTCGCAAATTTATCCGAAAATATATTAACCGTTTGGTTCGATTTTCATACTGGTGGCATCATCGGCCTACAATAAAAAAGAAAAAGTTAAGCTCGATTCACCCATGCGTTCCAAACAATATTTTTGACCGGACAAAAAATTTTTTACAGAGAGTGTTCTGCAGAACGATTCACCCATCTCGGAAAATTTGTCCGGACAAACAAAGCTACCATATGGTTTACAGATGTAAACGATTATACAAAGTGGCAGCACAGTTAGCAAACTATTAGTTCTTCGCAGACTTTTCCATAATATATAGCATTCACTTCCTACAATAATTGGTAAACATTATGTTATGCATTATTATATTATATTAAAGTTTACCATTTAAAATTTACTTACGACCAATTCCAAGAGATTTTTCTATTTCCGTCCATATATTTTGTTTAAGGTGAGTATTTTTATATAAACGATTGCCCATATCATAAATACATTATCTTCCTGGTTTTTTTATTTCTTCTATAAGTTTCAGGGCAATATTTTCTTTAACATCCATATTTTGTTTAACTTTTTTTTTAATTATTCAGCACAAAACAAAAATGTAATATGTGGCAGCTCAATTCAACTTTATTTTGTACAAATTGAAAAAAGTGGCATCTCATTTCATTTTGTTCGGCACAAGAATTAAAATTAAACCAATTCAAGAAAAAACGTTCCGAACAAAATTATTGCTCTCTCTGTCAAAAGTAAAACGTCAAATTCAATATAAAAAAAATTTTGTCCGGACAAAAATTTTGTTCGGAACGCATGGGTGAATCGAGCTTAATATCGGTTATTTTCTTGGAACTAGCTTGACGCTATGAACTTGGACAATATATCGTTCCAAAAGGACAGTTGTTAAAAACGATTTACATGAGCACCTGCCTTGTTGACCTTATCTCATGGCGGAAGTTTACCACTGGATAACAAGGAATGCGGTTTCAATTTATACCCTAACCCCTTGTATAGAAGCTGGAGCTACCTAACCTCAACTGCTTTTGGAAAACTACCACCACCTTCTTTTGAGTAGCAATAGCACCAGGGGATAGCCCTTCCTTAGGCCGAACTCCCCTAGTTCGAAGTTGTAAAAAATATGCCCTTTAGTGGGACTTTTGGGGTATTCCTTTCCGTGACTTTGGTTTAAAACCACAACAACTACGTGTTCTAAAAACTTTCCCTTCGTCAAAAAAGCATACATCCTTTGAACACCCAACCAAACGGTTACTTAAGCTTCTCCTTGAATAGTAAGAATGTTCAGAAAGTTAAAGCTTTCGCAAACACAACAATCTTGAAAGATAGTTAGCATTTCCCTATTGGAGGTCTCAACCAATAGTCAGGCCGATGCCTGTTCACAGAGGCCTACTGATTCTTGTGGTATCAGGTAGGATCTTTGATCAGCCGCAAGTACAAGAGATTCGTAATGATTTCTTGTTATTTATCAATTTTGGATTTTGGCCGAATACCAGGTCTGATTTTCCTCAGAGAAAAAAGCTGAGGTTTCATTAGGATAGTGAAACGTGCCAAGACACAATCGAATTATTAAAGACAAAGTTCGGCGAGGAAGTTATCTAATGCAACGGGAGTTGCAAAGAGCTGTTGGTTAACATAGAACGCGCTATTCCTGGTATTTCGTGCGATTTGTACACTCGAATCAGGGATAATGGTGCAAAAAAGGTTGTTATGGAATTAAAATAGAATTTATAAAAAATAAAAAATAAAAAACATAAAATCTCTATAATTTTTAGACCGGATTTTCATTTGGGAGGAAACATGTTTGCGAGTTTTATAGCCACATTACCTGTTAAGTCAAGTCTTAGAATTATCTAGCAAACATTTTGTTTGTTATATAAAGCTGATGTGAGCCAAATATTAATATATGATGATTTTATATACAAAAATTATTTATCAATTTGCTCTCAAATGCTTTAAACCCTTCTTTTTCTACCTCAGCATTAATTTTAAGGCTTTAGAAAAAAGAAAGCAACCTACTGGGAGTGACATTTTATGACTTGCAATATTTCTTTGTGCTCGACACAGATCTTTATCGATTAACCCTCATAATTTTTGGCCTTCTTTCTGCCGAACATTCTTTGTTTTCGATGTAAAAATCGCCACTTTTTTTGTTACCACATGGAATTTTTTTCTAAACACTTGTACATCTGGTCACTCTAATAACAAAAAATTAACAAGAAGTATGAGTGTGTACCAGTTTCTGCATTTGTGGATGTTACACCTTCTACTGGTGAAACAAGAAAGAATGAAATATTTGGCGGTGCCAAATCCTTGATACCCTACTGCAAGGGCTAAAATTTTTATTTTACTGTGTGAAACATTTGTCGAAGAAATAATTTTACGAAATGCCTCTAATACCTAACTAAGTACCTCGTTAATGAGATACGTTTTTGAGATCTTCATTCGCTCTTCTTCGTACGCAAAAGCATCTATCGAACCTTAAAACGTTTTACTTTCTTTCATCTGTAAACAAAGACTGTTTCCATAATCAAGTCCTTTAAACGGTAATTCTTTGCGAACTCTACGCTCCGTTTTTTGATAAATGTCGCTTATAAATTTTTTTTTGCGACGTGACCATCAAAATTGTGCTTCCGAAGATTAATACGATATAATTCTCAGTTCGTTTTATTTGTCGAACTTGCCATTGGTCGCCACTATGGGAGAAGATTTTTTTTATTAGGCTTTTAATCCAAGTTTGAATTCCAAGTTCATTGCTGTTTTTATATCTTTTAATAATATTAAAAACAGTTGTAGTTGTACGATTCATGGGTATTGCGATTTCTTGTACGGATTTTTGACTCTTCGACAATGTTTTATCAGTTCCCTGGGCTCAGGTGAGGTCTAAACTCTACGCGGTGGAAATTTAAATTTAAAAACAAAAAAATAGTTATTGATCTGTACCTCAATTCTGCAACTATTTTAATTTAACTACCGATATCGTTAAGTAACGAGAAATATCGGTTACTTTAACGAATTTGTTATTCTCTATTTTAAATAAACAAATTTTTTTGGCTTAGAAATATTGATGACAAATATCGGTAAAATATAAGAACGTCAAAGTTGAAATTTTTTGAAATTAATAAAAAATATAAAATAAATTTGCTTGTAAAAAATTTATTTTAACAAAACATGAATGAAAATGTTTAAATATTGCTTATATTTCTAAACAAATATGTTAGTTTTTAATCTTTTTATGCATAGGGAAAAATTTCGAGGTGCCTAACCCACTCTAGCACAACATTCTGCTCTTACTTTTTATATGCACACAACTGTGTATGAAGAGGGTATTATGTGTTTGTGCAAATGTGTGTAACACATTTAAATATAAGTTCTTGGCCCATTTTAGAATCCATCTAACGATGTTCGTCCTTCTATTAGGCTGGCTGGTTGTCTGTATAATATAACCTTGTGCGCAAATTGCAGGTCGCGATTTTGAAAAAAAAATAATTTGATCAAACTTGGAACATATGCGTTTATGGTCACAAGGTCGAAGCCTTTTCAAAAGCGGAGAAGCGGTTATTTATTTTTTATACACCACATGCAAAATTCTTTCCGGAGTAGGGTTTTGTGCCCATTACCCATCTTGTTTTATAGCTATTTGGATTTAATTAGGTCCAAAAATATTATGTTGTTACCTACAAAAATCAGCAGAACAAATTTAATTAGAATCGGTCCATATTTGACCACGGCTCTCACACGAATCCACTTATAATAAGTTAAGTTAGAAGCTATTACTATGTTATCTCATTGCTGTAATCATACACTCACAATATTATTACAGTAACGGACTGTAGTTTATTTAAGAAATATTCCGTTCAGTCATTTTTAAATAAATAAACATTTAAAATTCCAAGCAATTTTATTTTTAACTGATTCTAACAGTTATTCAAAAAACTAAGTGCATATTAATACGGATTTTCAGTTGCAGTTAATTTTGTCCGTTGATTAAGTTAAATTCTTCTTTATGTAAAATTAAATGAAAATGTAATTTAAAGCAACGAAAAGTTCATTTAATTTTTACTGTCAAAAATTCAACCGCGAATTCCGTACAAACAAATCCATATTCAGTTATCTTTTATAAATTAATTGTCAAAAAATTAACTACATATTCCGTAAAAACAAATAAATATGCAGTTATTTTTTAAAATTTTACTGTCAAAAATTCAACACCATATTCAGTAAAAACAATTAAATATTCTGTTATTTTATAAAATTTTACTACCAAAAATTAATTTTTACTTATCTATAAAAAATTAATTGCTTGTTTTGTGTAAGCAATACCCATTTTCTATTTGTTAAAATAATTTAGTTAAATACCTACATCAAATTTTAAAAGTAAAATAATTGCGAAGCCATATCGGTCATGCTGCTGGTGTCTTATAATTGCGAGTTCTTCTGTAAACAACGTGGTCAGTACAACAAAAGTAAAACAAACGCGTGTAACTGGGTAAGTAAATAAAAATATTCTCCCCCTCTCGCTTATAAGAAAAACAAGCGGACAGGTGTCTGTCTGGAATTTTTTAGAAATTCGGCTCTTTTGTGGAGTAAACGAAAATTTAATAAAATAACTGAATATTTAATTGTTTTTACTGAATATGGGGTCAATTTGACAGTAAAAAATTGACAGTAAAATTTTAATAAATAACTGAATATTTAATTGTTTTTACTGAATATGGTGTTGAATTTTTGACAGTAAAATTTTACAGAATAACTGAATATTTATTTGATTTTACGGAATATGGTGTTGAATTTTTAACAGTAAAAATTAAATGAACTTTTTTTTAAAAATAAATGAAAAATAGGTAGACCGGTTTTTAATTGAACTTTCATTTATTTTATATTACAATTTCAGTTAATTTTACGTACAGAATATTGTGAGTGTAGTTATAATAGTAGATATTTAGTTAATATTTGGCAAAAAAAATCTGCTATGTTATTCTTAACCTCACAACATACTCTTTTTCGTGGAAATATAATCGCCCAAATACTGTAATGTAGGGTCAGGCTTAATCGACAATACTTTCTTACTTTTTTTGTGTTAAAAATTTACGTCCTTTCCCTATATTTTTAATCTTTTATCCGTACATTTATTATTGTTATTACTTGACAAGAACTTTTTTTGTGTCGTTAGCTACCGACATTATTTGCTGATAAAAATTGTTAAAATTTCATTACAGAATAGCTCTTAACGACAATTATCGTAAGCTAACGAATTTGACTACTTAACTACAATTTTTTGTCGTTAAAAACTTACAGAATTTCAGTACTGAAGGCTTAAGGCCCGTTTTCACAACTTATCAATAGCTAAAGATAGGATTTTATCGGCGTTAGAAAAAGTGTTCTATTATTACAAATTTACTTTAACCTACCAGGTAGGATCAACCTTAATTTACTTTATCGCTTACTTTAGGCTAAAGTAAAGTTTTAATAATGGAACACTTTTTATAAGGCCGGTTAAAGTCTACTTTTAGCTATCGGTAAGTTGTGAAAACGGGCCTTAATATATTGAGGAACGATTTTGAAATGAAATAACAGGGATTTCCATTATCACTTGAAGTTCCTTTATTCAAATGTAACCATTTTTTTAATTAATTATATAAAAACTATGCAACAATTCTGACTTATTTTAACAACATAAAAAAATTATATTAATAAATAAAGAATTAAACTTGCTTAGAATTAATTGAGAACTTAAAATTATTATTATCTGCTCCATTATAACTTAAACAAACATGTAGACAGGTAAAAGTACATGACTAAATTCGCATAGAACTTCAAAAACTACCTAAACCAAAATTATTATATGGGGTATATATTTCTTGGTGTTACACACAGAATGGCAAAGTTAAATACCTCCATTGATCACTCATGGTAGTAAAAGCATTAACAACTACACAAACAGTTGTTTTTTGGTTTCTCCCATTTCAGACACACAAGTGCATTTGCACCTATAAGCAGTCTCTCTCCCCCGTACTCGACATGATAACTGTATTGTCATAAGTTTTAGGTGAGAAATGTCTATATTTGTTAGTTGTATCAGTGCAAGAGGTGCTTTTAGGAGCTGAATTGGAAGCAGGCGTTGATCTAGAGTGTGCAACAAAATGAAAACTGTCATCACAAGGACTTCAATGTTCATTGTACAATGTAGTTTTTTGTGAATGTTTTTTTTTTAAAACTGTTTATTTTTTGTTACGTATTTTTAAAAAACAACATTTAGTGCTTGTTTTAGTGTAGTAAACAACACTTTTTTCTGTATTTGTGTTTTAGAGCACAAGTTTTGTTTTATTTTGACGAATGCTAAAGTGCAACCCATAAAAAATATACTAATTGGCTTAAAATAGAATAAAAAAGGTTAAGAAATATTAATTAAAAAAAAAAAAAAACAATTGTTTAATTCTCAAGCTTGCATTACATCGTATTCGTTATCTAATGCTATGTTTATACGACTGTATTAACCACTCGTTTCGCTCTCTGAATTCAGATTGCCAAACATGCTGTTCATGCGATTCGTTCTTGTTCCCTTTTGACATTTATTTTTGTGTGGTTAGTGAGATTTTATTTAAAATAGATAAAAAAAATAATTAAAAGTAAAAAATATATTATTCAATACTTTAATTAATATTATTAATTCATAATTATCACTTTATATTATTAAACATTAATTTTTATTTTGTTTTTTTCTTTGTTTTAATTTTTTTTGAGAGCTAGTTCAAATAAACTAACGGTAATTGTTATCAAAATTGGAGATGATAGTACATTTTTTCTGTTTCGCAGCCAGTTTAAAAATGAAACGACCTGTTTCGCTCTCAAAATTTTGTATGCAAAATATGTTTTTTCAATCATGTTTGGGGCGCAAAACAGGAATGGGAGAGTGAATCACGTATAAACATGATATAACCGTTTTAATTTACAATAATGTATTTTTTGTTGTCGGTAGTTTTCATACAAATATGTGCTCTGCTCATACGATTGATTTTTATATGTTTTGAAAAATGCGGCATCTTTATCAGACCTAGAAATGTTCGAGTTGTTTTGTGAGTTTGTAAAAATCTTAATAGAATGTGATTTTTCTTAATGATTAATATATTTTTATTTCATATGAATTGATTTTTTTTAACTATTTTATTTAAAATTTCTTATCAATTAGTTTTTATAACCATTTTAACCCAAATTAAAACTCCCATACCTGGTTTAATTTCATGCTATCGAATAATGTGAATGGCAAATACTAAATAAAAATAAATAAATAAATAAAAACTAAGAATGAATTGATTATTAAATGAAATTTTAAAATTGGTTTTTATTTTAAATGTTAGTTAAACTTAGAACATAAGTATGTATATCATTAACATTATTTTCTTGCTAACTACCATTTTTTGTTACATTCAGTAGCTCGTTTCAGTATTTCTCGCTTCGTAAAATTTCTCACATAAAGAGTGAAACAAAAAATTCCAGCGTTTCTCAATTTGTGAGAAAAGAGTGTTTCTGAATTTGAATGCGAAAACAGACAACACAAATTTGGTTTTAACTGGAATCATAGTATATTTATAAAAGTACATGCAACTCTACAACAAAACTGTATTACAAAAAAACAACATGCATTTGTGCAAAAAATCGTGAGCTTCTCAATAACAATAATACATATACATTTTTACATTTTTCAGTTCTATTAGCATTGCAAAAGTTCTTAACAGCTACAAGTTTAAAATTCAAACATATTGCGCTGGGGATGGAAATTTCGAAAATGATATAAATGAACTAATGTTTCCAGATATCAAAGAATCGCCAAAAAGGTATATTGTCTATACCACATTCGCCGACTATCTGATATAAAATCAAGCGAATAAATCGCCTTTATATAAATACGTATTAGCTTGATTTATTTATTTATTTACCTATTTATTTTCTTAAAGTCTATTGGATTTACAAAATATCCTTAGAGACTATTCGCTAAAACTAGTATTTGAAGAGCTTATATTAAATGTTTGAAATGGAATTTAAACTTAGTTTTAGAAAAACTTAAATCTAAAATATGGTTACCATTTAATTTATTATATAAATTTTGACATTTAACTAATGGTTCATTTAAAGAATAATTCGTTCTATGTAATCCAATATAAAAATAGTGATAAAATCTTAAGTTCCTAGAAGGAACATTAATTTAAATGCAGGACAGCAAATCAGAACAAATGATGTTGTAATTTATTATATCAAATAAGAAAACAATTGATTGCATTGATCTTCTACTTTCAAGAGATTTCATTTCTAGTATGTTACAACGAATAATATAAGATGGTAATGGATTGCGCGAAATGTTATGTTAAAGAGAAAATTTTTTAAACTTTCGTTGAACTCTTGCTAAACGATTTATGTGAACAAAATAACATGGACTCCATATAATTGAAGCATATTCAAGGACTGACCTCACATATGAAATAAAGACCTGCACGAGTGTATCAGTAAGTATTGTTGAAACAGATACACCAGATATGGTTCTGTTACTACTGATATAAATGAGAAATTGAGTGTAACTGATATTGTATGGTTTTGCTTTTGTCCACTCACCATATCTTAAAAACAAACACTTATGGTTTGGGATTGAGTATGGTATAACATTTTTTTTTTGCTTTCAAATATCTGTTGTCACCATAAGTATTTCTACAATATCTGTGGTTATCTGTTGTATTTTAAAATATTGTTGGCGAGTTGATAAAAATAAAAAAGTTTTTAAAAACTTGTATACGATCTCAACAAGGGGTGCCAGATGGTTTTGGTAAGAAATCGGCATATTTTCAAAACTAAATCGGAACTTAAATTAAAAAAAAATCGGCAAACTAAAATGACTGTTTTAAACACATAAAACATATTTTTAATGACAAAAATAACAAAGCAAACAATTAACCATTACCTAATGCTTTAAAAAAAGAGTATGTTATCTAGATGTTTTCTGTCTGATAAAAAATTATCCAGTTATGTTATGCGTGGATAAGGCACACACACCAAACAGATCCTGGGGCAATGTAATTGTTTTTTATGTTTCAATCGAGGGTTGCTGGTTCTTGGAGAACAGTAACGGCAGTTTTGCGTGTTGACGTGACCGTTTAAGTGAAAATAAACTTTGAACAAAATTGTCGAAGAGCAATTACGTAAGAATCATTACTCTCAAAATATTTCTCTACAGCGAACGTGCGATGCCCACTCGACCTCAGCGACATCGTGACTGACAAATCCGCACAATCAATATTTCCAACGGCGCCACCCTCCCTCCGCACCGTTTATTACTTTTTGAAATAATCGTATTTAAAAATAAAAATTTGCCACCAGACACTTAAGGGTAAATTGCAAGGACCGTAAATAAGAGCTATCCATAAATTTTTTACTTAAAAACTCTAAATATTAGAGTCAACGGAGACCTATACTGTCATATACACATATGATCGTCCTTAAGTTCTCTTTAAGAACCTATGGTGATCTAGAAAAAACGATCTCAACTCCACAGTTATAAATCATTTTTCATCGAAAAAATAAAAGTTCTGTTGAACTCTTAAAAATAAAGTTTTATTTCGCAGTCATAAAATATTCTAAAATAAAACTGACTTCGCCGTCAACTGGGCTACTTTTGGACTAGTCCTAGTCCCTTGTGGGCTACTCTTTACACGCGTGTTTGGACTGGTCCTATTATTTGCAGGGTATTAGCAATATGATACAGTAACAATACAACAAAAATCGAATTTTTTTAAACGATAACCCGTACGACATAGCATGTGAATAGGACTTACATTTTGCAGTGTGGAATCTCTGATACCTTTTACTTATTTGATGACTTGCCAAACTTACTGAACAGAAATGTCAACACAGTTTGACATTGTCAGCTGTCGAGCCATTATAATCGATATCGAAAGTTCTCATGCAGTTAAAAATAACACTTTATATAAGAAGTCCGACTCAAAAAAAGTCGTTGATGATACCCCCTCAAATTTAACTTTGACATGTTTTATAAAGATTCCCGTGAGCTAAATCGCGTTGTCAAAAAAGGGTCCAAAAATGCTATTTCAAGAATAAAAAGATCGGTATTACCTTTTTTGTCCAATTAATGTCCAATTATAATAGATATTTAGGAATTCTTTTATTCGGCATTAAAACAAAGACTCGAGATAGATAGCGAGATGTTTATGTCAGCTTATTGATTTTAATGAAAATTTAAATAACTTTACCATTTTATTTTGGCCGATTTTCATTTCTAAAACGTCACTAGAAAGCTGTTGACCACCGCTTGGAATTCAAGTCAAACAAAAATTAACCCTTAACTGCACTGTCTAACTTTTTATAACATTCACTTAGATATCATTAAAAACCCATTTTATAACAACAAAATGCATATATTTCTGAAGGAATATATTTAGCTATTATTAAATTAAGCCGTTCATGACTAAGTTTTTTTAAAGAACATTTAAAAAAAAATTGTGGAAAAAATTCAAGTTCACATTCAACAAGGTGCTGGCGAATTCAAGTGAATTCGCTGAGTATCCTTATCATTCGCAAAATACCGAGCGATATGTATTTACAAATTGTGAACCGATCGTGTTTAGCAGTTGTTGAGAAAAATCGCCCTGCTTACAAAGCAAATAAAATTGTGTCTCGCAAGCAATTCACTGAACTAAATTCGCGAAATGTTTTTATCAATTTCAATCATTTCAATTTTACTTGCACGTAGAAAAAAATATAGTTAGAGGTAACCAGATTCTAAGAGCAACATAATATGGTTGGATTTTAACAATGTTTATGATTGCAGGTTACAAAATTATGTTTAAATATGACCATAGTATAGTTAACAAATTTTCCGTAATCAACCATAATATAGTCAAAATTTACCATATTTTTGTCAATATTAACCATATTTTGGTCAATATTAACCATAATGATGGTCAAAGCTAACCGTATTATGTTTAAAATTAACCATAATATGGGAAACAATTTTCAAAATTTCAACAAAAGTAACCATATTATGGTCAGAAACAACAATAATATGGGCAATGTTAACCATTTTATGGTTATTTATTGCATCCATTTTTCAAGTCAAGTTATAATTTAATCTAACTTTTTATTTCTGATAGGTTTCACCTTTATAAGAAATCCCCTTTGACTCACTGCTATTTTTTCTGTTTAACCGTTTATTTTACGTTTATTAATGTAAATTAGAGCGACTCAAGTTGTATGAAAGCAAAATTCGTGCTCGATGTACCCCCCCTAAAAATGAACCTTGGACATGAAAGGACATGGATGATCGTCCTTGGACAAATTTTATATACAGTTTTATAACGCGTCTTAAGAAACCCTTTCTTATGATACCCAATTTGTATATGTTGGTAAGGAAACAGATTCTCAAATTAACAAAACATGCAAAAATATACCCTTTTTCAAAATGGTCCAGCTCACGAGAGGTCAAAGCTGGAGACGAAATATTTAAAATGGTATCTTAAAAAAGCCCAAGGTTCATTTTTAGGAGGGTACATCGAGCACTATTTTTGGTGAGTCGCTCTAATGTACATATATTAATCAATAATTAAAATAAAATGTGGTGAGAATTTTAAGCAAACCAAGCAAGTATGTAAATGAAAAGCATTCAATTATTGTAAAATGCAAACGACCATAATGTTGTTGCTTTTTAAACATATTATTTTAAATTTACAATGTTTTTAAATATTATAAATTCAAACATATTTTTGTTACAATTAACCATAACCATAACATGTTTGGAGGCAACCATAATATGGCTAAAGCTTTTGGATAGATGAATTTAATAATAATATGGTTGCCGTGATAATAATATGGTTAATATACCCCTAATATGTTTAATTGTATAGTTGTAGCTTTTTATTATTTATATTGTTAAATTCAACCATATTTGAAGTTTCAAGGGAGCTAATAAGCACTTTATTGTTAAATAGAAACATAATATTGTCAATCGTAAAAAATCTTTGCAGGGACCATCACATGTTGTTTTAAACATACTTCACCCATGGTTTTTCTCCGCGTGTGCATTTTGCTATTTAATAAATTTAAATACTTTTATATTTTTTTCTCTTGTATGATGTAACAAACACCGGCTTCGCTAACTACACCTTTCAATATTAGTTTAAGAAAAATAGTCCTAAGCTAAAATTTGCGATTTTATTTGTGGTGAGGTGTTTGCTAAAACACCACAGCGAAATAATGCAGAAAGACCTACCCTTAAATTGCATGTGTCAGTGTTTCATATAAAGTTTTGTGGCTATTCTTCATTTAGTAATTTGGGGTCATATTAGCAACGCCTTTTTTTACTGTAGCAAATTGTGATAAAAAAAATAGATTTTGTCAATTAAGAATATTGCGAGAGAAAATTAACTCATAACAAAATACATTTGCATGTACATTTTTTGCATTTTATTTAGTTTTGCTGCAAGAACATTTTTTTTTGTTTTGCTGAAAGATTAAAGTTTTTAACATTCGAACAAAAAATTTATTTATTAAAAAAAAAAAAAAAATTTGTAACAAAGAAGTTTCCCTCTGTTAAAAAATATCGTTTTTAAAGCTTGAAGAAAAGTTTGCGATGCCAAAGTCGGCATCTGTAGTGGTCGTGCAAAAAAACAATTTTTTGTTTTTATCTAAAACTTTTTTTTAACATAAATTTTCAATTTGCATACAATTTTTTCATGTTGCTTGTTTAGCTGTTTTTATTTAAGACATCGTATCCATTCACATCAGTTTTTAAGCTCAAACGTTTTTGTTGTCTCTCTGTATTTCATGTTTGCTATACGTTTGATAAACTAACCTAAATTATATTTTCTAAAGTTACACAGATACCCACCTTGAATATGTTCAAATGTATGTATGTTAACCTGTTTTGATTACCGGTGACCACCATTACGGATTTCTTGCTAGCTTTACATCGTGTGTGTGTGTGTGTGTGCTGCAATAAACTCTATCCCTTATCTGGTTAAAGTCCCTTTGGCAAAAAAAAAAAAAAAAAACAAAATTTAAAACTGTAAAAATTGGAAAATATAAACTACTCGCAAAATGAAAAATTTCACACATGATTTTCTCTTTAACCCTTAAATGTGGCCAGTGTTTTTGGTTTGGATTTGTATACCATATTGTGGTTTTTACATCAGCAACTAATTTTGAATGAAAGTTGGCAAAACGATGAGAGATGATTGTCGTTTTGACATAAAATGCGATTTTTCTCTGTTGGTTTTAATCAAACTTTTATATGCATGTTGTGAAATGTGAAAAATTAAAAATTAATGACGAAATTTGGACAGTGAAATGTTTTGGTTCAACCAATTGGTCGTTTTGTTTAAATTATTTCTTATGTAAAGCATGATTTTGTACAAGGTGGCGTATAAGTAACGTGATAATTTATTAAATAAATAAATTAACTGCCTGTTTAACGATTTTAAACGTCAACCTTCGCATAGAAACTACATTTAAAACAAAAACAAATTTTCGAATATTGTTTTTGTATTACATAAAAAAAAAAATCGATGAACAGGCTGTAAATAAATAAGTTTTTGCTTTTTGATTTCAAATTTAGATAATAGTTTGAAATTATGTCAACAGTATTTTTTTCAAGATGAATTCTTTGAAATAGTGCCAATTTTCTGCTTCGACCTGGCGCACAGTACTTTGATCCATATACAAAAAGAAGGTGAAACAATGTTGTTGTACTGTACTTTAATGCGTTTCCCCGCTGCTAGAGGTCGCTAAATGTTTAATGAAAAATTAAAATTAATTCATTTACTAGGAAAAAAAATTATTTAAAATTTATTTTAAAGAAGTACCACAATTTTTAAGTAAGTATTTGGTCCCAATTTCCACAATGCAAGTCTTATTGATAAACTTATCACATTTTCTTCTTTGAATCAGCTTCGGCGTTTCCACGAGTCAAGTCTTATTATTTATCTGTTATTCCATTTGTATGAATGTATATGTGCGTTTTGACATTTCGCTTAAAACATATTTCTTATTAAAATGTATTTAAACTCAAATTCGTGTTGAATATTTAAACAATTGTTTAATTTAAAATTAAAGTTGTGTAAAATGTACTTTTAATTTTAAATTTCTTTTGTTTTGTGAAATAACAAATATTTAAAAAAATTCACACACAAAAAATCACACAAGCTACGAAATTAACTTTGTACAACGAAATTAAATATGAAAGATAATTGTCAAAATAGACCTGCTGAAAATTACGAATGAGAAAACAAAACGCATATGACGAGTACAGCAAGCTGAGTAATCGTTTCTTTCCCCTCGTCACTCTCGCCTACAAAGTAGCAAGCTGATCAATAAGACTTGCATTGTGGTAATTGGGACTTGGGAAAAAAGACATTCTTCTTTGATATGAGCCCACAATTTATTTAAAGTATGTATTAGTAATGCTCTGGATGACTCTTAAAAAATGTAGCAGTAACTGAAAAAAAAGTAAAAAAAATGTTGATGGACAAATAAAAAAACTGAGTGAATACTTTTTTCAGTTTTCTCTGCCGTTTAATACACCAAGTGTCCGCCATTAAGAATCAAAAGAGAAACTTACCACAGTTAAGTTTAAACTTAGAGATACATATATGATATTTTTTAGAGGTCCAAAACGCATTTTTTATTTTTTATAATTTAGTACTTTAGATTAAATGCTATAAATATTTTTCTGTACGATAAAATTGTCCTATTTTCTTTGTACTGTGTTTAAAAATTAACGTTCTAAAGAAATTAACTTCAAGAAAGTCTCTACCGTTATTAGACATTATTATGGAGCCGTAAAAAATGCAGGTTGTTTCTGCAAAAAAATATGAAAATCGTCAATATTTACTTTAAATTAAAAAAAAAACTGAGTGTATCGTTTACGGAACACCAAACTGTACTAGTTTTTTATATTTTTGTATGAAATATTTTAATTATGAAATATTTTAATTATGAAATATTTAAATTGTTTGTATCATTGAAAATTTATGTTTGTACATCAAGTACATCAATTTTAACATTATATTAAGATAGATTTTGTAATTTTCAACAATTCAATAAAAAAAGGGTTGCCGAATAAAAGTTTTTTAAAAAAGGATATATGGGAGGTACATGAATCGTTTGACGAAAAAAACTTAAAATTTTGTTTATTATTATCATATGTATATACCTCCATGCAAAATATTATTAGTCTGGTTCAACTCCTTCTATTTTTGTACAATTTTGTTCTACAAAGGCAAAAAATCAGGAGTCGTTATATCGGGCGAACGCAGTTCAAAGCAGAAAAACCCTGTTGTATTTTATCGCCAAAAATGTAACAGGACGTGATGTTAAAATAACAGTCCCTACCATGAAACATTTTCCGCAAACATTTGCACATTGAGAAAGGGAAAAGACAAATGAAAAATGTTTTTGTTACTGGTACAAAAAGTTTTTGGGATATTTTTTTATCAGTAAGATGAAGACCAAAAGAGGAGGCGTAAAAAATAACGGGTGTCCAAATTTGAGGTCTCATCGGTCAATGGAAATCGCAACAGGGAGAATATCCGAGGCTTTTTTTTAGCGGAAAATTCACAATTAAGACGTAGAGAATATGTAGTTTCAACAAGGTGGTGCCACTTGCCACAATCCAAGAGAAATAATCGCTGTTTTGAAAGAAAGCTTCGAAAATCGCATTTTTTCTCGTAGAACAGGAGTAAATTGGCCACCAATATCGTGTGATTTGACGTACACAGCAATAATCTTATAACAGTTCAAGAGCTTAGAAAAAACTTTATCGAGCAAATGTCAACAAATGACAATAGTTTATTGTTACACGTGATTGGGAATTTTAGTAAAAGATTGGGAGCCTGACGAGTCATTAGGGGGGGTAACTTGACCGACATATTTAATTTCACTTTTAAACAGAACCTATTTGTAATAAACTGAAATAAAAATATTTTTTAAATCTCAAAAAAAAAACATTTTTTTTTAATCAAAATTAAAATTATAACTCAATTCGGGATACCATTAAATGCTGCAAAAACAAAAGTTTCATTGTTTAAACAAGAATGCGGTCTCACAACAGAAATGAAAAAAGTTTCTACTGCAAATGTTTTTTTAATATGTGACTTTCTTTCGTATTATAACCAATTCATAATTAAATGACATTCACATTATCCGCAATTTGTTTGACGTTTTCAAAACAAATATTGTCAAATGATCCTGATTGAAGTTATTCCACACTATACTGTGCGTCTAAGCGGATGCTAGACTGGGTGCCCTATATTCAGCAATTTTGCCTATTCAATAAGTTCTAGACCCAACATTGATGAGTTCTTTTACGCTCTGTTCATACGACGGTATAAACCACGATTGGATTCTTGTTTCATTTTGGCATTTTTTTGTGTTGTTTGTGTGATTTTATTTAAAACACAGTAAACTGTATGTTAAAATTAAAAACATACATTAACAAGGTTTCGTTAAATGTGCTAAATTCCCATTTCATACTATTGATAATCTGAAGTTTATTGTTAGTGGGATAAGCTATTCCTATGCGCTTTTAACTGGTTGCTTAGGCCAGATCGTCAGGAAACTTCATCCAAAGATTTTAGAAAAACTAAAGATATTAAACCAAATAAAACTGTTAAGCGAATGCGAATTATAAACTTCAGTTTTACCTGTAACAATATGAAAGCTTAAACAAAAAGAACAACAATAAACAGTGAGTTTGTTACAGTCCCGACAACAATATTATATTTTATTTAATACTTTTATTAATATTATTTTATAACTATCACTTTATTTTTTAACATTCATTTTTATTTTTGTTTTGTTTTGTTTTGAGATCTAGTTCAGATATCATATTCAGATTGTTATCAAAACTCGCGATGATAGTACATTTTTCCTGTTTCGCATCATGTATCATTCTGCAACGACCTGCTTCGCTCTCAAAATGTTATATGGCAAAAGATGTTGTTTCGATCACGGTTGGGGCGCGGTTGTGCCAAAATTGTAACGAAAACGGGTCAAATTGACAGAAAAAGGGCCAAATCCCTTCATTATAGAAATTCAACTTTGAAAACTTTGAAAATCGGAAAAGGATCAAGATTATGTTATGATTGTTCAATTATTTTGAGTATTTAAATTTTATAAAAAGTACTAGCTTTGACCCGTGACTTCGTTCACGTGAAAATTAGAGCCAGATTAAAATAAAAAGGGGCTTTCCTATATCAAATTTACAAATTCAAAGAATCAAGCAAACAATTTGTTGATTCTGCACCAAAATGATTGTATAGACTACTAAAAACTTTAGAAATTTAAAATTATGAGTATTTTTTTTCAATAAATAATATTTTCAATTAAAAAAAAAAAATGATAAAAAAATTTGCATTTTAAACAATGTTGATTTACTTAAATATTGCTAGGGGCTTGGACCGTTCCCAACAACAGTTCTACAAATTTAAATTATTTTATTTTAAACGAAAAAAATTTTTGTTATTTAATTCATATTTAATTAAAAATTAATTTTTGAATAACTAAAATGTTAATTAAATCAAAATTATATTTTAAATTTTCTTTCAATCAAAAAAATAATTGATTCAATTATCACATTTATTAATTTAAAATACATTTAAAACAATTTTTTCAATTGATAAAAAACTACTGATACTTTTTTCTGTGTTATTGAACAAAATGTTAATTAAATCAAAATTATATTTTTAATTTTCTTTCAATCAAAAAAATAATTGATTCAATTATCACATTTAAAACAATTTTTTTGATTGATAAAAAACTACTGATAGTTTTTTCTGTGTTATTGAACAAAATGTTAATTAAATAAAAATTATATTTTTAATTTCCTTTCAATCAAAAAAATAATTGATTCAATTATCACATTTATTAATTTAAAATACATTTAAAACAATTTTTTTGAATGATAAAAAACTACTGATCATTTTTTCTGCGTTTTGTGCTATTGAACAACCGCCATTCAACTGTCCATATGAAAAACAAGGGGTCCCTAAATATCTATATTCCGGTCACTGGACCCGACCATATGTTATTTATAAACTAACTTAAGCAAAAAGAGCAAAAGTATCAAAATTACTCATTTTTTCCCTTTTTACATAATAAAAAATTAATATAGGCCATATTAAAAGATACCAAAATGCTTGGAAAATATTTAAAATACCAAATCTAAAAGAGAACCAGCCTTTTCTCATTTTAGGCCCTCAGAAAGTAAACTGTTATGTATACCGAATTTATCGAAAACAGAAAAAGTACAATTTTATCCCGCATGCAATCCTTAAAACGTACCAATTATATATCTTAAAAATTACCATATTTTAAATCTGGAACATATGCTAAATGTCTACCAAATCTTATCGAAATCCAGTTTTCTCGTGATTGACCCGCAAACTAACAAATATTCAAACATACAAACTTTCACATTTATAATGTTAGTAGTTTATAGTGGATACCTTTTGAAGTGAACAAATCACTCTTTTATGAATCTTAACCTCATTAACATGATTTTATTCTGGTTGGTATATTACTGCCCAGTGGACTCAAAGAGGAAAACTCAAAAATGTACATACTGTGGCTGAGGCTGGACACACTATACTTTTTAACTTGTTAAATAAAATTGTTTTTAAGTGGATATTTTTGGTTTCTCTGGCAATAATCAAACTCAGGTTGAACTTTTTTATTATTAAATTCTATTTCTCAAATGTTTTGTAGCAAAATCGTTCATAATATAGACGGGGGACTAAGAAATATTTATGGGGGATTCACAAGGTAGTCATAAAGTTGTGAAGTCATATGTCTTAAAATAATTACAAGAAATATATATTACTGCTGTGGGCAACCGCTTATAATTTAGATTTCTACTGTACAGTTATGACGAATCAATGGACACAGCATTAACATTTTTATTTTGTTTGAAACACAACAATATTTGTTTCAAACGATTGTAAGATATTATTTAGGACATTATGACGATATGACTTGATAGCACACCTTGTGAATCCTCCATGAGTGTTTGTAAGAAAATTTAAAAAGACAAAGCGAGCCTTTTTTGTATGACGTGCTAAATAGATTTTGATACAAAATCTCATGTTTTTGATAATATGTATTTGCATAACTTTATAGTGCCTAAAATTTTGCTAAGCCCTTTGGGGCTCAAATTTCTTAACCATGCATAGATACAATTCCTTTCAAACGTTTTTTTTCTTTTTCAGCTTTTAAGTAAATTTTATAGAAATTACTAACAATAGAGAAAAAATATGCAACTCCAAAATAAACACAAATCTTTAAAAGGTACATACAGTTTGGGATACAGGTACAACCATATGTACAGATAAAACGTAAACAATTATAAAAAAAAGAATGGAAAGAAGCTAACGTACTACTATATCAAACAGCTGAAATAGCATATTTTCACAGAACAAACAAATAACTTTAAAATTGTTTACATTTCTCCACTACTGCATAAATAAACAAGTAAGAAAGTAGTAAAGTCGGCCAAACCCGACAATTTGATACCCTATCCCATTTGGGATTAATGATCAACCATGGACCCGGCTAAACAATATTATGTTAACACTTTAAGGCCCGTTTTCACAACTTACCGATAGCTTAAAGTAGACTTTAACTGGCCTTATAAAAAGTGTTCTTTTATAACAACTTTATTTTAACCTCCAGGTAGGATGAACCTTAATTTACTTTATCGCTCACTTTAGGTTAAAGTAAATTTTTAATAATGGAAACCTTTTTTTAAGGCCGGTTAAAATCTACTTTTAGCTATCGGTATGTTGTAAAAACGGGCCTAAGAAAATCTATGCGCCGAAAATTATCTAGATATCTTCATATATGTATAATGAGATTTTTTTCGTCTTAAAGTGATATCAGGAAGGGGGCTTATATTGGACTTATGTCGTGACAGAGTAGCTATCGTAAAAGTATTTTCCCCAATTTTTATGTTAATAACAACATTTATGAGGAAGTTATAAGAAAGCTTTTTTCGGAAATGGTATTTAAATGGAAACTATGGTAACAAATGAACTGATTCCAGAACAAATTTGGTTTAATGCTTTAGATGCCAACGAAATAGGTTTGGACCAAATTCATTTTAAATGTCAACATAATATGCCATAAGCCATCTATGAACACAAATACTCTATTCCGGAAAGACGTTTTCATTGGGTCAATGTTAAAATAATGAGCCGATTCTCACCGTTTCCCATAGGCTTGGTCCTTATAAAAATTAAATGCGCATACTGACTTTCATTAAGGGTCCTCATGATGTCGCTTAAAATTGCCATTTGTGCAAATGCGCAAACTTACGAGTCTTGTTTCATGTAGCCCCTTTTTTACTTTTGTGGTATTTTAAACAATTAATGTCAGTTTGTAAGAAACGTCAATACAAAAATAAATTAAAAATTAAAATTCAAAAATATAAAAATTTGTGTTTAAATTTGTGATTAATACGTATGAGAAATTTGCTTTTAAAAATGCTCAAAGAAAGCCAAACGACCAATTTACTGAAATTATTGCCAGAATTTATTGTTTGTGATTTATAGACACTTGGATTTTTCATTGAAAACGACGTTAAAATCATTAAAAGATCTGTTTGTATAAATGCACAATTGAACAGCGCAAGTTTACGAGACAAAATTGTTGGGCAAATTTACCAAGTTTGTGTAAATGAATTCTCATACAATTTGTGACAGTTCATTTACGAGGGCGTAGAAATGCACAGTTTGCACAGATTACGAGACTTATAAACGATATCATGAGGACCCTTATTAATTATTTTCTAAATTGAGATTTGCACTTTGCGCAACAAGTTTACATAGGCAACCAGCCAGATGGTCGGACAGACATAGCTGAATGGGCTAAAAGCTGTTCTACTGTTACACATAACTGCACTTACCCACCTGACCAAGACTTTCGTTAATGATATTGCCATTGAATATGTCTCGAATATTTACTGTGTAAAAATTTCGATATCGACAACCAAAAACGAATTGAAAATTGTTTACATTGTGCTCAGTTTGGTCCCAAAAAACTATCGATTTCGAAGGTTCGATAAAGAATTCGAAACGAAGATTTAGCAATTTCAATTGCGGTTTGAAAATTCCTTTGAAAATTTTTTGCCAAAACATCTTTTTCAATATTGTTATTGTATATCGAGCCCTAACCGCGAAAATAACGTAAGCGCCAAAAATCAAATTTTACAGGAGCGAGCTTTTTTATTTTATTTCATATACATTTTGTATAAAATTTGTCGCTTACAATAAAATTGTTCTTGCTATAAAATCGTAACGGTACCTTATTTGACCATGACATTTTAGGAGATGATGCAAGTGTTGCCAATAAAGTCATTTATTAAAAAAAACGAAAACTGAAATTTATGTCGCTTACACTATTTTCGCGGTTAGGGCTCGATAGTCAAATGTCGATATCGCTAAGTATTCGTCATTACTATCGTTAGCAATACTTCGATATTGAATGATTATTGTTATGTTTCAATTTCATTTTGGTTTAAATCAAACAAATTTGTATTGTTTTAATATTTAATAAATTTATTTTGAATTAATATTTTAATTACTAATTTAAATTAATTAATAAATTATTAAATGAAACATTTTTTTGCTTCTACTGAAAATTTTTAAATTTCGTTCAGTGCGAATAAATTAAGGAAAATTATTTTGTTTTTTTTTTGGCTAAGAGGTCTTCACCTCTCCACCAAGTTTTTGCCATTTTAAATTGTAGATGTTTTCGACAGCCTCAAATGAGCATATTGGAAATGCTTTTGAGATATTTGGTAGAAGTCATTGTCTCAAAGAATAACGGTGCACGAATAGAAAGAAAGAATTAATATATATAAGCACATATTAGTTAGATCGATTATTTGATTTTTTCAATAACCGGGTTTCGAATATTTCGAATAGTTAAAAAATAATAACCGGTTAAACGGTTTTAATTCAACAACATAAAATCACAAAAATCAAATAAGTTTTTGTAATAAAAAGTTAATTAGAATAAAAACAATTCACGAAGGTAAGGAATAAACAAAATACATAGATATTGCTTAAGGTATGTTCGGACCTAACAAATATTTGACGATAAGATCAAAAAAAAGCGTGACCAGTAAGTTGATTAAGCTTAAGCTTTATTTTTAACAATTTTTATTTATTTACTAAAATTTATTTCTAAGATGATAATTGTATTTATGTATAATGTAATGTAGTTAAGAAACCGTTATATAATGTTTGCTCTAACCAAACGTTTTGCAAAGGCAAACAAATCTTGAAGAAAACTACTGGTTACGTGTGGGACGTCAAACATTTAATAGGTGTGAACATGGCTGTAGGAATTTTGAAAAACTTTGGATTTAAAAAAATTATAGGAATTTAATAAATTTATTATTTGAGATATTCTCTCAAATTTATTTTAAATGAGTTTTAATTTGTTGGTGGCTAAGCATGTCTATATGAATCAGTAAAAACTTCTTATCCAAGATTACATATTAAAATATTTTTGTTTCAGCATTATAGAAACAATAATAAGTCCCCTTTTAGACAGGCAAAGTTTACTTTGCAAAGTTTTGAGTTTATAGAAGGGAGGGGAAAAGAGAATAGCGTGGAGTACATACAATCGCAAATTCCTTTTGTTTTTTGTTCGTATTTTTTACCTGAAGTTGGCTGCAACATTATATTAATATATAGCGTTGCCAGAAAGTTTGGTAAAAAACATAATTTGGCTAAAATGTGATTTTCTTGAAGAAAAAAATCTAAAAAATTTTTTTTTTTTATTCAAATTGTTTATAACAAGGGCAAAAAAGTAATAATTATTAATCTATATATATAAAACAGGATGTGTGTATGTATGTAACGTGTGGACTCCAAAACGACTGGGCCGATTTTGTTAACATTTTCAGGGAATCTTCAGAATATTCAGGCGGGTGACACTGTGAAGTCTTAAATTTTTATTTTCGGTCTGCGGGCGGAGGGGCGTGGCAAAATCCAATATGTATATAAAAATAATGTAAAAAATGAGAACGGCTGGGCCGATTTCTGTAAAATTTTTTGTCAGTTGTTCCTACCTTTTTTTATGGAATGCCATTTCCTGAAAGTTTGGTATTCATTATTATAGTTAATTTTTTAATGCTTTTTATGTTATATTCCGAAATTTTTTTTTTAAAGATTTAGCGATTTCAAATACATTTTAGGTTTTATTTATCAATAGCGATCTTTTCCAGTAAGTTTTCTGATTCTTTAAAGCTTTTACGATTTTTATAATTATAAGGCTTTGCTATTATACCGCTGTTACAAAATTTTTGGGAATTTCCGTAAATATATTTATATATATGGTAATTTTTGCCATTCCATTATGATACTTTTGATGAATTTTATGGCGTGTTAAAAATATAAAAAATGTTTGCTTATTTTTCAAACTTCCCGAATTTTTTGATTTTTGCGTAGCATTGTTGGCCTTTAAGGCAATCGTCGCTGTTTTAAAAATAGCCCCATACACAGGTCACCCTTTTGGAGAGCAAAGCAAGAAATTGTATTTTTTAAATAAAATGTCACATTTTTTTTAGACACGAAAACCCATAAGTTATTCAATAAATAAAAAATATTTATAAAAGATAACAAAAATGTATGTACATACATATGTATATGAGTTATGTTTGCTATTAGGGAAACTGTACTTTAATTTGTTCTTTACTATTGAAAATCTAATTTAGAAGTCGTAAAAAATGTTATAACACACACTTTTTACGAAAAGTAACTACTTTTTAGCAATATGCCTTTTATATTTTGTTATTAAATCTTTATTTGAAGTCCATTTCTCTATCTCCGCTTTGAACGAATTGAGAAGAAAATGAGAAGAAAGCATAAAACTGTAAGTTTCTAATTTGAGTCGGTACAAAGTTTATTTTTAAGCAATGTTTATTTCAAAAACATTCTTAACAAATTTGTTCAGCAGTATTGACAAAAACCAAATGTGAATGCTATTTCCCAAAAGGGTCAACAAGTGGCACAAAATAGTTAAAAATTATAAAAAAGGGTAAATAAAAAAAAGGGCCATAAAGGGTATCAACACCGTCGAAAAAGGGTCGTGAGTATGAGTGTATCAGAGCAGTGGATTTTAAATGATGTCTACGCACTTATACTTACAATTTCATGAGTCAGTATGAGTAGCCAAAAAACGACTTATTGCTGATCTCTGATTGTTATCGTTCTAAATTTTAAAATTTGGCCTCATCGCTAAAATATGATTTTTCGATTAAAATTTTATAATTTGCTCGTATTGTTGAGCGCTAAATCTGTCCGTAGTGATTTGGCAGCAGAGCTAATAAATGACAGCTTATTCGTTAAGGCCTAACTATAATATGCTTAGGCTGGCTTAAGCTACTGTCAAAAATTAACCAAAAGCCTGTCAAATGCTTAAGCAAATTATTGTGGGCTTTTGGGTGACTATATTGTACTTTTTGAACTTAAATGACTTTAACGCTTAGTTGCAAACTTTTGTACTTTTTCAAAAATTATTTTCTTCTTACATTTCCTTAAAATATCAATTCTATGACAGCATTTTTTTAGTGTCTACTTAATTAATATACTTCCATGAGCATGTTTATTTTTATTAATTTTAAAACAATTAAACACAAAAATAAAAGAGTACTAAAATATGCAATTGCGTGTGTTTTTTTAAAATATATTTCATTATGTAACCAAGAAACAGCTGATTCCTTTAGCAAAGTACGATCAGTTTCGTTCTTTCCTTAAGCAACTGACACTTGACGAAACTTAACGAAAAGTTGCTTAAGTACATTATAGTTGTGAACATTTGATTATAGGTATTTGCACATTTGCGTATGTAAGCTTAAGCACATTATAGTTAGCCCTTTAGTTTTGGCCGCTATGAACTGTCCAAGTTTGGAAGCATCTTTAAAAAAAAATTTAAAATATTTTAGAAACATATTTTGTACCAGTATTAAGCCCTTATGACACTACATTTTTTATTTATTAATTGATATAGAATTGATAGAAAGAAACAGTAAATGCTAGAAAGAGCAAACTATAAAAAATGTAAACAAAGTTTTTTAGTTTTTTTTCTCTTGTTATGGTTTGGTTTCAGGGATGGCGTTGAGAATTTTTAAAATTGTACCAACAACCTTTAAAAATTTTACTTTTTTACCCTAATTGTACTAAAAGATTTCGTTAGTTGAAATAAATTTTATTTATGTTCGTAAAAAACACCACAAAAAGGTATTATAATTCTTCGTTTAAAAAGTATCAACAAAAAAGTACAATTGAAACAACTTAGCCATCCCTGTTGTGTTAGTTGTATTAAGTGCTGCCAACTTTTTCTTTATGAGAAGCCTAAAAACAAAAAGCGGTTAATCGCCGAATTTGCCCATAAACCGCTGATGCAGCAACACTTTTAATATTTCAAGCTTGAAATGTCAATTTTAATTTGAACAATTTTACATTTTTTTTGACATAACTTCATTTTTTATCGATAACTTTAGTAAAATGTTTGACAGTTTGCCATTTATCTTAATACAGCTGAACCCTTCGCACTTGGTAAATTTTTCTATTACTTTATATTTGCACTGTTCACCAAAACTTGAACAATGCATTAAAAATGTAGTGTCATAAGGGCTTTAGCAAGTTTTACAATTGGTTCTTTTTTAATCTTTTTGGAACAACCAATTAAAAAATCTCTTAAAAAAAAAAAATACATAAAAATTTCCTTAAAAAGTAAGAAAAAATAAATAAAAACAATCAAGAAATCCTTTCATATGCAAACTAATATCTTATAACAAAACCAAAAAGAAACCTTTAAGCATGTAATCTACATTGCCTTCCAGGGCCCAACTAGAGAGAGAATTGTTACGATTGTTACTGCAAACAAATCCTTAAATTGTCTTGAAATACTTGATGAAAATATAAAATTTCGCCCGCATCATTATTTTTATTATATTGTTCTACACCTCTTTTTTGCCTTTTCCTTTTTTTATATTTTTCTTTTCCTTTTTTTTTTTTTTATTTGTTTATATTACTTTTATCACTCCATTAGTTAAACATAATGTGTGTTTCTCTGTATATGTGGTTTATGCATACGATTAAGACTGTTTACGCAGAAAAAGGTAGAAGTGAGAGATCCGGCTTAAATTGTTGAATGTTGTGTTGTGGGGTTTTTGAAAATCAACTCTTTTACTTTGTTGTATATGCTACCTTTTTTTTACTTTGTATTAGCACTTTATGATAATTTGTTGCGGGAGTAAAAAATATAAAACGAGAAATTTAATAATGATGAGCAACGATAAGAAGAACATCTTTATTTCCGCTTATTTAATGACATCGTCAATCAGCAATAGAAACCGTGGTGGATGATGATGTAAAAAAACGCCTGGAAACAAACAAGTTTTAAATCAAGACGCCTTGTGCTTTAAAAAAATATATAAATTTTTTTTTTACCTATTTACGGGATATAGTCCACGACACACCGATCGGCTTGTGATGGTGAGGCTTCTTCAAGAAAAACTAAAGTGATACCCGCTTAGAAACTTTGTAAAAGTTGCTGATTTTTTTTCCAAGCCCACATACGAATAAAACAATTTTAAACATTTCTAACTAAAGTAAGACGTGTTCCTGCCAGACTGTTACAAATCGATCAAAACAAGCGGAGTCTGAACCAAAAGGAAATGTCCTAAACTCATGGGATTGTGGTAGTTGGACTCTATTATATTAGGCCGAAATAGTAGTCACTAGGGTGATCGATCGAATAGTATTCGACCGGTTTTAACCGGTTATTTTAGTTTTGCCCAAGTCGAATATTTTAAAATGTCCATTTTTCGAATATCGAATAAACCGGTTATTTTAGTAAAATTACCCGGTTATTTTAGTAATGTGTAATTAATATACTTATTCCTTACTTTTGTTTTAAATGCACCCGTAATTTTAGTATTTTTCTAATTGAATATTTGCAAACTTAAACTTTTTATAAAAAATGTCAAAACAAAATGAAACAAAACTCAAAAAAACATTATGAGCAATGTAAATACAAATCGGTTATAAAAGCGTGTGTTCTTGTAGCAAAAACCAAAAACAATATAAAGTCCTACAAAAAAAGTTCAGCATAAAAAGTAATAAGCAATCGGACAGTATTATAAATACTACATATAGCTTTACAAAGATGTCATCTCTGGTGATATTTCGAACTGACTTAAAAAAAAATTGTGCTTAATCGGCCCTAAAATGATAAGTGGCAAAAGTTCTTTACATCACGACTTATTAATCACTTTTAATTAGTCTACAAGCTTGACATAAATATACGCCAAGTAAAACTTAACAGGGTCAAGTAGTTTTTAAGAGACTGCAAATAATACTTTACTAAAATATGCTGCCAATTATGAATGAAAAACTCCTAAGTAGTTCCAGCACATCTTCATGCTTAAAGCAAGAACATACCGGCGGAATCAACGTTATGGGAAAATTCATCAGTTTTATTTATTAAAACACCAAGAACTTAAAATAAAATTGACGGAATCAAAAATGTCCTGGAAGGGGTTAAGTTGTGTGATCGACGAATCGACAGATATTTCATACAAAAAGCATGTTCATATTACTATTGTTTCTATAATGCTGAAACAAAAATAATTGAAATATATAATCCTGGATAAGAGGTTTTTTTTGCCACTTTTCAAAAATATGGCTGAAGTTTATTGCTTCATATAGACATGCTTAACCAGCAACAAATTAAAACTCATTTACAATAAATTTAGGAAAATATGTCAAATAATAAATTTATTGCATTCCTATATTTTTAAAACCAATGTTTTTAAAAAATTCTAAAGCTATGTTCACACCTATTAAATGTTTGACTCCTAACGTAAAGAATTGTTTGCTTTTGCAAAACGTTTGGCTAGAGCAAACATTATTTAAGGGTTTCGTAACTACATTATACATAAATGCAATTATCATCTTAGACATAAAGTTTAGCAAATGACAAGAAATTATTTAAAATAATGATTTAGTTTTATCAATTTACTGGTCACGCTTTTGTTTGATTTTATCGTCAAATAATTGTGGTCTGAACATACCTTAAGTCATATCTATGTATTTTGTTGGTTCCTTAACTTCGTGAATTGTTTTGTTTTTATTCTAATTAACTTTTTATTACAAAAACTAATTTGATTTTTGTATTTTTATGTATTCGAATAAAAACCGGTTTACCGGTTATTTTAAAAATGCTTAACCGAAAACCGGTTTTTTTAAAATAGCAACTATTCGGATATTCGAAAACCGGTTATTGAAAAAAGTCGAATAATCGATCACCCTAGTAGTCACCCACATTAATCTTACACATAGAACTGTATATCTATCGCAAAAAGATTTTCCGGCTTTAATGCATGTTTTTTTTTTTTTTTTTGTAATTTTTAATGAGGACGTAGAGAACCATGTTGGGCTTTTCGAGTTCGTTATAACCACTTTCTTCTGCTCCAGCTATTTTTAAAGCTTAACTAAGAATTAAATAAAGCACATATGACTGACCTTAATCCGATTTATTGTCATTTGTGGTTTCTGAACCAGTTATTGTTAAAGACTCTTTGCCTTAATCCCAAATCACTGTGCACAAGATCTTTCAGATGTTGGGTTCGATGCTGATTTTTAGATGTGCTAACAGATCTTGTATTTGTGGTAGTTATTCAATGAAGGCTGATGTTAATAGCTCGAGCTCCGTAGCATGCGTTTGTATATGATTCAGACTTGTACTTAAATTACCAGCTACATTTTAGCTCTATGAACCTGAGGTCATAATGGCAAACACTTTTGACAATTTTAGTTTTTGCTCCGGATTTCAGAATCGAAAGATAAGCCTAGATAATTAAATGACGTTAAAGAAGCCTTTACAAGCTATGGTCTGGTATGTTCCTTAAAAACGCACACAATTTAAGCAAAAAGGGAGACCTTTTATCAACAATGATTCAACATTTTCTTATAGTCTATCCATTAGAAATTTAAACTGCATCGTCATGGATTTGTTTGGCTTTTCGTTATCTGGTTACCTGTACCATGATAAAGTTATATAAAGCCTTTGACCATGTACTTTTCCAGAAATTGATGGTAAATCAATACAGCAGCCGTTTTCTGTAATTCGCTTAGCTAAAATGTCTCAGAGAATATAAAATTTTTACATTTTACCGATGACATTAAAAGCTAAAATTGCGTCAAATTAAGATTGCTAGAGATTGTAACAGCAGCGCCATATTCTGCAATTCGCTATAGCTAAGTCTCAATCGCTAAAAATCTATAAAGATTTTTGGCTTCGAATGCAAATCTGTTACTTTGGCAATGGCATAAGCATTTAATTCGCCGCAATTCTAGCCTTTAATGTTATCGCTAAAGTTTTAAAATTTTGTATTCTCTATGGCATTTTAGCGAACGAGATTTAGCTTTAGTTAAGTGAATTACAAAATTTGGTTGCAAGTTATTAGTATAAGGATTTATTGCCGATCTTAGTTTTTAAAATTTATTGAAAAATTTCCATTTGTCGCAATCTTAAGAAAGCAACAAATCTTTAACTATGAGCCTACATCACTAAAGAAACAGGCTTCAGATACAGGTTTCATTAAAGCCGTTACTTATAGAAAGTCCTATTTTGAATGTTGACTGGGTAAATAATTTATGTTAATCTTCAGCAACTGGCCTTTGACAGCGTTTTAGCGGATGGAAAATTTCGCCTAACTTAAATTTTTATCGTAGAATAGTAATTCTTTTTCGCTTACACCTCCATTTGAACGACGAATTATCGCATCGAGAAGATGTGAAACAAAATATTCCATCGTTTCTCGAAAAGTGTGTCGGCGATTAAAATTTACTAAAACTGAAACATTTTCAGCGATGGCGGCCGAAATACAATGTAAAGTACCTTAACGTTTGTTGTTTACAAAATAAATTTATAAACATTCGTATATTTTTCAAAGATTTTAAAAAGCAAAATAATTAAACAAAGAAAAAATCGAAAAGCCGCCCAAACGCGCGAGTTACAGAACCAGCGTACATGTCACTGAAATCTTTTTTTGAGACTGATTTTACACGATATGTCATGATAAGATAAATTATATAAGAAGTAGAATTTATTTTTTGGCATCATTTCTTGATCGCAATAAACGGTACCATGTAAAAGTATTTTGGTTAACACGAAATCGATTGAAAAACTACGTATTTTGTTTCTTTTACTTATTTTCTTCAATTCAACTTCACTTTAATTCCCACTGTGTTTTAACATAATACCTGGACTGAAAATAATCTAAAGGTTGTCATTCTACACAATGAACATTTTACGTTTTATGAAAGTTGAATTATCATCAGCTTTTATGTTATTTATTTTTTTTTTTATATACATTTTTTTATTATTTAACCCACTCTTAAGCAGTGTTCGAAAATAAACATTAAATGTCGGGAAACACAAATAAATGATAATAGCACAAGGGAACAAATTTGAACATATTTTGTGGGGTCTGGAATTTGAATGCAATGGCCCATATTCATAGTCAAAATAAAGTACATTTTAAATAAAACCCGGCTTTAAATGCATGTGTTTTAAAGTATACTTTAAAAAAAGTCGACTTTATTTTTGACCATGAATATGGGCCATTGTTTTTAATTTTGCTCTTTAGTTTTTTTTTTTTTTTTTTTTATTAATTCCCTAAGCTAATCCCCGCGAAGCTGTACGCTTGTCTGCAGGAAATAAACCAGAGTCTCTGACGGGAATCGAACCCGCAACCCCGGGGCTGATAGACTAGCTCGCTACCGGGGCACACATAAATATGGTTGAATTTATGAAGAAAAAAGGAACATTTTGAAAAAAAAAACAAATTTTTTGTTTTTCAAAAGTTCATAAAAAAATAAAAATTTGTATCGAAATCGATATTCAGTTTTCTCAGTAAATTGTAAATAAAATCAAAAGTCGTGCTCCGATTTTAAGACTTTTAGGACCAAAACTGTGACTTTTGTCGCATTTTTATTTTTTATGCATTTTTGAAGAACCAAAAATTGGTTTTTTTTTCAAAATGTTCCTTTTTTTCTTCAAAAATTAAACCATATCTCTGAAACTAAAGGGCAAATTTAAAAACAATGTAAGCACGGCTTTAAGATAATAATGTTACCGAGTTTTGGATTTTATTGTTAACTGAATATGGGCAACCGTTTTTAAGTTATGCAAATATATGTACGTGTATTGATCAAGTTTTTAGCAATATATATGGCCAAATATGTATTGATTCTGTAGAATCTAATTTGACAGATCACAATATTATATGTTGTCAATTAAAAAATAATCGTATTTTAAATCGCAACATTGAAATAACCAAAAACCACTGTGATTATAACAAAGTTAAGAATTATTTAAGGAACAACTTAATGGATGGTAATTTGACGAGTAGTTTAACAGAACTAACGGAAAGTTTTATTTCCAGTATCAGCAATGCCATTAACTTTTCAACTACAACAAGCAATTATGAAAAAAAAATTAAGATTCGAGCTTGCTCCCTGGATAAACAGGGATCTAAAAAAATTAATACTGATAAAACGCAAAATTCTAAATAAGCGGAGAAAGTTTAAAGATAATTCATATGATAATATACTTAAAAGAATAAGTAAAGTTATAAAGTTAGCTTGTAAGTCGCTAAGAGACAATTACTATTATAACAATATGAAAGAAATTAATGGAGACTCGATGAAAACCTGGCAGTTTATAAATAAAATTCTTGGCAAAGTATCAAATAAAGACATAAAAATTGTAACATCAGCAGGTGAAATAATATCTGATGATCAAATGAAAGCTAACGTATTGAACCAATATTTTATAGATTCTGTTCTTGACTTAATTCAGCAGATACAAATACTCCCTGGGGACAATTGAAATCAACTCAGAACACTTTGTCAAACTTTAGACCGTTTTACTCTATCTCCGATTACAACTGAGGAAATGGTTTTAGCTATTAGTGGCTTAAATGCAAAAAAAGCATCGGGGAATGATAAAATTACCCCTAAGGTAATAACTAGTTGCAGAGATGTTGTTGCCCCAGTTATAGCAAAAATTTATAACACAATAATCAATACTGCGGTTTATCCAGATTGCTTAAAAATTAGCAAAATTGTGCCAATTCGTAAAATTTCAAACTCCTATGTTCTTAGTAATTATCGTCCAGTTGCAGTTCTGACTATAATTGACAAAATATTTGAGAAACTTATTCATCAAAAGCTTATGGAATATATCGACATTAATAAAATTATGTATAAATATCAATTTGGTTTTAGGAAAGGATGTGGTGCGGAGGAAGCTGTTGTTAATGCCGTTAATTTCATTTGTAATAGTTTGGATCAGGGGTCAAAAGGAGTTGCAGGATTGTTCTTGGACTTTACGAAAGCATTTGATCTTGTGGATCACGAAATAATGTTGAAAAAGCTTAAGTATTATGGAATAATTGGTAAAGAGCTAAAGTTGTTTGAAAGTTTTTTAAAAAATCGTAAGCAATATGTGCAAAATAATAATGCCAAAAGTTTAATGCCTGATGTTGAGTACGGGGTTCCACAAGGAAGTTGTCTAGGACCATTATTATTTTCCTTATATATTAACGACTTGTGTAATCTGAATCTTACAGGTAAATTATTTATGTTTGCAGATGATGTATGCCTATTTTACCCATATAATTTTGACCTGGTTTTGAAAACAAATATGGAACGTGATGCCTCTTTAATTTTTGAGTTTGCTCGGTTGAATAAATTAGTCTTAAATGAAAAAAAGACGAAGTTGGTTTGTTTCAGACCAAACTCTTATAATGCTGGAAGAAACTTTAACATTTTTGTAAATGGCTCTTTAATACATGAAAGCCCTTTTGTAAAATATTTAGGGATAACGATGCAGTGCAATTTATCCTGGGATATGCATGTTTCTGAAACTAAGAGAAAAATAGCACCAGCGATTGGTGTTCTCTATAAGTTAAGGTATAAATTAAATGAGAAGACGAAATTACTTTTATACCACTCGTTAATACAAAGTCATTTAAATTATATGGTTATAATATATGGAACTAAAAACACAAATGTTTTAAAAAATCTACAGATAATGCAAAATAAAGCTTTAAAAGTAGTTTTTAATTTACCACTTACCTATTCGACTTCAGCTCTTTATAAATATATTTGTAAGCCTATATTGCCAATTCATGGATTGTATTATTATCGTTTATTAATAAATAGAAACTGGGAATTATTTCCTTCTGAAGGTTACTTTATATTATATTCAACATTTTTTATTTTTCAAATTTATTCTATGAGCTAAATTTCAGTTATGTATTTTATAAAGCTTTTTTGTAATAGTCATATTCCTTCAATTTTTCAGAAATGACTTTATACACTATCAGACTATTATATTGTATTTTCTTGTTACATTTTACCTTAGCTTTCCGTTGGAAAGCAATGAGGTATATTGTATGAACAGAACATTCTGCTGGTGTCTGATAATTGTAAAATTTTTCTGTTCATACAATATACCTCATTGCTTTCCAACGGAAAGCTAAGGTAAAATGTAACAAGAAAATACAATATAATAGTCTGATAGAGTATAAAGTCATTTCTAAAAAATTGAAGGAATATGACTATTACAAAAAAGCTTTATAAAATACATAACTAAAATTTAGCTCATAGAATAAATTCGAAAAATAAAAAAGGTTGAATCGTTTATTAATTTTTATATACAAGTCATTAAGGAATATTGGGTACCACACAATTGATTTTGTGCAAAATGAATCAGCTGTAGACACTAGAAATCAGCAGAATCTTAGAGTTTCAAGGTGTAGACTGGAAAAAACAATACAACGTATTGAATTTATGGGTTGTTTAAATTATAACCAGTTGCCTCTACAGCTTAAAAGACAGAACAGAATATCGCTATTTAAAACAGATCTTAAAGAAAATATATTTCAAAAACTAGAAACGCTTCTATAAATCTATAAATCTAAAGAATATTATTGCTTTTAAATACTAATGTATACATAATAGCTATTACTCTTTATAAAGTAAACGTATTTAAAATTTGAAATTATTATATAAATAAGCAATAGACCAAAAACTTATGTTTATTTTTAAAGTACATGTAAGTTAGCCAACTTGCCTCAATAATGCCTAAATGGCGCTGAGGTCATAAAAACCTATGTATTATATTGTACTTGAAATATTGAATTAATAAAACTAAAAAAAAAAAAAGTGCCTTATTTTTGGATATAACAGTATATCTGTTAGATTTGAAATTAGCGACCTCAAATTAGTAAAATTTTGCAATCAATTTTGCAGTATTTGTGTAGTAAATCATTAAAATAACGTTTCTCTGTTTATGATCTTCGAGCACATAAATAATACTGTATTATCGGACTCAACAAAAAGATGAAAACATTTGATTGCGTGTTTTTCATTAAAAAACAACCAACTTCGTTGTGTTCGACTCAGCACATGAATGTTCGTTTGTTTCAGTTGTTCTTATCACCAAACAAAACATATGCACAATACACACACAAGCTATTTTTTGCTTGTTCATTTCTCTATCAATGTAAAAAAGAAATACTATAGACATTTAAATATAATGTTTGTCTAAAAAACCACTACAATTTTTCTGTTTTATAACGAAGAACAGAACACTATACATAATACTAGCTGTGCCCGCGGCGTTGTCCACCCATATTGAATTTTTGATCTAAATAAGTTTTAAAATTCATCAATATCGAAATTGTCCATTTTTGGCAGTAATTCTTCGTATGCCCCCTCTGGTCGAATTCGCATTCGGACAGGGGACGGTCAACCGGAGAGATAGACTGGAGGCGGAATGAAGTTAAAACAGCGTACTCTCGTTTAATGGCTTTCTTTTTCTTTTGAGTATGGAAACTGTTGCTTTAAGAGATCTCTTAAAAAACGATAATTAATATTTTCTAAATATAGGAGGTTTAGCGGCCCTGAACCCTATCCTAAGTTAATTCCAGTTAGAGAAATACAAAGTACCAAAAAAATGTTCCTCTTACAGATTCTCATTTATTCAAGGTCTTGAATGTTTAATTCGTTTTCCAGGTCCAATATTAACGGAAATTCAAAAAGTACCAGTTGAAGAACAAAAAAGTATCAAAAACCCCTTTTACAGATTCGTATTCACTCCAGACATTGCATGTTTATTTTAATGCTTTTAGGTCTAATATTAACGAAATTTCAATAAGTACCACTTAAAGAACAAAAAAGTACCAAAAAGACGGTCTTACAATAAACTATGGACATTGCATGTTAAATTTTATGTTCCAAGGTTCAATACTAAGGACAATTGCAAAAAGTTCCAGTTACAGAAGAAATGACTACTAAAAACCTCTGTTACAGATTCTCTTCCACTCAGGACCTTGCATGTTAAATTTTATGTTTAACGTCCAATACTAACGGAAATTCAAAAAGTACCAGTTAACGACCAAAAAAGTACCAAAAAGTTCCGCCACAGATTCCTATTACTGAGGATATTGCATGTTGAATTTTATGTTTCTAGGTCCAATCGTAAGGGTAATTAAAAAAGTACCACTTTTTTCTCTCAATGGAAGTAGCAAATATATTGTAGTGGTAGCCCATTGAATACTTTGTAAAAAAAGTACAACGAATTTCAGCCCTAAGACGTTCGAATTTTTAAAAGTACCTAATTTGTATTTGTATTTTTTAGATAAGTTTCGAACCTGATATAATATTTATTTTTACGTTTATTGGCTTAAAAGATAGACGGGCTGACAAAAAAGTACAAAAACTTACATTTTACCCGTTTATCCCTAAAAAGCCCGAATTACAAAGAAAAAAATACCAGACACCTGTTCGCTTATTTTTCTAGAGAACAACGATAAGTATAACCTTTTCTTTCTGTCTCTTTTAGTTTTGAAGATATGATAGTAGTTAGAATAGGAGGTTTTGCGCTCCTTGAACCTATCGTAAGCACTTCAGTGGAAACTTATATGACCTATGTCCTTTAGGAGATTCCATTCTTCATTTCGTCGAAGACATTTTTAAAATCGGACCAGCAGTTCCGGAGATCTCTTGCAAACATACAAACATAGAAACATAAAAATTTTCAGCTTTTTAATACCGGGTGATTCAAGTAGAGATACTTTTTTCAATAGTCTTTTTTTGACAGATCACGTGTGAGTCGTGTCATGCCGTCATGTTATTTTTGGTAAGTATTGTTTGGCTTTTCAGAATGGAAAGACTTACGCCTGAACAACGTTTAAAAATCGTTCAACTTTATTGCGAAATTTCAGGTTCTGTGAGGAATGTGTTTCGTGCACTTCGCTCAACTTATGGTCAACATAATCAGCCTACTGAGCGTACTATTCGCAACACCATCACCAATTTTGAGACCAACATTCATTATTGGATACAAATCGACCGAATAGACCACGTCCAGAAAGCTGTAAAGAAAATATAGCGGCCGTAGCTGAGAGTGTACACGAAGACCGTGGAGAGTCGATTCGTCGCCGTTCGCAGCAACTCGGACTGACGTATGGAACGACTTGACGCATTTTTTATCGATGCTCGTGATATCGGCGACATTTGGTTTCAGCAAGGCGGCGCCACTTTCCACACATCTCATCAATCAATGGATTTATTGAGAGAACACTTCGGCGAGCACATAATTTCACGTTTAAGGCCGGTCGATTGGCCACCAAGATCCTGTGATATCACACCGTTAGACTTTTTCCTGTGGGGATATGTAAAGTCTAAAGTTTATGCGGACAAACCCGCTTCGATTCAGGCCTTGGAGGAAAACAATACGCGAGTTACGTATATACTTCCACAATCACCCCTCGTAGACATTAGCTCAATCAAAGCTAAATACAATAAACAAAATACGAACTAAGTCAATGCCACTTTCAGAGTGTCTTTGGCACAAGTAAAAATAAAATGTTTATTTTTTAAAATTAATTTTTTGAAATTTGATTCTCTTCCGTTCCAAATTCATTCAATACATTTTTACGATTTAAGAAAGGGCAACGACAATTGAAATACAAAAGTGATGAATCAATTAACAAAAACCAATTTGTATTTACAATTCTCGTTGAACAGAAAAAAATGACCAAACAAAATTGACATAAAGAAATTTAACGATCAATTTTGTTTGATCAACATTTTTTTTTACCATAGAAATAAGTTTTTAGATTTTAAGAAAAATTGTACTAAAAACTAAGATAGAATAAATAAAGAATTCAGTTGAATATCAGAACTCCTAAAACAAAGATTTATTTTCTTTAATACGTAATTCGCGTGTCATTCGCCAGTTACCCGTCGAAATTCTCGAACGAGTCATCGGAAATTGGACTCAACGGATGGACCATCTGCGACGTAGCAACGGCCAACATTTGATAGACATTATTATGCCAAAAAATGTTCTTTCAAATGATAATAAACATTCCCCATTAAATTTGAATTTTCTGTGTTTTTTCTTTAAAAAAGTAGGGAACCTCGAAGTGGATCACGCTTTATTAGTATAGTGTATATTGTGCTGTACTTTCTTAAAAATAGTAACGAACCGCATTAAGTCTTGTGTTCTTATAAACAAACTCTAAAAAAGTCATTGCTTGTGCGTGTGTGAGCCGTACGCTTAATAATGTTCTGTTTATTTTAAAACACTGTCCATAAGGGACGTTTACATCATAAATCAAAATCATTATTTTCACGTAAGATTGTTTACGGTGTTTTAGTGACATTTGGAAAATGTTATATCGGAGATATTATTGTTTCAATATGCATCAATTTTAAAAGCATTCGGTTTATATCTCAAGCCCTCTTATAGGTTTGGAATATATGAAAGGTAGGCGTGTCATTTAACTGATTTTCTAAAAATTTTAAACATACTAATCAAAATTCAGCTGAATAATATATGCGTGGAAGGTTTTGTTAATCTTCGATAACTCTTTCTTTATCAATCTTCTAACCAAAATATGGGACGGCGATACAAGCCGAATTATGATCACTTCAAAAGAGATTTAGTGTTAATGTTTTGCGATTATGGCAATGGATTCCACGACGAACTGGGGCTGTATCGCTAGATGTTATTCAGTCGATCTACTGGGGTTGTTAATGGAAATAAGGCTATTTCTGATGAGGGGAATTTAAAGGTAGTTCTGTTCTTTCTTTTGTCTACTAGTTACCTATCTTAAACCAATCTGTCAATTATTTTCTTCTCTCTGAGTAGAGGCCTTGGGCACATTACCCTTCCTAACCTAACCTTATCTAGCCTATCCTATCCTAACCTAACCTAACCTATCCAAACCAAACCTTATCTAACCTTACCTAAGCTAACCATGGTTACCACCTTTAAGAAGACGTTAGTAAGCAATAAAGATTATGCCATTTGACCCATAAATTAAATTTTTTAGTACTCTTAGAGCCATTTTTTGGGTTAGAGATTAGCGATTAAATTAACTCTAATCTCCGTATTTCTTTTTTGAGTTGTATTTTGGTGGTGGTGTTTAAAACTTAACTTAAACTGTCAACATACACATGTTTAACCTTAACAATTGTTGCAAAAATATAAACAAAAAATAGTTTTTAAAATAAAATATATTGCTAAGCACTTTTATATAATTTTTCCTTTCTATATTTTTTCATTAATATATTTTTTCTTTAAACGTAAAAAATTTATACTTTGTAAAAAATATTAAATTCACATATTTTCTTCTTGTTCTTTGAAAACATCCATATCGCTTCGGTAAAAAGTTGACATTTGCAAAAAAAATTTTGCCATTTATTTGTGCTCAGTATGGTAACACTCCATGATTTAAGCCACAACCCAAAAATATCAAATTCAATTGATAGTAGATTAACTAAATTCTCAGATTAGTTAATTATAGAATTAAATTAACTTTAATCTCAAACCCAAAATGTGGCTCTTAAAGTGACAGCTCTTAAACTACCTACGTTTTTAAATTGGATTTTCTTAAACGCGATGTAGTGTTGTAAATATGTTTTTCCTTCTGCCTGACAGTTACAGGCTTATCATCTAGTATTGTCAATTTCCTCTTAAACATTTCTCGGCCTAAAAGTATCCATTCCTTTTAGCATTCTAAAAACTTGCAAATGAAATTATAATTCTATTCTAATCTCTGAACAACTATTGTTATTTTCTCGCTGCAAAAACAAGGAATTTGCTTAAAAGTAAAAAGTGTTTTAACATAAACTTAAGAACATTTAAACACATTTGTATGTAAAGGGTGGTCCAAAAAACGCACTATGTTAATTGTCAAAAAAACAAAAGGTTTTCGGAGAATTATCTTAATATTTTTAATTGTGATAGAAGGATCTATGACAATCATGTGCCGAAATATCTCATCCTTTAGCTCTTGAATTGTTCTTGGCTTATTGACGTTTACTTTTTAATGTCCCCAAAGAAAGAAGTCCAATAGTTTCAAATCACATCGCCACGACGTGAGATTGCACGGCCATTGAATTTCTCGCGGAAAAGAGCCATTGTTTCGTTGGCTGCATAGCAAGTGGCACCATCCTGTTGAAACCACATGTCGTCTAGGTCCATATGCCCAATCTCTGGCCACAAGTAGTCCGTTATAATCTCGCGATTCACAGTAACTGCTTGGCCTACCTCATTTTCGAAGATGTTCGGCCCGATGACACCGCCAGCCCATAAACGCCACCAAACGGTCATTATTTGTGGATGTATCGGGTTTTCAATAATTACTCGTGGATTCTCATTTGACCAAATGCGGCAATTCTGCTTGTTAACGAATCACGAAATGCTTTTTAATTTAAACGCCCATTTTTGTAAAAGGCTTCAACAATATTAACGCGCTGCTTAGTTTTGTAAAGAAGGTGATTATTTAAGCTCTCCTCAGCTAATTGACGCTGGAGTCCCTCAGGGAAGCATCTTGGGCCCACTTTTATACTTAATATATACTTCGGATATGCCAACAAACAACTACACCCAAACTTCAACCTTTGCTGATGATACTTTCTAAGCGTGCACGAAAACAGTCAAGAAGCATCTCGATGCCAGCAGGATCGTATATTTCAGCTCGAACTATGGTTAAAGCAATAGAGGATAAAGGTCAATGAGCAAAAATGCGTACATATAACATACACCTTGCGTCGGGAATCATGCCCCCTATTAAAATCAGTAATCAGATAATACCTCAAAATTCGCATGTAAAATACCTCGGCATTCATCTAGATCGCCGTTTAACGTGGAAAATCCATATAGAGGAAAAATTAACTCAAATGAAATTAGAAAAAACTCTGTCCTTAGTCTCGACTGCAAACTTCTACTTTACAACTCCATCTTAAAGCCAATCTGGTGCTATGGTATTCAGCTATGTGGCATTGCCTCGGCCTCTAATATCGAAAAAATTCAAAGGCGCCAAAATAAACTTCTTCGAATAATCACAGCTGCCCCTTGGCATGTTAAAAGCTGAAATATTCACAAGGATCTCAATGTTCCATTAGTTAAAACTATGATTACGAAATATGCAGTCAAATACTTAAAAAGGCTCGAATTGCATCCGAACCCACCAGCTCGAAATATTTAAAATGATAGCGGCCACACTCGCTTAAGAAGAAGAGACACTGCAGCACTTATTCAATTAGATGAGCGATAAACATATGTGAACAGAGCCCGTGATGAGGGATATTTGTGTCTGGCACTGGCCGGACATAAAATAAAGTATTAGGTTAAGATTTGATTAATTATTCATATTTAATATATGTATGAAGATTCAATAAATAAATAATGAAAAAAAAAAAATTGTGTCGCTGAATTTGAAATGTCAAATTAAGTTGGGGAAAAAACTTGACTTATAATTAACATCGTGCAATATGGTTGATCACCATGTAACGTTGTACCTTAAATTTTTTTTTTGTTTTCTGTCCATACCGATGTTTTGGAAAATCTGAAGCTGCTGCTTTTGCCAGTATGTAATGGGAAAGCTGTTAAATGGAAACTTAACTCCAAGATGTTTTAAGGATGTTGATTATGCACTGAGAAGTGCTTGAAAATCAAGTGGAGTTCAGAGAGGTAAATTCCCTTGAATTGGTTTTTTTTCTTCTGATTTCTTTTTCTTTTTTCGTACTTTTCCCTTTTTTTCATAGTGCTGATACGTACTCACGTCCTATTCACAACAATCATAAGCAGTTTCGAAAGCACAGACTAAAAAACATACAGCAACTCATTTCAAATGGCTGTCTTATACATGTGCACGAGTGTGTCCCTTTTCTGTAACAAACAAATCCAGTCATTTTTTCTTGCGTGTATGTGTGTGAAACTTTTAAGTACTTTTGTTACCAATATACTTTTTTAACATTTCCATTTCTTTTTTTTAAGAAATTCAAAAAGTAAATGCTTAAAAATCGTTTTACTGATTATTTTGTAGATGTCCTAAAGTATAGCCAAGTTGAAGACAAAAAGTTTAAAGTGTTTCTTGATTTCTTTTGTGCTTTAAAAAAAGCAAAGGGGAAAAACTAAAATTTAAAATGAAAAAGTTTGAACAAGCTAAATGTTTTAGTTTAGCTAACTTGTCAGCTAAAGTTCAAAATTGAAATGAAATTTTCCTTATAAATATTTTTTACATGTGTGTGTGTGTGTGTGTGCTTAGATTATCATTAGAGTTTTAAAAGAAAGTTAAACAATTGTCATTTAGTAGTAGAATAATTTGTTGAGGAAGTTTAGAAAATTTACATTTAACAAATAATTGTTCTTCTATTCAAATGTGTAAATATTGACAGATACCAGCAAAAAATTTTAAATTTTGAACATGTACAAATTATTAAACATTAAGAATTATTAAACTCTGCACAGAGGTTGTAGTTAGCAATTTCTAGAAATAAATCTGTCAATTGAGTGATTCAAAGGTGTAATGGGGAAAAATTTGCAGAAGTTCTAAAGTTCAATGGGCAGTCGACACGAGGACGGCTCGTTTGAGTCTTTATAGCGGTTCCTTTGTGATAATCTTGGCCAGTGCCTAGAGCCAGCCAGTATCCTCCCGATTATTCTCCAGACATCACAGCAGCCTCGAACCTCCCCGACTATTTAACCGTTTAAGAGATACTGCATTAAAAAAAATTTTAAAGACAAATAAGGACCAGTCTCGTATACATTTGGCATCACGGTTAGAGTAGGAGTTGAAGTCGGAGTTGGAGTTAGAATATTTTATAACGACTCCACAGCCCTGCAAATAATTTTTGTGCATAAAAATTGCATTTCATTTGACATTTCTAAATTTAAGACTAACTCAATTCGAACCATGGAAAGACACACAATCGAGCAACACGTTAAAGTTATTAAGGCTTATAATGAAAATGGAATTGTCCAAATGTGCGTACAATCGGAAAAATCGTGCTGAAATTTGAGCAAACCGGGTCTGTAGGATATGTGAAAATACCAGTGCATGCTCGTACTGTTCGTACTGCAGAAAATATTGCTGCCGTTCGCGAAAGTGTTGCTGAGGAGCCGTCTACCACAACTCATCGTCGTGGCCAACAATTGCACCTCTCAAGCTCGTCGTTGATGAACATTATGCATAAAGACTTGCATTTACACGCTTGCAGGGAGAAATTGGCTCAAGAACTAAAGCCTCTTGACCATTCCAAACGTCGTCATGGGTCAGAATGGTGGCAAGAAATGGCACATTTTCACTTTATTGGATACGTCAGTGTGATTGTTGAAAAACCAATACATCCACAAAGAGTGACTGTTTGGTGCGGTTTATGGACTGGTGGCTCATTGGGCCGTATTCTTTCAGAAATGAGTGAATGGTGTTCGCTATCGTGATAACGAACTTTTTATGGTCCGAATTAGAAGATATGGATGTGGACGATGTGGTTTCAACAGGACAGTGCCACTTGCCACACAGCTAACGAAACAATGACTCTTTTACGCTACAAATTCAATGGCCGTAATATCTCGCGTGGCGGTGATGTGAATTGTCTGCCTAGATCATGTGATTTGACACCGTTGGACTTCTTTCTTCGCGGCGGCCATTTTGCCGATATTTTGTTCCATACGTACTTGAACGATACCAATAATAACATTATAAAAAGAAATGACGGCCCTTAAAATTTAAGCACCCTTAAAGAAGGGGAAAAGGTCATAAATAACGATGGCTAATGATTTTAATAAATTTAAATTACACGTACATTTTTAAGTTTTACACCTAATATTTTCAACAAATAAATTATGTGTTCTCTTAAAGCAGAGTATATTTTAATAAATATTTATTTTTCCTTATGATTTTAAACATAACTTAAATAAAATTCCTTGAATTTATGAACAAATAAACATTTGTTTAAAATTTGTTTGACAAAATTAAAGTAATTTGTTCTTTTTAAAATACAAATTGATTTGGTTACTTTATATGCATTTAAATAACTTCAGTTACAGATTTCTCTTAACATTCCATTTCATATTAATTGTAGAATTGTTTACAATTTAATGAAGGTAAAATATTTTATTTAATCATACTTCTATGTTACAATGAAATATAATTCCAGTTATCTAATCGGTAACAATTGAGTTTGCATTTCTTGAGATTCATTAAATTAAAAAAAAAAGACATAACAAGGAAAGCAACATGTACAATATTTACAAATATTTTTTATTAAGTTTGTACTATGTCTTGAAATTCTAAGAAATTCATTTGAATTGTAAAGGTCAGGGCAAGTTTTTAAGAAATTTGTTCGCATTTTTTTTTAATATATCACAAAAAATATTTTAAAATTAATGTTTTGCATATAGTTTGCTACATAATAATACATTTCTTAAGACAATTATAATTTTCTAAAGGGATTACCAAACTTTGACAGTTCATAGCGACCATATTGTTAGAGATAGATCTGCTTAATTGGCTGTTTTTTAATCAGTCTGTTTTACCAAATAACCATGGATAGTGGATAGAATCAAAAAATTAAAAAAACAACATTTAAACTGACCCTGATTTTTATCAAACAACTAATCTTCAGCGATTTTAGGTTTTCTACACAGATCAACATCTAACATCTACCATACATTTTCGAAGATGTTAACATCTTCCCATACAAAAAACACGTTTAAAAGATGTTCCCATTTTATTCCATTCTACATTTTTCGATTATTTAAGTGTCATCACTAGAGTAGTGACAGTAAGCTATATTATTATGTGGCATCACTGACAAAAATACGTTTGTTTGGAAAGCAGCGTTACCATTTGTCAAGTTTTCCCATTTTTTGCAATGTTTTTTTTTGTTACATTTTTTTAATATATATTTTTATACAAATTGCATTTCAAATACATTTTTGTGATTTCTTTTAAAATTTTGGCACTTATGTAGAAAAAAGTTGTTTAAATAAATTTTTTTTTCCAAAATGGTGACATTTTTGTTTGATGGCAGATTTTAGATGTGGACAATTTAAATGAGTCTTTCACATTTTTTACATCTTTAATGGAAGATGTTGATCAGGTTGATCAGGGTAAAAAACCTATTAGACCCATTTTAGGATGAATTTGTACATGAAATCTTAGAGCGTCATATGTATCCCACAAAAGTCACTTTTTGGACCGAATTTCGGGCTGGCGGCATTATCATTTTATATTTCATAATGAAAGACGCTAGCCTGCCCATGCTTGGCAACGGTGCACAGTTGCTGAAAATTGTTTTTCATTGGCCAAAATTCTGTAACTTTTGAACCGCAGGAGATATTTTAGTGAAATTTTTTTTAGTCGACAAATAGATTCATATTCTTTATTCTACGTTCGATTTCAATAAAATCGGTTGAGTACTAATGGGACACTTAAAAAAATTTAATGTTCACACTAAAAAAAATATTTTAACATTAAAAAAAATAGTAAAATCAACTGGAAATTTTGCTATTATTACTGAAAAATTAACAATTTTTTGCTGTCAAATTTGTTCACACTTAAAAAAACTTTAGAAATATTATCTAAAGTCTTGCTATTACTACAGAAGAATCTATTATTTTTTCCTGTAAAATTTGTTAACATTAGCAAAATAAATCCGCTGAATTCTTATATTTTTTTTTAAATTTTGATACGAAAAAATATGTATTTTTTTTTGAATATTTCTTATTTATTAAAATATTTCATACATATGTGGATAAAAAACCTTTTAAAAATCCAAGTGGCAATAGATTTTAATAGCTTTTGTAACATTGTGAGGTCCTGTTTATTATTATTTTTTACTAATACAATGCCTGTCCTAGATCCAATAAATTATAATTATTGTTCATTTAATTGCGATTTCTTCATTGCACGCAAGTACTTCTAGTATTATTTTTAATCTAAAAATGAGGTTAAAATTAACACCTGTTATTTCAGATGCTGTTTCCGAATCTGAAAAGAATCTTCTTGCGGTATTGCCTGGCCCTTGTTTTGGCTGATCGACCCAAATTTGCGATATTCATCTTGAACATGTTTTCTTTTTGAACTTCTTAACTCCTTTTTGGTTTCGTTGTTTCTTGTTGATCCTGAAGATCCGAAATCCAAATCATAACTGATTTAACTATGTGTTCCATAAGTCCATAAGTCCTTTGAAAGGAATGTTTTCGTGTATGTTCGCTTACAATAATTTAACAAAGTTTTATTTACGAAATCTTAATCTACGCTAAATACTTAGAACTACGACGGCTTTCGGCTGATTCGACGCGGCTGTAGACAGGAACGGGTGCTGAGGCAGCGTAATTCCGTGCAAGTACGGCTGATGACGTTAGAAAACGGCTAGAAGTTGTTGGCATTAGGCACGTATGGTGGCTATCCGTGGGGTAGCGTCAAGTTACTGATGATTCGATCTGGCAGAGAAGATGATAATAAACGGGTTTCGGTTACAGTTTGTTAGTATCTACTTCTACGATCGAAACAATACCGAGTACAGCCGTAGCTGGCTGTACACACAACTAACTACTTCGACTAGTTGGGCCGAGAGCTTTGAACACGGGAGGATCTCGCAACCTCGGGTGTTAGGCTAACTTCGGCCTCGGATTAGTCGGTGGCTGACTGTTGTCCAGCCATGGTGTGGCTAACTACGGTGACGAACCTCACGAGAATGCGGAGGCCGTGGAGTTACGCTAACTACGGTCTTAAATACTAAAAACGACTTAAAATACTTCGGACACCAAGAGAATTTCGGGAGGTCTTGGCGTTCAGCTAACTACGGTCTTAGATACTAGAAACGGCTTAAAAATACTTCGGACGCCAAGGTATTTCGGAAGTTCTGGCGTTCGGTTAAATACGGTTTCGGTTAATCAGGTTCGGTTAAATACGGTTTCGTTTAATCAGGTTCGGTTAAATATGGTTTCAGTTAAATACGGTTTCGGTTAAATATGGTTTCGGTTAAATACGGATTGTATTCAGTCGGCTACCGAATGGAATTTGGAGGCACCGGCATGCTGGTTCGTATTTACTACTGGTAAGAATACGTTGACTACTAGTTTGCATTTAGTCGGCTACCGAATGGAATTCGGAGGCACTGGCAGTCGGCTAAACACGACTTAATACTGGTAAAAACGGGTTTGTATTTAGTCGGCTACCGAATGGAATTCGGTGGCACCGACTGTCGGCTAGGTTAGGTTAGGTTAGGTTCCATGGGCAGCCATCAAAGACAGCTCACTTGGGTCCTCTATTGTTCCCTTTGTGATACCCTGCGCCAATGCCCATCCCTTAGTGCAGTCACTCAGATGGCGTCACTGCAAAGTCCAACCACCTCGTCTTCCTAGTGAAGAGAAGGAGCGATTTCAGTTCCATCCCAGATAGATCCTCCAAACAGGCAAACACCGGTTCCCCCAGGCATTCCACCCTAATACCCCGCAGTCCAGGGCAATGACAGAGAAAGTGGAGCACAGTCTCCTCTTCCTCCTCGTTCTGACAACTTCTACAGTAGTCGTAAAATTCCAGACCCATTCTCCTAGCATGAGTCCCCACCGGCCAATGTCCAGTTACAACCGATATCACAGTCCTAATCTGGTTTCTGCTGAGCCCAAGTAGAGAGCTAGTTCTCCGTCCATCATATCCAGGCTAAATACGACTAATTACTGGTAAGAATACTGGTTTGTATACAGTCGTCTACCGAATAGAATTCGGAGGCACTGGCAGTCGACTGAACACGACTAATTACTGGTAAAAATACGGGCTTATATTTAGTCGGCTACCGAATGGAATCCGGGGGCACCGGCTGTCGGCTAAATACGACTATCTACTGGTAAAAACGGGTTTGTATTTTGTCGGCTACCAAAATTTAAGGGATATTTCTGAAACACTTTACCTCACCTTGAAAAATATTTTCAAGCAATTCAAAAAATTTTATATGAAAAAATTCTTAAGGCAAAGTGAAGGGATATACAAATTAACTTTAAGCTTTTACGAGGCATTTTGGAGCAGATATGGCTAAATTTCATAAGCAATCTATTCCGAACTATAGGTGATATTATTGTGGAGGTCTTTCAAAAGTGGATTTTAACAAACAAGCAGACATACGGGCAAATCAACTCTAAAACTTTTAAACGCCATCTGTAAAGCCTCAAAGCACAATAGTGGCGAGGTTATTAAGTGTTTGTGCTGAGATGTTAAACATATACAATTATTGATGCTAGACCACCATATTATTTTACCGATCGACTCCATCAGGTTGGCAGGTTGTCGGTTCATGTACAACCTTGTGCACAAAGTCAGGCCGTAATTTTGAAGATAACTTGATTGTTTGGCACCAGGGCTGCCATATTTGACGATTTATCGTCATTTTGACGATTTTTTGTTCAAGAATTGGCAAAGTGCCGATTTGCGGATTTTTTGCTAAAAATATACGATTTTTTCAGTCTCCAAAGTCCAAAGGATACATTAAATTCTCTGGCACGTTCGTTTTTTAAAATTTTGAATGTTTAACAGCCGAACCTTAACAAGAGCGGAAGGCGGAACGTTTTCTTTTGTCAGGCAAGAGCGTCAACGTTGTGTCACGAACCAATTTTAAATAAAAATAGAGACAACACTAGATTGACCAAAAATTGCTAAATTGCCATTATTAATTAACAATAGCGGCCAACTTCACTATTAAAAGAGCTGTAAAAATCGGTGTTTCCAAAATGCGTGCCGCTTTTGTTTAGGTGTTGTCTGCAATATGCAAGTCTTAAGAAAATCTTTAAATGATTATGCTCAGAGTACAAGAACAACATCGTTACGCTTTGTTTATCTTTGGTAAAACCATCATCGAATGAACCTTTTTCGACTCTCAGAATAAATAATATGTTTAACAATTTTATGGCAAGCATTTAATGAAATGCAAGATAATATCTACTTGAGCCCCATACGATTCTGGACATGAAAGACTCGTTAAATAATCTTTACCCACGTCTTAAACGATTCCCACAACGATTGAAAAAGCGTATTTCGCTGTGCTATGGAAGGATCTCACTCGTGCAATAGCTTTTCCCGTGTGAGGAATCTTGTATGGTTATAAAATGCGTTCATCGACAAACATGAGACACCTAGTAGCTCTTACACGTTGAAAACGCTAGCTGGGTATACAGTAGTTATGCTTTTCTTTGAATGTTTTTTTTTTTTATAAAAATCGAACAAAAATTTAAAAAATAAAATAAAATTTTAAGTTATCAGATTTTTATAGACGTTTTTGCAAAACGTGAAAGACGATTTTTTTATTTTTTGTCAGGAAAATGACGATTTCCTCACAAATTTATCTGGCAGCCCTGTTTGGCATATACATTTTGATTGCCATAAGGACAAAGCCTATAAAACAGGGAAAGAATGAGTTCATAATTTCACATAGACCCCGTACAAGATTACACGACTCAACAAAAAAATTTTCGTTCTTTGTCCTAAAGTTTATTTTGTGATTTTTCAGTTAATTATACACAAAAACGAAAAGAAAATACATTTTTTGTGTATAAAGTTTGCTTTTATGATAGTTATAGTAAAAATTAAAAACACATATTTTGAAAAATATCGCATAATTATGCAAACTTTATACTTTTCTTTTCGTTTTTGTGTATAATTAACTGAAAAATCACAAAATAAACTTTAGGACAAAGAACGAAAATTTTTTTGTTGAGTCGTGTAATCGGTCTCCTAAATACAAAAGCAAACTTTTTCATGTCGTATATTTTTCTTTCGTCTAATTAAGACCTAATATATCGAAATTTTATGATTTAATGTCAAAGACAAATTTTGTGCTGACCCGTGTTATTTTCGGATTATATAATTTTCCATATAAATGTATGGCATTAAGGAGTCTTATGTAAATTCTACCCTCATAACATAATTTTGATTTTCTGGGTAACTTTCGTACTTTTTTACTTTTTTTACATTTTAAAACTCCCTTAACATAAGTAGATCAGAGTTTTAACATAACTTTAAAGATAACAAAAATATTATTTTGATATACATATTGATATCTACAAAGAAAACATACAAGTAATAAAAATAAATGGTTTCTTTAGAATAATCAATACTTTCAATTGAAGTAAAATATGTATGAACAAAACTTTTGTGCCCACCACAGACAATTTTCAACAAATTTTTGGATTTCAAAGCAGAGTGAAATTCAATGACAAAAATAATAATAATTCGTTGAGCCAGAAACGCACATAACAACATTCAAAGAAGCACCAAAAACATACATGGATTTTGATAAGGGTTTCTTATCGAGAAAAACTGTTTAGAAAAATCAAGTTTTTTATTTATTTACTTATGTTCGAAAAACCTTGCAGAAAAACGATTTTAAAAACGGGTTAATACTTAATAAGAAACTATTTATTTTTAGACTCTAAAGCTGGATCGTAAGCAAACAAACAACTAAATATTTTTGATAGCTCATTACATTAAATCAATTCTATCAAGAATAAAAGGTAAGTTTTTTTTTCCTTTAAGATTTTTTATGGAAACTTAAAGCGGTTTTATGGAAAAAATCTCGCAACATTTGAAAAAGTATAACATTTTAGGAAATATACAATTTTTTAACCATAATAATAGTATTTTCCAATTACGATTTAAAACATTTCGGAACAAGAGATTCGAAAACTGTTAATTATACAACAGCTAAAGCAACTATTTTCGATCGCTTATCTCACTTCGATTAATCCTTTTTTTCTCTGAATTTTGTCCTAACCTAAAGTTCTAATCAAATATTATTAAGGAAAATCTCAAGCGCTTTGGGGGTTAAAATCTCGAAATTTTAAAAAAACCGTTAAAAAAAAAAATCAAAATGAGTGCTTCAAATTTCCATAATTTTCTGAAAACATTCTATAGAGACAAAAATCTTTCTTTCAGAAATTAAATTACTAAACATAGAATTGAATTACTTCGTGTAATCAGAAACTCTAGCATCGATTTATAACCACTTACTTCCATTACATTCATCGAACATTTGAAGACAAGTTATTCATGAAAATGGCCAATTATAACATGTACATTTCATTCATAGAAATAACCAAAAATTCAATGGGGAAAAGAGAAGCAACGAACTAATAAAAGAATTACTCGTCATAGGAATGAACGTACATAAATAAACTAATACACTAATATCCGTATATGGACCACACCTACACATACAGACTTAATGTAACGGAATTTAATTTATCTTTGTTATAACGTCCTCTCTACTTTCGGTACAACGGGTCAGTGATCACATACAATTTTAGCTGGTCACTCTTTTTTTACGACCAAAACTGGAAACAGCCGTAGATATTGGAGAAACGATTACCTTGTCTTTATAAATTATCCAAGATCCTGGTAGAATATTTAACCCTTAAGCCATAAGGATTAATTTTATTGTATATTGTCTCTAGCATCTTTGAATGATATCCATAGAAATGTGTTCTGCCCTTCTATAGGAACCTTTTGTTGCGGCCTAATGCTACAATGATACATTCGGAAGCATTACATGGGATTTACAGGGCCTTCACGTTCTTGTTGTGTTTAAACCAGATATAGTTGCGGTTTTATTAATATCGGAAAAAATCATTTTAAACCTCCCAAATTTTGTAGTATTTTCAAAATTCATAATTTATTTGAATTTCAATTTTCGTTTTGTTCTTAAAAAATATTAAGGATTTTAATTTTGCTTCCTTAACGTGCTCCTTAAAAGAGTCTCACCAGTTACTAAAACAGATTTAAGATCACGCAGTTACTAGATTCCGAAATATTTATGGAGTTTTGAGTTTTGAGACCCAATCAACCATCATTTTTCTAAAACTCCAATTTAACTTCATCCCTGTATTTTGTTTTTTGAGTCAGAATGGAGGTTCAACTGTACAAGCGCTACGTGCCTCTTGATAAAATTTCGCCTTCTACTATTATGGCCTTCAAATGGTCAACCGATTACTGTTTCTTAAGATTCTTTTGAACTTTGCAATTTTTATGTTTTAGCTTGGGTCATCGGTCAAATCACGTTTTTACCTAAGGAGTGGACATTTACAGACCACGTGCTACCTTAGGCGCATATTTATTAAAAATCATTCGAATGGTTTACATACAAGTACCAGTAGCACAATAGATCTTGTATCCAATCTCCATAGCAAAACCAGCTTCGGCAGATATCACCAGAAAAATTCCAATCATTCTTGCCAAAGGACAGTCTCCACACGCTCCTAAAAGAGGCCCCAGAAATATACACCTAAAGCTGAGTATTTTTAGCCTCACATTTTTTTTTACAAAGGGTGTTTGTTAAGACGTATAGAGCTTTCGATAGGAATTTTTGTAAAACTTTTTTCCAGTTTACTTTGGAAAATCACCATTACACCAGAGCAACGGATACAGATCGTGGAAATTTATTTCAAAAAATTAGCTGTCTATTCTTCAAACTTACACGCAGAGAAAAAACATGGTTCAAGTATGGTTAAAAATCATATTATGGTCCCTGCAACGGCAACAATCAAAATTTTGTTATTTTTAACAAAACTTTTATCACGATTGATAATATTTTGTTTCTATTAAACAATTAGGTGTTTACCTCCCTTGAAACTTCAAATATGGTTGAATTTAACAATACAATGTTTTGATAAAATAACGCTGCAACTATACACTTAAACATATAATGCTTACTTTAACAATATTATTATCACGGCAACCATTATGGTTAAATTCATCTACCCAAAAGCTATAACCATATTATGGTTCCCTCCAAATATATTATGGTTAATATTTGATAACAATAATATGTTCGAAATTATTATATTTAAAAACATTGTACTTTTAATTTTAAATTTAAAATAATATGATTGAAACGCAACAACATTCTGGTCGTTTGCATTTTACTTGCTTAAAATTCTCATTCATTCTATTTTCATTTGGGGTATTCACAAGGTAGGCATAAAGTTGTAAAGTCATATGTCTTAAAATAATTACAAGAAATATGTATGACTGCTGTGGGCAACCGCTTATTATTTAAATTTCTAAGGTACAGTTATGACGAATCAATGAACTCAGCATTAGAATTTTTATTTTGTTTCCAACACAACAATAATTTTTTTCAACAATTGTAAAATATTATTTAGGACATTTTGACGATATGACTTGATAGCACACCTTGTGAATCCCCCAATTATTTCTTAAAATACATAAATTTTCGTAAAATAGACTAGTAGAACAGAAAAACTTGTGTTAAAAGGTCGTCACAGGCAGGAGTATGAATCAAAGGGGATTTTTTTTATAAAACTAAATCATAATACCTATCAGGAATAAGGAATTGAATAAAATTATAATTTGACACTTAACACACAAATTAAAAAAAATGGAGGAAATAAATAACCATAATATGATTAACATTGACACTATTATTGTTAATTATAAACATAATATGGTTACTTTTGTCAAAATTATGCGATATTTTGACCATATTATGGTTAGTTTTTACCATTATTATGGTCAATATTGATAACAAATATAGTTTTGACCGTATTATGGTAAATTTCGGGAAAATTTTTGTTGGTTTTAGCCATACTATGGTCATATTTTAACATAATATGGTAACCTGCAAACATAAACATTGTTAAAATCCAATCATAGCATGTTGCTCTTGGAATATGGTTACCTCCAACCATATTTTTTTCTGAGTGTATAGATCACTTATCCAAGTTTACGGTGGGGATAATCTTCCATCTGAGCAGCCAATACGCAATACTATGGATAAATTCATGATCACAAGAAGTCATCACCGCAGTGAACGTGAGTATGACAGAGGACTCGAGTTTGTCGATCCGAAGACGTTCTCACCAACTTGATGTCTGCCCGTCTACTAATTGGAACATTATGAGAAAGATCTTGGCTTAAAGCCTTATAAGATCCAACAACTGCGTTGTGTTTTCCGTGCTAAGGTCTAAGAATCAACAGGAAGTTCAACCAAATTTTTATTGTCAAATCATCTTCAACGATGAGGCTAATTTCTGGCTTAACGGGAATGTAAACAACCAGAGTAGTCGTGTTAGGAGAGAGCCCAATCCTCATCAGCCTGTTGAGACTTTATTACATTTCGAAAAAAATACAGCTTGAACGTTACTGGCCCATTCGTCTTTAAATCCGAAACCGAAGTATCTTAAAAAATGAACCTGAGATTTGATAAGACTACTTTTTGTGAGTTTGCGCCAAATCTCTGGTCTATGCCGACAAACCAACAACGGTTGATTGTTGAGAAGCAAATATTCGACGCACTGTTGAGGAAATAAGTCCGGGTATGCTTGAAAAAGTGATGTAAAACTGAACCGACAGTATTTCAAAAGGCAGTCACGGAGTCACGGAAGTAATATGCCAGAAATTACAACATTTCATGTCACGAAATTTTGGAGCTAATAAACAAAAAATTTTGGTTATTTCATTGTATTTGTTGTGTCTTATTTTTAAAAAAGTTCTATGCGTCTAAAAAATACTTCTCATTTGTATCTTTTAAAAGCCATAGCCGAGGAAAGGTCTTAGCGGAATAATGACCCAATTTTAAAAGCTGGAGTGAAATAAAATTGTACTTGAATTTTTTTTCAGAGTAAGAATTTTGGGCACAAGTAAAAAGAAAAATTTCAATGTCTTTTAAGCAAAAATAGTTTGATATCTTAGTGAAACTAAACTTCTACTATCACCGCTTTTTCTTACATCCAACATTTAAAGAAGCTGACGCTATTGTAGGGTGCAGGTACAGCTTGTATTAAAAGCCGGTGATTGTTATAAACTGCTTAACTTTTTCCTCTTATTGTCTTCTTATTACATTTATGTATGTATTTTTGTTACTTCAGTCAGTTCTGCAGATTCGAACATGTTCAGTATCCATTTACATAATTTGTTGTTGTTTTTGGAATCAGTTAAATGGAGCAGCATTAGCATCATCGTCCATATTAGTAAAAGTAGAGCAGCTTAGAAATCTATGAAAACAAAGAATAAAAACTGAAGAAAAAAAAAACATCAAGAAGAAATCAATGAATAAAACATAAAAAGTAAAAACGTAAAAGATGATTATAATGGCGGACAAAGTGATGAAACATTTCCTTTTTAACTTCTAATTTCGGGAGTACTTGCTGATGATGACGATGATGGCGATAATAAAAGAATTTAAATGATGTACTTGCTTTTTTGTTTGTATTTTACATCCAGAGAGAGAAATATTGTTTGGCATAATCACAGACTGTTTACGATGTTTTTATGTTTAACGCAATCTTACGACAATAAGGTTCTATCCTACATGTAGTCAAGGTGTTAATAGAACCTTGTTGCCCTAAGCTCGCGATACAGCTTAGCGTCATAACGAATGTATTTCATTCTGATTTGTCCGATTCAACTGCTTTTCGGTTCAGATCTTGTCTTGGTTTGCAACTTTAATTTCGATTTGGCGGCACCAGGTGTGTGATGGTCTTCCTTTTCTGCACTTTTCTTGTGGATTCCATTTAATAGCTTGCCTGTTGCCATCGTCAACGGTTTTCGTAGGATTTGTCCTGGGATTTAAGAGGTTTGGTACCCTACCTTTCATTGGATATCGAAACTGGGCAAAAAGATTTATGAAAACCTGTAACATCTTTTGCGCTGGATTCCACGATTTACATCCATAGAGACGAGATGATTTTATGCAGGAGGTAAATATCTGTAGCTTGGTTCTTTTCGAAATACATATGTCCTGATCGCCATTTGGTATTTAAAATGCCAAATTAATGCTTACCAGCTTTTATTCGGTTTCTTACGCCTTCTGCACAACCACCTGTTATAGCCAGAAGACTTTCGAGATAGCAGAACGTTGCAGAAAATTTCGAAAAACTTGTTGTTAACGCAACCATATAATGATTGAATCAGTCGTTATATGTCGACCACAATTAACTTATGGTTCTCCACAATCATGCAGATTCCAGATTCCATTCTTCATAAATCATATGAAAATTCTTTTATAAAAATTGTCCGTGAACATGTAAAAAATTATTGGAGTATAACTTCAAAATAGATAAATTGTAAACGAATAAAGCCAATTTCGGATACCCTGTTTCTATGTGAAGCGTATTCCAGCAAGCGTGTTGTGCAACTTTCGGAACAAATGTTATTTGGACAGGACAAGGTCTGGACTAAAAGTCAAGGTGAGGCAAAACTTTCTAAACGCCATTTTTTAAATGGTTTTAACTGGTATTGATACGTGTGACCGAACGATGTCATTAAGGTTTCATGTCTGGTCGCATATTTCGGGTGTTGTTTTGTCAATTCTCGCTTTAAAGGTATCAACTGTAATCGCCACAGATTTCATGTGATTATCTAGCTGACACGACTTCAGCATCTCATAATAAATGGGAACTTTTTAGTTCAATCAAAAACAAGGTTTTAGCTTACATACGATTCGGATTTTCGTAATGTATGAATTTTTAATTATTTTTTACTTCCCATGTCATTGCAAATCGTTTGTAGGAGAAACGTTTGTTGTCCGAATTATCTCAAAAAATACCCCCTGTAAATTGGCCACTTCGTTCGTGTGATTTGATAAGACTTCTTTTTGTGGAGATACATTGAGATCATCGCACTTGAATCATTTTTCATCGCCATCTTTTAATGGCGTGCAATCATCATTTCGGACATAAAAAATCTACTTTCAAATTCTCCAGACTTCAACTAGTTTGGTACCTTTTATTCGTTGCTTTTGTATACAACCTGTTGCTTGCAAAAGTTTTGAAAGTGCTGCTTAGTGGCAATGATTTGCAAATATCTCTTCTCAATTTAACAACAATCTTCATGAAGAAATGCCTCCAGTTTATTACCTTTGAATTTGTTTGGCTGGCCTGAACGGTCTTTGTTTTTCGTTTACAAATTACTACTTATATCAGAAGGTTAAGTTAGCGAAGCCGGTGTTTGTGATTCGGGATTTTAAAATTTGGGATTTTGGATATTGGAATTCGGGATTTTAACCCCAAACCTTAAAAATTTACTCATCAGGACTGCTTGGAAAATCACGGGATTTCAAATTATCTACTTTTAGAAGCACACGCGTGATTTGTGGTGTTCTGGAATTTACAACGTTCTTGTATTTCCCGGTGTGCCTTCGGCAATTGAAAATAACAACGAAAAACATCAAAAAGGAACAGCACAATATCACACGTGTGATTTCAAAATGCACATGTGATAAAATTAAATGTATATTAATATTTGAAATGTTAAATGCAATTTGTATGATACATGAAATAATTCCCTAAAAATACTAAGGCCCGTTTTCACAACTTACCGATAAAATCTAAAGTGCCCGATAAAGTAAGTTGAGGTTGATCCAAACTGGTAGGTTAAAGTTAAGTTGTAATAATGGAACCCTTTTTATACGGCCGATAACATCCTTCCTTTAGCTATTGGTAAGTTGTGAAAAAGGGCCTAATTCTACTTTGTTTCATTTACAAAATTTGGGGACTTATTTCATAGGAAACAATAACTGATCACAAAATTAAAAATTATTGAAAAAAAATATTAAACTCCTTAAACCATTTTTCGTCGACCAGCACTCTTAATGTTTCTACTTGGAATCCTTTTTCGTTTTTATCTTATCGAGTGACAGGATTGCGGCGAAAAATGGATTAACATTTGTTATTATTATTCTCTGTATAAGAAATTGGGAATTAAGTTCATTTTCGCTTTCAGGACTTTTGTCATTGAGACTTAGTTCGTAGCGCCCAAAACATTTCGGTAGCAAAAAATAACTTTCTTGCTTGCTATATTTTTTCCACGACTTATTGAAGGTAATGGCAGATGTTAATTTTTTTAATGCCATATAAGTTATTAGATACTATTTTGAATCCAAAATATTTAAGTTATACTCTAAAAAAATTCTCTCTGTGTTGGCCAACTTAATTTAATCTTGCGACAATGACAAATTTTACCTGAAGACGCGAGTAAACAGAAAAAAACACTATACTGGGTGGGAACATTGTAAGTTAGTAGGAGTAAAGTTATATTTATTGGTGGTTCCTTGGTTGGTTGGTCGGTCTCTTGTTTAACTGCATTTACAGACATTTGATTAGTGTATTTGTTCGTTGGATGGATGAATGTTTGGTTCGATGGCTTGTTATATTTAGTTATTTTTTGCTATTGACTACGGATTAGTACTAATTGAAACTAAGGATGTTTTTATTGACGTTCTGTTTGGGGCGGGTGAAATACAAGTGTAATGCTTTTTACATTCCAATCTTCTTTTTGTATTTTTGTTACATCACGTTGATTTAATACTTAAATTACGATTTCTAATTTATGATTCAATTTTATCACAACAAAGTGTTGGGAATGGAGAAATAGTTATGGTATTGATTACTTTTCTTTAATTTCGATTATCACTGTGGCAATTTCATTTGATACAAGGAGGGGGAAAATAATGCAAAATCTTACTTATATTCAACAACTTTAAGAAGGTGCCTTTTTCGTGTATCGGCAACAGATGGAGTCCGTGCAAAAAGTAATTTTAGTACTGGGAGTCCAAAATTAGCAATCACATTTTGAATAAAATAGCTTCATTAATAAAATAATGTTTAAAATATGAGCTAAGCAAAATCCTCTGGTAGCTTATCGGCAACAATTACGCCCTCTTAGGTTAACAGTTTAGCGTGAAATTTAAAACGGGAGTTTCATCCCTTTTGACTAAGAGCTTAAAAGGGGATTCCATCAACTATTCGGTAAAACACGTTGCGCTGGCATATGATTCGCTTTTGTGACGTGAGCATAGGAGGTTTTATTGGAAAGGATTCTGAGGACAGCTTTCGAGAGCAAGATCAAGCCACAGCGCAAACAACAAGTCAAACAGTGAAACGGCAACGGAAGATTTTCGGTAAATGCATTATTTGCACGGACAGCGACTTTTATTGGAAGCCAACCGCTCCTGATATTTTCTTTTGAGGATAGTTAAAAGAACGTATTTTCATGACTAAGTCACGGAACATATCCCAACTTATGGATAGTACACGAGAACACATTTGGGCAATAGCTCTGGAAATCTGAAAAAAATCATGCAAGTCATCTTAGAAAGAGCGCAAATATGCGCGGCTTATAACTGCCAAATGTTACGTTATTTTTTACATCTTAATTAACTAAATTTCCCATTGGATAATAAAGTGTTACTGAAAAAGCACTGAATTTTTTAGTAAATAAAATATACATCCAATCCAAACACCTTCGTCCCTTTTGAAGTATCCTTTATTTAAAAGCCAGATAGGTATTAAATGACAAGTGCTTTTCCCGAAGCGTGTTTCGTAAGGTATGTTAAGTGACGTGTTCTTCGTCAGAAATAAAGTAAACCAATACATTCAGGGGTGTGCTGGAAATCGAAAACGTAAAATGCAAGAATTATAAAAGTCTTTTTCTAATTCGATTTTTGTAATAATAGAATTTTATGTCAAATATTATACAAATATTTCTTTATTTAACAGAATTTTACAACAAAAATTATAAAAATTAGATTAAAATTTTATTAAAAACAACTTCCAAATTCTTGCGTTTTACGTTTTCGATTTCCAGCATACCCCTGATTATTTGTTTTGGTATTGATTATGCTCGTAAGGTCTTTTAAAGAATATCTGCCGGTTTTCATTTTAGATTTTCTCTTAAAATCCATTAGTCCTCTGCAGTCCAGAATCCACAAATTCAATTTTGTGCCGCTAAAATAGTATTTTTTGTTAAGAGTTATCGGCGTTCGAAGTCTTACGACTACAAATTTGACATACAAGGAGCATAGGGCCTCCTTCTAAATAATATTAATGTTTCTAAGCGAAAACGAGCTGTTGATTGTGTAACGTGCCGGGGTTACGTTGTGGTTGTGTTTGAAACCCTGGGGAAGATATTAAAAATCTCCACAGGGAAATATTTTAAATGCCCGGCTAGGGGAATAATAAATAAATAAATTGAATAAATAATAAATAAATAAATAAAATAAATAAATAAAATAAATAAATAAATAAAAATACTTACAGACATAAGTATAAATAAATATTTATTTATATAAATAATAATTTGAAAGGTTGACATTCCATGAATCTGACACAGATAGAGATATCGCAATGAAATTTTGAAGTTATGTAGTCCGAAGAGATCTTAAAACAGTAGACTAAAAGGCATCCCCATTTTTTTTATTAAGAAATACCCCAAATATTCAATCCCGGAAAACGCTATTAAAAAAAGAATTTTTTAACAAAAATGGCAAAACTGCCACTCGATATTGATCTGAATTTTCCATAAAATCAATGACATATTAGAAAACATTACTGTTCTAATTTTATAAAAATCGGTGTGTTAAATTACTAGATTTTTATTTACTTAAATACAATTTTTTTTGTTTGAGAAATTTGATTTTTTTTTGTGTGGGAGAAACAAATGCCAAATTGACTAAAACTTGCTTCTACAAGCAATCTTATAACGTTTTCTTTCCAAATATAAACATTTTTATATATTTCTGGAGAAAAAAATGTTTTATCAGCAAAAGAACATAGTCATATTTTGGTGAAATAGTAAAAAACATATGAACTCATGTATTCCCTATATACGCATATACATTCGCCTCGAATATACAACTATACTTATAGAAAAATTCAAAAGCATTTAACAATACAGCATACCAATTTATTTAAAGCCTGCTTTCCTACCAATATAGAAAATGTTAAACCCACTATTGATAACAGTTCGATATTTAATCCACCCGATTAAAAAACTAGAAAAATCGTTAAAAAAAATCAACGCAAATAATCCGTTTTATCTGAATATTTCTAAAGGCAAAGGAGATAACTTAATATTTGAGCAAATTTTTTGTAGGTCAGCTTAAGTCTATTATTTTGCAATCCATAAATACATATATTTTTGGCGAATTTTTTTAAAACTTGGCTACCAATTTTAGAGGACCACAAGTCACTCTCACGACCATATATGGACCCGTGTTCTTTCAAATTAACTTTGACAGTTCCAAGAATTGCATCAGTTGCAGAATTATTTTTTAAAACAAAACGTTTCATTTAAATAAAAAAAGCAAAACAAATTTTGCGAGTAATTTTATTAAACTAAAACAAGTGTTCAACAAACAGTTCCAAACAGTTTCAAACAGTTACAAAAGTACATATGGGGTTAAAAAGGACACTATCAGCTTTCCGATTGTTAACAGTTTGCGAGAAATCATAATTTTGTTCTGATCGAATTTGCAACAATTTAATTTTTTCTAAAACAACATAATATATCTGTTTCTAGCAGCATGCCACACCCACAGTTATCAACATTTTGATGTAGTTTTTTGGATATGTTTGCTATCGAATGACATTAAAATTTTTGAAATCGGCGATAACCAAAAATTGAACTTAAATTTTCAGCCACAGAATTTCAGTTTATAATCCAATAGAATACCGAGATCAACAATATTGTGAACATTGACCAGTAATGTACCATTTAGATAATAACTACTATCAAGTTTAAATAAGCGGAATAAGCGGTTAATGCTCCTTAGTTCAATTGCTTGCTTTACAGTAGGTATTTAATGATGCTCACAACATAAGTAGACATTATGGCCTCCAGGTGTTAAGAGTACGGTGAGGTTACCCTTTAATGTCAGGTACATACACTAACCTTGAATACATGTGTCAGTTGTGGTCATTCAGCATGTATTTTTCCTACAGTCAACATCTATTGTCTTCTTCAAATGTTTCAAAAGTTTTATCGTCCTAACGGAAATTCTTCGTCTTATACTTAAATCCCAAAATTCTCCAAAATTTTACACCAATCTCTATAAGTAGTTTTAGAGATAGCACTCACCCTAATCTTCGATTAGAACACTTCCAGTTCTCAGCAGGACTTTTCTTAAAAAAATAATAATTCCAATTTTCAATAACCCTGTACTGAAAATTGTTGCCAAATGTCTAAACTTTTCGGCAAAAGATACTAATGGCATCTTTCACAATGTTTAACAAGCGAAGACATATTTTAACAAACATCTAGAACTTGTGTATATCGCTCATTTGCTGAAACAGCGTCATAACTCAAAACATAAAATTTTGGGATAAGTGATGAAGAATTATTCGCTTTGTTGTTCTTTATATTTTGTATTAAATTTATCTTTTATACTTTTCCTGCTTGTGAGCAAATTAGAAACTTAAACACGTTTATTTCGAAATGAATTTTTGAGCTATGACCACGTTGCAGCAAATCAGCAATATTTTCAATATATATGAACTTAAAAAAATAAAATATTCTAAAATATTAACACCACTTTGCAAAAATTTCTTCAAATGAATCTTGTAAGAGAACTGCAAAAGAACAGGAAGGAAAATACAAGACAACGACATTTAAATTAAAAGTGATTTGTTTTTGAGCAAAACAATTTTATTTCTGTTTCCGTTTCCCTTGCTTTGTTCTTATACTCTTTGACTCTCAGCTCTATCCTTCATTACATATACTCACACTCACACTCACACAGATACATTCAATTTCATGTTATGCAAACGATTCCCAAGGAATGGGAATATTGCTGCTGTCGATTATAGAAAATTGTTATTTGGTGGAATTGGGTGTTTCGCCTTGAGATATTTTCTTAATGTTTTGTTTGACATTAGCAAGCCAGTACCATAAATTAAATGCTGACAAATATCATGAAACTATAATAAAGGCAAATTAATTCTTACATACGTATAAACACGGACACACACACACTCAAACTAATGCAATTTAACTAATAACAGCAGATTAGTGATATTTCAGAATATTGGCAGATAAATTGTAAATTGTTTTTATAGGTTTTATGTCCTGCGATGGCCAGCAGTAAAATAACACCTTAAGCATAACTCAAACACTATATTTGCCTTTGGTTTTATGAAGTACTTTAATCAAGTTGGGGAAATGATGAAGAAACTGCTTAATCCTCAAGCAGATAAGGACAACACACGCACACACACACGCTAGTAATCTTCTGTTATTACAACACGCTGTTAAACAAATATGTTGTATCCTGCAGATATTCATGCCACATTAAATCACACCTTCCTCCCCCAAAATGTTATAGTACAAACATTGGCGTTTTTATTTTATAAGCGGCATTATTTATGGCCATTTTGTTTTGGTTGTCTTATCGCATTGTGATCAATTTACTTGATTTGATTTTATTTTGGCATCTTAACAACATCGCAAGGAGCAAAGATTTTAGAAAATTATCGTCCTTGTTACTTGCTGTCAGCTGAAATTTATTATTTCCTCCTGTTAGTTTCCAGGGTCTTAGGAAAAATTATAAGGTTATGTTTGCTAAAAGTACATAAGCAGAAGATTTATATGGTATTGGTTGATTATTTTAGTTCATTTGTTTGAAACACAGTGGGGTGTGTTCTCTAAAATGCCAAAAATAAAATAATTTGTAGAAAAAAAAAAATTTGTTGACTCGAAATCGTATTAGCTGGATGGATGAGCAGCGAAAGTTAAGTTTGCTTATAATACTAAAAATTAATCGGTTAGTGTTCTAAAATCTTTGATATCCTCTATCACGATTAAACATTTTTGGGAGTGGACTATTGCTTGTGGCAAATTATAAACCAGACTTCACCCACTGAAAGGATTATGCATGCTTCATAAATCTAATGAATAAATTTCATTATATTTTTCTTTAGATTTAATCCAAAGAAAAACTTAATTACGGGAATTATATTTCAATTTCATTACCAACTAATCAACTTATTAATTTTATAAATTAATTTAATCGAAAAAATTAAAAAATTTCATTAAAATACTAAAACCTTTTTATAAAAAGATGAAAAAAGTTTCTTTGAACGCGTAACTCTTCATCATTATGTTAATGAAATGTTTCATTATTGTGATGACAAATGCCTAAACTCTTAATAAAATTTCTTGTATTAAGTCAAGGCAAAATTTTCATTGATTTTAAGAAACATTTCATAAGCCGGGAGTTAATGAAACATCGTTCTTTATGAAGCGTTACATAATTTTATTTTAATATAATAAATCAATTAAAAAAATGGATAATCATTCAAAGAAGCAAATTTCGATCTACCAAAGGTTAAAAATACAATTTGGTTTAAGGATTGATATTTGACTATTGACGTCAGCAGTCGTCGATGGCTGCGAGTGTGAGACGGCAAATCCATCTGAGGAGATCGAGTGGTTGCGATCGAAACATGTCATGGTAACCAGCCGCCTGGGTTCGAATCTCAGGTCAGTCAAGAATGAATGATTATCAAGAACAATTTTAATTAATTTTCATGTTGTAAAATTCCTTTCTTCATAAAAATAATTTAATGAAAATTAAATTTGATGAACTTAAACCTGATTAAAAATTAAAAATTTGGATTAAAAACCATAAATAGTTCAACAAAATAACCACAATTCTAAATTTTAATATAATTTTTTATTGGATTAAATCACAATCTTTTGGATCTTTGAGCAAATATTCTTTCAGTGTAGAATATGATACCGAAATTTCTTAACATATCAAACCTGTGCGCATCAAATTCAGGCGTATTAAAATGTGCCCCGAGAGTGAATATAACATAATTTGGTAGTAAAACGGCTAAATCGACTTAGTATTACTAACTTTTTGGGGTCTTACGAACATTTTTAGAGTTATTCGTAGTTTAACTCTTAAGTACGATTTGAACTTAAAGTAAGTATAAATAACTTAATTTATCCCGGGTGTTTTTCTTTCTGCGTAGAAGACTAAAATATTTAAGGGATTCTTCGAAGGCATCTGGTACGAAAAACTCGTAGTTAATTTTTAACAACTTCATTAACGAATCGAGTTTTGCATAAAGAATTGCCGCTAAGACACATGATTTGGTCTTTACGCTGTGTATGATCATTTCCACAGAAGTGTCATGTTACGCCACCAAGCAATTAATCTTTCATTTTTGACACATGTTGTTCAAAATTTTCCCCTCTTTCACTAAATTTCACTTTACAACAAAATACAAAAGATTAAATAATATGAAAATAACTTAAAAAACATGATGGTTTCACGTGGCAAAAAGTAGGGTTTCCTATGGAAATACACTCACAATATTATTACAGTAACGGACTGTAGTTTATTTAAGAAATATTCCGTTCAGTCATTTTTAAATAAATAAACATTAAAAATTCCAAGAAAATTTATTTTTAACTGATTCTAACAGTTATTCAAAAAACTAAGTGCATATTAATACGGATTTTCAGTTGCAGTTAATTTTGTCCGTTGATTAAGTTAAATTCTTCTTTATGTAAAATTAATTGAAAATGTAATTTAAAGCAACGAAAAGTTCATTTAATTTTTACTGTCAAAAATTCAACCGCGAATTCCGTAAAAACAAATCAATATTCAGTTATCTTTTATAAATTAATTGTCAAAAAATTAACTACATATTCCGTAAAAACAAATAAATATGCAGTTATTTTATAAAATTTTACTGTCAAAAATTCAACACCATATTCAGTAAAAAAAATTAAATATTCAGTTATTTTATATAATTTTACTACCAAAAACTAATTTTTACTTATCTATAAAAAATTAATTGCTTGTTTTGTGTAAGCAATACCCATTTTCATTTTGTTAAAATAATTTAGTTAAATACCTACATCAAATTTTAAAAGTAAAATAATTGCGAAGCCATATCGGCCATGCTGCTGGTGTCTTATAATTGAGAGTTCTTCTGTAAACAACGTGGTCAGTACAACAAAAGTAAAACAAACGTGTGTAACTGGGTAAGTAAATAAAAATATTCTCCCTCTCTCGCTTTTAAGAAAAACAAGCGGACAGGTGTCTGTCTGGAATTTTTTAGAAATTCGGCTCTTTTGTGGAGTAAATGAAAATTAAATAAAATAACTGAATATTTAATTGTTTTTACTGAATATGGTGTTGAATTTTTGACAGTAAAATTTAACAGAATAACTGAATATTTATTTGATTTTACGGAATATGGGGTTGAATTTTTGACCGTAAAAATTAAATGAACTTTTTGTTAAAAATAAATGAAAAATAGGTAGACCGGTTTTTAATTGAACTTTCATTTATTTTATATTACAATTTCAGTTAATTTTACGTACAGAATATTGTGAGTGTACCTATAAAGCAAGGTTCCAAACCTTGTAAAGTTGTGTGAAATCCCATTACTTCTAGAAAAATGCACCGCTTAGTTAGGCTTACACATCGGACATTTTGCTACAACGATCCAGTAGGCATCTGGTTTTAACAGAATGGCTCTCACAGAAAAAATTCTCCAAATTTTTCACCAACTAAAGCATTATTCAAAAAAAATATGCTAAATGTTAAATCAAATGAATTAACCGCAATTTCCTGTGGGGCTACGTTAAGTCACTGCTTTATGGTGGAAACAAAAAATCAATTGACGACTCAAAGGACAACATTGTTCATAATAATTGTAACATACGGCCAGCAATGCTCGAAAAATTAGCCAAAAGGTAGACGACTAGAATGCGCTCCGTCATGAAACGCCAAATCGATCTTTCTAATAAAAAATGTTTTTAATTAAAATTCATCAGATTTTCTCGAGCATAAAAAACAACCTTTTTAACCTTACACAACATATAACTTAACCCACTGTGCCTTAACATAAATCCTGCCTTCTGTTTGCATATAATTGTTTCCAGTATTAATGCTTATAGGCGATTTTTATGCCTTTAAGTTATAAGCGCGTTTTAATTTATTATTTTCAGTCAATTTATGTACAACTATTCTGTCATTTGTATCAACTAATCGGCTTATTTTTCAAATTAAATGAACTCAATTTAATCAGAATACTTTTATGCCCCCGTGAATGCTTTTAAACCGTTTTAGCCAAAAGTTACAACAAAAAGAAAAAAGAAGAGTGAAATAATGATTTATTATGCGATTTTGTAAATCCAATAACCTTGCGGTAAAAAATTATTCATAAAAAATTTTAGAAGTTTGTATTGAATTTGTATGAAAATATTTTTCCACTGAGGTGAATAGTTTTATAAAATAACTCCCTTAATTTCCTTAATAAATAAATCACCGGCAACGTTTTTTTTGGAATTAGAATTTATAAGTTTAGTAAAATTTTTCCTACGGCTTATGTTTTTTGTAAAGTTAGCGTTAGTTAAAAGAAAAATTTAATTAAGACGGTAAAATTATTATAAGAAATTTTGCATAAATTTGTTTTGTTTGACTAGAATATGTACGGGCACATTTTAATGTTCCCTTCGGTATCCGGGCTGCGCCGTGCTATAAAGCCATATGCAATAAAGCTTTATGATCTTTCTTACTTCTTTGAGAAATAAGGCCATATGGCTTTATTTCCATGTAAGGAATGAAATTAAGCCGTTATGGTGTTATTGCTCATTTAATTTTTTTTTAATATAATTTTAATTCTTTACAAAATTGTTTTGTTGTTTTGTCTATGGGTGCATATATTTTATATATATAACGAAAACACCGGCTTGGTAACTAAAGCTTCTCTGCTAGCCGGCCTTTAGCCGGACGCAACGATCGGCTTCGCTAACTAAGGCCCTAATTCTATAAAACACAACCGCAACGCTAAAAATTACATTGAATGCAAAAACAAAATAAAAATATTTAAAAGTTTTGTTGTTGTTTTAAACAGAAATTCATATTGATTTTTTAAACTTCAAACGCTGCATATCTTGAGGCGTTGAAAAATTTTAAAACGCAGTATGAATTTCTATAGAAAGCAACAACAAAATTATGACAAATTTTTGACACTGTTTTTGCTTTTAATGTTATTTTTGGCGTTGCTTCTCGGAATAGTCGGCATCGGGCCGGGTGCAAGGATTTTCTCCTCTATGGTATAACAAGTACCGGGATCGCTATGTAAAGCTTCTAAAATAAAATTGTTTCCGAACGAAGGCCGACTACGCAGATAAGCTTTAGTTAGCGAAGCCAGTAGTTGTTAGACCATAGAGCAGAAAATCCTTGCAGAGAAGCTTTAGTTATCAAGCCGGTTTTTGTTATGCCATAGAGGAGAAAATCCTTGCAGAATTATACTGTTATGGCATTATTTCAACTTTGGTAACTAAACGATTATGGTGTAATTTCACTTGGATGATGGTAATAAAGCCATATGGCTTTATTACTCACTCCATTGGGAAATAGGGCCATATAGCTTTATTGCCTATGGATTTATAGCATGGCGCCATCCGGTCATAAAAAAACATTGCAAAACGCTTACAATTATTGATGTTTTTATTAAATTTAATCCAATTTAGTTTCGTCAGACTAGAAGTTGCTAATTTTTGAGAAGATCGCTACTCTAAAAAAAACTGGAGCGAAAACTGACATGTTCTTTACTGATTTATAGTGAACGGTTTTAAGCAGAAGTCTGTTGAATACAACATTTATGCTTATTCATTTCAACATTTTCTAGCTTTCTTGGATACAATTTTTTTTTAAATTAAATCAACTAAATATATCGTCGGCTTAATATGCAAACGTGCTAACTCCGTTTCAACACATTTTACAGGAGAGACAAACAAATTTTTATTTTTCTTATTTGCTGCTTTTAACACACAGAAAAAAAATCAATATAAAATCCTCGGAAACAAGGTTGATTTTACATTTTTAGGTAGGGATTTTGCTTCATAGTTACTTTATGTTAATTTAACATTATTTAACAATAACTTGCGAACAACATTATTTTCTTTTAAAATAACTATTACTCATATTAATTTAACATTCCCGTAAAATTAGAGCAAAATTACATTCATATTGAAAAACCACTCCGAATCACGATGATTGAAAGTTATTTAAAGTTGATACAACGTGAATATCATGTAGAATCGAATTGGTTTGAGTTTGAAATAACAGTGAGAAGAAGCTTTAGAGCAGTGATGTCAATTATGATTGTGTTGGTGAGATTACTCTTATCTCTTACATGCCCAGCGGGCGAAATATGCGGTTGCGAGGCCTATTGCGAGGCCTTATTAAAGACCTTTTCTAAGGGTCATCTATGTTCGATTAAATTGTTGGGAATCAGGTAAGGTATTAAAACTTACAAAACATTTTCATGAAAGGGCGATGCAAACACCAGGGCCAGCATTATGCGAGGAAATATAGTTCATGCTTTCCATTAATTTTTCATCAGACCATTTAAAGTTAACTTACATTTATTGCTATGAAGACTTAAAAGCAATAAATAATAATACAATTATCGAAAAATTTTGAGTTATGGACAGACACAATCAGTTATTATTTAAATACATTTAATTTGGAACCTCAGAAACTTTGCTTATTTTTTGGAAAAATTGCGCAGTTCACAATATTTGAAGTCTTTTTACAACCTAATACAATTCTATCCAATATTTTTCGTTTTTTGCTCAACAACAATAAAGTTTCATTAATACATCAATAAAACACATCTTCTTACCCAAAATTTTTACCTGCTGTCACATTTGCTTTTATGTGTATAGGTTTACACATAAATTGTAGCAAAACAAGACTTTTTTAACTTGTTATTTAAATATTTTTACCTACTTAAGAAAAGAGTTTTCAAAAAAAAACCCACCGACGCGATTGATACAGGAACAAAAATATTTTTACAATCACAAAAGACCAACAAATTATTGTGGCTTTTTCTTTTCTTAATAATTTCTGCATTTAGGTACGTCTTTTTAACGAAAGAAAAAGGGACCCTGTTACAGGCATTAACGAATTTTTTTCACGAACAAAACACATATCGTTAGCTTAAATTTTAAAATTCTATCTTAAAAAATAACCACAATTGCACAATTGTGCAAAGAAATGGAAATCCCTTTTTTAAAATCATTGTACAATGTCAAAAACAGAAATAAAACAAAACAAAAACATAGATAATAAATAAAATAAAAAAGATAATAAAACAAAAAAAAAGATGTACCTACATACAGTTATTGTATATTTATTTATATACATAAATATATTTAGAGGCCTCAAAACAGGCCTTGCAATATTTGCGATATTTCCCGCTGAATGAGAGTGTTTCTCAGTAAACAATTATATTTTACGCTCGCAAAATAAAGGAGCGTAAGCGTACATGTGAATTAATTTGCACAATTGTGCAAGGCGCTGACATCCCTGCTTTAGAGACAACATATGCGTTAATTTAAGAAACTTTCTAAACACTTACACGCGGAACGAGAGAGAGAGAGTGACAGAGAGAGAGAGAAAGAGAGAGAGAGAGAGAAAGAGAGAGAGAGAGAGAGAGAGAGTATATAATTATTTATTTTCCTGTAACACATGTTTCACAGCAGCACTAATTTTTTTTTATTTATTTTTATTTATTTATTTAGTCTATGGATTACCTCCTTTCAGAAAAAAATTACAAAATTAAACAAACAATCATCTATTTAAATATAAAATTAAATTCAGTTTGATAGTATTAATATTCAAAGTCAGATCAATAATACTGTACAGATCATTAAAGTTTACACATATTCGACGAAAAGGGCCGCCATTTGCATAATTTTGTTTGAATTATTCAATTGATAACGGCTGGTAATAACGTGTAGGGCGTTGGGGAACACTAAAACATAAACTGTTTAACGGGAACTCCTAGCAAATATTGCCTTTAATTAGATTGATAACAAATATGACATTCAGCATTGTTCGGCGGCTTTTTAAAGTTGGTAAATGAATCTCCAATAACCTGATTCTATATGGAAGAAGATTTATAGATGGATTTGGGTAAGTGCTCCGTAATATGAATAGCAGAAATTGTTTTTGAACAGACTCAATACGATCACTATGAACGTTGTAATATGGATCCCAAATTATTGAGCCATAATCGATTATAGGTCTGACAAGTGCTATATACAACTGTTTTGTTATAGATCTGTCAGAGAATTCCTTTGACCAACGTTTTATAAATCCAAATACACCACGAGCTTTATTAGTACACATATTAATATGTTCTAAAAAAAATATCTTAGTGTCAAATAATGCACCGAGATCCAAGAAAGCATTAACAACTTCCAATTTCTGGTCACCAATAAAATAGCAGCCAATTGGTTTAGTTTTTCTGGAAAAAACGTTTATGTTTGCATTTTTTAAAATTTATATCCAATAAGTTTATTTGGCACCAATTGAAGAATAAATTTAAATCCTGTTGTAAGTGGGGTTGAACAATGGAGTCAGCACAACTTGAAAACATTTTTACATCGTCAGCATACATAAGTATATTGGAAAATTGTATTGTGGTAGGTAGATCGTTGATATATAATAAGAAAAGTATTGGTCCGAGATGACTAGTATTATTAAAACACACACGCTGTTCGCGACGTAAAACATAAGATTTTATCCAATTCAAAGAGCAATTCGTAAATCCCATTAAATACAGCTTATGCAATAGAAGTTTATGGTTAACTCTGTCAAAAGACTTACTAAAATCAGTGTATATAACATCCGTTTTTAAAGCCATTATTAAATATTGTTGTCAATTCTAGTAAATTAGTCGTAGTTGAACATCCTTTACACAGAAAAAAAATAACAAGAGTTATTAAGTAATTAATGAAAATTTTTAAAGTTTTCCAAATATATTTAACAATTTTCTTTATTAACATGTTTTTAAATTGTCATATTAACAATTTGTTTCAGTTAAAAAATAAATACATAAAATAAATTTTATTTTGTGTCAAAAAAAATTTTTTTTTTAATATTTTGGGTTTTAATCACTAAAACGCTTAAAGATAGGCAGATTATTGAAAAACTGAATCAATCATAGGGTTAAGTAAAGTTGTGTTTAAACAAATTAAGAGATTTTAATGGGTCTTTTGTTAATTTTAGTTTTTAAATACAAGTCTATAATTGTGGCAAGATTCCCTTTTAATAAGATGGACATTATTGCGCATCCAGTTCTACGTCTGAATAAGTATGCTGAAATAAATATTAATGGAGTTTGTGATGCAGTTTTTTATTTATATTTCAATAAAAATTAATTAAAAAAAAATTTAGATGCATTTCATTCTTTCCAAAGGCAATAAGCTAATTCTCAACAAAATATTTTATTAATAAGACAAATTCGTAATTAAAATTTTAATATAATTGTTAACAAAAACTTTATTCAATATAACAACTTCGTTGTTAAAAATATTTGTTGAATATCAACAATTTTAATTAACAAAAGTATTTTTTATATTTACAAATTTGGTTGTTGGTGCCTTTTCAATTAAAAAATTAATTGTATTGACGAATTTGGTATTCAATATGACAATTGATTTGTCGTAATTTTTTTCTGTGTACGAAAACCATGTTGGAAAGGTGTGAGTATGGAAGAGACTTTTTTACTTAAATATTCAGTTAGATATTGTTCAAAAAGTTTGGGAATGACACTTAATTTGGCAATACCTCTGTAGTTCACTGATTTAAATAGTGGAATAATAAAAGTTTTTTTCCATAATTTCGGGAAGTAGCCATGCTTTATAGACATATTGAATAAAATTGTTAAAGGTATAGATATATTATGCGCACAATTTATAAGAAGGCAGCTAGGAATACCATCAGGTCCACTGTAGAACGATGATTTTAGTTTAAATAACAATGTTGTCATATTGGCAGTAGTGATGAATGGAAATGATATAAAATGGATAGCTTTTCAATGTAGCATATTCCTCAATAGAGTAGGTTGAAGCAAAAAAATCCGCAAACTTATTACTTGTTTCTATATGATTAGAAGACTCGGTGGTGAGGTATTTCATCGAAGATGGAAATCCGACGGATTTTCTTTTCGAGTTAACAAATTTATAAAATGCTTTCGTATCGCGCTTTAGGTTCAGTTTTATCGTATTTAAATAATTTGTATAAAGGTTATGGTTGAGTAAATTGTATTAAGCACGGTATAAAGTATATTTGGAGTAATCAATCAGTCGTCCAGTTTGTTTATACTTCTTATAAAATTTATTTTTTATATTCTTTAATCTCGATAGAGAACTTGAATTCCATGGAGGGCCAGATTTATTAACAACTGCGTATTTAGGTACACAATCATCGATGCAATGAAACAAAGTATTATAAAACGAATTAAGAGTTGCATCGATTGCTGCCGGAGTACCACTGGATAATGACAAAATTTCAAGCCAGTTTGTATTAGATAAAAAGAAATTTAAATCGCTGTAGTTAGTCTTCTTAAAACAGTAATTTTTTATATTATTGAATTTTTTTTTGTTTTCACAGAAAATGGATAATAACAGTTGACTTCAATAGTAGGATGATGACGATCTTCAGGCCTAGTAATAGGATGGTGACGAGTCAAAGTACAATCTTTAGGTTAATTTACAAATACCAAATCAAGCAGATTCTTAGAATCATTTAATACACCATTTATTTGAAAAAGACATAAGTTCGATATGTTGATTAAGAATTCTTCGATAAAATTGTTTATATTAGTTGGAGAATAACATAACGAATCAGGTAAAAATTTCCAAGATAAAAACGGTAAATTAAAATCACCAAAGACGAGGACCAAATCTTCAGGGTTAATCGAAAAAAAGAACGGATTTTAATGCAGTTAAATGTTGAAGATATGTTATCTGTTCCGAATTTGGAGGGATAAGAACACGTTACGAAAATATTTTTGCAGTTTAATTTTATTTTGACTGCAATAAATTCAATATTGTCTATGGGAATGTTATCAACCTTGACGGTTTCCAAACATTTAGATACAGCAATCAAAACTCCACCACCAGTAAAAATTAAATATTTATTGCAGAGTATTTCAGAATCCAAAATATTGCTATTGAGCCAAGTTTCAGAAAATACAAGTATTTGATGGTTTATATCAATTAAAAGCCACCAGCAGAATGGCAAGCAATGGTTTTTGTCATCATTCTACTTTGAAAACTTGATGTACTATCTAACTAAACAATTTAACAAAAAGAATACGGGAATTTTTTTCTTATTATAAATATTTTTAAACATGAAAATAAAACCATTGCGCAATATTAATTTAACATTGATATTTTTCCTGTGTGTATTCACACTTCCGGACGCAGATTGTACAAAAACTACATACTGGTCGACGAGGCGTATCTCTTCTACACACTGCATCAAAATCCAATTTACTTAAAATGTGGATTTGGCAGGTTTACATATTTAGCTGACGATATTTTACTATTAGTATAGAAAAATACGTGTACCCTGTACGGAAAAAAGATGGCCGCATTTGTATTGAATTAACTCATAAGCACGAAGACTCAATACCGGAAATACACTTGTGTGCCATTAGTGAACCATTCATTCCATTTTCAAACGGCTTCCCCTTATGACAATTAATACACATACGCAAAATTCTTACGAAAACAATAAAATGAAGCAATTTGTTTTTATTTTTGTTTTTTCTTTTTACCCACTTAGAACTAAAATTCGAGTCGGGAAAAAGCCAAAGCATTGTAGGGGAATGTAAGAAAAGGTTAACTCAATGTTTATTGTTGGCGTATTGTTAAATTTTTGATATTGTAACAGACGAATAATTGAGTGTTTATAATTCTTATTCGCTTTACAGTTTTATTTGCATAATATTTTTAGCTTTTCTAAATTCGTTGGAAAAAAGTTTTCGATGATCTGGCGTAGGTAGCCGGTGATATGCGCATAAAAACTCAACAATAAATTTCATTGTACAAAGAAAAAAAGTTTGCACCAGTAAAAGCATTAATCAAAAATAAAATCAGTTTTGATTAAAAATTTTATCAAGTGAATTAAACGTTCAATTAAGTGAATTAAACGTTTAATTGATATTATTAATTTGTTTGCTGGTGCAAATTAATATTGTCAGTTAAACGTTTAATATACTTGATTAAAAGTTTCATGCGTTTCTCTCTTTAGAATTTGTTTGGTTTACAAATATTGTACGAAGGATAAATCTTATAATGCTAAATGTAAGAGGTGTCCAAAAATGTATTAATGTAAATGTTCTTCAACAACTTCACTAGTTTATTACTTACACAGTGCCTTAAATATAGTACTCGATGATGATGCTCCACCAACAAAAACAAAGGGGGCTTCAAGTTGTACAATGAATTAATATTTTAAACAGGAAAGGAAATGATTTGCATAAGCATAGCAGAGGATGAAATATCAGCGGAAAGTTTCAAAAAATCCAAAGTTAGAGTCTATATAGACTCTTTTAAAATCTAAGTGCCCGAAAGTGAAGCAATAATTTGGGTTACATTGGCATGTTTTATTTAAAAAATAATCTTAATCTACTTAAGTACATATTTTTTCTAAACTTATCAAAAAAAAAAAATCTCGTAATTTATAAAATTTATTGATATTGAACTATTCGATTAATTTTAAAATTTTATTCGTTTAATCTAAAAAAATAAAAATGCCAAATATCGATTTATCGTTTAATCGTACAAAAATAACACCCGATTAATTAAACACCCTAATATTTACTATTTCCAAAAGAAAAGTACATAATATTTTTTGTTTGCATTTTCTCTCTCGAGCTCTTTAAGCTTTAGAAATTGTTTAAAGTTTCATGATGTAATTTTTAATCGCAGCCTTTGCTGTACAAAATTCATTATCATTTCTTAAATTATTATTAATTTAATCAAGTTAGACGTGGGACACAAAATGAGTTTTAAGGGGTTGGATTTACATAGTTATCTATAAATAATAATTGTTGTTGGCATTTTCAATTGTATTGTTTGCTTTTGTTGTTCATTGACGTGAGGGAATTTAATTCATTCGATGCATAACAGCGATTGCTCGTTGCATTTTTTTTCAATTTTCAATAATTTCAGCAATTATGTTGTTAATCATTGCTTAAATTGATGATTGAAATGTTGATTTGAAAATGCATTTATCTTATTTAATTATTAATTAGAATGTAAGTAATTATAGGAATTCACAAAAATGGGTGATGTTGAATGTAAATGGAAAATACAAAATTCGAATGCCGTTCATTTAAACTATTTCGAAAGGAAATGGTTACAATAAAATGTTTAAAAGGAGAGTGTTATGCGTTCATACTGATGTTTGTAATTGTTCATAGTTTCCCTGACCCCTCAGGATATTCAACCTTTTGATTTCTCCAGAGAATGTAAAACCATCCTCTGGAGAAATTAGCTGCAATTGATACCCGGAATTCGGCAGAATCCAAAATTGACAGATCGTTGAAGACGAGAGATCATATCTGGTATCGCAACGTCTGACTATTGGTCGAGGACCCTTCGGGGATCAGGTGGGTGCTTTTGTTTGGACTCTTAGTCGCGAAAACGGAAATATTAAAAAGCCTGCTTTGAGGAATGATATTTTATCACTTGCAGAAAAGTAGGGCCTGCGGGCGGTGACCAAGGTGCTGTTGCTATTCCTAAACAAGAGAAGAGTGTATAGTTCTACCGAAATGAACATTCAAAATTGTTACCTGTGTGTGTTGGCTGTTCTTACAACCAGGGCCGATTGGTAAATGCAATGCATCCTCGGCGACGTTAGCCAGGCCATCAACGGCATGTTCGCCGCAAAAGTGGTATCCAAGTGAACTCACTGTACCTAGTTTTACTAGACTCGGGCTCACAAAATTTGACGGAAAATATAAAATTGACATTCGATGTAAGCATGCAGCGCTTTTTACATTGATGACAGATTGATTTAATGTAACCCTAAAGATTAAAGTCTTAATGGGATAAATCACATAAAGAGGCATGCGATAACTCGATCGTGGAACGTGCTGCTAATGTTTGATTAAGTTGTAAGCATCATGGGACGTTAAGACCAAGCTACATTAGTGTTTACACTTTGAAGTTATTAACAGTTATTTACATATCCGTTTTATAGTTCATATATTCTTTTTGGTGATTTGCCACACATCATAGTTAGTAAGATTGTAAGTAAAATTTTGTGTGTTGTTGTGGAGTTGGATAGACCTACTTCAATATATATTGGTTGGGCCGCTATTAAGAAAAAGTTTCGGGTAAAGTTTTACCTCGAGCACTAGTTCAGGCTACTCTACAATCTAAAGATTGTTCACTATTAAGATTAGATGTCATAGATTGACGTTTCAAACTATGAATGAATTGCGCAGCCGATTTACTGAATGATCCGAAATAACAGGGTCTTACAACCAAAAGCAATCACGAATCATAATAATAAAAAAAAATTCAATGTTCATCTGATTCTCATGTCCGATTTTGATTCCCATAATGTGCCTTCTTCGTTTATTACCACACGATCTTAATGTAAAACTGAATGACTTTCTGGAATTAGTTAGTTAGTGCTAGACTTAAAGTTATTTTAAGATAAAATAATTATTCTTTATAAAGAAACTCCCTGAAATAGTGTTAAAAAAAATTCAACCTTCGCATTAACGAATTTTAAAATATCTGTAGGAATTTGTTTAACAACTGCTTTCGTATATCGGCATTTTCACAGAAAATTCCACCGCAGCCAAAACACTAAAGATTATAGGAACAAATAATTTTACTTGTATTTTTATAGAAAAGGTTTAAAATTAAAATTCAAAGCTTTTTTTCAATTCCACGATGACAAAATTTACTGCGAAATTAAACTTATGAAAACATTCAGCAGTCGTGTGCTAAGTTTTCTTCTGCTTTTGATAAATTTTAAAAATGAAATCACAAGCAGAGTCTTTGCTTTTGAAAGTTGTCAGAAGTCACAGTCGTAAAAGCAAGCGTTCTTTTATTTTTGTTCATTTTAAGCATTTTTCATTTTTCTCTTCTGTACTTTTTTTACGTTTTTACATAAACTTACACATGTTTATTATTGTTATTATTAATTTTTACAATATTTAAAGTAAGTTTTGTTTACATTCGTGTGTGTGTATGTAAATCACGAAATGTGCTCGTCCCCTGGGGGCATTCGTGTAAAAGACGAGAAGTACAATCAACTGATTGCAGTTGCTTATAAGTTATAAATTGCAAATACAGAAATTTTTTTCTGCGCCTGTTTGTGACTTACAAAAGCAAAGAGACTCATTGTACTTTTAATTACGAAATCGTTTAATAGAAAAGAAAGTCAAAATCACAATTTTTAAAATAACTGCTGGTAAAAGTTTCTGTAAACTGTTATTGTTGTTGTTTTGTTTTGGGTTTGATATTGTTACAAGTAAGACTTTCAGTGTTTATAATTCTTATTCGCTTTAGGGTTTTATTTGTATAATATTTTTGGCTTTTCTGACATCTTTGGAAAAGGTTTCTTGATGGGCTGGCCTAAGCAACCAGTGAAATGCGCATAGAAACTAGCTTTCCCTCAACAATAAATTTCAGTGTATTTATCAAATATGAAAAACTGGGAATTAAGCACGTCATACGGAAATCGTATTAATAATAAATTTTGTATTCCCGAAAATAACTTTGATAATGTTTGTTTTTTGTTTTGTGATTTTGCTTTGATTTAAACTGTTGTTGATTCACAACCACAAGTAGAAGTCAAATCAAAAGAAATGAAACTTATTGCAGTGTTAACTCTAATTTCTATTATATCTACTTCTTTCAAGACAATTATATAAGAGCATTGGAACATTTGTTCCAGTACTAAATGAACTTAAAAATACAGAATGAGGAAAGGAACGATTAATCTTAATTTTGCTTTTGATAGTATTTTAATGCAATGATACGCATTAATTATAAGCCACTCCTCATGGTTTTTTACGCTCTTTAGCTTAGCCGTATATGCGAGAGCGATCAGTGCACATGCCGTGATGCAAACAAACTGAAAAAAGGGCTTAAAAGAGTTTAATTGAAAAAATAACTTTATTATTAATACGATTTCCGTATGACGTGCTTAATTCCCAGTTTTTCATATTTGATAAATACACTGAAATTTATTGTTGAGGGAAAGCTAGCTTCTATGCGAAAAAATAACGCCCTTACATTTTTATGCAATTTTTTCATGTTTTTTTTTTTAAATATTTATCACGTACGGACGAGTTGGTAAAATGGCAACATTGGCGGAAAGCGCATAAACGCACCTTCTCAATAGCTCGTTATTCCGATTTCATACACGGGCTAAAAACTCTTTAGGCAGCGGCATTTTGCTGTTAAACGTGCCCTTTATTTCAATAGCTTTCTCCAGTCAAATGAGAATTGGAAATCAAGTCAATATTAGTAGAATATTTTGAATCTTGAAAAGCATTTAAAAATACGTTTAAACTCAAGTTTATTTCCAGGTAAATTTTAAGGAAATGAAATATTATTTTTTTAGAAAACAGACCTAATGATACAACAAATTGACTTTGTGAAAAATTATTGACTAATTGCAAAAATTAAATTCAAAGTGCGCACTTTAGCGCGTTGCCTGGCTTAATAACGCAATAAAATAATATACAATAACAAGTCAAAAAACTTAGCCACAAGCAATTGTACAGCAGATAAAAAACGAGCATAGGAAAGTGTTTCTAGATATATTTTCGGATATTAATTTAAGAACATATGATGAAAAAATTTGTGTTCTTTAGATATAAATAAATCTTTTTTGTGTCACACCCACTTGTCCTATCCCGCCCACATTTTGTCGGATGTTGTTACTTGATAACCAAGATTATTGTACCTTATTTGGAAACTTTAGCTCTTGCGGTTCTCCAGATATACAGAGTTCTCTAATGTCTTTGTATACGAGGTGCCACGCTCACTTCTGCAATGTGTATTGATAACTTAGCTTTGTGTACCGAATTGGGACATTTTTTCTCTTACAGTTGTTAGATATAAATGAATCTATGTTGTACCACGCCCACTTCTTTACTCGCCTCACATTTTTTCGGATGTTGTGTTTTGATAACCAAGATGCTTGTACTTATTATGAAAACTTTGGCTTTTGGCGTTCTACAGTTATACAGAAATCACATAGGTCTTTGAATAGGAAGTACCACGCCCACTCGTCCAATTCCGCCCATATTTGGTCGGATTTTGTGTATTGATAACCAAAATGGTTGTATATGATATATGGCTGTTGCGGTTCTCCAGATATACAGAATTCTCTAATGTCATTGTATGGGAAGTGCCACGCCCACTTCTACAATCCCGACCACATTTTGTCGGATTTTATGTATTTACATTCAAGCCTTATTTGGAAACTCTGGCTCTTGCTAAATATCCTAATTAGATACTTTTCCAAACGGATCTGCTATTTTGTAGTTTGTTCGAAAAGTTTTAACTTAAAGTCAGGTATTGATTCTTACTTAAAAGAAAATCAGATGAACATATTTCCATTTCAAATATTTACAAGAAATTAAACGTTAAGCATAATTCTTCGGAAGTGCAGAATATCCTCGATGTACATCTCTTAAACAAAAAAGTAAACACTGTTTCTAGACAGATAAAATACATCTGAACGTTATAGTATGGGTCTCATAAAATTGATCTTAAAATTGCCGTACATAAACTTTTGGAGATAAAGAAGATTTTGAATTATTTTGCCCTTCTTTTGTTAAAACCCAAGATTCCTCGAGCTTTATTAATGGAAATGCCCATATTAAAAATAATTCATATAACTCCAACAAATAATTTATATTTCTGATAATTACTTTTCTTATAACTTTGAAAAAATAAATGTCAAATCCTTACCCAAAAAAGTCTTTAGCATCATCATTGAAATCAAGCAGAAATAAAATTAAAAAAAAAGACAATCAAAGTAGGAAGGAAGAAATATTCATTAATTTTAATTTTATTCTCTTGACAACAATACTTTTATTTAATAAAATTTTTTTGCGATTTCAAGTTTTCAAAAAAAAAAAAAATTGTTCGCTTTTCTTTAGTAATCATTATAAGATGGTATAAAAACAATCTATGAAAATAATTTAAGAAAACTTTTCAACAAATTACTTTTGGGACGTAAATTATTTCCCAAAGTATAAAAAAAAAATCATTAAAAATAGAAAAGTCGAGTTAAACCCCATATAATTTCGACAGATATTTGCACATACATACGTCATTATATGTCAACCATATAATTACAAATGTTTTATATGAGAATAATATTAAAACAAACAAGGAAATACTCCTACGTTGGCATTCTCTTAACGTATTTTTCCTTAAGTGTAAAATCTTCATCAGAATCATCATCGTTATCACCGTCATTTTCTGTTGGTTGGTATTATAGTCCTAGTTTTTAAAAATAGAATTAATGTGTTTGTGTACGGCAGACACGTATTGACTGTAAATCTTTTCATCTACATCTAGAAGATAATAAATATTAACAGCTGAGTACAGAAAACAAGCACCATATGGTAATAAGGTTGTAATGAGCTCTAAAAGCGGAACTGGAATCAACAATTGTAATGATCTTTAATGACTTATTTGAATCATAAAATCATATTTCTTTTGGTATTTTAAATATACATATGTATGTATGTATATAAAAAAAGAAAAATAAAAATAAATCACACTTAAAATGCAAACTCATTCTGTTGTGGAATTTCTTGAACTACATCGCTTCTTACAAAATTCTATTTGTGTTTTGCTAGTTTAGCTGCCGTTTAGATGTAATGGCCTTATGAAGATTTTGGATTAAACTTGATTTTTTGTGCCTCAATATTGCAAAATTTTGGAAATATTTTAATTTTTTATATAGTATTTTTTTTTACAATTTTTGGCCCACAGCTGCCAAACTTTGGACAATTTAATCGAGTAGTATTCAGAGAAAATAATCTTTAATAATATAATTCATAATTCAAAATTACTCAATATATTTTAATGCATTTTTTACATTTTCAGCGGTAAAGTTGGATCAAAGGTTCCTTATGTAGCCTACTACAAATGTTGTAGAGTCGCATGACTTGGAGCCATCTGTGAACAAACAGTTAAAGTTCTTTTCCAGCAAATAGATAAACGATGTTGTAAAAAGTTTGAATATATACTGTTGGAGGTGTAGTAGTTTTAGAGAGTTGAACCAGGCTTAGAATGAAGGACGATCTCTTCAGCAAACAAGGTGGTTCGGTTTGTTGTTTAATGAGGATTAGACTAGGTTGTGAATCTTTTTTACAGGAAAATCTTATGCATTAAAAATGGTGGTCTAAAGCCTAGGAATTCTACTGTAGGTAGCTGCTTTTCCTACTTCTTGAAACAGTAGTGTATTGCGACAGACAAAGAGCTGGGAAATAAACTTTAAAGTCAGATGTGATGTTCGGTCTTAAATGGATAGTAGGCCGGCTTTAGCTTATATATTTGTGACTGGGCTAGTGCGAAAAGCGCCAATATGATAAATACTTCAAGAAATTCAACATGAGAAAGGAGTTTCAACTCGATGACTTTAAAAATTTTGCACAGTGTTACCAAAATGAAAAAATATTTTTTTTAATTTTATATTAGAAAGTCGCCATGTTTATATATAATTCTCAGATTATAAAATAGAACTTTTTTTTACACTAAGAAGGGAAAAAGAGGTCACTTAAATGGCTTTCAGTTTCGAAATTATGGCTCGATTTAGATTTTTAAATTTTTATTTTGAATTAGATTTTTGGAGAGCGAATAATTTCTAGAAATTCTGGAATAAAATGGCCAGCGCGTTCGCTAGGTTATTTTCTTTGGGGTGATTTGAAGGAACGTGTATGTACGAACAAACCCGAGACTTCAACTAATGGCCAACATTGTGGCAGAAATTCGAGCGTTAAAGCCACACATTTTAAAAGAAGTTATTTATGGAAAATGCTCTAAAATGAACTCTAAAATTGCGAAGGTATTTTTTTTTTGGCATGCTTTTATTCATTTTCATTCATACACTCTTTGTGAATCAGACTATTAGCTTGAAAGATATCAGTTTTCCGTGTCTAACGAATTTTACCGATAATACTGGTCTGATAAAACAACATTAAGCGCCCACTGTATTAAAAATAGATGCTCAATTTTAAATTGAGCTTATAGCCCACACTCTTGCCTAGAATTCGTCTATACATTCATAGGAAATCAGATTATTATTTCAAAAGATATGATTTTGCCACCGCTGTATTGGCCTTATTTTCCAATTCGCGTTACGAGTACAGCAAGTTTCGCTAAACTCAGACGTAAGCCCTTCTTTAAGTATGCTCTACTCACCTCTTCTTTTATTGAAATTGTGTCTACTTTTAAGGAAATTGCGTTTTAACTCTTATAATACATCCACTCCTATCTATCTCTTACTCGAACTTTATTTTAACCCTACCCCTACGCCTACCCCTACACTACTACAATTCTACAATAGATTCTAGTTTTTTTACCCAAACTGTCTAAAATATGTGTTATAAATTAATGTCGGTGGTTTAAATACCATATGATGACATTCCATCCATAGAATAATAACCAACTTAAAAAGTTTTTTATATTCCTGCTGTTATTGCTTGGTTAAATCTCTAAGGACTTAATGAATTTTTGTAAATATTTGTACAATGAATTGTATCAGAAAACATGTCACTCACTACAGGTTTAACACGAACACCTTTCTAACCCCTGACAGATTAAGCAGGTAGATGTAAATGTTGTAAGGACAGACAAATACTAGCAAAAGCAAATAAAAGAGCATGAAGAACATGTCAATAGTTAAATAACGGTACTCTTGTAGACTCTATACACGCAGAGAAAAAAATGGTTGGAGTATGGTTAAAAAAAACATATTATGGTCCCTGCAATGGCAACAAACAAACTTTTGTTGTTTTAAACAAAACTTTTATCACGATTGATAATATTTTGTTTCTATTTAACAATAATGTGTTTACCTACCATGAAACTTCATATATGATTGAATTCAACAATACATTCTTTAAATAAAATAAAGCTACAACCATACACTTAAACATATTATGGTAACCTATATCATATTATTATCACGGCAACCATATTATGGTTAAATTCATCCACCTAAAAGCTGTAACCATATTATGGTTGCTTCCGAACATGTTATGGTTAATTTTTAATAACAATAATATGTTTGAAATTAAAATATTTTAAAACATTGTATGTTTAACTTTAAATTTTAAATAATATGTTTAAAAAGCAACAACATTCTGGTCGTTTGCATTTTACTTGGTTTGCTTAAAATTCTCATTCATTTTATTTTAATTATTGATTAAAACACATTAATTTCCGTAGAATAAAATAGTAGAAAAGAAAAAATGGTCATGAAGGTGGTCACAGGTTGTAATATGAATGAAAAGGGAATTTTTTTTATAAAAGTGGAACATAACACCTATCAGGAATAAAAAAATAAATAAAATTATAATTTGACACTACAAACAAATAAAAAAAAAATGGATGAAATAAGTAACCATAATATGATTAACATTGACCATATTATTGTTAATTCTGACCATAATATGGTTACTTTTGTCAAAATTCAGGAAATTTTTGACCATATTATGGTAAACTTTAAACATAATATTGTTAGTTTTGATCATTATTATGGTTGGTATTAACCAAAATATGGTTAATTTTGACCATATTATGGTTTATTTCGGGAACATTTTTGTTGATTTTAACCATACCATGGTCATAGTTAAACATAACATGGTAAGCTGCAAACATAAACATTGTTAAAATCCAGCCATAGTATGTTGCTCTTATAATATGGTTACCTCCAACCATATTTTTTTTCTACGTGTACTCATGCCATATTGGATTGTCTCAAACACGACACTCAACTTATGTTCGTTCTTTAATTTTTGAGATATTTTTGTTTTCCTTTCAATTAACACTTGTCGTACGGCAACTTGAGTATCCTTTATACTTCCCTAATTGCTCTCTTTTGCTATACCCATCACCGAAGGAAAAGGGTATACATAAGCTTGTCATTCCGTTTGTAATTTCTACAATATTGATCTTAGGCCCTATAAAGTATATGGGTCCTTAGGAGTAGCGAAATTGATTAAATGATGTCCGTGTGTTCATTGAAATCGCTTGTCCGAAGACTTATTGACGGGGACTAGGTTGTTATATATGTATGTATGTTACATATAGTCCCGAAAAATTAGGCATTGAAATTTAGCTAGATCGGACCACAACACAGAAAATATTATTGCATAGTAGTTTTTTATCAATTAAAGAAAATAAAAAATATAGGCCCAGGCCCACGATGGCGACAGGAACATTTCTTTCGTATATTTGTATTGAAAACAAAAACAAATTTTATTTTTTTATTATTGTTTTCAATATAAATATGCGAAAGAAATGTTGTTGTCGACATCGTATGCCTGGCAGATAATTTTGATAATTTTGTTTTGAAATAAATTTTGATTTAAAATAATAACAAAAAAAAAAAAACTAAAAATTATTTCGTTTAAAATAAAATAATTTAAATTTGTAAAATTGTTGTTGGAATTTGTCAAAATCAATCATTTATTTATTATACACAAGGCGAATTTATGTAAACGGTGGTGTCGATACTACAACAAGTAACAACACCAAAAACACAACAATGTATTTTTTTGTTGCTTTCGTTGGCCGATATGTCAAAAACAAAAGTAACTTTTGACGTTCCTCTCTCTAATTAAGAAAAAAAAGTAGCACAGCTGTGTTTTCAACGCCACCTGAAAGTCAATTCGCCTTGATTATACATTTAAAAAGAAAAATATTCAAAAATATTAACTTTGTAAAATTTTTAGTAATCAATACAATCAACCCATATTGAAAAGGTCTGCGCAAGAAGCCTGATGATCATTGCTTATGTTCTTTTTAGTTGTCAAAAGTTGTTTACATTGTGCATGTATACGTTTGTTTACGTTTATGGTATGCCACACATACACATTTTTTCCTTTTGCTTTGTATATGCTGTAGTAAATTTTTGACAACTAAAAAGAATCGTTTTTTGTTTTTGTACAAGTATGCAGACCTGATAGATGGGCCTTGAATACAATCATTTTGTAATAAGTGCAAAATCAACAAATGAAGCAACACATGCTATGAATTTAGTATAAATTTGGTAATTAGAGACAATGTTTAATTTGTTCTGTGAATGGCTGAAAAATTACCACGACTTGTTTAACCCATTACCACACTGTTGTTGGTTTTTGTGTATACCTGCACGGCAAGAGGTAAAGCTTCCAAATTAGGTACATTCACTGTTGCAATTTTTGCTGATTTATCGGCATTTTGCCGATTTTTCCTTAATAAATTAATGTGGAGCGATTTGACGATATTTGTCTTTGATATGTTGATGTTTTTAATTTCACTGTTTTCATCACTTTTTTTAACTGCGTCATAATTTTCGACATTACAAAAAAAAAAAAAAAATGCTTTTGCATAAAATCAAGAATAATAAAATACAAGATTATGCCATGTGCATGATTCCCCGATAGATGCTGTAGTTTGTGCGTGGCAATGGTTGTAAAGTATGAAAGGCCCTAGATTCACGAATTTTTTTATAGCAGATATGTGCACTTTATTAGAACTGGCAGCCCCGCAATTTAACAGCAACTCTCTTAAGTTTTCTAGATTGAAATTTTTAGCCAATAAAAATTGAGTTCGCATGATATCAATTGTACGATAGGCGCAATACATTTTCACTTTGCTTTTGGGATGGCATTAGCTCTATTTCTATGATTTCATTCTTGCACAAAATTAAAAAAGCCATTGCTTACCGTTTCTTATTTTTCTAGGAATGCAGAAATGTTGATAACTATTTTCCATAGGGAAAGTATGGCGCAATTTCTGTCTGTCCGACAGATATCAATAACATTTTTGCAGTCTCTGGTGTGGATGTACATATATCTTAAACATTGTTCACTGATGCTCCTAATTATTAACTTGTTGAACTGATGAACTATCAACTTTTTAGAAGAGAATGTCGTGGTAATGCTGGTGGGGCGGCTATATGTACCAAAAGTTATATTTCATGAAAGCTTCTTCGCACTTTTAATGCAGAAAATGATGTTGAGTACATATTAGTGGAGTTAAATTCGCACGGTGAGATATTGCAATGTGTGTATAGATCCAGTTATAACACAAGATTGGATTCGATTGTAGCTGAGTTAAAACAATTATCTCTTGCCTACACAAAAATATCATAATATCTGGGGACTTTATTGCCAACTTACTGTCTAATTCCGGATTAAATCTTTCTAGAGCAATGACACCTCTCAACCTATTTCCTAGTAAATAGCATAGGACCCACACATTTCACAGCAACGAATACCTCCTTATTGGACCTTTTCTTCTTTGCTGATAATCGTAAAATAATGCCTTATGATCAGTAGGCAGCACCCGTTTTTTCTTAGCATTTCCTTATATTCTTGTCTTATAAATTTAAAGTCGTTAGACAAGTTCATACATTTACCTTTCGGGACTATAGCAATATCAATATGTCATCACTCCAAGAAGATCTTACCTATGTCATTTGGCTGAAACATATTACCTTTCGTCTGTAAGTAAACAATTCGAGTATCTAAATGGTCTTGTTCTTCCCATATTTAAGAAACATGTTCCCCTTAAAAATAGAAATAAAAACAATCGGATAAGTCCTTGGTTTCCATCAGAGACTAAACTATTAATAGAGCTTCGTAACTTACTTTATAATCAGTGGAAATGCAACAGAACACCAGATTTACTAAATTAACACTAAACAAAAATGGAAGCAAATTCGTGAGATTTTGATGTTAATGCATTGAATCTACAATTTACTAATATTTCACAACCACCGGTACAACTTGATTTTAATGACGATAATTCTTTAATTTATCCTGTAAACCAATTTAGCTTTCAATGTTTTAACGTATATGACACTGCTGAAGGATCTTTAGCCGTAAAGTTCAATTCTGTCGGGCTAGATGACATTCAACCTCATTTTAATAAACCTATTTTACCATGAATAATTCGTCATTTAAACCACATTTTTAATACGGCAGTCACCACCACAAGTACTTTTCCGACTATCTGGATTTAGACCTCAGCACAGCTGTACTACAGCCTTGACTGAAGTTGTTGAAAACATCCGAAGTAGTCAAGATATCATTCTCAAAGTCAAATCACTTTGACACCGTTGAACACCAGATGTTAATTATGAAACTTGCAAGAATGTTTAACTTTTCAGAAACTGCGGGATTGGAAAAGTGGGCGTTGCTCTTTTCATGTAAAGACGTTATAGATTTCTGTAAATCTGGAGAACGGCAAGACTAACGTTTCCATAGAAGGAACCAGGCGCGGATTCAGGGGGGGGGAATCCCCCCTCTAATTATAAAAATATGTTTGGTTTATCTCGATATTACAAGAATTCCCAATAATAATATTTTTTTTTATGCACAACATTTTAGGAAATCCCAGCAAGGATTTTCTTTGTTTTTTTCTTATTGAATCTAACGAAATTTTTAATAAGTATCCAAATCTTAATTCTAATAGTTATTTATTAGATATTTCCAATGAACCATCTAGTTTACTGTATTCAAATACTTATTTTTCTACATTCAATGCCAGCAGGTGCCATCTTTATCCAAAGTATAAACGTTTGACTTGAAAATGCGTGCGGTTGAATTATTAATAAGCCTTAGTATATGCAATATTTATGTAAATATGTGTTATATGATGAATTTTTGACGAAAACACAGATTTGTCGGGGAAAACCCAGATTTCCTTATCTTAAAGATATTTCAACATACAACAAAAAGTTGTTAGAAAAGCATTAATTGGCTTTGATGTAAACGAATTTGAAGAGGCTTTAAAGGATATTGATAATGACGTTGATGGGTCAATTGATGCAAAGGCACTATCATCAATAGTTCTAAAAGCCTTGAGAAATTTTAGTCTTGACCTAAAAAATCGTGTAGGAAATGGAACAGATGGGTGCCCTCTGATGTCAGCAGAAAATGGAGCTGTTAAAAAATTCTGGCCAAATGCAAAACAAACGCCTTGCTATTCCCATAAATCAAACAACTTAATTTTAAAAAGCAACATAGTGCCATTAATACAATAAGTTGTATCATTTGTTAAAGAAACGACAAATTTTTTTAAATATAATCATCCCAAGCGAAACGCAGTTTTAGTAAAGTTTTTGGGAGCCAAACTCTCTACATTATGCGAGACAAGATGGTTGGACCGTCACGACTCAATTTTACACTTTGCAACAAGTGTACATCATATCGACCCCTTTGCGCGAAATTATCGTATATGCCAATTTTTTTGAAATTTAGTTTTTGATGCAATCTTGTTCTACATTCAAAGAGACGTCACCTGGCAAAATATAGTAGGCGAATTCCACTTCGTCTTATCTTATTCTTATTAATATTGCAAGTGAAAGCAGAGAAAGTAGAAAAATGGATTTCCTGTAAAATTTGGTAATTGTAACATACGATAATTTCGCGCAAAGGGGTCGATATAGTAAAAGCTTTGGAAAAAATATCTGAGTGGAAAGGTAGAGATACTTCATCAAAAGCCTTATATTACGGAACTCGCTTAGTACTTTTGAATTCATTTACGTGTGTGAAACTTATTGTATCACAGCCGCTTAGTATCATTTTACAGACACCATATAGATTTTCATAAAGAATCAAGCCTTATCAAAACTTAAATCATGAGCCTTAAGGAGAAAAGAAATAAAGCCGAAGAACTATTTAAAGCGATTTTTTAATAAGTAAAAGTTATCTGCGTTCAAATCGAGGTTGTAGGTTACATTCCTCTTATCGAATTTATTTTAGAAGATCTCGAAACACGTTTCCCAATAGAAATCCTTAATGTATTGAACATATCTAAACTTCTACCTCAAAGTGTAATCAAGTCAAATACAGAAACAAAACGTTTAAAATCACAAGGAGCTGATGAGCTGATTATGTTTGATAAAAGAGATAGATAAACACCTACTTACATCTAAACTTGAGTCTGAACTGTTGCATTTGCAACAAACATGGAAAATATCTGAAAATCTATCAGATAACGTTGTAGATGCTTTAATAAACTGTGATGAAGATATCTACCGAAATCTAAGAAAAATATTTCAAATTTTCGTTTCAATGCTCGTCAGCAGGGCAAGTTTGAAATGGCACGAAAAATGGTTAAAAATGGCTGGCAAAATGACACGAAAAAGGAAAAAGAATGGCACGAAAAATGGCAAAAATAAACATGTTATTAAAGAAACATTTATTTTATTAGGTATGTTTCTTCAAATTGTCAAAAAAAAAAAAAAAAGAATACTGGGGGGCAAAATGCAAGAATTTGGAAGTTGTTTTAATACACTTTTAATCTAATTTTTGTTATAAAATTCTGTTTAATAAAGAAATATTTGTCATACAATTTTTTTTCAGGGAAATCTTATTAAAATTCCTGCGTTTTGCGTCTTCGATTTCTAGAACACCCCTGATAACCTCCTGTTATCATATAAAACAGTTCTATAAATGAAAAACACTCTTTCAACATCGCAAGATGTAACTGGAGCATATTTGAACACTTAAAGTACAGATGGAGAAAGGTTGTCAATAAATTCATCCGTCTCTATTTCATTAAAACAAAGAGAAAATCGATTAAAACACTTTTTTTAAATTGAAATGCCAAGCCATATAGATTTTTCAGGAGTATTGAATAATTTACCACACGTATTACGATCTTAAACGTTTTTTAAACTTTTCAACAAAATCTTTTTTACTGACATTATTTTCCTTAGCACTGTCATTTAAGCCAAAGCTTTCATTCATAGAAATCCCTTTCGTTTGTAATTAAAAGATGCATTGAGCAGATGCATTGAAAGTACTTTTTACATCCGATTTTTGCATTATTCAGTGTTAGCATTTCGAATAGATTCTGCCTCATATTCGCTAAGCTTATTTAAAAAATTTTTTTAGGTTGCAAAAAGGTATTCTTTGGCAAGCTGGACCAAAAATTGCTTTTTAAAAAAATAATTGAAGAAATTGAAAAATGGCATATGCCAAAAAAACTTGCCCTACTCGTCAGTAATGCTACGAGAGAGAGGTCATTTCCTACCCGTCGTCTAATAAAAACATGGCTCAGATCAACAATGACAGAAGAAAGACGGTACTATCTAAATTTGCCTCACAAGAAAATCATAAATTGCTTATTTAAAAAAATTAATTTATATTGAACTGATCTTATATTTCATTTAACCTTATTGTTGAGTTTTTCAATAAAATATACACATATTAATTTTAATAAACTTTTAAAAACAAATTTATTACTTTTTTGTATCAAAAAAATTCCCCCCCCCCCCCCCCCTAAGACTCAAGCTGGTTCCGCGCCTGGTAGGTACGTTCATATGGTTTCAATAGACAACAACATCCAACAAAATATGGACTGGAGTTTTTTTTCTAATTTTGTTAACTCTACCTTTTTAAAAGCACTTATACATATGAAAGTACGAACAAACACAGAGAAATAACCTCAAACACTTTAAAAATTAACAATATAAAGAAGAAAATGCATGTCAGTGGGTAAAGTGTACCTGAAGAAAAGAAAAAAACTTGAGTGCATATACAGGCAAATCTACCTTCAATGCTTGTGTATGTGTATGTGTGCGTAATATAGTCCGAGCGGGAAAAAGAAGTAGTACGGATGCCTTCTAGAAGGCCTAAGGCCTGCTCACTCCATTCCATATTCATACACAGTAAAATAATGCTTTTTAAAACAATTTTCTTTGAATGTTCCAATTAATTTGCCTTAATTGAAAAATAATTATTATAATGCTTGTGTGTATTTTTGCAAATATGAAAATATACACACAAACTTCAATATATCGACCCCTTTGCGCGAAATTATCGTATGTACCAAATACGAAATTTTACAGGACAGCCAGTTTTCTACTTTTCTCTGCTTTCACTTGCAATATCAAAATGAAAATATACATGTGCTTAGATAAGCTAAGATACAACGAAGTGGAATTCGCCTACAATATTTTTCCAGGTAACGTCTCTTTGTATGTAGAACAAGATTGCATCAAAAACTAAATTTCAAAAAAATTGGCATTTACGATAATTTCGCGCAAAGGGGTCGATATTTTAAAGTTTCCAACAATTTTTTAATTGTTTCAATTAACTGTGTTGATTGAAAAATATATTTTGACTTGTGTTTACATTTTAAATAGCCTCTTTTGCTGGTGGTCACATTTCAATTAAACCTATTGATTGAAATTGAACAGCAAGAGATGCTCAAACTTACAAATATGTTAATTGATATTATCAATTTGTTTGCAGGTGGAAAATCAGTACGAAATTTGATTAAAAGTTAAAATGTCTTACAAATACGTTAATTGAAGTTGGTTTTTCATTTTTTCTTGGTATCTTTTTTACACTCTTGCTTCTTTCGCAGTTAAATAAGAATTGCATTTTGGCAAAAAAAAAAAAGGAAAATTGTTACTCCTTCTCTTCTCCTTTCTCATAGAAGCGAATGTGGAATGTGTATCTTATCCTTTAGATGAAAGATCCAAGGCCTTCTATGAAGCATTCTTTAGCTTGTTAAGAATTTTAAGCAGCCCTTAACTCTTTCAGGTTTGGTGGTAAGTTATCTAACCACCTTTCCAAGAGCTTAAAAATTGTATTTTTTAAGATCGTCGATGATAAATTTATGCGAAATGTAGGCCCAAAAATTTTCAAATTTAACTTTTATATATTTTTTTAAATGTGAAAGCTATTTTGTTAAACCGGGATTTCCCCAAGTTAAAAAAACAGAGACAGGTTGTGTGCTTTGTTAAAAAAAATATTGTCCATTGCGTACTGTATAGTAATGCAGCACCTGTGGAGTTCCTCTATGCATCCGAACAAATAAAACAAAAATCAACCGTCATGGTGGTTAGTAAACTAACCACCTTATTTATCAAAATATCAACGTTTTTAATTTAAATCAACTTTAAATAATGCAAAATTGCGCCTATTTTAGTTATTAAGTGGCATTTGTATATAAAAGTGTGGCTCAAAAAGAGGCCTGAAGAAACAAGGTCTTATAAGTCTTCCCGCTGGGATATTTAATATTTTTATGCACACACTGTTTCTTATTTTAACTTTTTTTTTGTTCTTGTTAAAGTAAATTTATATTTTTCTTGTAAATTTTCTGGAATTTTTTTTATCAACACAAAACAACAACAACAACAACAAAAAATATTCCTAAGAGATTGTTAAGATTTTGTTGATAAATAATAACCTCTTGCTTAAGTTGGGTAGGAGAAATAGTTGTTTCTGCTGTTTGTAATATAAATATTTACTCTTAATGCAAACTTAAGTTCTTGGAAAAAATATTAGATAATGAGCGCTAGTCTATCAGTGCGGGGGCTGCGGGTTAGATTCCCACCGAAACTCTGGTCTCCTGCAGATAAGCGCAGAGCTTCGCGGGATTAGAATAAGAAAATAAATTTTTATTTCACTCCAAGCCTCTGTTACTATTGCTCGGTAAATTAATTTGAATATTTTTCTTTTACTATCTTTTAAATATACTTTCCTATGAATAGACTTTATTCCTCACCTACTAACTGTTTTGAAGCATGCTAGTGTGTGTTTGTTAACTTGTTTCTTTTTGACGTTTTTGTGGTGCCGAAAAGTTTACAAACACGTGCGTGTGTTTATGTTTCCTGTTGTTGTTGTTGTTTTGTTTTTTGTCATTTAACACATTTTTTTTTGTTTTACTTTTTTAATTATTGTAATGAAAATAATTTAAATACTTTTTGTGTCAACAATGTTTTTGATGCAAAATAAAATACACTTATGCCATTCAGTTGCTTCTCTTCCATTTTTTGTTGTTGTTTACTCCTTTTTTTTTGGGATTAATTTATTTCAAAGAATCTACTTAAATTTTAGTTGAAAGTTAATGCGATTTCAATGCTAAGCATGTCAACTTTTAAGATATTAAGTTTTCTTAAGACGCTGTTGAGTGTAAAACTTTAATATTCGGGATTATTCAAAACTACGAGTGTTTATTGTGAAACATTGGTAGAATAAATATGGTTTCTTCATAGTATTGGCAATGTTTACTTTTTTTTTTTTTGCATCCGTCTGGTAAAATAAATTGATTCCGTGCCAAATGAAATGCTCATTTCTTGAGACCAAGAACCTTGTTTTGTTAAGCGCTCTGCATAGATCGAAACAAATATTTGCTGAAGGGAGAAATTTTTGGACTGTTAGGAGGTGAAGGCAAAGCTTCCTAACCACTTTTTCTAAAACAACTGTAAACTGATCTTGTAACAAGTGACTGGCTTAACGTTGTCATGCTAGAACACTACGGCTTCATTTCTCGATTATCACCTCGAATTTTTAACTGCTTTGATGCTAAAGCCAGCAAGCCATCATACGATAAGAATTATGTACAAGGACGCTGATGAGGCATTTATTTTTTTATTTAATTTAATTTAAGACAAATTCCTTACAGACTATTTTAGTGTAGTAATTTTTTTAATTTTTACAAGAAATGAAAAATTAGAATACACGTTATTGATTTAAATATAATACGATATTGCTTTTTATGATATTTATGTTCAGAGAATAGTCGATAAAGTTAAACATTTTTGATAAACAGCTACATCATTTTCTTATTGGATCTAACATAACAAAGTTTGTTCGGCATGCCCTGAAACAGAGAGGGTTGAAAAAACGAAGTGAACATTGAGGAATATTAAAAGTTACGTTACTCAATACAAATTCGGAATGTGTAAGATTGACCATAAAATATTTATTTAGCATTATTCGCCGACTTTTTAACGTTGGTAAATTTATTTCAGCTAGTCTTGTTAAGCATGAAGGTAGTACCAGGCTTCCTTTATGATCATTTCTTCAGCAGGAAATCAGAAATTGTAGATCGTAGAATTGTAGAAATATAGATCGGGTTCCAAATAATGCTGCCGTATTCCAAAGTTGGTCTGACGAGCGAAGTAAAGAGACTTTTTGTGGTTAAGGGATCGTTGAGTTCTTTTAACCATCTTATAATAAAAGCCAGAGCACTACAAGATTTATTGACAGTCATCATTATATGTGACCTTCTCCGAGAAAAGGGTGAGTCAAAAAACGAGTTTGGACTTAAGAGTGGATTCTGGTACTTAAAAGGTTGTAGAATAAGATAAAATGCGTTTTTCTCAAAACTTTATTTTCACACACTAGGTCCCTTTTCTCGGAGAAGATCAGATATGTTGAATAAAGTTAAGTTTTTGGTCTAACAATATTCCGAAATCTATTATTTCACTAACTGATTGTAAAATACAGCCATCAAGAACGTAGGAGTAAGCACACTTTTTTTGTGTACTAAGCCACTCATTCTCCGAGATGCAGTCGAAAATTTCCACCACTAATATACCCAACACTAAATCGCTTCGCATTGGAAATCCTAGACTGGAACCCGTAAGGAAGCACCCGAGTAGGAAGACCAACTGATACCTGGAAGCGGAAACTTACAACAAAACGTGAGAAATTGCGGATGAAGTAAGACGAAGTCAAGCATCGAGCCAATGATCGAGATTATTGGAACCATCTTGTTATGGCTTTATGCTTCCCCGAGGAGCAGAAGAACGATATTAAAGGTGGTCCAACCATAATGCATGATGTTACTTGTGAGTCATATCTTAACGTCAAGTTTTTTGCCCAACTTAATTTTACATTTCTTTGTTTCAGTTGTTTGACAAATTAAACCATGGAGAGGTACACAATTGAGCAGCGCGTGAAAACTGTTGAAGCCTTTTACGAAAATGGGCGTTCAAATCAAAATGCATTTCGTGGCACACTTTCATCTCAGTGAATTCGTTAACAAGCAGAATTGCCACATTTGGGCAAATGAGAATCCTCGAGTGATTGTGAAAAGCCGTACTTCTTATAAAATGAGGTCAGCCAAGCAGTTACCGTGAATGGTGTTAGCTATCGCGAGATGATAACGATCTGCTTGTGGCCCGAAATTGAGGATATGGACCTGAACGATATGTGATTCCAACAGGATGCTTCCACTTGCAACACAGCCAACGAAACAGTGTCTCTGTTGCGCGAGAAATTCAATGCTTGCATTTTCTCATATTGTGGCGATATTACACGGAGCGTAAAGAGACGTTAAAAAATTGTCAAACAATGGTGTTGGCGCCCGACTTGGGACCAACTCACGAATAGGTAGAATAGGGGGTTGGTAATGTTATATATCAATAAAAAGGGGGGAGACTTACCCAATACGCAGACACACCTGCTTTGGTTGTAACTAGTCGGAGTTCTCCTTAGTGGTGGTTGATGGTGATTTCCTCAGAATGTTGGCGCCTGAACAGAGATACCGGCGCACCTGTTGTGGCTGAGGGATACTGTAGTTTAGATGAACTTTACTTAGTTATGAGCGACCAGTAGTTGGGTGACTTCTTAAGCATATATAGAAATTATTCTATAACTTCTATAAGCACACACTGTTAATAAAAAAAAAGGAGGCCTATCGCCTTAGCTTTGGGTGAAATAAAGCAAACGTTTTCTTCGTATTTTTTTTGTTTAGCTACAATTCTTTTTCTTTATTTGACCTTTTTCGTATTTCTGGGTATTTGGGTATTTATATTTTTATATGTACAATTAATTTTTTTGGTTTCAAAATTTCACAAGTTTGCTTATTACATTTGTTTTAATCCTTTTGATTTTCTTTGCTTATAACTTCACTTCACGATTTAAATATTCTTTTTGTCCAGTATTTGGTTACGCACTTGTTCACTGCTAAAGAAGAACTGATCAAAAGCCAAAGCAACAAGACGAATGTTAGAAGGTGGCTGCATAAAACAGCTGTGGAGTTGCGGCCATCAGTTACATCTGTCTGTACAACATTAAAAGTTGCCAGATCGTTTTCGCACCTAAACATCCCGCCCCCCTTGCTTTATTGCAATAAAACAACGAGGGCCGGTGTGCTTGGGTGGATTATTTAGAGGGAGGTGTGCAAAAGGTGAAAGAAGTGCAAGTTAAAGTTACAATACAATTAAGATATAATAATTCAATATTAAGTTTCAGAGGGGTTAGTATAAATTCATTAATAATAATAATACAAAAAAAAAAAAATGGTAGAGATGTGGTGTCATGCAGACGATGATTTTCATGGAATCAGGCAAACTTGCCGATAATGACCCATCCCAGGGCGGTGTCTTGGGCGAGTGGTGTTGAACCCGATGATGACGACTGCAGACCGCTACGTATCAAGCGAGGATAGACGTCTGCTCCCAGGATGACGTTAACGTTATTGCCCTCAAAAAAGTCTGGGTCTGCCAGACGTAGGTTACGGTAAGTGTCAGAGACACTTCGGTCGAGTTTCTTTGCGGGGATCTTTTCTGGCAGACTCGACGATACACGAGCCCTGATCGTGATGGAACCTGCCTGGTCAAACCGTGCTCGTATGGAAATCTGGCACCATTTCTCGGACTCAAACCTCTCAAACGGCAGGTGGTACCTATCCACCAAAAACGTGGCGATGGAGCTCGTTGCAGCGGCGGGGTTGATGAGACCGCGGACTAGTCTCCAGCCTTCCGTGAGACGTATTTGGAAAAGAACGGTGGGGGTTACGGTGCGAGCATCAGCTAGGCTGGCGTTATTGGGGGTTCTGGTAATAGCCGGGGGGTGAAGCAGAGTGTGGTGGTTACCATTACAGCTTTTGCATCTTTCCATACTGCGGCATGTTGGTGTAAGGTGCGAATGCCCAAGGCAGTTTCTGCAGTACCGTTGACGAGCGACCACATCTTTTCGGTCGGATACTGTCATGTTAAGGAATTTGATGCATTTGCGGAGGGGGTGATCTTTGCGGCAGATTTTGCAATCGGGGGTTTTAGCCTTAAAACGGTCGACGGCTTTGCGCTCTTCGAGGGGTGATGCGGTTTCGCGGCTACGTGGACGCATAGTTTCTGGAATAAGAAAGATATAGGGGAAAAGTATTAATTGTCAAGCGGACGGAGAAAGCGGGAGTAAAACGAGTTTGACAATAGGTCGGGTCACAACGCCGTTGGCAGTACGTATTTCAGCAACTCTAACTCTATCATCAGCGCCATGAAAAATCTTTTCAATGCGTCCTAGACGCCATTGATTAGGGGGTAAATTGTCGTTTTTCACCACGACGAGATCGCCGTTGGAAATATCTCGCTGGGGGTATTTCCACTTATTTCTTTTGTGAAGCTCGACTAAGTACTCCTCCTTCCAGCGACGGGCAAGCTGATGATGCAGTATTCTCAGTTTTTGCCACCGATTTACATAACTAATGGAATGGCTTGCTAAGTCAGGTTCAGGGGGAGATAAGAGGGGGGTTCCGATTAAAAAATGACCCGGGGTTAAGGCGCATAGGTTGTGTGGATCTTCATTCATCGGACTTAGAGGCCTGGAGTTCAAACACGCCTCGATGCGTGCGAGCATGGTGCTGAACTCCTCATAAGTGAAGCTCTGAGTATGGCACAGTTTCTTGAGGTGAGACTTGCAACTTTTTACTCCGGCCTCCCAGAGTCCGCCCATGTGGGGAGCACCAGGGGGGATGAAATTCCATTTAACCGGATTAAAACTATCTTGAGATAATAGGCCCTTTTGTACAAGAGCAAGAAAATGTTGTGTATCCTTCTGAAGTGTATTAGCTGCGCCCACAAAGGCGGTGCCGTTTTCCGAATACATAGTATGGGGGGTACCACGTCTTGAGAAAAACCGGGCGAAAGCGGCTAGGAAAGCTTGTGTTGAAATATCTCCGGTGGCCTCCAGATGGATTGCTTTGGTGGCAAAACATACGAAAACCAGCACGTAACCTTTCGTGACCTTGCACCCGCGACCCACATAAGACTTTATGGCGAAGGGTCCAGCGAAATCAACTCCCGTATGATAAAACGGGCGCGTTAAACTTGCGCGCTCGGGGGGTAGGGCAGCCATGATTTGTTGACTAAGCTAATGTTTTTCTTTTACGCATTTGATGCATTTTGATAATGTGAATTTTATCAACGTTTTTAGTTTAGGGACATAATAGTGAAGTCGCGTAAGCCGGTGTAAAAGTGCATTTTGGCCATGCAGTGAAAACTTATGTAGGTAAGTTAAAAATAATCGCGTAAAGCGTGCATGGTAGGGGAGTATAATTGGGTATCGTTCGTCGTAACTTAATGTAGGGGAGAATGCTAACCGCCCGTTGACTCTCATTAATCCTCTAGCGTCTATAAAGGGGTTTAGGGTTAAAATAGCGCTTTTTCGTGGCAAAGTTCGGTTTTCAGATAAGAGTGCGTACTCCTCAGCAAAATGAAGCTTTTGACAGACGATTACCAGACGATTTTTTGCGAAAAGTATTTCTTTGGCTGAGAGCTCATCTGGCGGTATAGTATCAGATTTTAATTTGGACCTTATGCGATTGTAAAAACGAAAGATGTAGCAAATAACTCTCAGTGCTCGCGGAAGATTAGAGAATCTATCGAGAATATCGTGATTGTCGACTAGTGCGGTAAACGTCCTAATTGTTCGTTCTTCTTCTGTGGTATCAAATTCGCAAGTACTCGATGGCCAGTCGGCAGGGGGGAGTCTTAGCCATGCAGGACCGTGCCACCACAAGGTATTTTTAGACAGTTCGGTAAGTGTAGTGCCTCGCGATGCTATGTCTGCTGGATTGTTTTTCGAATCGACGTGCGCCCATGCATCTTTCCCAACCTTTTCAATAATAGACGAGACTCTATTTTGAACGAATGTTTTCCATTTATGAGCAGGTTTTTTCAGCCATGCTAGCACGATGGTCGAGTCGGTCCATAGAAAAAGTTTATAGGCGATGAGTTCAAGTTGACCTTGAATCGATTCCATCATAGTTGCCAGCAGCTCTGCCCCACACAACTCCTTACGGGGAAGTGAAACGAATTTTACTGGGGCAACTTTAGTTTTTGCTGCTAAAAGGTGGGATGATACTAAACCTTGATTTTCAGCACGTATGTAAATAGCTGCCGCGTATGCCTTTTCCGACGCATCGCAGAAACCGTGCAGCTCAACATTATATGAGGGGTCGAAGTCGATAAAACGGGGGATTTTTATTTGTTCTATTTTTACATAGTCATCGAGAAAATCATGCCACTGCTGTAGGGTACTTGGATTTAGATCTTCATCCCAGTCAGTTCCGTCCTTCCATGTCTGCTGCATGATGATTTTGGCCACGATTATTTTTGGTGATAACCAACCCGCTGGGTCGAATAACTTTGCGATTTCTGACAGAACGCATCGTTTTGTGGTTAAGTTGCGGTCGGGATTAGACTTTAGTTTAAAATAGAAGTAGTCACTTCCAGCGTTCCACCTGAGCCCTAATGTTTTTGTTGTACTAGAGTCAGAAAGCTTTAGAAATTCCCCATCTAACAAATGTGTGACCGGTAGACCTTTTAGCAGGACTTCATTGTTCGCCGTCCATTTACGGAGTGTGAACCCAGCAGTTTCAAGGACTGTTCTAAGGTCATCACGAATTTTAATTGCCGCTGATAGCGTATGGGCTCCCGAAAGTACGTCATCGACGTACATGTGATTTCGTAAAATCTTCGATACGTTGGGGTAGAGGGTTTCATTTTCTTGGGCCAATTTCAGCAAAGTTCTGATTGCCAAATAAGGGGCACAGTTTACACCGAAGGTGACTGTATTTAACTCGTAGTCTTGAAGTGCCTCGTTAGGCGAGCTTCGAAAGACAATTCGCTGAAAGGGGGTGTGCGATTTATTAACGGTAATTTGGCGGTACATTTTCTCTATGTCCGCGTTGAAAACGTATCGGAAAAACCGCCAACGCAATACTAAAATCATTAAGTCTGCCTGTAGGATGGGGCCTGCGTAAAGCAGATCATTAAGGCTGACGCCATTAGACGATGGGCTAGAAGCGTTAAATACCACACGCAATTTGGTGGTGGTGCTATCTGGTTTAAAAACTGCGTGGTGGGGCAGATAGTACGTGTCGCTTTCCCCAGCCATAGGAGTCACTTTTGTCATTTGACTGAGGGTAGAGTATTCGGTTATTACTCGATCATATTCGGTTTTGACTTGGGGATTCTTAATTAATTTTATTTCATTTCGCAGAAATTGAGATATGGCGCTATTTCGCGATTGTCCCACTTTGAGATTTTCAGGAAACTCTCGTTTAAAGGGGAGTGATACAGTATAACGTCCGTCATTAGCGCGGAATGTAGTTGACTCGTACAGTTCCTCACAGTATAGGTCCTCCGGGGATGACTTTGCTCTTCTAGGGACATCTTCAAGCTCCCAAAAACGCTGAAGTTGGTTATTTAGGTCCACGGCATTAAAATAGGACAATACGGCATCTCTACACCGACTTCTAGCTACCTTACCAGTGATGATCCAGCCAAAAACTGTTTTCTGTGCTACCAGGGATTGTTGGTTGTCCCATTGGAGACCATCTTGAATTATTTTTGGGTACACGTCTCCACCTAAAAGCATGTCAATCTCCGCGCATTGATGGCGATATGGATCTGCCAGTTGCAGTTTTGAAAGGTTGCCATTATTTAGCGCAGTCGGGGGGTAGTAGGAGAGTTGACCGGTAAGTTTCTTGACAACAAGTACGTCCGAATGTATAGCGAATGACCTGTCAATCGGTGAACCAATTTTAAGATGACATGTGTGCGTCGAAGTAGCGTTTAACGAATCGTTTAACCCATGAATTTTTGCCCGTGATGGCCGAGTCTCAAGTCCTAGCTGAGTTTGTAGTTTCTTAGAAATGAAGGATGCCTCTGAGGCCGAATCTATGAGGGCACGGACGGTACACTTAAGGTCGTCCTTGTAGACATCTATCAGAGCGGTGCCAAGGACAACTGCGGATGAACTATCTGGTAGTTGTGTAGAAAAAGACCTAAACTCAAGATTTCGTACTTCTGCTGAGGTAGAGGGGTTCGTATTCAACCTTTCAGGGGGGGTATTTGCATTATAATTCTCAGCAGTAGGGACGTTAGAAACCGCTTGAGGAGGAGTAGGTGGTTTTTCTTGATTAGTGACTCGATGTAGTAATGAGTGATGTTTGGCTTTACACACATTGCACACATAACGACTTTTGCAGGTTTTATACCCGTGTGAGGTACCTAAACAGTTCGTACATCGCTTTTGTTGTTTAACCGTGTTGTATCGTGCGTCAACGGACATAGCAAGAAACTTAGCGCATAACCTTAAGGGGTGACTTTGGGCGCAAAGGAGGCACGTACCAGCCTTTGCTGTGGAAACATTAGTGTTGAAACTTTGCACTTTCTTACTCTGAGCGTAATTGGATTTATTATGACTATTGGATTGCTGCGCTTTATTTTGGTTATGAGGATTCAAAAATGTTGATCGTATATCCGCGACGGATTCCAAAGTCTGAAATCTAGAGGACAAAAAACGATCTAAAGATTCCCAGGTGGGCATGTTGGATGAATTTGGCAGGGTTTGTTCCCATAGGTTAAGGGTAACTTCCGGGAGACAAGTTGAACAAATGTAGACGAAAATTATGTCCCAGCTTTCAGTCTCGACTTTTAAAAGGCGCAGATTACTAATGCAGTCATTAATGGTCCGTTGCAAACGTCTAAGGTTGGGACCTGTTTCTTTGGTAATGGGGGTTAAACCAAAAAGGGATTTCATTTGCGCATTCACGAGAATTCGTTTATTCTCATACCGATTAACTAGGTTTTGCCACGCCATTTCGAAACCATCGTTAGTCATCGGACAGGTTTTGAGGAGTTCTCGAGCTTCTCCTTCTGTCTTTTTCACTAGATGACACATTTTCTCAACCGGCGATAAGCGATTGTTTTGGCGATACAAGGCCGTGAACATATCACGAAACGTGGGCCAGGATTTGTAATCGCCACGAAAAACTTCGGTATCGCATGGTGGTACCGATATATGTGCGGAGACATCGGTCTCCTTTGGCCTAGTCGCAGAGCTTTTCCCAGCTTTGGCCCTTAAAGACTCGCAGAGTTCAGAAATTTTTGCTGTGATTGCCGCATGAACATCAAAAGTTGCGTAATACCGTTTGGTTAAAACCGCGATATCTATTTCTGCTTTTATTTCCTCGTAGTTATCTATTGCGGCTTCATGAGCGGAATCGTAATTGTCCCAGAGACGATGAATTTCGTTTTTTCGTACCTCCAAGGAGTGCAGCGTATGAGACGCTTCTGGCAGCTCATTAAAATACTTTTGAAACTCCATAACGCGATCGGAAGATCGAATAACCTTTTTGACCAAAGACATTGTGGCAGAAATTTCGCGGAGGACGAATTATGGGGGTAATAGTATGAAGAGGGGATTTGAATACAATTGTGGTGAAATTGTAGTAAAAGTTAAGAAACGTCTCAAGGGTACCTCGTAAGACAGCAATAATTAAATATGTAGATATATCGAAAGTCCAATAGTAGAGAGGCAATGTAAATTCAAAAGCGAGGCTGCTTCGATTATGATGAGTGACACTTCGTAAAAGGTCGCCACTATTTCAATTTATATTAAAAAATTTTAAAAAATTTTCAATGGTGCTTCGTATAAGCTGCCACTAAATATGGGTTTTAATTTTTGAAAAAATTTTCAATGGCACCTCGTATAGGTGACCAATAAATATATGGGTTAATAATTTCAGGAAATTTTCAATGGTGCTTCGTATAAGCGAGCCACTGAATATGAATTTTAATTTTTGAAAAAATTTTCAATGGCACCTCGTATAGGTGGCCAATAAATATTGTTTAATAATTTCGAAAAAATTTTCAATGGTGCTTCGTATAAGCGAGCCACTGAATATGGGTTTTATTAATTTTGCAAATTTTTCAATGCCGCTTCGTATAAGCAAAACACTGAATTGGGGTTTTAATAATTTTAAAATTTTCAATGGCGCTTCGTATAAGCGACCAATGAAAAAAAAGGGGTTTTATCAATTTGCAAAATTTTTCAATGGCACCTCGTATAGGTGGGCATTGAAATGGGTTTTAATCAAATAAATAAATTTTATTAAATTTTCATAATAATTGGGGTTAGTTAAATTTGCATGTGTGTACCAACAAATTAAAAAGCAAGGTTAATTATAATAAATAATTGTTATTTATTTATTGATATAATTATTCGATTCTCAATTTATATAAGAACTTTTCATTTTAATTTTTCATTATTCGTGGTATAAGCTAATTTTAGGTTGACCCCCGTATAACATGTAGCTTATGTACTTCAGCATCCGTTTGTTATGTGAACAAATTTTATATGAAATGTTTGTAGGTATGTACATACATACAAATCATTTAACTCCACTAACTACTCGCTGTAAGTTGTTGATTTGTTGTTGTTTGTTATACAGCCATACATACATACAGGTTGATCTTTCGTTCTTCTTTATTCAAGTTCAATGTCAATTGACAAAAACAAAAACTTGCAAAAATTTTGTTCCTATATCCAGTGCAATGTTAATCCAAAAAAAAACCCAAAAAACCTTGAACAAGTGTTTTTTGTTTTTCCTTATTGCATGTAATGCGTATTTGTTTTAGCAACGAGATCAACTGTTGCTGATGTCAATATGTACACAAGTATGTGTGTATGTATGTATGTTTGAAATTATTTTTTCTTAGCCGTTAGTTTTTGTCTTCTTCTTTTTATTTGAAAAAAAGACAAACGGTTATTTGCACCAACTGTTCAACTTTTTAATTTGGTATGCAGAAAAAATGTACACACATGCGGGGGTTAGTAGGGGGTAATAATTATACCTATCTTATTTTTCCAGATTTTTTTTAAAAAAAAGGGTGAAGGGCCGGGTTATAGCGGACCCGGATCCGGCTCGAAGGACCAGAATGTTGGCGCCCGACTTGGGACCAACTCACGAATAGGTAGAATAGGGGGTTGGTAATGTTATATATCAATAAAAAGGGGGGAGACTTACCCAATACGCAGACACACCTGCTTTGGTTGTAACTAGTCGGAGTTCTCCTTAGTGGTGGTTGATGGTGATTTCCTCAGAATGTTGGCGCCTGAACAGAGATACCGGCGCACCTGTTGTGGCTGAGGGATACTGTAGTTTAGATGAACTTTACTTAGTTATGAGCGACCAGTAGTTGGGTGACTTCTTAAGCATATATAGAAATTATTCTATAACTTCTATAAGCACACACTGTTAATAAAAAAAAAGGAGGCCTATCGCCTTAGCTTTGGGTGAAATAAAGCAAACGTTTTCTTCGTATTTTTTTTGTTTAGCTACAATTCTTTTTCTTTATTTGACCTTTTTCGTATTTCTGGGTATTTGGGTATTTATATTTTTATATGTACAATTAATTTTTTTGGTTTCAAAATTTCACAAGTTTGCTTATTACATTTGTTTTAATCCTTTTGATTTTCTTTGCTTATAACTTCACTTCACGATTTAAATATTCTTTTTGTCCAGTATTTGGTTACGCACTTGTTCACTGCTAAAGAAGAACTGATCAAAAGCCAAGCCAACAAGACGAATGTTAGAAGGTGGCTGCATAAAACAGCTGTGGAGTTGCGGCCATCAGTTACATCTGTCTGTACAACATTAAAAGTTGCCAGATCGTTTTCGCACCTAAACAAATGGTAATAAATTGATAACAAAGTGTTGTCAATATTTTGACTACACTTATTGTCAAATTTTCAACAAAATGTTGTCAACTTAGGCCGAAAGATAAAAAAACGTACCTTTGTTGTCAAATTGACAACACCTTGTTATCAAATTGACAACACCTTGTTATTAAATTGACAACACCTTGTTATCAAATTGACAACACCTTGTTATCAAATATTTATCGCACTGTCATTATTAACAAATAGCGTATATACAAACAACTTTTGTTTTCGCCGCAAGTATAAAGTGCAAATTTTTTTAAGTGAAATAAAATTATAAAGCCAAAAAGAGAAAAAACACATTATAAACAGTGACGAAAGCATTATGTTCCTTGGATATGAAGGAGATTTTCTTCTTGAAAAAAATATAAATGATGTACAAACAATGCAAATGCAAAAGATTTTTGACGATGAAGAGGCCAAACAATTCAAAAAATTTATATTAAATCTACTATTTAACAATAAAGTTCCTGTATTTTTTAAATTTTTATTGTACATTTTATTGAAATTTAACAGGTGAATTTGCTTAATTTTTTTTTTTAAATTTAAAATAAATAAATAAAATTGCTTCATATATTTTTATTGATTGGGTTTAGAATGGGATATTTATTACTATACTCAGAACAATGTGTTATCGAAATGACAACCGAATGTGATCAATATACGGATTGTGTGTTATCAAAAATTATAAAAGCATGTTGTCAGAATGACACCATTATGGTGATAATATATTAACATTTTGTTGACAGAATGAGACCAAAAGGTGATAAAATCACAACGAGTAGGTTAAAAAATATTGACACCATCTGTTATCAAATTGAACACAAACGTAGTTGGCTCACTTTTGACAACGAATGGTGTCAATTTTGGTTTTTTTATACCGGATTTTTCCCTCTGTGTAATTGTCCACTACGTTCATGTGATTAGACACCGTTGGACTTCTTTCTTTAGGAATATTTAAAAGTGCATGTCAATAAGCCAAGAACAATTCAAGAGCTAAAGGATTAGATAATTTGACACATTATTGACATTGAACCTCAATTATGTCTCAGGAACATTAAAAATATGGACCATCGGATAGAGGTAAGCCACCGAAGCCGTAGCGAGCATTTGGCCGATGTTTTCTTTTCCACATAATTGTCACAGATTCTTCTATAACAATAACGAATATAAGAATAATTCTCTGAAAAATTTTTGTTTTATTTACAAATAACATCGTGCGTTTTGGTTTGATCACCCTTTATGTATGTATGTCTGGTTCAATTTGTTTTCATTCAAATCGCTGGTCTATGACAATAATCCAACAACTTTCAAAAAGCTGCAGACCAACATTGTACTTCGGCCAATTTGTGCGCTCTTGTCATACAAAAACCGGGTCCAGTGTATTGACTTGTGCCAACGATTTCGCAGGGGACAATTAGACAATATTGTATTCCATACTTTTATTTGAATATAAAAACATTTCCATAACTAACCCGCATTATTCAAAGTAAAAATGTATCGTTCTTTGTGAAAAACGCTAAACTATCAATTTCAAAACCAAATGTCTTGTTATAATATTTTCTTAAGAAATGTCTTACAAATGACTGGAAAATTTAAGACTTTTGTTTAATTGAGAGTCATCGCTTGTATTGCTAAAAGTCTTGTTCTTTTCACTAGTTTGCATTTTTTTTCATAAAACCTCCTTCAAAAACTAACTTTTATGGCTCATTTATTTTAGCCAATCAAAATAATGAAAAAAATTTGAAAAAATATAAATTGAAATTAAAGTGAAATATGTTACAACTATTACAGCCAATTTTTTCTTTTACTTTCGGATCCTTAAGTCTTTACAACGAGAACAACAACAAAATAACAAATTACACCAACTAATGCAGCGAAAAAATTATTACAAAAATTACAACTACAAACAAACAAAAATTTATACAAAACTTTTACAACCAAACAAAAATTTATATTAGTCCTTTCGCAAAAGCCAAAAAAATAATTTATTTTGCTCAAATTAACAATCCATAAAATGTTGGCAGAAAGAAATAAAGAAAAAGCAAGCTTACAAACTTGACTCCAAAATTTCCCTTTTTTGTTGTTGGCTGCAAATTTTCTTCCTGACATGACAAACAAACCAACCCACATTTACTTACACTATACAGTGGGGAATGTTGAAATAAGAGATACATTTCCGTTGTGGTTTTTCAACGGGGTAAGATCCAAGAAGGAAGGAATTCACATTTGAATTTAAATATCTTTTGAGCTGTGAAGGGTTGTTACGGGTTCATTTTCTGCGATCGATTTATTTTAAGAAGCCGAAACTTAAAATTACCACAGTTTTTGCCAGATTTATGTGGCATCGATTTTTTCATTTGGGTGTAGTTAACATGAATAAACCACAGAGCATAGCTTAAGTTCAATTGGTAGCGGTAATCAAGCACAGCTCCCGTGGGTCCATTAATTTAGTAGTTCCCGTTGTATTACCATGGTACACCGTCTCCCAAGGGTCCTATGTTACCTGGCTGGTTACTAAGCCACTCGGTTGATTCAATGAAAGAGTAGATCCTGTTCAAATCAATATCAGAGAGACAAGATTTGTCCCCGCGGGTTCTTCGACCAAACAGTTCAAGTCTTAAATTTCCGAATGGCGGACAATGATAGAGAAGATGTTCCGTTGACTTTTTTTTTCTTCTCGTTGCCGCAACTTCTACATAAGGCTTTGTAAGGGTGCCCTAGCCTTTTGGCCTGCCTCCAAGCTATTCCTGTTTTCCAAACAGGTAGTTTCATCAAACCATCTATTACTGGCAATAAAATTTGTCCCTGTGCCCGGGCACCCACTTATGAGTGACCACCGAATGTCTCGCTATCTTTTCCAGAGCCATCCGACATTCTTGGAAAATTCTCGATGTGATGAACACATTCTCCAGGGAGAGCATACCCCAACTAAAGTAATAATACTTCGGAGAAAATTCAAGCCATGGACAACGTCCACATATAGTGTGGGACTCCCAGCGTATCTTGCAGAGCACCAAACTGAAAATTTTCAATAGCTGCTTGAAGTCAGTTACATACCTTGTGCGGATGAGAATAGTGGAACGCTGCTAGTGGTGGTGACCTCTGAAAAATTGGCAACCGATGCCTTCATGGCATTCAAAAAATGTCCTGGCCTACTTCCATCAGCAATGCTTAATGGACACATTTTAGGCAGACCCCGATCGTTTCTGATATACGATGGCAGAAATGGAGGTGGTTCGGGCACGCTTTGCGCAGACCAGGAATACAATTGACTGGGAGGGAACGCCAACAGCTGAAAAAAGATGCATCAATAATAAACGTATGCGGGGGCGAGTTGAAGCCACTTTCAACAGACAAAAGAGAATTAAACGCCATCAGGGGTGTTCTGGAAATCGAAAACACAAAACGCAAGATTTGTAAACGTCGTTTTTTAAAAAGATTTCTGCAATAAAATAATTTTATGTCAAATATTATACAAATATTTCTCTATTAAACAGAATTTTATAAAAAAAATTATAAAAATTTACATTAAAAGCGTGTTAAAAACAACTTTAAAATTCTTGCGTTTTGCGTTTTTAATTTCCAGAATACATCTGTAAATGGTGGCCCAACCATAATGCACGATGGTATTTGTAAATAAAACAAACAGTTTTTAGAGAATTATCTTAATATTTTCTATTATTTTAGAAGGCCAAATGCTCGCCACGTCTCTATCGATGATCCATATTTTTAATGACTCTGACACATAATTGAGGTTCAATGTCGTTAATGTGCTGAAATATCTCATCTCTTAGCTCTTGAATTGGTTTTGGCTTATCGACGTGCCCTTTTTCTTTTAAATATCCCCAAATAAAGAAGTCCAACAGTTGCAAATTACATGATCCTGGCGATCAAAACACGGGCATTAAATTTCTCACGCAAAAGAGCCATTGTTTCGTTTGCTGTGTTGCAAGTGGCACCATATTTTGGAACCACATATCGTCCAGGTCCATATAATCAATTTCTGGAAGTCCGATATCATCTCGCGATAGCAAACACCATTCAAAAGAAGTCCGTAATCATCTCGCTATAGCGAACACCATTCACAAGAAGTCCGTTATCATCTCGCGATAGTGAACACAATTCACGGTAACTGTTTGGCCAACCTGTTAAAAATTTAGTCCATTGTCCTATTTTTGATATGGATCCAGCAGTGCCGAGGGAGTAAGTTGGCCATTAGAACAGTTGTTTGTGCTGCGGGAGGGGGAAGCCATTAAAATCTCGCTTTAGAAGCTGATTTTTTCCCGTAACCATGGGTGGAGTTCGGTCAGCTTGCAAATGTCGCTGTGTGTTTGTTGGCCCTAAACAGTAATTGACTTGCATTGGTGGTTCGATAGCTCTAGATGCTACGTAAGATCAATTTTTTTATTGAAACTCTTGCAAATTTTCGAACTCCCATCTTTTTACCTTAATTTTGTTAAACTTCGTCCCATTGTGCTTTTTGAGTGATGATGCTATTATTTGGCTGGTATTTTGTGTGTTGCGGTTATTGTTTTATCGCATTTTAATGTTGTTGCTACTTATTGCTGGCTGCTGTTCGTGTCTTTTATTCAATTTTTGTGCCCTTCAACACAGGTGGTAAGATTTTTGCGAGCATAAGTTTGTCATTCCGTTTGTCATTTCTACAATAATGATCTTAGGTCCTATAAAATATATTGTGTTGGGTCCATATGACTAGCGAAGTTGATTAACCGTTGACCGTCCGTGCGTCTGATCGTCTGCCCGTCTGTCCATCTGAATGTTGAACTTGTCACATATTCTCAGTATATACTAAATATGGGCGGGACAGAAGAAGTGGACGTGGTTTCCCGCATACAAAACCATTATAGATTTCTGTGTATTTGGAAAACACCAAAACCAAATTTTTTAAATGAAGAGCAGAATTGGAGAAGAGGGCGTGGCACAAATATATATTTTTTGAAATATAAAGAACGATTAGAGGGAAGTAGTGCAAATTTTGTACACATAGATGGGTTATCAATACATAACCTGCCTTTGAAAATATGGGTGGGTTGGAAAAGTAGGCGTAGCACAAAATACATTTTCTTATATTTTTGTAGGAGCAAAATTTTGCAAGTTTTTAATACACAAAATCCGTCAAAAAGTAGGCGTGGTACCTCTCATACAATATAGACTAGTAACAGTAAAAGGTAGCGAGGAACACAGGGCTTTCACTTATATGTACAACTTTCTGTTCCAATCGCACCACGTTGAAGGGCATATTAGATTCGGCATCGCTGAATATAGCACTTTTGCTTGCTTTTCTTAAATTTTGATGACTGGAATAACCTTGATTTTATTTTGTATTTTTTTTATTGTTACCAGCTTTGCCACTGCTGTCGCTAAGTTTGTTGTGATTTTGGCTTTAAATCCTTCTAACGTCGTATTTTATGTTGATTTATGGTTTAAAATAATTTTCGTTAAGTGTAAACGTTTAAAAAGAATTTCCTTTTTTCTTCACGGTCTTTTATCCCCGTTTTTTTCTTAAAGATTTTGTTCGTAATATTTTTTGCCTTTACACCGTGTTTTGTTGTCTGTAAATAAAAAATTTCTTGGAAAAATCATTTTATTGCTGTTGAACTTGAAAAGTTGTAAGAGAGTTTCATGGCATTTTTGTTTAAATGTAGGAATGTTTAAATTTTTGTCCTTAGGATATTCCCTTTTTTGGTTTTATATTTTTTTCTTTTACTGAGTAAAACGATTTCTATGGGTGGCAGATCGATTGTGTTTTGTTGAAATAAAATGCCAAATAATTTTGTGTAAAATTTAATAGTTGCGGTTCGTTTTTGGCATTTATTTATTTTTTTTTTATTTTTTCTGTCAGCTAGTTGTTGTTGAGTTCAGTTTGTAAAACTGTTTGTCTTTTTCTGTAAATAAAAAAATTAAAAAAAATATATCTTGCTTTATTTCTTGTGTCTTTCTTATGTGGCTAAAATGATTAACACAGAGTAACTTTAAGGACATATAATTTACTCAATTCTATTGACTCCCTTGAGCACCGTCTAAATGTGGCGTGTATTTCCCTATTTTTTCGTTACTACAATGTTCTATGTGTTCTAAAATTAGGGATCTGGGGGACAAATTATGGCAGACGAGATCGAATACTTTTTCGATTCGAAACAATTTTAATTCTAATTCTTTCTGTCCACACTGAACGGATAATTATTGTAAGCATTTTTTGAGTTTTCACAACACTGAAAAAACTACTACGATTCGTTCAGTATTGACTGAAATAAAATTGCATTCGAATCGAAAAAGTATTCGATCACAACTGCCCTAATTTGCCCCCTGATTCGTAGTACGCGTTTCTTCAAGAGCCCATACTTTTTTTTTATTATCCGGAGCATCTTACTATGAATTACAGTGAAAATTTGTTCTTTGGCCGTACGGTTCGTATGGGGAATGAGCTTTCTGCGGAAGTCTTTCCTCTCACTTTCAACATGAATAAGTGAAAATCGAATGATCACAGCCACTACTCGCTCTATCGTCATTCCTTTAATCTATTTTCAACACAAAGCAATGTAGTGGTGTATTCAAACATATGGCAATTTTTAGAGAAACTACAAATCAAAAAAATATTTTTCTCAGAAAATGTTAAAAATGGTTTAAAGACGTTTCTAAAATTTTCATCAAAAAATTTATTTTTATTAATTTCCGGTAATTAATGAGTTAATGTGTGGTAAGAAAACTTTAATTTGATATTGATAGATTGATCTTCAACCAATTAAAATGGCTTAATACAGGATCGTTAAATTTGAATTAAATAATTTTAAAGGAAATTAAATTTTTTGTCAAAAAGGCCACAAAGGGGATGAAATTAAGGAAAAACTACAAACATTTCCTTAACAGATACTTATAAAAGAGGTACTTAACCTGTTTATTAAAATATGTCTTAATATGCGTTTATTTCGTCCTCGTTCTATTATGATACATTTGCTGCCAAGCTTAAGTGGCCATCATTTGACGTTATTTCTTTGAAAATGAAGCCGAACATCGCTTTACATCCATGCAGATGGTTATTGCACCATGATTAATATTTCTGTTACCTTTAAAGCCTTTTTTTATTTGCTGTGAGGCTACGTGAAGTCACTGGTTCTGATAACATTCTTGGCACACAGCCAACAAGGCTCTAAAAATGCCCCACAAATGAACGTCCAATATGTTTTTTGACAAGCAACAGCCACGAAATCATTTTCAAATGTTAATGCCATGTCAAGACGAATGCATTTTTCAGGTGGCGTTGAAAGCACAGCAGTGCTACTTTTTATTTTTACCTATAGAGAGGATTGTCAAAAGTTGCTTCTATTTTTGACGTATCGACCAACGAAAGCAACAAACAAAATACATTGTTCTGTTTTGGTGTTGTACTTGACGTAGTATAGATACCCCCGCCTTGTGCCATGTGTTAATCGTTTTAATAACAAAAATTAATTTTTAATTGTAACTAAATTTTTTGTGTAATTTTTTTCAATGTCAAGTTTTATTGGGCTCTAGACATGATTTTAAAACTAAATTTTATGTAGTTTTCTTAATTAAAAATGATCTTTTGCTTCAGTCTACTCTACTTAAGTTTTTTATTTTGCTTTTTATCAAAGGCAAAAGTTTAGCTTGTTTGACAAATTAACTACAAAACAAAGTAGTTTCAGCTCTTTCTCCGACAATGGAAATATGTGTGATATTATTTGCACTTTTCTTGACTTGAACAATTAAATTTCAACTTAAGAAAAGGGAGAGTCAAAATGCTTGATTTTAAAATCACACACAACACCCTACTTGCTAGTTAGATATGGGAATTCATGTGTCATTCGCACACATGCAGACCTCTATTACCTTGTTATTTACGTATACATTCTTATTAAAGCAGCATTAAATAATATTACTCATACGCACACGTTTATGGAGCGCGAGTTTAATTTCTTTATATAAAATATTATTGCATACTTTACGGAGTTCATTACGTAGGCAAGCAATGCGTATACTTAATTAAATTGATTATTCATGTAAAGCCGCTTGCCGCAAAAAGTAAACTTTTGAAAAATAAAAAAATTATTTATTTTCCCTAATGAACTTTATAAAAGGTTTCATAAGCAAACGATTCATATGTTATCAACATAAAACTTCTGTTAAAGTCTTGTTAGAAAACATCAACAGATAGCTGAGTTTTACAATTTTTTTTTTCAATATTAACTACTTTTTATTATTCAAAAAATATCCGTTACATATTTAAAATGCTATTGTAAAAAACAAATTTCAATAAATTTTTTTTTTGTATTTTCAACCAAATTTGTACGTCTTCTGTTCTTCATTTTAGAGAAATCCATCGTGTTTTGAATTAAAAATTCGTCCTGATCAGCAATTCAATTTTCAGGTGAGTATGAATTTTTGGTTGAAATTTGTTTGAAATTAAAACGTACAAATTCTTAAAGAAATCTTTCAAATTCGATGTCAGTTTACTTGGCCTTTATATGAAAATTTGTAGCCAGTGTATAAAAACAAATGAAGCTTCGGAAAAGCTTGCAAAATTTTTTAATTGTTTTTGCGTAAGCAAAATCAATACCAAATATATCTTTAGTGATAAGGAGTGGAAAAGAAACAATTATCTTGTCGTTCATCTGCGTGCTTTTATGAAGAGGCCTGCACAATTCCATTTAAAGACGCATTAAAATTATTTGAAAATTTTTTAACTTTAATCTCTGTAGTGTCGTTGTTACAAACAAATACTATGTGAACGTGCTGAAACAAACACAAAATGCTTTACTAAAATGGAAGTCCAATTAAAAGGGGGTTTTAAAACTATTCTCAAAAATTAGCAAGAGAATGCAAAATTCACGCAGCAATAATAGTGAGAATAAAACATCCACACATTTTTTTTCTTTTAATGTGAGTTTGGGTTATTAAAATCATGTATAATGATTTCTTAGATAATATTGCAACAACAATTATTTGCATAAACAATTCTTTGTATGCGTACGCTACATATGTCACACAAGTAAACATTAAACGTTTTAGTAGAATGCACGAGGTAATTTCCAAATTCTCTAGTTTTGAAAGAAACAGGTGCTGCTGGACTGTATTTTTTCGAATTCTTGTATACTCACAGGACATTTTAAATAGTGCGACAAACAGTGAGGGAAAGCATTTACAATTATAGGTGTACACAAACATTTTGTAAATACTTTTGATTTTTATAGTGTGTATGATTTTTAATTGTGTATGTTTTTTTGCTGAAATAAAAAATCATTACAACATTTTATGCCTTTATCATTTGTTTTGTTTTTGTTTGACTCACTGCAAGGTACAAAACAAAACGATTGCAAACGATTTGTTTTGTTTATTTTTTTATTCTGTTTTTAACAACTGAATATTTAACGAACGAAAAAACTATTTCACGAAGTACCCAGAATTATATTGTCAAGGCATAATTAGTCTTTACTTTCTGTTCTGTAATAGTTACATTTTCTGTAGCAACTTATCAGCCATTTATGACGAATATATCAGTTTTGCACCGTAAATTGTTTTTTTTTTCAATAAGTTTAATGCACATAAATTGAAGAAATTAAATTTTATGAATTCTTAAAATCAAAAAAAAAAAAAACCACCACCATTATGGATAACAATCTTGAAGCGATGTGGTGGCTTAAGTCTTGGCTGTGGTACGTGTCTTGGCCCGGGTGTTTGCCAGCAACTGACGACTCCCGAGGTGAAGGCAATGAACTTTAAAGGCCTTGGCGACGAAAGGTTATCCATCCCCTAAACCGAGGTGTCATGCGACCCGTGCCTATCGGTTGGTTTGCAGTCAGGGGTTACCGACTGTATTATCACGGAGCTTTGCTGATACCTGGGCACCTCAGCAAATAGACCACGCCCTTACCACGTTAACGGGGGCTATGACGTGGTGGACCTCTCCATTCCCCTACACTCGTGGGACCAAACATGAAACTTTCTACACAACAAAAACAAACACAACAAAAACAAGCAACGAAGACAGATGACGAACAGGCAAGAACAAGGACTACGATGGACAGCAAGACGAATAAGCCAACGGCTGTAACAGCCCAGGCAATCAAGGAAGATCGGCCCAGGTCGATCGGAATTGGTAAGGCAGCTCGACCAGAAGGCGGCTGCTCTAAAAACAGCGGCGAGGTACCCCTGAACTTCGCTCCAAGTACCTCCAAAGCCGCACAAGCCCTTTCCGTCATTGGAACGGATAAATCCCCTGCTTCGGGTGCTGCCAAGTTGAATGCGACAAAGTCGTCCAACAATGCAGCTTCCCATGTGTCCACAGTGCAAGGAGGGATGACGATGATAACATCCAATCCCAAGGTTGCACCACCCCCCGCCAAACTCGGCGACCGCAGAAAGTCCCCTTGGCACAAAAACCCTACAAAGAGGGCATCTAACACAAGGCGTGCTGCCTTGCGTTTTATTAATCTCTACGGCCCCAAGAAAGCCGAAGATCTCACCAATGAGCAGAAAGCTTCATTGGCATGGGCAAGAGCCTACATAGCTGGGCTGCCAAGTGCTACCCCTCCAGTCCCTGAAAAGGTGACAATGCCTAAACGGCAACGTTCGGAGGAGGAAGCTGCAGCCACGAAACAGCAACCAGGGACGAAACGTCCCAAAACTTCATCGAAACCGATGAACAAATCATTCAGCGAGGTGGCCAAAGGTCACCTTGTTCGAGCCATTATCGACAGGAGTGTCGACAATGGTGCCATTTCTCACACCAAGTGGGATCTGGTAAAACAAAAACTCATGGGTGTGTTCTGGACGATCCTCAGGGAGAATCCAGGACCACCCCCTCAATGCGATGACGCCGGCTGGTTCCAGGGTCACGTGAAGCTGATGGCTTGCGCAGATGAGCGCTCAGCGCTGCTTCTTAAGCAGGCCATCCAACTATTAGGAGAGGTTTGGGAAGGTGCCAGGCTTGACGTGGTGTTAGTAGGAGAGATACCACGGAGGCCAAGATCAATCGCCACCATCCCCGCCGAACCATCTGAGCCTGAGGAGATCTTGAAGATCATTCAGTGCTGCAACCCTAAACTACCCACACAAGACTGGAAAGTAGTGAAGGTTTCAGCTGCTGAAGGGTCCTCGAGGACGGCGATTGTGGTTATTAACCAGCAATCCTTGGAGCCACTGAGGGAGAGGCAGGGCAAGCTCTACTATGGTTTTAGTACGATCTTGCTCCGTGTCTACCGAAGTGACAACAAGGGCAATCCGGCTCCATCGGTAAGTGAGGCCAAGCAACCTGTAGAAAGCATGGCTTGCGACGATGCCGTGGGCTCAAGCGACAAAGAGGATACCCAGTCTCTCTCAGGATTGGTGGGTGACTTCTTTGATCACTTGGGTGATATGGTTGATGAGGACGTGCTGCTGGAGTCTGACCAGGAGGACGTCAACATCACAGTGGTCGCCAAAATGGATCATGGTGAAGGTGCTGCAGATAAACCTCCACCACTCTAAAGCAGCATCTGCTGCACTGCTTCTCCGTGTGGTAGAAAGAAGGGAGGAGCTCGTGATGGTCCAAGAACCCTGGATCCACAAGAATCGGGTTTGCGGACTTAACCTCAAAGGCTACAAGCTATTGTTTGCAAAAGGTACAGGTAACATAAGATCTTGTGTCTTAGCTAAAAACTCGTTGAATATCTTCATTCTTTCTGATTACAGTGACGAAGATACTACAACTATTGCCCTTGAGACACCGGACGGTATAGTCTGGATGGTCTCGGCGTATATGGCGCATGACCACGGGCAGGACCCACCCAACGGGCTCATCCGTGATGCAGTTTTGAAGGCCGCGAGCACTGGAACACCGGTGATAATCTGTGCCGATGCTAATGCGCACCACACTATATGGGGCAGTACGGATACAAATGTAAGAGGTGAGTCACTATTCTCCTTTATTATTAATCATAATTTAGGAGTAGTAAATAGGGGCTGTGAGCCTACGTTTGTTGTTGCAAATAGGTGTGAGGTTCTTGATGTCACGCTAGTTAGTATAGACCACACCGATATGATCGAGGGCTGGATGGTGTCGAATGACTGTTCGCTCTCTGATCACAGATATGTGGAATTTAGGCTAGGGCTTAGGTCTTCAGGATCGATGGCTATATTAAACAGGAGACGTACGGACTGGGGAGTTCAGTACTCCTCTCTGGTCCGGTCTCTATCTGACCCTCCTGGGGTTAATGATATCGGGGGGATCGATGCAGCAGTGGATCTGCTTTCGAACTCACTGCAGTTGGCGACTTCCTTGGCATGTAGACCAAGGGTGCGCAGGGGTAGGAACCGACCACCATGGTGGGATCCTGACATTGCGCAGGCAAGAATTGACTGTCGTAGGTTGTTCAATGTGGCAAAGCGCCATGGAAACTGGGCGGACTATAAGTCATCATTGAATAGGTTCAGAAATCTGGTTAGATCGGCGAAAAGGGTTGCTTGGAGGAACTTCTGTAGCGGCGTGGAAGGATCCTCTGAGACGAACCGTTTACGTAAGGTAATGGCCTCGAGCCCGGTTGTCCCGACGTACGTCCGGAAATCGGATGGTAGTTGGACCACGAATAGTCAGGAAACACTGGAAGTGTTGATTGATACTCACTTTCCTGGAAACTCCCAATGGGGATTGCGGGATCGGTCGCGGGAGGCGACTCCTATTCCTATGTCCATACCATTGGACTACGATAGGATTAAGTGGGCTATCGATAGCTTTAGCCCATACAAATCTCCGGGTATGGACGGTATAATTCCTGCGGACCTGCAGAGGAATTCGACCCTGATAATACCCTGGTTGTTGGCCATATACAGGGGATGCGCTAGATTTTCGTATCTTCCCGTGAAATGGACCCTGTGCAGGGTGGTCTTTATACCCAAAGGGGGTAAGGCTTCTCACACCGAGCCGAAGGATTACAGACCGATTAGTCTTTCATCCTTTCTTCTTAAGACTCTTGAGAGGGTTATCGATATACACTTGAGGATGACCATCCCAAGGGACTTACTCTCTGCCTCTCAACATGCCTACACAAGGGGCAGGTCTGTTGAGACGGCTCTTCACTCTCTGGTCGGAACCATTGAGAGATCGCTCGAATTTAGGGAGTACACACTTGTGGCCTTTCTCGACATAGAGGGGGCCTTCAACAATGTCAACCCGGACTCTATCGTGATGTCCATGAGGAGTCTGGGGATCGACGCTGGCATATGTAGATTTGTGGACAATCTACTACGGAATAGGGTCATTTGTTCTACGATAGGTGAAACCAGTGTTCAGAGGCTGGTGAACAGGGGTACTCCCCAAGGGGGAGTTCTATCCCCACTATTGTGGAACCTGACTATGAACACCATGTTAACAAGGATGGACGACATGAGGATCAAAACGGTGGCGTATGCTGATGATGTTGCAGTGGCCATCTCAGGAAGGCATTTGGGCGTAATGTCCCAGTGTATGGAGGCTGCTTTGAAGATACTCAGTACCTGGAGTGCATCATGCGGTCTGGGTGTAAATCCGTCTAAGACGGAACTGGTACTCTTCACGAGGAGGTATAAGACCGAGGACTTTAGGCTTCCGAGGTTGAATGGAACTGAGCTTCGGATATCTCAAAGTGCGAAATATCTGGGCGTGGTTCTGGATAGCAGGCTGTCATGGGGACTAAATGTCCGGATGAGAGTGGAAAAGGCAATAGTTGCCATATATGCGTGTAGGGGTGCAATCGGCAGGAACTGGGGTATGAGCCCGAGGTGTGTCAATTGGATCTTTGAGGCTGTGGTAAAGCCGACCCTGTACTATGGGGTCGTTGTGTGGTGGACTGCATTGGATAAGGGCGTACACCGTGCGATGCTTGAGAAAGTATACAGACTTGTCGCGTTGATGATTACGGGATCAATGCGATCTACTCCAACAAGGGCGCTGTTCACGATACTGAACTGGCTCCCGGTGGATATAATGGCCAGACAGTTGGCTCTTTGTTCGGCGACGCGGCTGCACGCGGTGAATAGCTGGTCAACACGTGACTTTGGACACGCCGGGATAATCAAACGTACGATTGTCCCTGATGTAGTGGATTACTGCACCCCGGTGCCATTCTTTGGTGCGGGGTTCGTGGTGCAAATGGCGCACAGCAGTGTGCTATTGGATACTTTCCGTGAACCGACCCTAGGGGTCTACACTGATGGTTCGAGGAAAGGTGAGAGGGTCGGCGGAGGTTTCTTCATAGAGGAACTGGATGTGAAGGTTTCCTTTCGCCTGCCGAATGGATGCAGTGTCCTGCAGGCGGAAATCTCGGCTATAAGGCGGGCGGCAAACTGGCTGAGGTATCATCGCATATCGGGAGATATACGCATATTTACTGACAGCAAGGCTGCCCTTGCTTCCCTAGCGGGTGTCTACACGACATCGAGGTTAACTGTAGAATGTCGGATGTCTTTGGATGAGATTGCGAAACATTCAAGGGTAACGCTAATATGGATACCGGGGCACACTGGGTGCCCGGGTAATCAGGTAGCAGACGAGCTGGCCAAACGGGGTGGTCGCATGGATGATGCATTCATTGACCAATTCATTGGCCTTCCAATGGCTCAATGTAAATCACTTATAGGGCGCGAGTCCTATAGAGTTGCGCAGACGCGGTGGACCTGTGAATCCACCTGCTCGATATCCAGGATCCTTTGGCCTGGATATGATGGACGGAGAACTAGCTCTCTACTTGGGCTCAGCAGAAACCAGATTAGGACTGTGATATCGGTTGTAACTGGACACTGGCCGGTGGGGACTCATGCTAGGAGAATGGGTCTGGAATTTTACGACTACTGTAGAAGTTGTCAGAACGAGGAGGAGGAGGAGACTGTGCTCCACTTTCTCTGTCATTGCCCTGGACTGCGGGGTATAAGGGTGGAATGCCTGGGGGAACCGGTGTTTGCCTGTTTGGGGGATCTATCTGGGATGGAACTGAAATCGCTCCTTCTCTTCACTAGGAAGACGAGGTGGTTGGACTTCGCAGTGACGCCATCTGAGTGACTGCTCTAAGGGATGGGCATTGGCGCAGGGTATCACAAAGGGACCAATAAAAGGACCCAAGTGAGCTGTCTTTGATGGCTGCCCGTGGAACCTAACCTAACCTAAAATCAAAAAATGTTTTATTTTCAGTGTTTAAATTGCTTGCTTTAAAATAGCAACAGTACCAAAATGTTTGCTTTGTTTACATATTTTGCTGCAAATTAAAAAAATGTATTTTTGAATGCCTTTTAACACTTTGATAGAGAGTGAGCAAAAGCAAAAAAACAGAAAAAGAGAGAGTAAATAATATTTTTAGTCCCACTATGTGTGTTTTTTTGCTTAATCAGTCAGCAACGCAACAACTTAAGTAAGAAATAAATTGTGTTTATGTTTTTTTTTGCTTTTCATGCGCTTTAAGTCAGCAAGTCAACTTCTTTGCTGTTGCTCGCACTTCATACATATATTTTGAATGAATTAGTTTCGACGTTAGATTTTTTTTTTTGGCGAAAAAACTAATTATGTAAGTATATTATTTTGTTCTTTTATTAAGTGAGTTACACAAAACCATATTTTTATGTATTTTTGATAAAACATCTTATGTCGAGATAATATAGCCAAAAATTAAAAAAAAAAATCGGTGTAAAATCGTTTTTATCAAATAATAAAATAAACCAAAATTTAAGAAAAATTTCGTTTGTTTTTGAATGATAATTTGTGTGACTGTTTAAGTCTTTAAACTAAAAACATACACATAGTGAGAGTAAATAACTTATTAACTCTCACTTTTTCTGCTTTTGCTTTTTTCCTAAGGTAAGTTAAGCAATTACAAAAGCATTGAAAATAGTCAAGCATTTTTAAACACTGTTTATTTCAATATAAATATTTATTTTTCATTATTTATTTTGTTGTCACTTACAATTAAATAACTAGGTTTTGATTTTAACAAACCGAATCGCAACAGAGCAGAAAAACTAATCAATTTCACAACAAATCAGATGATTCGTAACAGAATAAAAATCTGCATGAAACTTAATAATGATGATCATGAAACCTTCATTATAATTTTGTGTTCGCTTCATTCGTATTCAGTTAGATGAAACACTATGAAATGAAAGCAATGAACACCCGATATTTAAGAGACGAATAAGATGAAATTAGTTTATTTGCTTATACAAGAGAATATGAACATTAATAACCATGAAACAGAACAACCATTGAACAAATCTCGAATAGGTTCATGGAAAAATAGTATGATTTAAATGTCAGTGTTGCCAGTTGTAGAAAAATAAAAACATAAGAAAGTTAAAAAAAAAATAGAAATAACCATGAGGGGTAAATGCAACAAATTTAAGAGATACATTAATATTGAAATAAAAACTCAAATTTATTTTTGTTTTCAATGTAAATTTTCAATAAAATTAAATCTTATTTTGTGTTTTATTTGACCTTTAATATGTTTTAATAAAAGAACTTGTTTTTCTTTTGAGCTCGAGGTCATGGTTTTATTGTTAATAACTCTAATTTATTTTGCCAATATTTCGTTTTTCATTGAAAAACATCTTCTGGGCTTTAATAAAGAAAAAAATTATTAATATACAAAAATTATTTGTGCAAATTATTTGTGCAAGATGTTTTTCAATGAAAAACGAAATATTGGCAAAATAAATTAGAATTATTAACAATAAAACCAGGACCTCGAGCTCAAAAGAAAAACAAGTTCTTTTATTAAAATTAAATATATTAAATTTTATATATATCAAAGGAATTATTTTATTTATTAAAAACTTGCATCATACATAAAATACAATTTTTTTATAAAATGTTACATATTATCTACAAAAAAAACACGTGTGGCTAAAAAGCTGTTATGCTACATACTAGCGAGACAAATGTGAACCGTTATTAATTATATTTACTTACATTAATTTTCAAGTTTTTAATATCTTTCGAAAAATAAAACAACCACGTGGTCAGACTCCTAAGACACTTACAAAACTAACAATTAAATTTCTCATAAACTCATTCCTCCTTTTGTTTTTCATCTTTCACCTAAAAATGTGTGTGTTTTTTATGAGTTCGTTTCATTTCAGGGCCGTTTACAGTACATTACAAGACAATAAAATCTTGCCATGTTTCAAAGATTTTTATTATTCAAAAATGCAAATGACAAACAAAAAAAAACATATTTTGCATTTTATTTATTGTTTATATTCCAAATATGTATACTATACATATATGGGCATAGGTATATCTACATATGTGTTAAAATTTAAATTACACATGGGCAACGCATGCAAATAATTACATGAATTTACCGAAGTGGCAACATTGCTATTGAGTATGAATAAAAATATATGTGATAGAATGAAAACTATGAAACAAAGCCCGTTTCATTGAACAACCTCTGTGTGTTTACGATATGAAACGAAATGTATTCATAGCAGCATGAATAAAACAACAGTTTGTTCGGTAATCTCAATTTTATTCGAACGTGACTTTCAGTGAATAAGCTTTTCAGTATGTTTATGAAAGAAGTTGTTCATGCAGCCCTTTATAACAGAATAGAAAGTAAATACTAACTGAGCCTTCAATCAAATTGTAACATTTGCAATTTTTAATTATATAAATTAAGGAAACAATCTTAAATTTCTATTAAAATAGAAAATTTTTTTGGCAAAATATTCTGCGAAAAGCAAATTTTTCTGAAAATATAATATGTATGTATATAAGGGTGACCGTTAAAATCAAAAGTTGGGTTTCTTTAGGTCTCACCCGCCAATTTGTTGGGAATTGATAAAAAAAACAACGCCAAAAAGAATTTTAGGATGATCGGTGAAGGCTAAGCCGCACTCACGCCCATCAAAGTTTAAAAAAAAATATATGTTTTTATGAAATCTGTTTTTTATTGTATTTTGTAGAAAAAATGTTAACAAGTTTTTCCTTAATCTCTTGTTAAACAAAATAAACTGACAAATATCGAATAAGGCACTGAAATAAATTAAATTTATAATTTGTTAAAGAAAAGCATTTTCTATGAATCACGTATCTTAAATTTTGGTGAAAAACATTTTTATTTTTAAAAAAAAAACCTACCAGCTCGGGCACCTGGCGCTTTATCCTAATTTGGGTACTCTGAATCCTGTGGTGCTAACCGTTTTTTAAGCTACCTATTGTTTTAGAGACAAACCGTTATTTCGAAAATGGAGGAGTGTGCAACCTCAAAATATATTCGCGTAGCTGAAAAATGATTTAATATATTGAAAAAACTAAAAAACCGAAATTCCGCAATAAAATGGCCTTTCAGAAAGCTAAAATGTTTTTCTAGCTAAATTTCAAAAAATTTTTGTTCTCTTAACTTTTATAAAAATTGGAAAATGCTAACAAAAAAGCCATAAATGATTAAAATCTCTTTCAAACTTTCGGTTTTATGCACAAAAAATACAAAAAAATGCCCATTCAATTTAAAAATTACATAACACACAATATTTGTAGTGGAGCCTCCATAAGAGGTGGAGATAAAGAGCAAGTATGGTTTGAGAAAATGTTGCGGACAAAAAACTTATTGAGGTCGGTCATACATTTTATCCCCTAGGCCCGGCTCTTGGGCATTTATGGGTATTTTTCTTGAATATATTTCTAGTCTGTATTTAAATTTTGGAATGGGATCCCCTTAAAGGAAAGCAGGTTGGTATGGTAAAAACAAGGAATGGGATGAAAAATAAGGTGGGGTGGGTTATACATTTGACCCATTTGGTGGCATCCTAGGCGCAGCAGGGGCCAAATGTATGAATTTCAATTAACCGCCATTTTTGTATAGGTGCCCCCCTAAGGGGTGGAGATATATGGCAAGTATGTTTTAAGAAAATGTAAAGCACAAAAAACTAATGAAAGGCGATTCCTTGGCATTTATGTTGCTTTTTCTTCGATACATCTCTAGTCTGTATCCACAACTTTGTATTGGAGCCTCCTCAAAGAATAGTGATAGCGAGTAGGTATGTTAAAAACAAGTGCTATGCGTGCACACAAGCACACATACTACAGCTGAATTGACGTGTGTAAGAAAAATAGTTCTAAAGAAAAAATTCGCATCAATGCTGCTGTTTGCTTCTTATTTTAGTAAGATTTTTTTTTTAAATATGAGACTTAGAGAAAACATGTTAAGACAGAAGTTGATTAAACCTTCAATAACAACTTCTTAAGGTACGGTCACAAAAAAACAGCTGATTTTGGGCTAACAAAATTATTTGCAGCAAACAAAAATATTCCTAATGTGACCAGTAAAAGTCAAATTTTTGTTTTTTCTCCTTTTTGGGTTAATAAATATTTTTTTACATTTGTGAAAGATCAAAAAGCGTCAAACAAAAAATTTTGTAATAAAAAAAATTAATAAAATTACCAAAATTTAACCATTTTTTAATGACGTAAAAGAAGATTTTTTAAAACAAAATTTTTTGTGACGGCCAATTTACTGACATCGACATCTTTTTGAGATTTTTTTTCGTCTTAAAGTGATTGTAAGGTTTAGTTATATTTTGCATAGAATCAATTTTCGAACTACCAATTGAAAATTTTTCCACGACATACATACAAGCAACTATAGATATTGCAAGACTAAAATTTATAAGGCAGTTATGGCATTAGACGCTATTTACGAAAGATATAAGAGCTATGGTAACATTTGGACCGCTTACAATAATATTTGGTAAGGTGAATGAGGCTGTAAATTAAATCTCAGTACGAACTTAATAATATATTTTATAGATCAGTCTATAATTGCCAGTAGGTTCACTGTTGGAAACACTAGCTATTCTCGCTCTCCTGTACCATAAAACCAAAAAATTTAGTTTTTTGCATCAACATTTTGAACTTTTAATTTTAATAAAAAGTTATTTAATTTTTTTTTTGTTATTTAATTAATTTTTGACAATTTGTTCAAATATTTATTTTAAAAACGAAACGATTCGAAACCGAAAATATCATTTTCAGTATCTTTTAAAATTGCTTTTAAATACATATTCCTTTTATTTTCAGTATTTATTCTCTTAAATTTTATATTTTATACGTTAATTGAAGTGTATTCTGAACGAAAACTTAATCCTTTAATTCAGAAATGGATTTTAAAATCCCTCGGAATTCATCACACCTTTTAAAAACGTTCGTTTTGAAATCGATCGATTTCCATCACATACCTGTATATGTGAACACTGGGCAAACATGTTTTCCCATCTTTTATTTGAAGCTATTTAAAATCTGTTTGAACAGGCTTAAATGGGCAAATAAATGTGCGTAGTGTCACCAGAATATACAATTTTTACTGTTTAAACAAAATGTGACTGTACCTTTAGTAAACGATTTTTATGTAAAATTAATATTTTTGTGAGGGACAGCTTAGCCTTTGCCGAGTGAGAGCATGGAAAACTAGAAAATATAAAAAATATGCTCCATACAGTTAACGATTACCGCAATGTATGGGAATCGAATCGATATTGAGTTAAATTTTTTTCAAAATTACCGTAGTGTTGCTCGATTTTTAAAGCAGTTCTAGTACAGCTTCTTACTTGGTGCTCTATATTTAAAGTAGTAGCTTAGACAAGAATATATTTTTCATATCATCAGAATACTTTTCACTTTTCCGGAACATGGGTGTTATTTTCAATACTTTTCCTAAAAAATTGTACTAAAATAGCATTTGACAAAAAAAAAAAATTATGAAAATTTTAAAATAAAAATATGAACATTTTGGAATTTTTTGCATAGAAATTCTTATAGATAAATTTAAAATTTTTAAAAATTTTCCTAAAAATAGAATATGAACATGCTCCTAAACAAAACATATGGCCCATTTACTTAAACAACGTAATTTATCCAAAATCAGCGTAGTTATAGAAATGTTTGCAATATAAAAGTTGATATTGTGTAACAAATCCTGTCTGAATTGTTGAAAATTTACCGTTTGTTATTAAATTGTGCCGTTATTCCTTTTGTTATTTTGCGTTTTTTAATTAAAAGAATGGCACATCTCAATTTTGCCGGAGTCGTTTAAGTTAACTATCGTAGTGGTTTCGGAATGGTAGAATTAATACAAGGTATAATCCTTAGGAAATTTGTTCTCAATTTCAAAACCCATATAACGTCAAACAAAAGAAAATGTGGAAAAAAAACTTGCGTCAAAACTCAAATAAATTATTTTGACATTACATGGGTAACTACCGAAACTCCCACTAAAGCGGACCAAACACTTGCATTATTATTGTAGCTGATATTCGCCATATTATTTCCATTTCGTGCTATATTATACAATAAGTCGCACAATGGTTTCATTCATTCAATAAAAAGGTGAACACAACCTATAGGAATAACATAGACAGCATTGTACCAAGTTGCCAACACACATTCATTTTTTTCGCTGTGCAATAAAAATCAAAAGTCTTTTGATTGTTGCCAATGTATTGTGCCACCTGGGTGCCGGGGCACCAGTGTTGCCAAAACTTGGAGACCAAAAATGGCTAAATTTACGAGAAAAAATGGCTAAAAATGGGCTAAAAAATGGCTAAAAGTTTTTTTTAAATAAAAACACATTCACATTCAATAACAAAACAGAAAAATTCATTTGAAGTTGTTTACGATGAAATTGTAAGTTAAGATAAATTTCTTAAATAAGAATAAACGTTATTTAATATTTTGAAAGATATTTAAAAAATTAAATCATCGATACATTTTATGTCGTTATTGTTCATCTCATAAAAATCACTCGTGCGTATAAGTTTTAATTAATTTGAAGATAAATCACGACAACATTTACCCAACCTTTTGATTCCAGATCTACAATAAAAAACAAGTAAGAAAATATAGTCGGTCAACCCCGACTATATGATACCCTACACCTCAGTAGTACCTGTATACCAAATTTTATTAAAATATCTGCAAATTTGCGATCTGTACTTTACGCACAAGGTTTACATGGACAGCCAGCCAGCCGGACAAACATCGTTTATTCGACTCAGAAAGTGGTTCTGAGTCAATCGGTATACGAAAAGGTGGGCTTAGTGCCAATATTTTACGGTGTTTCAAACATCAGCACAAACGCATAGTACCCTCTCCACTATTGTGGTGTTGGTATAAATATTTCATTGATAAAATCGAATTAATGGTTGCTAAATGTAACCTATTTTTCAAATTACTTTTAACGTTGTTTACTTGGCGAAATACCGTCTCTACTTCAGCATTAGGCCATGGAAGAGAGAGCAACTTTATAGTAAATTCTGAAATTTAAAAAAAAAATTGTTGCCGCCTACATCTCTTTATTGAAAATTTTGCAACCAGAAAGAAACACCGATGTTTGTGTTGATCCATTTTTTCAATTTAATATTGGACTACTGTTCCTTTATTTTGAAAGATGTTTCATCATCATCGTTTATAGTGATTTTCAACATTTGTAAAAGTTGTGATTTAAATTAAAGGCATTTTAATTGTTAAAAATGTTTATTTTGCTTTTATAAATTTTTATAATAAAATAAAAATTATTATTTTAAAAGCAAAACGGCAAGAAAAATTTTATGGCTAAACAAGTTGAAAAATGGCTAAAAAAATGGCTAATGGCTAAACGCATTTTTTAATGGCTAAAGAGGGTGAAAAATGGCTAAATTGGCAACACTGCGGGGCACTTAGGGATCCCGGGTAATAAAATGGCTGATGAACTGGCCAGGGCTGGTTCTAACGCGAAGATGGTGGGTCCCGAGCCCTTCTGAGGACTAAGTTGGGCAGGGATTCAGTCCGTCATGGAGGACTGGGCTCTGGGCGAACATAGGGGATACTGGGTATCGCTTCCGGGAATGCGTCAGGCAAGGAGATTTATCTCTCCGGGAAAGTAATGAGGACGAATGGTCTCGGAAGACGGGATCTGCGACTGCTGGTGGCCTACTTGACTGGTCACCACACGATCAAATACCACCTTTATCGGATGGGCCTGGCTGAGGATGAGGAATGCAGACTATGTCTAGACGGGGACGAGACGACGGAGCATGTACTGTGTGACTGCCCGGCGCTGGCATGGGCCAGGAGGAGGCACTTGGGGCATGGTACAGTGTGTGCGTCCCAAATCGGTGATATACCGGCAAAGGCCCTGGTTGGGTTCCTATGGGAAGCAGAGGGGAAACCTCCCCGTTCCATCGTACGAAAAAAAAAAAAAATTGAGCCACCTTCGAATACCAGAAAGCAAACATGCATTTCAAGATTTGTAATTTACGAAAAAAGGTCACTTTGTAATTTTGTAAATATTGTTATGAAAATAATGTTGTTTTATAACTTTCCATAAGTGTTTTAGCAGAATACCATTGCCTTAATAAGTGGAGAAAAAGTTAGATCCCAAGTGTTGTTCAAAGAAGTTGTCCGATTTTTTTTAAATCATACTATGCCATTTGTCATAGATTTTATTCAAAGGAAAAAAATAATAACATAGAATTATAAATATGTATGTACAAATATTTAATGAAAATTATCGTGTTTTTTAATTCATTTGTCTTTCTGAATCTAGAAGAATATCTTTATTTTATAAAGAAAATGCATTTGAATAGTTTTTTTATAAAATAAATCTCTTATACAACTTTCTGATTATAAAATTTTAGAAATTGCATTAAAAATTTTAATTAAAATTATTTTCTTTTTTTCCTTTAAATACATTCTATGCCATATGGCATGATGCTCAAAAACCACATTTGATACAAAATTAAAAAAATGATCATTGATTGTTAATAGCATAAAATCGAAAAAAAAATTTTTTTAATCAAAAACAAAAAAGAAGTACCGAAAGGGTTAATGAACATTCCTGGTACTTATTATGCTATGCGTATACGTATTAAAGCAGCACGAATTAAATATTAATCATACTCTCCTTAAGTAACTTTTGTTAGATTAAAATTATGAAAAATATCATTGCATACTTTAGGGGTGTATATAGTAAACAATAGGGTGTGCAAAAAAAATGTTTCTATAATTTTAAAAAGGCTCAGCGCTAAAATGTGCCAAATGGTGTAGCTAATTTTAATATTTTAATGCACTGTTTAAAGTTTTACTGCTTTAGAATGAATAAATTTTTTACATCGCATAAAAATTATTTTTTATGCGAAATAATATTAACTACTGATACCAAAATAAAATTTTACTGTTACATTTCAGCAGAAAATGCATTTCCATATTACTTAGTTTTTATGCAAAGACAATTTTAAATAGAATTTTAAAATTTTTTCGATAGATTAGGTGATAATATATCTATTGAAAAATTAGTAAAGTATCGCTATACACCACTGACTCATTAAAAGAAAAAATATTATAAAATTCATCTCTTCTATATATTAAAAAAGTAAAATGTTAAAATAGGAACTTGTCAGTACAACTTCTTTGTTTCTTACGAAACGGAATTAAAAGAGACAAGTTTTTTCTAAAAATTGCTATTATTAATTTCTTTTTTAATGACCTGAGAAAAGAGGCGTACTAGGAATAATTGGAAGTGTCCATTATTTCGTGTTTTATTAAAATATTGAAGAAGTCGGTAATACGTGTTAAACGATTACAGATAATGCTACGAGTATATTATTTAAAATTCAAAAATCTTTTAAAGTCTCACCTCTCAATTCTTAAAGAAAAGTTGGAAAAGTTCCTTTGTGAAAAAACACTTTGTTTGATATATCGGCATGTAAGTGCAGAGATTTCCCTTAATGTATTTGCATGAAAATCAAAAAGATAACTGCAAGAGAACAATTTTGTTAAAAACCAGAGAACGGTTAGACAAATGCTTATAAGTAGCATAGATATTCGCACAACAAAGCAGATTAAAAAAAATTTTAATGGAAGTTACTCAGAAAGTACAATAAATGCCCGAAATACCTACAGATATATTGAGTAATGCATCTGAACATGAATGCGATCAGTCAGATTGTGAAGAAACAGAACAATTACAATTAAGAACGTCAAAGACTGAAACAAAGGGAAAGTCAATGGATTTTGGTTTATTATCAAAAACATGCGACAGATTTGGAGTATCTGCGATGGCAGGATCAATGTATATTAGAGAAGCACATGTTTTTGGTACACCAGCGGCCGTATTCTGTAATTCGCTAAAGCTAAATCGCTAAAAGCTATAAAGTTGATTTAGCGAGTTATGTCTACGAATGCAACACTGTAACGTGCACTGTTAAAATTGGCAAAGCCATACAAACTTACATTGCCGCAATTATAGTTTTTAATGTCATCGCTTAGATATTTAAATTTTGAATTCTCCAAGGCATTTTATCGATCTAGATTTTGCTTTAGCGAAGCGAATTACAGAATACCACAGAAATTGGCAAAGCTCTTGAAACCTGTGAAAAAGGCTGATAAAGAAGTTTTAACTAATTCGTACGAACTTACCAAAGCTTTGCGTTAAAGGCATAAGTGCAGATCAAAAGCATATGTACAAAATATTTGAAACAGTCTCAATTGGTAAAGCTTCAAACCACTTGGAAAAAAATCATCAGTCAAAATGTCTCATGCTCGATGGCTTACTCGTGCTTACAGAATTCTTCGCCAACATATTTGAATAGAAAAGCCTTCTTCTTATAATATTGTAAAGGCTAACGCTCCAGCGTGTTTTAAAGAAACAAATCCTTACTTATAAATTTCAATGTTAACAGTTGCTTAGCGACATATTCGTGAATAAGCTACCCATTGAATTTTGAAAATTAGATCCGAAACGTCAAATAAATTACGGCATTACCTTTTCAAATGAGATGTCACTATTACTGAGCTACCTACATTAAAATCTGTAGATGAAAAAGCCTTCGAAATTAAGCTATTTTACCTCCCCTGGTATACTATAGAAAGCAGTTACATCTGTGATTAAAGCATCATCAACTATTTTCAATAAAACAACAAGAGAAGGGTCCATCAAAGATCAGATAGAATTAAGATTATCAATTTCAAAATTGGATAGCAAACGAATTTTGTCGGCAAATGAACTCTTCACTTCTGTAAACATTTTTGTAATACTTTTTCTCTCTATATAATTAATATGTTGTAAGTAACAACTACTGGTTTCAAACGTTTCCAAATAAATACAGTTACATAGTATAACCTTGCATATCATGCTGTTATATTTTTTAAATAAATTTTTGAAAAATTCAACATGAAACCGGAGGCAGAAAATTAATTCCGATTGCTGCCAAACTTAGTGGCATTAAAATATTTATAAGTTGGCACCTTGTTTTCTCCGTGCCCATAAAAACACTTTAAGAAAAAATTTTTTCGTACACGGGTGACCCAACCTAGTAAACAACAAGAGCGTATATGCACTTTATATGTATTTAACACAAAAATTGTAATGGAGGGATTTAAAAAAATCATTTTTTTAAATATATTTAAATATATTTTTCCGTTTTTCCTTTAATAAACGCGTTTGAGTTCTTTTTATTGCAAATCCAAATAAATACACACACTTATTCAACTTAACAAACTTTATTAGAATTATTTTGTTCACAATTATTAGTTACGAACAGAACCGTTTTAATGTCTCTAAACAAACTAAACTAATTATTAATGAGTCACTCCTTTTTTAAATTTTCATAACTATTTCTATGTTTTTCCTGAACATCCCTGTAATAACAATTTATTACGTTCTAAAACCATTTCTAGAAATGACTGGGAAAATCATGTAGTAGCTGTTAAAATCTAAATACACTTTTAGGCGGCAATACAGTTGTGTTGAAAATTATATACGACAATTTTAAGTTACTTATATGACATAAAACTATAACTTATAAGATAAGTTATAACTATAAATAATTCTTAGATAATTTAACTGTCGTTACGATATGTATATCGTTTCTTTACTTTTGTTAGTTAGTAAATGACTTAAATTCTAAATAAATAATATGTATTTCTTGTTAACGGGGCAGCCCCTGTAATTTGACGTATGACCATTCTCATTACAGTTTACACAAAATGGTGTTACATTAATTTCTGGATTAAAAGTACATTCACCAGGGTCGTGCTTTTCGCAGCATTTTACACAAGAAAGTTATCTACCACAATTTCACTGTGGAACAAATTAAGGTTAGCAAAAGTAAGGTCGATTTTGACAGTGAAGGGTGAACATAGAGGCTAAATAAGAAGAGCCGTAGCGCGGCGTTTGTTTATGTTGGTTGGTTTTTTTTTTAATTGACCTTCAACCTTTGCAGTTAAGTGCCGAATTTCAGCATATTGTTTATATGTTTTTTTGCCTATAACTCGTCGACTTATTGATATTTTTTAAATCTGTAAAGGCCAAATTATTGCTAGAGACCTGTGCAACATTTAAAATTTTTTAAAATATTGATTTATAAAATTTTTGTGGTGCTTATGAAGCAAAATGTTGGAAAAATTATTTGTTTTTCATGCTTTTTGAAAATATTTTCCCATCAACATATTTCCGAAAGAACTCAAGCTCCAGAATGTTCCACCTGTAACACACATCTCAACATAGCCCATATTCTTGACGAGTGCTCTACATACACTTCATCCAGAACTCGCATTTTCGAAACAAAAACACCAACTGATCTCCTTAGACACACGTGTGATAAAAATATTAAACTTATCTACAAATTTGTAACTTCAAATGGTTTACAAAACCTTATTTAAAATGTACATTCATACCAACATAGAGTCGAGAGCCTTAGTTGTTAGTACTCCTTCCTCTTTTTAATTATTATAATTTAATAATTATTATTAATTTTTTCTAAATAAATAAATAATATATACATACATACATACATATATATTATTTTTTTTTACAGAAAAAGAAAATTAAATTATTTTAAAATATTTTTCACGTCTGATACGTTTCACAGTTGACAAAAAACTCCTATCTAAAATTTTAAAATAATTGAAAATTAAATATTTTTTATTTGGAAATCTCCCACAGATTTATTTACGTAGTATACGTATTACCACAGCACTAATTAAATATTACTCATACTCTCCTTAATATGCTTTTGTTTAATTAAAACTATGGAAAATACTATTGCATACCTTAAGGCGTGTATATAGAAGGCCACCAGAACGTATACTTTATATGTATTTAAAACAAAAATTATAATAAAGGCATACTAAAAAATTTCTTATAGCAGGTTTATAAGAAGAATTTTATATGAAAATTTTTTTAATTAACCTTTAATAAAACTGAAATATTTTTTATGAATAAGGGGGTTAATGTTTAAGACATAAGACTTGACCAAAAAAAAAATATATAAAAAGCTCATGCATAATTTTTTTTATCATGTTCAAGCAGCATGTCAAATCGAATTTCAAGGCCTTCGGCATTAGTTTGTGTGGAACCTTATTTAGAAAAAATTGACTTCGTCTGAAAAAATGTATTTGGCTGGCAAAAGAAGCTTGGGGTTGTTCTTAAATAATTTCAGCATTTCTGGCCCGCTTTAATGCATCCAACAGTTGCGCTTCGAATGATTTAAAGGCTTTATCCTTACGCGAAATTCTCTATTTATTTGTTGTAGGTAGCCGCATTTTTCAAGAACTACCAAGAAGTTGGGTGTGGGGTTATATGGTTGCAGGGATATATTAATTTTGTTATTCCATTTGTAACACATTTGTGTAATCAACGAAAACCCTATAAAGTATATACAGTGGCACATACAATTCTACATACTCCTAATTTAACAAAAATATTATAAATATGAAGGCTTATCTGACACGCTCTTTAGACAAGTAGGGGTATGCAGAGTTTTCTGTGATCCTGTACACGCAAGACCCTTGTAAAATTTTAAGATGATGTAGCCATGTCCACCTGCTCGTCTGTTGAAAGCTTGACAGAGCTGTTATTCAAGTCATAACAAAAAAACAAGATTTTAAACTCTTGTTGCATTTGGTATTGAAAATTGGCCAAATTGGTTTATTATTTTAGAGGGTTGAAATTAACATAAATTGATGATTAATTCAAAAGCTTAACTTGATCCTTTACAGTCATGTCTGGTTTTGGGTGAATGTAAATTAAATTCTACATCACTTACTGATAAAATAACTTACTTTTTTGGCGGTGAAGGTAAGTGAAATATTATTATAGGATTTGATTACATAATTAAATAATTTTTATTTTGACAAATCTTTGAAGTTAGGCAAAAAGATCTTAAGACAGTTTATCTAATGGTTACGATTGAAAGCAATTGTGTTAGATTAAGGTTATAGATACCAAACAAAATTTAGTTAAATCTAATCAAAAACTTAAAATGCATTTTTTGACTTAACACCTCTTTTCCTAACGAAATATTTTTAAAGTGCTTCGTAAATTGGGTATTTTCAATTTAATCATTGAGTTTAAAAATGTGGGGCAAGATTGCGCAAATTTTATTGATTGCTCTTCTAAAACGAGATTTCAGCTTTCTATGTCCAAAAAAATCTTGCTGACTTACTGGTTTTTTCAACTTCATTCAATTATTGTGAAAAACTCCAGTTGCTAAAAACATATGCTGAAAACGGAAGTAAATAAAGGGTGGTTAAATTCTAAGGGCCGTTGTTGATTTTGAATAAAACACAAATTATTTAGGAAATTATTGTCATTTCTTTTTATTATGATAATATTGATATGGCTCAATTAAGTATGGAACAAAATATTGGCCAAATGGTGGTTGTGACCTCGGCAGTACACCTCCATCCAATGGTCCGAATTTTCGATAACGCTGAGGAATAATTGAGGTTCTATGTCGTTAATTTAATGTGCCGATTTATCTTATCTTTTAGCTCTTCAATTGTTGCTGGCTTATTGACGCATAACTTTTATTTCAAATAACCCCAAAGAAAGAAGTCAAACGGTGTTAAACCACATGATCTTGGCGGCGAATTGACATCGCCACAACGTGAGATAACACGGCCATTCAAATTGTCGCGCAAAAGAGCACCGTCCTGTTGAAACCACATATTGTCCACATTCATATCTCCTAAGTCGGGCCATATAAAGTTCGGTATCATCTCACGATAGCAAACACCATTCACAGATACTACCTAAACGGCTTAATTTTTGGAAAAATTCGGCCCGATGATGCCGCCGCACCAAACGGTCACTCTTAGTGGATGCATTGGTTTTCCAACAATCACTCTTGGATTTTCATTCGCCCCCCAAATGCGGCAATTCTGCTTATTAACGAATCCACTGAGATGAAAATGTGCCTCATCACTGAAAATGATTTACTTCGAAAATTGATCATCCACTGTTGCCATTTCTTGCCACCATTTTGACATTGACGATGTTTGGAATAGTCAAGAGGCTTTAGTCAATTGTCAATTGCACCTTGTAAGCGTGTAAATACAAGTCTTTATGCATAATGTTCATCAACGACGAGCGCGAGAGGTGCAATTGTTGGGCACGACGAAGAGTTAAGGATGACGGCTCTTTAGCCACACTATCGCGAACAGCAGCAATCTTTTCTGCAGTACGAGCTGTAGAAGCATGCACTGAAGTTAACATATCTTGGACGATTAGATTGACCGTAAAAACGACGAAGTGCACGATATGCATTTTAATTTGAGCGCCTTTTTTAATATTAAGACGGACTAACTTTAACGCGTTGCTCGATTGCGTATCTTTCCATTGTTCATATTGAGTTAGTCTAAAATTGAGAAATGTCACATAAAATGCAGAAAAAAAACCTGAGGTTAAGGTGTGCTTCACATTCAACATAGGGGCTTAAAATTCAACCAACAAGTGCTTCAAAAAGTGGCAAACCAAATAATTTTTAAACGTCTGGGGCGGGGGTAGTGAACATTTTTTTGTTTTGTATTGGGTTTGACCTGATTTAATTTAATATGTATGTGAAAAAGAAAAAAAGGCGCCCAATTTGAGGTGATCCATAAAAGAGTATATTTAAAGCTAGACGTAAAAAAGTTTTAGAAGGGCTTTCTCGCCAAGCGTAAAAAGGACATTATTGTGGAAAGGTCCGAAGTGGCACACGTGGTGCCCAGGTCGGATTAAGTCACCAAGCCATTAAGTCAAAAACAAATCACTAATAACGATAAGCAATATTTTATGATCGGACTTCAGATGGCGATTCGGTGTACATAAAGCTAAAAAGGGGCTATCCAGAGGCGTGAGAAAAAAATAAAAAATTTCTGAATTTAAATTATCTTTGGTCCTTGCGAATGAGTGGCTTATATTAATTTTTAGTTTAATTAAAAATAAAAGGTATCCCTGAATTTATCCTTAGTTTACCTTTGTTTCAAACTACTGTCGAAATTTCGGGCAAAAAAACTTCTTGTGACAATTTGCGAAGATTGTCCTTCTTACAAGTCAATAAATAAATTGTTTCAGTTGAAAAACAAGGTTTTGAAATTAATATTGTTTAAGTAAATTTAATTTTTTTTTAAAATAAGCAAAAAATACAAAATTTTTTTTTACCTCCGAATTTCGCATAAATTGTACAACTGAAACGTTTGAATTAGTTAAAAAAGCCTTTTAATACTCACCTCATTCTGCCATCAGCTCTTGATGAGTGCGGATGTTTTTAAGTGATATCTTTTGTGGAAAAAAAAAAAAAAAAATAAAAAATACAAACAATACAAATTAAAGCCGAACCAAGTTTTATTATTCGTAATAGGTGCGGAGAATAATATTATTTTAAATAGTCACAGAAAATAGTGTTATTAAATTATAGGCACAGAAAATAAATAAATATCAACAAAAAGGGGGGCTCTAGCAACTTCGTGAATGAGCCTCACAAATACTCCCAACAAAGAGAGCAGGCCCAGCTCAACCAATAGAAATGCGTACATAGTTATTAACTCTCCAATCGTCAGCAATGAAAACACTCGTGACCCAGAGTATAATAGGAACTATCTAAGTGCAAAAATAACTGACAGAGCATCTGATCTCCTAAACACAAAGTTAAGCCCAAGTGTGCCCAACCTGAACAAGTGTGCTGAACAAGCCGCAAATACAGTTCAGAGCATGAAATCGTTTGATAAGAAAAAAACCAACGAAGAACCTTCTACACCCCGTTTGGCATTAATAAACACTGGAGCTGTGCCAAAAAATACAAAAGTCCAAATAGGTATGGATAGATATATCACTATAACCAAGAGAAAGGCTAGTCCTAGGTCCACGCAACAAGATCGCATGCCTAAACAATACAAAAGTTCTAACGTAGGCTCCTTGCCAACAAGCCAAAATAGATTTGCTGCACTCTCCATTCCTGACGACGAAGAAGCAGAATCAGTAATTAAAGAAGCCAAACCTCCACCCATCTACCTGCGAGAGCAAACATCTAATACTATAGTAAACATGTTGTCCGAACTTGTGGGCAAAAATAATTTTTATGTCGTTTCAATACGACGAGGACAAATCCAAGAGACCAAGATCCAAACCCATACTGAAATGAACTTTCGTATTATCTCAAAACACCTCGATGCAGCAAAGAAAAGTTACTATACGTATCAACTAAAAAGTGCTAAGGGTTTGACTGTCGTCATAAAAGGTATAGATAGTTCCGTTCCCACAGAGGAAATAAGATCTGCCTTAGAGTTGGAAGGGTACGAGGTGAGAACTGTTCACAATATTTTGAACAGGAACAAAGTTCCTCAACCAATGCACCGTATCGAGATAGCTTTCGATTCATCGCTCCTAAAATCAAAAAATTCGGTTCATCCTATTTACAACTTGAGATACCTCCTAAGTAGGAGAATAACAGTAGAGGAGCCATTAAAACGCAAGGGTCCCACTCAGTGCACCAATTGTCAGGAATATGGGCATACAAAATCGTATTGCAAGCTACCTCACGTATGTGTGGTTTGTGGTGACGCTCATAAAACTTCGGAATGCAATCACTCCAAAGTTGACCCAAAGGTAAGGAAATGCAGTAACTGTGGCGAAAATCACACAGCTAACTATAGGGGTTGTAGAGTATTCTTGCACTTAAAAGAACCTCAGCAAATCCAGAAATATGCGCACTCCCAATATCGTCCACCTTATGCGTCCAGCTTTCCCGCGGGCTCTTATGCTAACTCTATACAAACCAACAAACAAAACTACTCATATGCCCAAGTTCTGAAAGAAAACTCCCACGGACATAATCCTGCGAAAGAAGCTAACGCAAACCAACCTTCATACGCTAATGTTCTTAAGGAATCTCCACAAATACCTTCTGCAGACATATCGGGCTCAATTGAAAATCTAGTTCAAATTATGAATAACTTCATGGCCACCATGCAGAACATGTTTCAGGAAATGATGCGAAACCAAAACATGCTTCTGCAAGTTCTACTAAATAAAAAATGAACCAGTTAAAAATATGTTTCTGGAACGCAAACGGGCTCTCCCAACATAAACACGAAGTAGCACATTTTCTTCAAATGCACGAAATCGACGTGCTTCTCGTCTCTGAAACCCACTTTACTCTAAAAAACTGCTTTAGGGTAAATGGGTACCTCACTTACGACACAAAATATCCGAGCGGACGGGCTTGTGGTGGCACAGCCATAATTGTGCACAAACAAGTCAGACACTTTCCAATGCCGGAGTACAAGGAAGATTGTATCCAGGCTACATCTATAAATCTTACAGATTTTAAAATCACGTTATCATCCGTATATTGTCCCCCTAGACATAAAATTGAACAGGATAAATTTCTAAACTTCTTCTCCACATTGGGACAAAAATTCATTGCAGCAGGCGACTACAACGCTAAGCATACGTATTGGGGCTCCAGACTTATAAGTCCTAGAGGTAACCAGCTATATAACACCGTCACTGCAAAAAATCTTGATGTCGTATCGAGTGGAGAACCTACCTATTGGCCCACTGACTTCAACAAGCTACCAGACCTTATCGACTTTGCCGTAATTAAAAACATCAAGCGCGATCAATTACTAATTAGTCCCTCATACGATTTATCGTCTGATCATTCACCTTCAATCCTTATTCTAAAAGGCAACTTTGATAACGCAGTTGAAAATTTTATTTCCTATCCAAACAAAAACACAAATTGGTTGAAGTATAAAATGTATGTGAGCTCTCATCTATCTCAGAGCATTTCCCTAAAAAATTCATCTGACATCCAAACAGCTGTCGACCGACTTACGGATGTCTTGGATTCTGCTGCAAGAAATGCAACCCCAATCAAGCGTACAATAAAGCGTGGTCCGCAATTCACATCTGTGGATATAGAGACCCTTGTCAGGGAAAAAAGGAAGTTGAGAAGACAATGGCAAAATAATCGTTCCCCAACCATCAAGGCCCAACTGCGGTTATGCCAGGCAACTCTACGCAACAAACTGAGACAGAAACACGACTCTGCAGTAGAAGGCTATCTTAACAGCCTAGATGCCACAAAAAACTCCAATTACAGCTTATGGAAGGCTGTAAGACATATGCAATGTCCTATAAGCCACGAATCTCCACTGAGACTGGAAAACTGTACCTGGGCCAAAAACACAAATGAAAAAATAAATGCCTTTGCAAGCCACTTGGAGAAAGTTTTCAAGCCCCATGATGCTGATACTTGTTCCTGTCGTCCAATTATTCCTGATACAGTTAACGATCCAATAAAATTTAAATTACCCCAAGTAAAATCAGCGATAGAAAATGTCAACATTAAAAAATCTCCCGCTCCTGACCGCATCACAGGCTCAATGATAAGAAACTTACCTACGTCTGCTTCAAGAATCTTGCTGCTCATCTATAATGCAAGAGAGAGTCGGTTGTGTTTTTAAATACGCTCTGAATTATTTTCAAATTTAAAAATATATACTGTTTAAACTAAAAGTTGTTATACTTCTGGATATTCGGAATTATTTATTTTATAAAAACTATATTTAAAAAAGAAAAACAATTAAATGATCAAATAAATATATAAATTAAAGTTTCTTGAGTTTTAAATTAAAACATAAATTGTGAAACCAAAAAAACCTAAACAAAACAAAATAACAACAATTTAAGACTAGTGCTTTTAATAAACAAACCAACAAATACAAAACCAGTTTTCTGAACTTTTGTGGATTGTAATTGCTCATCTGCTTTACTTCTTACATCTTTCATTTACAACACCACAAATGTAAACAAAAACACCGACTAAAGAGATAAATAATAAATAACATAACATTACTTTAAAACTTTAAATCTCAACTCTTAAATTTACAACAACACCAACAAAATACTAAAAATTCAACATTTAAATTCGACTTTTACTCACTTTAAATATTCAGTGCAACAATCTTACAAACATATATACTTAATCACGGTAACGTTAAAAATAAAACTCTCTTGCTCTCATACTTTAAATAACTGTGTTGCCAAAAATTTTTGTTTTTATATTTTATTTATTCTTAATTTCTGATTCGGATAATCGTTATTCCTATAAGAAATGTCGTGTATACTGAAAAATTGTTCTATAAAAAATGATGATGAAAGGATGATATCCTGTTGGCTCTGCCATGGTCTCTGCCACTTTAAATGTAGTGGCTTGTCTACGTTAGTAGCTGAATCTCTCAGCAAGGATAATGGTCTTCACTGGTGCTGTACTGCCTGCAGGAAAATTGGTGTGAGTTTCTATCGTTTTTTTCAGGGAACTATAACACATTTCAAGGAAATTCAAAATGAAGCCGGAAAGCTGGCTGAACGTATTTCCACGTATGGTAAACTTTTTGAAGATTTTAAGTCGCTTGACAACTTAAAATCTCCTCCTCAATCTTCACCCAAACGTCGGAAATCTTCGAGAATAAATAAAGAAACTAATGAAATGCATTCTGTCGCTCCTGTCAACTGTGCTGCTTCATTGCTCTCAAAATCTGGTACGGTGAGTCCTAAACCAGGTCCTGTTGTTGTGAAGCCCCCTGATTTTCCTTGTTCATCATCTCAAATCATTACCGGAGAAACTTTGCCCGTCGTTCAAAATTACAATAAAAAAGAGCAACAAAAAATCAATCCCGCTACAGTTAATCAAAACAAAGAAAATGACGGGAATATATCTAACACGCATAGAGGTCTACGAGTGATTCCTCCAAGCAAACATATATTTATATCACGTCTTGCATCTGATACAACAGCAGAGGAAATTGATTATTATATTAAATCTAAAATAAACATGAGCTATGGTATAACCGTCCATAAATTTACATACTCGCAACAGAGAAGCATAACATCTTTTAAGATATCTGTCCCTTTTGACATTTTTAGTCAAGTTGTTGATCCGTCATTCTGGCCTCTTCATGTCTTAGTCCGCGAATATGAATATAATAATAATAATCGCAATACTGCTCATCTTCCTTCTCGTGTGTCAAGATTCTCAAAAAACTAAATAATTTATCAGATTATCAACTTTTTATTGTTTACCAGAATGTTCGTGGTCTTAAATCCAAACTTCCAAACTTATATTTGCAAAGCTTTAATTTAAATCATCATATTGTTGTATTCACCGAAACTTGGTTGAACAACAGTTTTTTGAACTCGGAAATACTTTGCAATAATTTTAATATTTTTCGTCGAGATAGAATTACAACTACGACTGGTGGTGGAGTGTTAATTGCTGTCTCAAACATTTTTCCAATGGAAGAATTAAAATTAGACATACCTTTTAATATCGAGTTCGTTGCAGTGTCTTTAAAGATAAATAACATTAAAATATTTATAACTTGTTCCTACATCCCACCTCATTCTGATCCAATTATCTACAAACAACATATAGAAGCAATTAAAAACGTAACTTTAAAACTCAGTCCCGTCGATTTAATTTTTGTGTTTGGTGATTTTAATTTGCCTAGTATCTCATGGGAATTTTCAGCTGAACATAATTATTACTTGCCCACGCAAAGTAATGATATTGGAGATGAAGTTTTTAGAAATATATCCGATTTATATCTGCATCAAATAAATGGTATTTGCAACATGTATGGGAAACTGCTGGATTTAATATTTGTGAACGAGCCAAATGAATGTATTGTAAACCGTATAGCCCCTGTTTCTTTACCTGAGGATCTTTATCATCCTACAATAGAAATAAGCTACAATTTAGTTACTAATAACCCAGTAAAAAAAAATTCAACTTTAAACGGAAAAGTTTTCTGTTTTAATCGAGCAAATTACATGGAACTAAACAATCGTCTATTTAACACTAACTGGCTTCAATTGCTGACTACTCCAAATAGCTCGTCGTATTCTGTTGACGATTTGACCAATACATTTTATAAAACAATGCTTAGTCATATGGAGGAATGCATTCCTAAGAAATTACCACGTAACAAATCTGGCCCACCCTGGAATACTAAACAACTTTCGTCTCTTAAGAATTTGAAAAACAAATACTTTAAAAAATATAAAACAACAAGAGCTATTTTTTACTATGAAAAATATGCAGTTGCGCGTGCAGAATATAATTTGCTTAACACAGAACTGTATAAGATTTATCTCCGTAATGTTAAGCGAAACTTAGTTCAAGATCCCAAATCATTCTTTAAATTTGTTAATACCAAAAGGAAATCCACAGGATTTCCAAATGTCATGAAATACCTAAGTTCCGAGTCTAGTGATGAATTAAAAATCAGCAATATGTTTGCCGACTTCTTTGCGTCTACATATTCCGAAGCTCTGTATGATGCTAGTAATGTTTACCCTTACAATATAATTTTTAACCAAAATATATCTTCTTTTGCTATCACTACCTCTCACATTCTAAACTGTTTAAAAAACGCTAAGTCATCATCTTTTAGTGGACCAGATGGCATACCAAGTTGTGTTTTAAAACATTGCGCAACTGCTTTGGCGACACCTTTATCTATCATCTTTAACGCTTCTTTAAAGTGTGGTTACTTTCCGAAAGTTTGGAAAGATTCATATATTATTCCATTGTTTAAATCAGGAAATAAATCCGATATATGCAATTACAGAGGTATAGCAAAACTAAGTGATATTCCAAAACTTTTTGAAAAATGTTTAATGGATTGCCTCACTCATCAAGTTTCTGACTTATTGTCACCACGTCAACATGGCTTTCGGAAAGGATCCTCTACTATGACTAACATTCTCCATTTAACAACATTAGTTAATAGAGATTTTGTCAACGGACACCACACTGATGTTATTTACACTGATTTCAGTAAGGCCTTCGACAAAGTTAATCATACACTATTGTTGAAAAAATTGGACTTAATGGGCTTCAATAGTAACTTCCTGAGCTGGATCAAATCATATTTGTCATGTAGAACTCAATCTGTAAAATTTAATACTGCAGTTTCGGGAAAAATCAATGTAAAATCTGGGGTTCCTCAGGGTAGCCACATTGGTCCAATCTTGTTCCTTCTTTTTATTAATGATTTGCCTGAAGCAATTCAACATTGTAATGTATTGATGTATGCAGACGACGTAAAATTATTTTTGACTATAAAACTTCCTAGTGATCAACAACATCTACAAAATGACCTGGATAATTTTGACAAATGGTGTAAACTTAACCTGATGGAACTAAATTTAAATTTAAAAAAAATTACGAGTTGGCTACTTCCCCTCCTCTTGGAAGACCTCTACAATTGTTATGATTCCTAAGCCAGGAAAAGACGCCAGTCAAATGACGTCGTACAGACCAATCAGCCTACTTAGGGAATTAATAAAAAAAAAAAAAAAAAAAAAAAAAAAAAAAAATATTATCAAAGCTATTCGAAAAAATATTCCTTTTAAGTATAACTCCCTATCTTAATGAACACGCAATCATTCCGGATCATCAGTTCGGATTCCGAGCAAGGCATGGTACAATCGAACAAGTGCATAGAATTGTTACCCAAATTAGGTCAGCGTTTGAGAGAAAAGAATATTGCTCAGCACTGTTCATGGACATTTCCCAAGCATTCGACAAAGTTTGGCATGATGGGCTGATCATTAAAATAACACGAATGCTTCCACAAAACACTCACAAACTCCTTGAGAGCTATTTAACTGGCAGAACTTTCATGGTTAGATCAAAAAACCAATACTCCCCCACCAAGAAAATATCTGCTGGTGTCCCTCAAGGCAGCATATTAGGGCCGTTACTGTATATAATATATACAGCTGATATGCCAACTAGCCCGAGCACACACACTTCTACGTTTGCAGGCGACACAGCATTTATTAGTGTTAATCAGGACCCAAAAGTTGCATCGCAGCATTTACAGTCCCACATCAATGAACTAGAAGCCTGGCTAGAAAAATGGAAAATAAAGGTTAACCCGGCTAAATGTGCCCACTTAACTTTCACGCTCAGAAGACAAACGTGCCCTGCTGTAAAAATAAATAACATCACTGTTCCGGTAGAAAGCCATGTTAAATACTTGGGAATTCATATAGATAGACGCCTGACCTGGTCTCGTCATATTGAAGCGAAAATAACGGCTATGAAACTTAAAGCAGCTCAACTACATTGGCTAATCGGTCGAAACTCAAACTTGTCCTTAGACAACAAAGTTCTCTTATACAAGTCTATCATAAAGCCAATATGGACATATGGCATCCAATTATGGGGTACTGCATGCGCATCAAACATCCAGAAGCTACAAAGAAGACAGTCTAGGATATTACGGCAAATTGTCTGCGCCCCATGGTATATACGTAATGACATGATCCACAGAGATCTTAACATCGCTACCATCCAGGAAGAAATTAAAAAGTATTCAGACAAATACATTGATAAACTAATGGTCCATCCCAACTACCTCGCTCGGGATCTAATAAAGTTCGAAGGTCACCGGAGGCTGAAAAGATCCGACACTTTGAGCCTTGCAGGCTTTTTTGGCACTTGAATGCTATTAATTAGCGGTTACATTGGTAACGGCTAACAAATACAAATAAGAATTAGGATTAAGCTTTGAATACATATTGTAATTTTCGACAAGAAAGATTCAATAAAACAAAAAAAAAAAAAAAAAAAAAAAAAAAAAAAAAATACTCACCTAAAAAACATTTAAATACGCCATAAATTGTTGTTTGACGAAAGTTACGTCATGAGAATTGCTTACAGGGTAACTGTTTTTTTTTTTTTATTAAATAAGAAAAATATATATATTTTTAATTTACTTTAACTGAAATGAAAGAATAATTTATTTTTATCTTGAAATTAAATATGTAGTTTAATTATTTTCTATTTATAAGAACTTAATTTACTAATAATTTCCAGTCCTAATTTACAAATATTTGTCATTTGTGAACTTAATACAAAAAAATACGTACAAAATTTAATTGAAAATGTGACAATGAAGTATAAAAATTACGAAAAGAGAAAATAATACGAGCATATAATACAAACAGGGATTGCAGTATAACTAGAAAATGAAGGAAAGTGTGAAAAAATTCAATGAAATAAAATAATGTGAAAAAAAAGAAATGAAATTGATTTATGTACAGATACTCGTAAATCATATAAGAAAAATCCCTGTACAACTTAAGTAAATGACAGTGAGGCACACACAGTTACATGCATACAAAAGCGAGCAGCCACTTGTTCAGAACGACAGACAGTCAAATAAAGGAAGCGTGCATACAACTACAATGGCTTATTACATTTATATTTATACATTTATGTACACATTCATGTATTAATTCATTTACATTCGTGCTGCATCAGGGATGAGATAAAGAAATTTATGATTTGTATCAAAAATTTAAAAACAGTACCTTTTCATCATTCTCTTATTGCTTGCACAGTATTTTTATTAAGTGTTCTAGCTTAAATTACCGAGCACTGGTAAAGTAGACCTCTAGCCCCTTGTTGCGAAAAATACCAAAGTTTTTGTCTGGAATCAAATCGGCAACCCTCCTTCGGATTGATTAGCTTAACTACCCGCCAGTCGTCTGGTACTCCCTATTTATCACCAATAAGGGATTTGCCATGAATGCGTCAATGAAAGATCGTGATTAATCAAAATTAAAATACATCATTTGATCGGTTAATCGGAAATGAGATTAATCAAATTGCTGAGGTATCGAATGATTCGTATTTAAGTTATCGAAATCATTCGTTATATAGTTTTGTATATATATTGAAGACCTGAGGCATAATATTGAGTTAATCATTTTTACAATGTATTTAAATTAGCTTAAATTATTTTCTAAAGTTAAAAACGTGTCTATCACGACCTTTTAGTTCCACACAATGCACAGTGGTTCAGTAGTAGGACATAGTGGTCAAATGACTATTAGTGGTACTACTAAAACATACAAAAAGATTTGCAATCAGTTGTTTTTTACATTTACTTTTGTGCATCGAAAGCGAACAAATCAAAACAGCTTTCCTTATCTTTTTCAGCAGTGCTAATAAAGTTAATTTCTAGTGCGTGTTTTTCAAAGAAAAATCATTTTTGACTTATTTTTTTACAATGGATATTTAAGTCAAAGGTGTTTGCCGTTATTATTATGCATTTAATAATTTTTTAAGCAAAGCGTATTTTGCGGAAAGCGATTTCACGAAAAATCAATTTTCACGTACATATATTATTAATTGTCTTATGACGCTTTACATATCAGTAGTTACATATCAAAATGTTACTCTATATCTCTACTTTTAATTTATAAAAAGAATTTATCTGCGTTTGCTTGCGAATGTGCATGGTATAGAGGGTCTTCATCTCTATTTTTGGGTTTTTCCATATACCAACAAAAAACATTGTTTTTAGCTGGCAAAACACCTCTCAAAATACATGTAAAAGTTGGGAGTCAGCTGATTGATTGTGAACTATTTGTTGAGTGATTCTAAAGAAACAAAAGATCTTTCAGTGCAAGAAGAAGCCTTTTTTAGAAATAAAATTAGCAATTTACAACCATCCATTTTTAACATCAACAACAACGAAATTAAAGTTTTACATTCATTACAATTAACCATGGTTGATGGTTAAGTCTGTAGTGCTTTAAGTAACAGAGCGTGTAGTAGATGCTATATTAGTAGTGCAACACCGAAAGAAATGAATGATATTGACATGTGCTTAAGTAAACCCGTTATTGATACTGCTAGATATCAGTTTGGGTTATCTCCTCTGCTTTCATGAATAAGATTTTTCGAATATTTTATACAAAATTATCTTACCGATTAGATTTTAAAAAGTGGCAGGCTCGTTCAACAGATGAAAAGGAGCTTCCTGCTCAGAAAAAAACTATATGTTCAGCAGCACTTTAGGACACGATTATGTTTAATTGTCGACAAAGCTAAAAGTTGCGGAAGTGGCACATCCAATGACGAAAACACTGCAAGAACTTTTTTTGGAATTCAGCTCTTTTAGCTGAAATAACTAGCTTAGGTCAAGCAGTTATTGATCGGTGTCATCATCTTTTGCAATGTCTTTCGTCGGGATATGAAATTAATAGTGTTGAATTTAGAGATTACTCGTTAGGAACCGTTAGTACGTATCCATGGTATAATTTGCCTGCTTCAGTTCATAAAGTGTTAATTCATGGATCGGAAGTAGTTGATCACTGTCTAGTTTTCATAGGCAAGATCTTTGAAGAAGCCGCTGAATCTTGTAATAAATTATTTTAACAATTCAGACGTGACAACAAGCGAAAATGTCTCGTGTTGTCATTAACACTGATCTTTTGTATTGACTTCTTCTAAATTCCGACACGTTGATTTCTTCTTTACGAAAATTACCAGAAAAGAAGAAGTCTATGCAGACTTTGCTTAACTTACATGAAAAGCAAAAGCAATATTTTGTTTTTTGTCTTTGTTTTAACGTAAGACATTTTCGAAACTGGGAATTATTTCCTTTCATAGGTTACTTTATTATATATTTTTCGAATTTATTCTATGAGCTAAATTTCAGGTATGTTTTTTATAAAGCTTTTTTGTAATAGTCCTATTCCTTTAATTTTTAAGACATTTTCGTTCGAAATTGACGCAATATAACAGTGAGATATCCTGATATATTTGATAATGTGACCCTACTAGGGTATCCATTAATATATACCCGATTAACTGATCGGTTAATTTAAAATTAGCTTTTTTCGATTAACAATTAAACCGGTGAATTTCAGTCAATTAATTTTGAAATTTTTTGTAGTATTAAACCACATCTTTTTGTTTTTTTTTAATAATGGGTGAGCTTCAGTTGCAAGCAATCGCTTTTTTAAATGCATTCTACAATGCAGCCGTGTACAATTTTAAAACGTTATCTGTGCCAAAATTCACCAAAAATGTTACCAAAGTGCACCAAAAAACTTGTGTTTAGAAATATTTTTTCACACAATATATTTTTTTCTACAAATACAGTACAAAAACTGAAATAAAAAAAGTCGGAAAGTCTGAAAGTCGGAACTTATTATTTAGAATATTCGGTGCTTAGTTTTGCCAGGATGAGTTAAATGAAGACCTGACAACGGAAGCAACTTTCGATAGCAACAAAACAGCAGAATTAACCGAAATAATTAGAAGTGTCAAAAATTTAAATAATTAAGACAGAACTCTGATGGAATAATCGAAGATTTTATATATTTAGAGGAATCCAGGAAAAGGACTGGGAATTTAGATATTCTGCATTATGGTTTGCTTTCTTCAACATATACGGTAAGTGAAAGATTTTTTCCCAAGTCAAAATTTATCAAAACTAAAGAAAATAGTCGCTCAAATCCTAAACATTTTAACCACATTTTTTTTTCTTAAAGATTATTTATGAAGATCTCCTTAAACTATTTAAATTATTAATAAAATGATCTAACTGTTTATTTTTAATTAATACATAATATGTTTTAATTAAAAAATATGTATTAAATAGTTATGAATAATTTTTTTGTATGCTCGTTTTAGTTCAAGAATTGTTATGTTATTGTTTTTTTTTACTAATAAACTCCAAATAATAAATAATTTTTCATCTTCATTGATTGAAATCACTTAATTTGTAAAAAAACATTATTAGTCGGTTAACCTATCAATAAAAAAATTTACCGATTATTTATAGATTTAACCAAAAACTTGATTGGTTAATCAAGCGATTAACCGATTAAAGTGAAAACCCGATTAAATGAATTGTGTAGATTAATAATTCAAAAAATATTCAAAGGTTCAACGGACCGTTCGCGAAAAACTGACCGAATAAAATAATATATTGTCGGCTAAATATGAAAACCTGCCAAATCTACTTTTTAAGTAAATTGAGATTTTGATGCCGTGTGGAAAGATTCGCCTCGTTGACTAGCATGTAGTTTGTTTTCAATTTAAGTCTTGAAGTGTGTAAAACCAACTATATTTTTGTTTTTCCTCTAAAGCTGCAAATATGAAATATAAAAAGTTTTTTGTCTCTCCTGAAAAATGTGCTGAAAGGTTTGCATATTAAGGCGATGATGTGTCACTAAAACTAAAGCTGTTAGGGATAAACTTTTGACACCATCGTCATTTAAATATAGATACTTCAGCTATTGAGAATCCCGACTTTTTTTAATTTATACACCGAACATTTAATACATGTTTATGTTTTTATAATGAAATAAATTTTGTTTTTTTTTTAAAGTTTGTGTGTTACTTGTTTAGCTGCCAATATAATAATTTTTGCTGATGTTTCCTTGAAATTTTGGTATTTGAAGAAATACCAAAAAGTACCATTTCACTTAGTACTTCATTTTTGTTAAAAATTCAATATTTTCCCAACCAAGTGCTGGTTCAAGTTTATTTTCTTTCTTTGCGATTCAATGCTCTGTTTTTTTTTGAACAAGATGGATACAAATGTGTTGGCACATGCTTTTTTCCCATCCTGCTCTTATTATTTACTTACTTTACACTTACATTGTCTTGTCTCCGCCTTGTCTGTTACCAAAGCGCGAATTGTGACATGAATATCTGTTATAATGTTTGAACAATTTTTCTTTAGCAGTCAACCAACCACCCACTCTGTCAGTCAACCACTCAGCCAACGATTCAGTCAACCATTCAGCTACTTTAAGTCATTTGTCGTCATCGCAATAGTATGATGATACGAAGCTGATTTTCATGTGTTTCATTCATTCATTCCTTCCTTAAACATTTTTCATATAAATATTTTAACTTTTGATGTGGTGTGAAACTTATTCTGGCGTTAAGAAAATATTAACTATATGTAAAATTTGTAAGACCAATATTTTACTAATTCTTACAATTTTTTTTGTTATGATACAGGGGAAATTTCAATAAAGTCAAGTCCATATTTGGAATTTTTTTTGTAACTTTTATTTAGTTAAGGGACACCGCCTTTGCCTCTGATATCGAAAAAATTCAAAGGCGCCAAAATATACTTCTTCGAATAATCACAGCCGCCTATGCTTCGTTCCCATATAACGAAGGGACAAAAATAGAAGGAGTTGTCAGATATTTTTGAAATTTGGTACACTAGCATAAAAAAGCTTAGTTAAGAAAAATTTGAAAAATCGGCCCAAGGACACGCCTACCTCCCATGTGTCCTGAAATTGAAAAATGTAATTTTAGCTTCAATAATGCCCACAAAATTACAAAAAGTGGTCATGCTGATACACATGCAACTAGCAACGAGTGTGTAAATTTTTATTTAAATCGGACTAAGGACTCAAGGTCCTGCTATATATCCTCTTTCTTAAAAACGCTACCACTCCTACAAAAATTATCTGATCGTAATAAATTTTGGTATGTAAATTGATATTTGCAGGATATATATTTGTGCCAAATCGGATTATCAATGTGAAAAATACAAAAACATCATTTATTGAAAAATAGGATAATCCGGTTAAAATGCTCTTGCAAAAATAAAACTATAAGGATATTTGAAAGATAACATAAACGAAAAAATTAAAGAGGATAATGAAATGGTTGGCTTAAAAATTCTTTTTCATGTGCCTTTAATATTAAATTTAAAATTGTTTTGCTTCTACTGAACATTTTGAGTTAATACCCTCCTGTTGATTAAGTGCGATATATTTTGATAAAAAAATTAAAATTATGGATTTTTAAACAAAAATTATAATAGTTTAACTTAATAATTATATTTTATCACTGCTAAAATAAAAAACGTTAAAAAAACATATAAAGACAAACCCCTAGTGAAATTCGATGCAGAAAATTGTTGTAGAATAAACGTACGTGTAAGTGGTGTTCCATGAGGAGGGACTGAAATGACCCCTAAACATCGCAGATAGAGGGTTTATTAGTTCTATGAAAAGAACCGTCATCAACTTTTGTTAAAATCATCTATTAACCTTATTTAGCTCAGAATTAGATTTAATACATTTTTTTTGACTTACTCAAAACGCCTTTAAAAAAAATTAAAAACTTCAGTGGGCCATAAAAAAAGAACTCGAGCTAAATTTTGAAAATACTTCAGTGGTTTTGGTCTACTAATGATATAATTAAATTTTTTTATTTTTTAAAATTCAAAATATAAAATCGTGTTGCGCAATGATGTTATACACTCTTAAATGCCTGATATTTGAGTAAAAATCATAAAATTAGGCATTTCAAAAAACGCATTTTTTTAAGTTGTCGTAAAAAATAGTCACTAATTTTTAAATACCCTGTTAGCTAAGAGTATAAACTTACAAAAACAGAAAAAAAAAATATCTAATTTTATATTATTTTTTTTTTACTCCATCAAACTTAAGTAATTTTTGGATTTTCAACAAAAAAAATGTGTATTTCAGAGCAATAAAAAAAGTTATTTTGTAAATAAATACTAAATTATAAATTTTAATTTAACTGCAAATATATCAAAGTACTTGAAAACCAAATTTCGAGCGACTTTTTAAAAAAATAAATTATTCAGAATTATTTTTGTGAAACAACTAAAACTCATTTTTCTGTTAAGTAATTTTTGCACGCCCTCTCGTGGTGGCAAAAGCAATCAGAATTTTTTTTTTGTTAACATTTATTTGAGATACCTTAATATCTTTCAAAAAACCTGTATTTAAAAACAATTTGAGACAAACAATTTTTTTTGATTTTTGTCTATGGGACAAAGCATAGTAAGCCGGCCCCTGGTGTGTTAACAACTGAAATATGAATGAAAACAATGAATTTACTGTACTAAACATTTTTTCGAATTCGCTTCGATGAGTCAAATTTCAATTTATAAAGCTTTTTTACACTAGTCCTTTTCACTGCTGTTGTAATAAAGCGCTATAAATTGAAATTTGACTCATAAAAGCAGATTCGAAAAAAATGTGTACTAACGGCTGATCCAACCATAATGCACAATGTTAATTGTAAGTCACACCTTAACATAAAGTTTTTTGGCCAACTTATGCCTCCATTGCGGTTCTCCACTCAACTCAGTTTGGTCGTGTGAAAGTCAACCCAACTTATGCACAACCAAACACATTCAAGGTATTGTGACACCCAACTGTTTTTAGTTGAGTTTGCTTTAAAGTTGCCAACTTAAAATATCGATTTGCCAACTTTAAATATAACGTTTGACAATGGAAAATTTTATAAAATTAAATCATTTTTTAAACTAAACGTATTTTTAATTGTTGTGTTGAATAAAAAGTATCAATAATGGATATTAGTGTCAATTTAATTTATGAGGATGCAAATGAAAACTCTTGTACATGTGTATGTGCTACGTATACGAATAAAAATTCGTGATGATACCAACCCTCTTGAACTACCTAATGCCAAGTAAGAACTTCTAATAAGTAACGCAACTAAAGAAACAATTTAAATTTGTAAATTTAAAATTTATTTCCGACTAAACAAGAAAGCGATTTGTTATTTGCTGGATGACATTAAAGATTATTTAAAAACACCTGTTCGCGAAGTGGCTATTCCTCCTTTATTGAAGTCATGCGCTGCTCTTAGATTTTTCACTAACGGGAGCTACCAGAAGTGTAGTGGTATTGATTTTAATAAAGGAGTAGCTCACTCTGCAATGTCACATGAAATCTCCGGGGTTTTTTCCATTAGATTAACAAGCCTCTCAAATTGTGCTTTAGTTGTAATTTTCAAAGATCTACGAATGTATTAAATGCAGTGAAATGCTAATATACAGTATAACAAATCTTTCTAATTACGGGTTTTCCATTATTTTTTTCAATTTTAAAAATGAAAGTCAACTGAAACTGAAAACAACTCAACTACTAATAAACAGTTGTGTATTTATAACGTTTCTGTCGACCAAATTTTTACTAAGCTAAAAACGGCAATACCACGAAAAAAGCAGATACACAACTAAAAAGCCAACTGGCAGTCGAGTTGAGAATGGTAATGCGAATTTACTAACGGCAACCACACTGTTACAAAAGTGAAGAACCGCTATAGGGGAATTAATTTGACATTTCTTTGTTTCAGCGTTTGACAAATTCAATCATGGGGAGGTACACAATTGAGCAGTGCGTTAAGATTGTAGAAGCCTTTTACAAAATTGGGCGTTCAAATCAAAAAGCATTTCTTGGTACAGTTTCACCTCAACAAGCAGAATTGCCACATTTGGGAATGTTAAAAAGTTGATACATCCATAAATAGTGAATGTTTGGTGCGGTTAATGGGTTGGCGGGGTCATCGCGCCGTACTTCTTCGAAAATGAGGTCGGCCAAGCATTATGATAACAAAATGATAACGGATTTCTTGTAGCCAGAAATTGAGAATATGGACTTGAAGGATATGTGGCTTCAACAGGATGCTACCACTTGCCACACAGTCAACGAAATGATGCCTCTTTTGCAAATAGCCGTGTTATCCCACGTCGTGGGGATGTAAGTTGGGCAACACGGTCCTATGATTAGACACCGTTAGACTTCTTGGACTTGCACGCCAATAAGCCAATAATATTTCAAGAGCTAAAAAATGAGATAATTCGGCACATTTACATCAAGATTGAACCTCAATTACGTCTCAGAGTCATTGGAAATATGAACCATCGGATAGAGGTATGCCAATAAAGCCATGGCAAGAATTTGGCCAACATTTTATTTCACATGTAAGTGCCATAGATTCTTCTATAACAATGCAAAATATTAAGATAATTCTCTGAAAACTTTTTGTTTTATTTTAATAATAATAATATTAGAAAAAAAAAAATAAATAGTAATCACCAGGGCAACCAGAAATATGCTCTAAAAACGCGTTCCATGCACATTCAATATGCAGTAAAAACTGGAAAATATGCCTCTAAAATTGTTTAATTAATTAAATTAATTTTTTTAATTCTTAAATTTTATTTAAGTCAAATGGTTGGCTTAAGGAAAAATAACTAAGAACACGTAGAAAAAAAATATGGTTGGAGGTAACCATATTCTAAGAGCAATATACTTTGGTTGGTTTTTAACAATGTTTATGTTTGCCGGCTACAATATTATTTTTAAATATGACCATAGTATGCTTAAAATCAACAAAATGTTTCCCTAAATCAACCATAATATGGTCAAAATTAACATATTTTAGTAAATTTTAACCATTATAATGGTCAAAACTAAACATATTATGTTCAAAATGAACCATAATGTGGTCTTAATTTCCCAGAATATTGAGAAAAGTAACCATATTATGGTCAGGATTAACAATAATATGGTGAATGCTGATCATATTATGGTTAATCAATTTATTGAATTTGTTTGTTAAGTGTCAAATTATAATTTTATTTAATTTTATATTCTTGATAGGTGTTACGTTCCACTTTTATAAAAAATCCCCTTTGGTTCATATTCCAGCCTGTGACGATATTCATATTACCATTTTTTCTGTTCTACTAGTTTTTTCTACGTAAATTTATGTGTTTTAATCAATAATTTAATTAAAATGAATGAGAATTTTAAGTAAACCAAGTAAAATGCAAACGACCAGAATGTTGTTGCTTTTTAAACACATTATTTAAAATTTAAAATTAATCATTCAATGTTTTAAAATATTATAATTTCGAACATATTATTGTTATTAAATATTAAACATAATATGTTTGGAGGCAACCATAATATGGTTATAGCTTTTGGATAGATGAATCTAACCATAATATGGATACCGCGATAATAATATGGTTAAGGTAACCATAATATGTTTAAGTGTGTGGTTGTAGTTTTATTTTATTTAAACATTATATTGTTAAAATCAACCATATTTGAAGTTTCAAGGGATGTAAACACTTTATTGTTAAATAGAAACAAAATATTATCAATCGTAAAAAAAGTTTTTTTTAAAAACAACAAAAGTTTGTTTGTTGCCATCGCAGGGACCATAATTTGTTTTTTTAACCATTCTTCAACCATGTTGTTTCTCTACGTGAAGCTCCAAGGAAAATTGGAGTATGAAAAGAAATGGATAAATTGTAGGTTCACTACCGCAGTCGTATTTTTCATCCACTACAAAAGAACAACGATAAATAAACACTTTTCTAGGCGGATTAAACCACACCATAAATGCTGGAGTTAAAAATTACAGCTGGCTTTTAACACCAGCAGATATCGTTAAAAGTGCTAGTGAATAGTAAAATGGTTAGTTTTGTGGTTAACATTTTTAAACGGAACAATTGTAGTTTAAAAAGCATAGTGAATCGCAATACAGGGCCGATATAAATTTTCACAGCCGAATTTGGAAAAAAGCTGATAGTTTATTTTTTTGAATATTTTTGCAAAATTTTAGCCAAATGAAACTGTGCAACAAAAAAAAAAAAAAAACTAGCCTCTGCACTTGTAACGTGAAATGAAAGTAGGCTAGAACTTAGATTTTTTTTTCTTTTTTTTAGAATTAGAATTTTCTTTATTTATTTAAAAAAAAAAGTTTCTTAAGTATTAAATAACATGGTATGAATAGTTTTAATTAATAAAATAAATAAAAGAAAATAAAAAAAATATTTAAAGAGCTTAACGACAAATAAATATTGGCATTAAATGCAAAAATAAAATAAAATTTGAATATTGAAATTATGACAAATTTAGTTTAATTCTGTTATTAAAATATTTCTGTTATTAAAATATTTCTATTAGTTAACGTGCATTTTAAATATTTTGCTAAATTCACCCAGTCTTCTTCATTTTGGCCATAGTAATGTATCATATCTTCTTCCGCTTGGTGAGATTTCCGCAATACAGCATACCTAAATTCTTTAAGCACAGGGCAGATATTGGAATGTAAATTGCACAGTTTACAAAACTTGTCTGCTTTTGCTGCACCAAATCTGTTATAATTTAGTGATATTTACTCACAACCTGCTTTGTCTTATTAAATTTTAAAGTAAAAACTAAATGTAGATGGCGAAAGTTGGGTAATTTCGAAAAAAAAATATTTTTTTTTTTATTTGTTGCGAAGCTTTTGTAGGCATCTAAAAATTGATTATGTATTCAAAAAAATGATCGTTTAACTAAATTATGCACAAAAATGCTGCAAACGGTAAAATATACAAAAATATGCACTAATAAATCGATGACAAAATTCATAAAGGGCTCGAAAAAGGATAAATACATGGTTTGTGCCTTCATTGGTCGCGCAAGGAAAAACATGCAATTGCATATTTATGATTTTCCTGGTAATCAATTATTATTTGTATAAAAACATTTTACTATTTTCTTTTGATGCATTTTAAAATGTTTTTTATTCGCATTAAAATTGTTCTTCTTAGAAAATTAATAATTGAATATTTTTTAACACCTTCTGACTTCCTTTGACCTCTCAATACATCATGTGCACTGCAGTTTCCTTCACGCTTTTGCTTTATTGTTGTTTTTGTATCGTATGAAGTGTAATAGAGCATTAAAACTACTGTGTTCAAACTGTCAAGAACACACATTTATTACTCTACTTTCGGGCATGTAAAAGTACTTTAGTTTTTTTTCTCTCACTTTTCTTAAAAATTAATTTTTTTTATTTTGACTGGACGTGTTAGTTTTGTTGAGCAACAACAGCGAAACAAAGAAAGAGGCATAAATGTCATTTTAGTGAAGGTTGTGATTTTTAACAGGTTTTTCTTTGTGCTTTATTTTTAGTTTAGTTTCGTATGTAAGTGGCGGGAAAACAAAAGGTATATGTCAGTATGAAATGGAAAAATTCACTATTATTTACTTAGTTTGTGGCATCAAGTAAATTATTTACGGTGGATGTCTTCTATTTATTAAGGTTGATGGGTATAAATGATTATTAGATTATTTTTTTTTCGTTTTTGATTTAGTTGTTTACAGTGGTGGCGATTTATTTAACGACACTTGAACAAACAAAAACTAAGACAATATTTTTTAGAAGGATCGGAATTATTGATCGAATTAATAGATTTTTTAAGTGATACACTTTTAAGGGTATACATTCTTGGTCCCCTAAGGTCTTTTGTTACTTGAGAGAAGGGCCTAAAGGTCCTTTCGTTTGTGTGTCTATTAAAAAAAACTTGTGATAGTTTGATACGTAAGCTCTTATTCTGATCTTAAGGTCAAGATTATGTAAAAATATTGTAATCGTAGTCAAGGGTAACACATCGTTTGTACCTTCGTTAATTTTTATGGCATTTTGGAATATATAAACAGCTGTCACTTATACTCAGTTATACCAGTTTACCACTATACGACATAACACTGCAACAATAAACGTATTTTCTTCTGGTATCTCTTCGAAAACTAGAATACGTTCAGACTTTCCATTTTTTTTGTCCGAGCCAGAAACCACAATTTTGCTTGCATCTAGTAAATTCAAATTTAAATTCTATGTTTCAAAAGTTTTTTACTTATTAAAGAGGAACATCAAGGTTTTGCTAAATTTTACGTTTATATTATTATTATTTATTAATTTTATTATTATTATTATTGTTTCATTACCTTTAAATTTGTTTTCGTATACATTTTCTTTCTTTTTCCTGTCTATATTCTTTTAAATTTAATATTTTACTAGCCTACTAGGTTGAACTTTTCGTTGGTAGAACCACTCTGAGAGTAAAATTACAAAGTTACCATTGTTATCTCGTTTAACTGATCAGAGTTTGTTGCAGACACTAAAAATACACCACACAAGTAGTTAAATCACGATTTGCTTTTTGTGTTGAGAAACAACAAAAACAACAGAACAAGAAGAACACACATTATTTTTTTTATGTTTAAAAGGTTGAAGGTTAAATTGAGAACTCTTTTTTCTCATTTAGTTTTTATTTTGAGTTAAATATGTAGGTTAACAGCCGTATTGATAACAAAAAGTTAGCCACAGTTTGTACACTAAGTACAACGAGCTGCTAACTAGAATGCCGATTAAGCTTAGCAGCTTGTTGGCGCAGAGTTAATTCGTAACGAACTTTTCTCCATCTGCCAACTTTTAATAAATCAATTAGGAATTTTCATGATGCCAGATTGTATTACTCGAAAATGCAACACGTTTTGCATTAATCATCGCTGAATTTGTCATTTTTTGTTTGTTTTTCCCTTCACATATACAACTTTTAAAGAGCTTTTAAAATTAAAATAAATTAAGTGAATGGGGGGAAAATTAAAAAAATCAGTTAATTAAAAAACAAATAAAAATGTTTGACATTAAACGGCTGTTTTTCACAAGTTGGCAAACGTTTGGCAGCTTGTTAGCAAGAGTTTAGCAAATCTTTAGCCAGAGTTTGGTTAGTGTATTATGAATTAACTTTTTGCTAACTTCATGCCAAATTTTCATAATGAATACAGCTGTATGTTTTTAAAGTAAAAACCATATCAGGAATGAATCTGGTGTTTTTTAATTTAAATTCTGAAAGGTGAATATGCTTTTAACCTAAGAAAGTATGATCACATTTTCCATTTTATAAATAAACTTTATGGCGTTTCTCTGAGTAATCTGTTTAAAATTAAAACCTAAATGCTATTACACAAAATAGTTTTCAAGCATGAACCAGTGTATCTTTTTGACAGAATATCTGTTACGCGTTCAAGAAGATCATATGATAAAATTCATACTAGATATAGAAGTCAGGGTTCTGAGCGTCATTTTTGCATCAATTCAATCTGCCTTTGAAACTCGCTACTACCGACCAATAAAACCAATAGCAACGTCTTGCTTTTTTAGAAAGAATTATATAAATTTGTTATCAGAAATTAATACTGTTTCCTTGTTATTATGTTTGTATTTAACTATTTTAAACTTATTTGTTTATTTCTAGAAATTATTAAATTATTTTTTATAATAATATATAATTTTTTACTCAACAATGTTATTACAATACAAAAATCCAATACTATAATTATAAGATTTGTATCTTGTTGTATTGGAAATCAAATAAATAAATAAATAAATAAATAATGTAACAAATTAGAGTGCTATATTCGGCTGTGCCGAATCTTTGATACCCTCCACCGACAGCTCAGTGGGATTTATATGGGGCCTATAGTAAATTATGAACCAAGCATCACGAAATTTATTAGTGTGAGTAGTGAAGTATTTAATTTTATTTTGATAGCATTATTTATTACGGCTTTAAGCGTACTAAACTGTTTTCCGGGAGAAGGGTTTATTTGAGGCCTAGGGTAAATTATAGACCGATCTTCACGAAAATACACAGTGTAATTTCTAGTACTATAAAACTGTAACGTACCAAATTCTGTTATGATAGCATTATTAATTACGGTCTTAGGCGTACTCAACTGTTTTTCGTTTGTAGGGTTTTTATGGGGACTAAGATAAATTATGGACCGATCTTCACGAAATTTCACAGTGTTATTTCTAGTCCTAAAAAACTGTGACGTACCAAATTTTGTTGTGATAGCATTATTTTTATCGGTTTTAGGCGTACTAAACTGTTTTCCGGGAGAAGTGCTTATATGGGGCCTAGGGTAAATTATGGACGGATCTTCACGAAATTTTGCAGCGCGATTTCCAGTCGAATAAGACAAATTTTTGCAAAATCTTATCTCATTCCGTGCCTTGTTCCACCATTATTGTTATTTTTTGTAACAAAATTGTCATTTTTTTTAGGTGGTGGTTCCACATTTTGATTCATAGCTCTGGTCCTACTGCACCGATTTTGCTTAATTTCTATCGCAAACTGCTTAGGATAACTACAAGCAATTTGGCATTAAGTTTGTTCATTTCTTTTGAGTTGTGAGCGTGTTTTCAACAGACGGACAGACGGACAAACAGACAGACATGGCTAAATCGACTTAGAATCACTCAAGGACCCAGAATATATATACTTTATGATGCCTGAGATGAATAATAATAAAGTTTCACACGGAATGACAAACTTAATATACCCTCTTCACAACTTATTGTGGTGGAGGGTATAAAAAGAGTAAGTAAATCAATCTTAATAAAATTTGCCTTCTAATTTCACTTTTGGTTTATTCGAAGTAAGAATTCGGGGTTGAGTCAACTTTGAAATACTTGAATTAAGCGGATTTTGAGATAAGTTAAATCTTAGTTTTACTTGAATCAATCTCATTTTCGGATTATTTCAAGCACGAATTCGGGATTGAATATGGATAAGTTCAGTATTTCGCAATTGAAAATCCGTACTTGAATCAATCTTTCTGTACTTGATTAGAGAAAATTTTAACACACCGTTCTACTAATACCGCTTCGGATTTCTTTTGCGTCTACGCTTAGACGTAAAATTTGCTGTTCCACAAGCTACAATTTGACTTCTATCTATTAAATTCATATTTAAGCTTTATAATTCTAAAAATTTGCTTTACATATTAAAAAGGAACCTCAAGTTATTATTAACCACATCCTTCGTCCCTGTTCTTCTGCTTCATGAAATATTTCTGTGCGACCTATCGCTTAAGTCATTAAACGAAATATTGAACACAAAAAAGTTATTGTGATGGAAAATAATTTTGAAAACAAAACGATTTAAAATCAATTACGTCAGTATCTTTAATAATCGATTTCGTACATTCGTACATTCGTCCTTTTTCCTGTCTTCATTTCTTTAATTTTTTTATTATTATAAAATAAGTAATTTTTTATTAATTCAGATCTCGTGCAGTTACAGAAAAATCTATATTGTATTTGTATTGAAGTTGCCCCGCCTACGTCTACAATAGGGCCCAGATATTGTGGATTCATCACGAATATATGTGTACTGAAATTGTAAATTGGAGCTTTGGGTGTTCTTCAGATATACAGAGTTCTAGTATGCGCTACGCCCACTTCTCTGATTCTGCCCATTTTGGATAGACTATACGTATTTATAACAATTCTTTTTGTACAAAATTTGGAAAATTTTACACTACCCGTTCTTCAGAGATGCGGAGTTCTATTTTGTGCCATGCCTACTTAACTAATCACGCCCACTTTTTAACTGATGTAACTGTTCCAAATTTTGAAACTTTAGCTGTTACCGTTCAGTGCCCACTATTGGCATTATACCCATTTATTCTTTAAATCTTTATGTATAAAAACGTTTGTGTTGTGTATGTGCTCCTAAAACTCAAGAACCGCTGGCCCGATTGACACCAAACTCGGATAATAAATTAGTTTAGTCTGAAGCCAGGTTTCTCTAAGTTGGCGCTGTTGTCGTGGTATTTTGTTTTTAAGTTCTGGTCCGATTTGGGATTTGGCTAAAATTCACAAAATATATTTGCTTAACAAAAATAAGTTTCCTGATTAAATTTTGACGCTGGGATCAAGTTATTAACAAAATTCTCCAGTACCTAATTTTTTATTTTTATTTGGAAAAGCCCGAGCAGCGCTGGGACCAATCGTGGTACAGTTTAACTTTTTTAAAAACAATTTATTTTTTTTATTGCATTTTTGTCATTCTAAAATCTTAAATCAAACACTGTGCAGAACACATACTATTCACGACTTCTTCTTTAAAAGCTGACTTTGTGTTTATATGAATATAAAAACTGCCATGCAAAATTTGATTTGTTTTGGCCAGATATACGAATTTCAAAGTTTAATTCATATGGGATGTACCACGTCAGCTATTTCCAAATAGTTTCCAAAATATAAAAGTTTTATTATTTACTTTATACAGGCGGTGCCACGCCCACAATTAGTTATTCCCCCATTTTTGCCTTTAATATTCATATTTATATTAAAGTTACTATTACAAAATTTGATGGCTCTAGTTTACAGATTTACTTCATCTAGGAAATATTAATATTGATACTAAAGTTACGCCCACAAAAGTTCGGGATTATAGCTGCTAAAGTTTTCCAATATGGATGTTCATATGGATGTCAAAGTTGCCTGTGCAAACTTTGAAGACTTAAGCTGTGTTAGTTTCCGAGATAAACAAATATTAATACTTACTCCTTAATTGGGACCTCACCAACTTGCAATTTTAAAAGAAACAACAGCCTTTGTTTTCTTCCAGACATACAGGAAGACACTGTGAAAATTGCAAGAAAATCGGTTTAGCCGTCTAGAGACTTCAAACAAACATAGAAACAAACAAACAAACACAGCTTAATTTTTATAAATGGGTTTTTCCAAACCGATTTTCGGAGATTTTTTTTAATAAAATTCCAACTTAAATGTCTTATTTAAGGAATAGATTTATTTTCAAAACAAACAAATTAGTTACCGAAAAAGAATTTTTTTTTTAAAGTAACGGTCGTTACATTTTAAAATGTTAACAGTTTTTTGCATTTCAATTCATGTATTATGGGTAACTCAAAGTAGCATATTTTTGTTAGCATAAAGAAAATTAAAGTTTATCTTTCGATAAATGACAGATACATTTATTTTGTATAATATTAGCGAAAAAAAAATTCAAAATAAAATTTTATTTGTGAGCTATAAGAGGTAATTTTCTGTGGAAGCCAGGGTTGTTAGATGTGACGATTTTTCGACATTTTGACGATTTTTTTGTGAAAATACAGTAAAATGACGACTGACGATTTTTGTACTAAAAGTAATAGTGTTATGACGATTTTCTGGCATCAATAAAACACCAACAAGAAATATTTTCAATTATATTGGGAACAGTCCAAATCGTAATAATCAATTTTTCGAAATACAAAAATTATTGGAAATTAAATAAAAAAAAAAATTCTTCCCCAATCGCAACCCAGGTGGCTTTCATTAGAAGCATTAGTAATTAAAATTTAATAATTATATGAATGGTATCGATACTATTTGCCTCGTTTCGATTTGCGTCACTTTTTAAAAATTGGTTAAATCCGCTATACGATTTTACGTCTGCGTCGCTACAAACGATTGGATTTTTTCACCAAAGTCATAATCAGTACAAAGAAAAGAAAATTCATTAGCTTGGAACTGAAATTGGATGTTATAAAACATTTCAAGTCAGGTGAAAAGGCTGTTAATATACCCAGACCCTTGGCTTAGCAACTTTAACAGTAAAAATAATTTGCAAAAGAAATAGCGCAAAAATTTATCATTTAAAGATAGCTCGATTTAATAGCAAATGAGATTTTATTTTTTAATTAATATTTTTGTGAATATGGATAAATGAAATAAATAAATTTGTGTTATGTTTTTATGAAAATATTTTGGGGAATGTATTAAAGATAAACTCACTGATTATTGTTGTTGTTTTTGTTAAGGCTTTGATATTGTTACAAGTGTTGCTTAAAATTCTTATTCGCTTAACAGTTTTATTTTTTTAATATATTTAGTTTTTCTAAAATCATTTGATGAAGAGTCCTGATGATCTGGCCTAAGCAGCCAGTGAAATGCGCATAGGAATAGCTTACCCCTTCAACAATAAATTTCAGTGTCTTTATCAAGAATATAAATTGGGAATTAAGCATGACATACAAAATCTTGTTAATTAAAAATATTTTTTTATGTATTTGTTTTCAAATGATAAATATATGTTTACTTATTTTTTTTAATATCTAAGCCCACTTGCCGAAATCGATAGAATAAAACGTAACCATATCACTTTTTTTTTATCATAAATAGAATTTATTGCTAAAAATTTATGTAAAATGCCTCTGATTTGCAATATTTAAATATCTGACGATTTTTTGACGATTTTGTTAAATGTTCGTGACGATTTTGACGAATTTTGTTAAAACTTTTGACGATTTTTTAAGAAAAAAGCCTAACAACCCTGGTGGAAGCACCTAAATGTAACGGGTGGGCAATTTAAAAGTTTAAATTAAAAAAAAAAATGCAATAAAACAAAAACGGTTCGAAATTTCGCCAAATAAAGTTTTTTGTTATGAAGTAAAATTGTTCCGACTAGAAATGGAATATTATTTCATCCGATCGGACCAATTTTGTGTATGGGGTCGTATCTCGGCAATGGCATCACCAATGTTGGCCTTTAAATGTTCAGTTGCCTCTGGTTTGTCGGTACAACACTTTTCTTTAACGTCGCCTCACGGAAAACAGTCCAACTGTGTCAGCTTCTTGGCGGCCAATAGACATCACCATTTCGGCAAACTAAACGACTATCAACCGTTTGACGCAATAAATTGATTGTGACATGATATGTGTGACAAGTTGCACCATCCTTTTGAAACTAAACATTCGTAAATCGATCCATTTCGTTCAGCGGAGATAATATTAAATAAGTGTTGCCAGATTCGAAACAACCGATGGTTCTAATTTGAACTTTTAAATGGCACCTGTTAAAAACTATTATTTTCGAAGAGATTGGTTTTCATCATATCAGGTCGGCAAAAAACATAAAAGGTCGGAAGCAAGAACTTTTTCATGGTATTTTAATTGGCTTTAATCCGTTTTCAGTTTTTTTCTTTCACGTCCAGTTTTTTATATTATCAACTGTTTCGTAGTTATTCAGAATATGTTGCATTCGCAGCCGTGATTAAGCACAGCTCACGTGGGTCTTTTAATTAGTTCCCGTTGTGTTACACCGTCTCCCATGGGTTCTATGTTATCTGGTTGCTTGTATTATTATCATGCAGCCATTCGGTCGATTCAATTCTGAAATATGTAAGTTGCGATAAATTTTGTGTTTCATGCAAAATTCGTACTATTTTTTGTTTTTTAAAATTCACAAAAAAATGATTAGGCCAACAATTTTGCATATTTATCAGATATCCAGGTGTATTACGAACAAAATAATGCCAATTGGTGGAGGAATGTTAATTTTATTTAGTAAGCTAATAATTCCCCAGTCAAAATTATACACTTTAATTGAGACTCTACTTTGAATCTTATATTTAAATAGCTTGAGCCTAAAATTCCTACCCTGTTCTTAATTTTTTTTGTAATACCCCTTTCCATCATCCTCTTCCCATTACTGTATTTTCTGATTTCTCCTTTGACTTGTTAGTTTGTTTGCTTCGTTGATTTTGGCTGTTGTTTGTTTGCAGGTAGCAAAAATCATTAAATTTTCATAGTGCTACATTTTTTTTGTCCTTTTGTTTTCCTTTCGTTGGTAATTTGAAAACTTTTTGGCAGGACATTAGTTATTGTGGACGTTAATAAAGTTTCGTGCACGAGTATAGACAAAAAGGTAAGTACATACTTTTATTACCGTCTCGTAAGCCTGATGACAACGTGTACTTATGTAAATTCTAGCTTTCGCTTTTTATGGTAAATTTTTATTGTTCCTTAACTGCTTTATGAAAATTGAATTTTAAATGAAGAACAAAATGTAGAAGAAAAAATCGACACAATTTCAAATTGGATAAAATCAACTGTAATTAGTTATTAAAAAAAAAAAAAAATTAGTAGTTTATATAAGAAAAGGAAAGAAAGCGAATTGAAACAAAAAGTCATTATTGGATTAGATAATAAATTACACTGAAATGTTGTGTTGGAATATTTTTCATTTGCAGTCTTAAAAGTAATTTTGTTTATTTAACAGAAGGGCTTATCTGGGTTTTAGAAGTAAGACCTGAGTTATTGCTTTGAACTAATGTAAAGGTTTTTGTTCAATTGTAAATTGAATTCACTTTTTTTTTTTTACAAAAAAATGCAATTTGGCGTAAAGAAGACTTTGAAATATATAAAGATTTTCACAGAGTCACTTTCCGTGATTAAATGGCTTTTACTCAAGAATCAAATAAACACGATAACGAATTCATGGTTTGTATGACAAACTTTCATACAGTTCGGTCTGGCGGGAGGTCATTTGGACCATATTTGTAGTAGATAGAAAAAGAAATGCGCTATTGTTGCCTAATGGCTTATACTATTGCTAGGATACTATCGATATCTTCTACTATTGATATTTATCGATAGTTCAGATTTCACTAAAGATACTTAAGATATTACTATCGACTGAATGTTTGTACTTGAGTAGGTACAAATTGATTTTTTGTAAAAACACAATCGTGCCCATCTTATTTGGCTTATAGCAGTTTCTACTGTTGTTTTATATTTCCCCGGCATCAGAAAATCACCTTTTTGAAGGAACCGAAGTAGCAGGGACTATAAGATATTTTAATGCAATTTTAGATAAATTGGTTTTGACTCTCCTAATTTCTTGTTCAAAATTTTCCTTCAATAAGTGTGTAAGCTCATATGCGCTATTTTACTTATAATAATATACACTATTGTAGGAGAAATAGTTTCATTCCGACCATCGAAAGCTGCATGATCTCCAAAATTTGTGCAAGAAGAAGTGGAAAGAAGCGAAATTGTTTAGATGAGCCAGATGAAGCAGAGGAAGGGAAAGAAGACGAATGAACTTCTAGTTATTTTTAATTTACGCAATGTATACATTAATTTGTAATAATTTTTTGTTTTTAATAACCCAAATTGAATTGTAATGAATATATGCCACTGAATTAACAAAACTATGAATTGATCACTGTTTTTTACTGTTACAAATTGATATTTTTGAGATCAAATATTTTAATAAAAATACCGTAAAATTATTAAATAAAACAGCGTATACCATACAAAATAAAATAGTGTATCAGATTCATCACACGAATTCCTTTAAAAATAAAATAGCCCAAATGGAGGACTTGCACTTTGAATGACATATGGATGGTCTTAAAGGATGCGTAGAATAAAAAAAATTGGTCAATTTAAGGACAAGAAACGGTATTACGTATTCGTTGAAAAATCCAATATGAAGAATTTTTATTTAACGCGATATTGAGGTTTTAATAGTCATTCGATTTGACAAAAACTTTAAACACGATTTTCTCAAAACCCCAAACAAATTAAACGCTATTGTTATATTGATTAATAGTAGAAAGAAGCACAGCTGAACAATCAATAACACCTGCTATTCTTCTTGTTTGTGTACATTACTTTTTTTCCAGCGCGAACTATTAGCAAGTAAACTTGTGGCGAAAAACTGTGATTATAGCTGTTGTTTTATGTATTTATAGCTGTTTTTTTTTTTAAATAATAATGTTTATATCGAATTTTTAGCTATCGATATGTTGGACATTTAAGGACTATCGATAGTATCGATAGTTTCCCAGCACTTATACTTAAAAGAGTAACGAAATTTCTTTTTCATAGTAATTATGAATAAAAAATCCTCGGGAGTTTTCTTCCTTCTTCAATTTTCCTATATAATTTAAATGGTAAACTTGGGAAAAAACACATCATATTATTGCAAAATTAACAAATGATTTTAATTGAAATTTTCCTAATCACTATAAATTCATAAAACATACATGGCTTTTTATTTCATACAAATAAAATGTAAATTAAACATATCTAAAATCGTTATTAAAATAATAAACATGGACATTGCAGACCAAAAAAACCAAAAAAACAAAAAAAAAAAAAAATTGTTCATAAAATGCATTGCATTGGGGGAGAAAACTTTAATAAATTCATTTGTTCATTGTCTATTTAAAATCATGGTAAAATATTTTTCTATTGTTGCTGGTAGTTTCTGTCAAATTCCATCAATAAATTCATCAGAAAATCCAGTCAAACATTTATCCATCTGTTCTGCTGAAAGTCATAGAAATCAACAAACATCAATAACATTTTTCACAATTTCGTTTTATGCATATTTTTTATTTCATATTCCATTTTTATTTTTTTTTCGTGATTGTTCCGCATATTTTGCATAAATTTGTGTTCATTTACGTTTATTTTTTTCTAGGTTTTTAGTTTTTATATAATATTTTCTTTTGCCTTAATATTTCCAAACATTTTATACAATAACAACTCTAATAACAAAAATTAAAGCGAAAAGAAGAAAAAACAAAATCATACTCACAAAATCTGAACGATTTATTGAAGTGTAAAATAAATTCTTGTACAAAACTACCAAATAGTCTTAAGATTTGAATATTTATTGTTAGTTCACAATAATTAAGTGAAGATTTAATTAATAAATAAAATGGTAAAAAATGGCCTACCATGCTTATCGTATCCAATCGAAACTCAACATTTCTCATCGTCAACAGGGCAAAAGAAACCGAACTTCAAACAGTTCTTAATTTCTTTATTTGCATCTTATTTCCTGTTTTCGCACGTCATTAGGTTAATCGGCACATAAGGGTTTTACACGAAAATTCATATAAGTTATTTTCCTTTCGAATGAGTTTTTAATGGAGAAAATGTTTGCTAAATAAAGTCGGAGGTTTTTTAAAGTTGTTAAATAAAAGCTTTTATTCATTACCATTTTCTAAGAGGCCCTACGCCCCTAAAAGGTACTACGGAAATATATATGTGGCAAAAAGTAAAAAGTCCTTTAATAATTTTTTAAAATCTTATTGAAAAAAGGTTCACAGAACAAATTTTCTATAAAAATCTTTCTTAATATTTCTTAACGTAATAAACGTTAAATTAAATAATTGTTTTTTAGTACGTGAGAAAGTGTCTTTTAATAGGAACCAACGATCACTGACTATTGATAGCGACCATATTGTTGAATGAACATCTGTCGAATTAACTATGGTCTAGTCAGTCCGGCAACATTCTACGCAAAAAATTATGCCCAGCGAAGAGATCTGTATCTGTTAATTCATAGTCCTCTATCTTTATCTATATTTTAACCTTTTTTTTGAATTTTTTTTTAAAAAATACATAAAAGTTTAAAAGAAGTATTTATTGAAAAATTGTTTTCTAAAAAAAAAAAAATTCTAAAAATTTAAATTAGTAACGTAAACAGAGCCAAAACTCCAATTCAAACATTCACTCACACGGGGGCTTTTACGACGTCGCTTTTTCGACGTATCCTTTTGTTTTTCGACTCGGTTTGTGTTTTTCATGTCGTTTTTGTATTACTCTTTTTACGTCTTCTTCTTACGTTTTATTCTTTTTCTTAATTTGAAGTGTCAGGTTGATAACACAGTGAGACCTCGATTATCGATAACAGACGGGACCGGCAGCATTCTGGATTATATTTTTTTTCGTATATTTCTTATTTTATGTAAGTATATAATGCTTTATTATGTAAATATCAAAAACTGGGGAAAAAAGTAATTTTGGCAGAACATGCACGTTGGGAAATTCTCTTTCTTCGTTTATTTAAATTTTATTTGATTGTTCAAAAGTAAATAAAAAAAAAGTATAATTTGTTTATAATTTCGGATAACAGACGTAATACCGGATAATTGAGGTTATCGTCTCAAAAAAATTAAATCAATGCACATTTTTTTTTATTTCCCGGTTAATTGATGCTGCCTGTTAATCGAAGTACTGATAATCAAGGTCCTACTGTAAATAAAAATGACATGCAACCGTAAATCATCGTAAAAACGCAAAGGTTTTTTGGAAGTTGCTCCAAAAGGGAATGAAGAAAAAACGACGTCGTAAAAGTCCTCATGTGAATTGAGTGAAAGTTGTGGCCTGTTCCTAAGTCTATCACTGCACTGCAAATGAAAATTTATATGTAGAAAAATATAAAGATTAAAAACAAACTTGCATTGGCAATGTAAAGAATTGGTTTCTCGTAAGATTCACAGCAGTGATGAACATTTTTACAAACACGGCCTTATTAAAAGTAAAGAACATACAGACTTCGCAACCCTTTAGTCATCGTCCAGGCTTGCAATTTATGTTGCAGCAATTCCCGAATTTAATGGTGGGAGTGGTGAGAAGGTTACGGAGGGGTACTTAGTTTCATGTACTCTGCAATTCTGTTTTGTTTTGTTATCCTCACACTTTTTAACTTGAAGTTGGCTGTAGTACACCTTTTATGTATATATTTACAAAACATAAAAAGGAGGAGAGAAAAGACAAGATAAAAATACAACAATTTCAAAACTATAATTTCTCAATCTGGACACTGCAGTGCACTGATGGAATTTCAAAGCAGAATTTTTAGAAATTGCAGCAGCAAAAATTGCATGTCTGATCCTACGATTAGTACAAAAAGTAAAATAAAACAATAAAACAAATTTACCATTTTGTTCTTACTTTGCTGAAGTTTATCCACCTTGAAGGCCAAATAAATTTTTAACCAAAAACATTTTTTTATTCGGAAAATTTAAAATTTTGTTTACTGCCTGTTCGTCTATTTCAGAAGTTAAATTTAAAACAAAAAGAATTTATAAAATATTGATTGTATCTTACACTTAAGTTAAGCGAACGAAATCTTCGTTAAAAAAAGGCCATTAGACTTAACTTAAGTTGAAGATAAAAAAAAATTATCTTATTTGTACTAAGTCTCAAATAATGAAAACCAGGAGGATGACAATAATTTATAGTTGACGTTCCTTTGAATGATTCTTTAATTAAGATAAACCACATGGCTTCGCGGGACTATCTTCTAAGTAAAATGAAAAAAAGCTTAAAATCTAAATAAATTATTAAATATTTTTTTTTAATGTTTATTTTTACTTAATTTTTTTAAAAAAAGCAGAAATCATGAAGCCATGCGTTTCACAGAGTTTATAATTTATGTTAACCATAAAAGCCCATCATTTATTTTTTTTGTTTAAAGTAATAAAAATATAGCAAACGTTAATGGTCTGTAGACTACCATTGTGTAGTACAAAAACATAGTTCATTGAATTCACAAGATTTTATTTTCTTTTTATATGCTGAAGTACCAATTTTATATGCTGCAGACATTTTTAAAGTAAATTACAAAAGCAAAAAATTACCAAAAAAAAAAACAACGGAAATAAACAAATTCAACATGGGTGCTTAAAATAAAGAAAAAGAAAAAAATTAAAAATATAACGGAATAAATGAATATCTTCCGACAGCAACAATAATACAAACACACGCTGTAGATCTTGTTTTCCTAAAAAACTGCTGTTACAATTAACAGAACACAACCGAATGCCAAACGAATTGGTTTTTGCAAATATAAAACTCTGAAATAAAACAAAACACTTTTCTTTACAGTTTTTTTCTATGTTAGTAATAATGTTAACATTTTTCGGTAATGTTTAATAAGAGAAATGTAAAATTAACATTTATGGAAATATTTCCCCTCTTCCCAGTTACTGAATTAAAAGAAATGTTAAATTATTTTATGTAATGTATTTTCAGTTCTCCTGTGGTTGTTATGTTAAAATTAGAAAGGGGCTGCAAAAGTGTATTCGCTTAAACTGCTTAGGAAGAGGGAGAATAAAGGGAATGAAAAGAGAAAAATGAGGAGTATAAAATGTTGTCTCTTCTCATATAAAAAACTGGTCTTTTAATAAACCGCTATTTATGAGAAGGTATTTTTTATTATTCAAGTTATTAACCTATTTCAAAAGACAAAAATTAGTTCTGTTATACAAGTTTTTGCTGTTCGTTAGTAAAATAATATGTGTTGATATACATAAATGTAAAGGTATATACATACATATGACTGTTAAATTACTTTAGCTTGTGTCAGGAAAATCATGGTAGACATTTTGACATGTTAACACGATGAATTATTTCGTCGCATATTTTAGGCGGACATATAAAATCGCCTTTCAATATCTCGGGATTAATTCTGCTACCCTCAGGCAGGAGTTCAAAAAATCACTTAAGTAATAAATTCTTTACAAAAATACAAAATTAAAAAAAAAGAATGTTTGTTTTTGTGAATTTGCACACAAACAAAATACGTTACACGACGGTTGTGAACTGATAAATTCAAATTAAAAATTAACGTACCGACATTGTTTAAGCTTAAAGCGTTCCGTATTTTCCTGCGACCTCTTTCAAATGCATGCATGAAAAAATCATATGGAGCAAACGTATAATCGACACAACACGTTCATTTAAATTTCAGTACGTTTTCACTTAAAAAGAACGCGTACGCTAAAACAATATCGGCAAGTTATCTTAATATTTGGTTCGTCAGCTAATAATAGCTGTGTACCGTATTTAGTTCGTGAACATATGCAGTATTAGAGTTATTATCGAGACCACATTGTCCATACAATTTGACATAAAAGTTGTTTGTCTTAGAAAGCCGTCGTGAAATGAAATCTTTTTTATTTTGAAATGCTCTCACATGTAGACACTTATTCTCCCAACAATGCTGCCATACTTTCATTAAATTTCCTACACTTATAAAATTATTAAATTAGTTTTCCGTACTATTAAAATTAAATAAAAATATAGTTATTTACGAATAATTTTATTTTTTAACATTTATGTTTGTTATTCAAAAAACAAACTACCAAAAAAAAAATATTTTTCCGTACTTTTTATAGTTATTTAGTTTGATTTTTTCGGTTAAAATATATTTTTTAAAAGTAAAAACTATTAAATATAAAGGAATTTGCAGTTTAATAAAAAAAAAAATGTTAAAATTAATGTAAAAATCATTTGTTTTAAATGAAATGTAAATGATCCGTTTTTTAATGAATTTCAAGTTGGTTAAAATGAATTTTCGTTTGAATTTAGCTAAATAATCAAAGTTTTCTTGGGATTCAAAAAATGAATTAACAAGTTTTCGTTTAAATGTGCTAAATTCCCATTTCATACTATTGATAAACTGAAATTTATTGTTGATTGCATAAGCTATTCCTATAAGCATTTCACTGGTTGCTTAGGCCAGATCGTCAGGAAACTTCATTCAAAGATTTTAGAAAAGCTAAAAATATTATGCAAACAAAACTGTTAAGCGAATAAGAAAGAGTTTATCTTTTCTTACAGTCCCGACTACAATTGGTTGATTTTTCGTCAACTCTAAATGTAGTTGTAAGTGGGTAAAGAAATATCGACCCCTTTGGGCGAAATTATCGTATGTTACAAAAACCAAATTTTACAGGAAAGCCATTTTTCTACTTTTCTCGGCTTTCGGTTGCTATATCAAAATGAAAATATACATTAAATTTTTGGAGCAACGAAGTGGAATTCGCCTACAATATTTTGTCAGGTGACGTCTTTTTGAATGTAGAACAAGATTGCACCAAAAACTCAATTTCAAAAAAATTGGCATATACGACAATTTCGCGCAAAGTGTAAATGAGTGTAAATTTTGTGAACAGAAACTAACAAAGAAAAGAAAATAAAAAATTAAAACAATAAAATGAGAAAGAATTTGAAGTTACTGCCGACGTTTTGATTATTTGCTTTAAGATTTTTGCCTGAAGTTTAATACCTTAGTCTGTTTAAACACTTATGCCTGTATTCATAAAAACATTTTAAATTTAATAAAGGCTTACAAAACAAATTTTCTATGAAAATTTTCCTCAATAAAGGTTTTTTAAATTTAATAATCGTTTTTGAATACGGGGGTTAGTGTTTTCAAAAAATAAACTACGTTAGAGATCAGTTTTTTCGAACTCTGCTTTTGACTGTGTAAGTGGTTTTCAATTATTTCCCAAGTTTTTCGCAGGGTTTTCAATAACCTAAATGGAGTAGTGCCTCCAATTCATTACCTATGGGCTTTTTTTTGTTGAGATAGCCAGTTTTTGTTTCTCGTGTTAAATATTTTGTACCGCATAACTTATCTCTCGTACGATGCAAGCGCAAGGACATGTTGAGAATAAACTTTGGCGAAAACTCTCTAACATATTTTTTTTACAAAAAAATGTAAAGCCAAACTTTGTTTGCACAAAATTCGAAAATTTATAAAAAAAATACTTTCTTTACGCAATAGTCTTCGATTACTAAGTGAAAATTAGTTGGAATAAGTGGAATATGTTAAATCTGCAAAATTCCATATAAGTTATCAAAGACCCAAAGCCATGCCTGTTTTTCAAGCAGACAAGTCTTATAAAAATCCCTTTCACAACTTTTACAAAAAAAAGAAAAAAAAAATTTCTTAATCGCAAAGCCGTTTAATCTAAAAGATCCAGTCTTTATCTCCACCTAAAATTTAATGCAAATGTTTTTTTGTAGCGCAATAATTTCCTAAAATGAAATCGCCTTCTTTAATATTCCAAATGATTTTGAAAGTTATATGGGCTGATTATGTATGGCAACCGAACTTTAGTTGTTTTGAAAAAATTTATTGCAGATGTCAACTTATGTCGATTTTAGTTGCTAAATTAAGTTTTTTTTTTTTTTTTTTGTTATATTTTAGAAATTTTATTATACATTTCTTCTTTGGGATATGCTTACAAAATAGATAACATTTCAAGGGACATCAATTTAACTAACTTTTGAAAAAAATGGAATTGGGTTTCGTACATATTTAAAACTTTTAACATAGGAGATATAGCTGAAAGCCGATGAATTTGTGTCAAGTCTTTAAAGTCTCTGCTAAATAAGTCACAGCATTTTCAGAAGACAAAAGTGTTCCCTAAGGTAAGATAGTTTGTTCATAAGTACATACGGTGTTTTCAGCTGACGACAGTTGCCTCATTTAATAATGCCACGTTCACTCGTTCTTGGTAGCAATCGAAGAAATAGATGAACGGATTTAGGCATACATATTTCCTTTTTTTTTATTAAATTTAATTATTTTCATTTGTTTGCCTTAATTGTTTTTTATTTATTTTTGGTGGGCAATCTTTTAAAATGGCAACTGACAAAATATGCCTTAACTAATTTAAATTTTTGTTTCAGTTCCGTTGCAATTTAACTACACAACTGACATTTGTTGTCTCCTGTTTTAAATAAATTGAGCTTTTCTATTCTCAGAAAACTTCTAAATTTAAGATAAGCAATTCGAAAGTTTTTTGTTCGAACAAAAGAATTTATTCGGCGTCAAAAGCATAAGAATTTCGTATTTAAATGCGAAAGTTTTAAGTTTGAAAGTTTTTTGTTCGAAAAAGGACTTATCGAAATAAAGGAATTATTCGTCATCGTAAGCATAGAAAATTCAAATTTAATTTCGAAGGTTTAAAAATTTCGAATGAAGATTTGAAAGCTTTTTCATTATAATTTTTCCTATAGTTTAAAATAGGTTTAAAACGATTTCGTCAAAAGATGGCATTGCAAAATAATTTTCAAAGTTTTGTAAGCTTTTCAGGTTTTATTGTTTCGAAGGTTAATGTCTTAGTTTGTGAAACAGAAACAACATTTACTTGCAGAAATTTAGGAAACAAAATATCTTTCATATAAAAGCTTTTTACGGTAACATTCTTTTGCCGTTTACCCTCACAAATTGGTGAATAAGGTTACTGCAAAATTTAAGTTTGTTTTACTTGAGTTTCCTGTGAAAAATAATGTGAAATTCAGGTAGATGTTTTTTTTTTTAAATTTGTTTTTCCTTAGTAGGTCTTGTATTAAAACGCTTTGTTTATCATTTTTTAAAAAGCAAAGCTTGTTTACTTCACATTTTTTACAAAAATAGTGCTGGGCACTTTTTTAAATTATTAAATGAAGTAGGTTAATAGACCCCTTTAACCTTCCTGTGTGCATAGTTGGGGGTAGTGCACTAAATATTGATTTAAATCAGCAGTGCACTATCACTAAATAAAACTGCAAAGTAATTAGCTTGCACTCTTTTTTACCAGCTTTAGTGATGATTGTAATTTTTTAACTACCACTAAAATTTTTTTAGTGATATTGCAAATTTTTTCACTATCACTAAACGCAGATTGAATGCAAAAATCTGCACTCAATTCAAATAGTGCAAAATTTGGACTTGCAATCAAAAAAGCTGCATACAAATATTGTATCACTAAAATATAAAAAAATGTAACTTTGTATTTGTATGGTTTTTGAACAAAGAACATTCAACACAGTTAAAGTTTGTCAATAACGGTATAATGATTGGCTTTAATCATGAAAAAAAGTTTTTGATTTTAAATTTATTGCAACAATTTTAGTTGCACTCATATGAGTGAAAAAAAAGTTGCAATAAACTGATGCTTGCTTTTTTTTAAATCAAACTATTTTTTTTTGAGTGCAAAGTTTTTTAACATCACTATCACTCATGTTTAGCGAGGCTTCAAATTTTCAATTCATCACTCAACATCAAGAAAATGATTGCAATATTTTTGCACTATCACTAATGGTGTTTTATTTTCTACAAAAAATGTGCCTTTTTTAAAAAAAAAATCAATTTGGTGTCTTTTTCTTAAAAATTTTGCTCCCTATTAGGGTGGCTTGTTTTATTCTAAAAAACTCATGCTTTTCGGGAGCAAAATTTTTAAGAAACAGACACCAAATTGCATTTATTTAAAAAAAGGCAAATTTTTTTGTAGAAAAGAAAACACCATAAGTGTGAGTTGAAACTGCAAAATAAGTGCACTACCCCCATCTATGACTGTGTGTAAGGGAAAAGCTCCAAGCGAATTGAATACTTTTACTAACGCCACGGTGCACTAAGTCACTCATTCTTCATGCAAAGCATATAAGTTCGAAAATATTTAGTAAATTTGCAGCTGAATATAATCGTTATTGGAAGAATTTATTTATTATTCGAATATTTAAGCAGAGTCACAATAAAATCGAAAGTAATTTATTTAAGGACATTTTCATATTTTCTATTTAATATGCATTTTAAGTTGGAAATTCTTCTACGAATATCTTGTTTCGAAAACATATTTCAGTTCGAATTTAAAGCTTCATCTGTCTGTCGATAATGAAGAATTGATGGCCAATTTTATTTTAAATTTTTTTATGCTTTTTCTTAGATTTTTGAACTAAAAAAATATTTCGAATAACATTTTATTTCGAATTGTTACAAAACTAAAAGTTCTAATGCACCTTTGCAAAAAAACTAAACCATGCACTGTACAGTTTTTGTTATAAACACTTAAATAATAAATAATCTGCAGCAAAAATTGCATTTAAATAAAAAAAATATAGAGAATATTAAGATTTTGAAATGCTAAATTTAAATACGCCTTCAGTTTTTTTCTATCGTGCTCAGATTTTTTTATGGGCCTGACTAATATTTCACCCGGAATCAGGAAGTTCTGCATCATAACTTGAGCAGTGTGGGCAAGAGACTAAATTGCATTAGCAGACCTTATATTCGGTTATTGAAGTTGAAAAAAGAGGTTGTTGGCTTTTTAACGTCTGTGATTAAGTTAATGTGCTTGTCTGAATTGCGGTAATTGCAGTCATTCACTTGTGCTTAAATAACTTAATGACAGGAATTTCCAATAGTTTTATAATAAAATGTTTTAACCGTCAACACTGAAATATTAGGGCGTGTCAATTTGGTTTTTTTTCGGTTTTTGTAAATGTTTGGTCGGGGGTATAAGAATATGCCTTTTGACGCATTTTATCCCGATTTGAAATCTTCTTATTCATAAACATTTACCTTGGCAAATTTACGCTTGATAAAAAATAAACAATAGAATACTAAATGAAAGGCAATCTGGGTTTCGTAGAAAGCACAGTTGCATTACAGCCCTTGTAGACGTTGCGGAGGATATCAGAAAACAGGTGGATACCAAAAAGATTTATTTTTGTGTTCTGTTGGATCATTTCACATTATTTGATACTAGGGATCCTGATATTTTATGTTATAAATTGAATAATATGTTTAAATTTTCATCAAATGCCACACGTCTTATAGCGTCATATCTAACGAATAGATGCAAGTATGTTGAAACAAATAATAAGAAATCTAACTGCTTACCAGTGATTAGAGGCGTTCCTCAGGGATCAATTATAGGCCCCATTTTGTTTTCATTGTACTCTAACGATGTACCGCTTACTGTGAATCAATGTAAAGTTAGAATGTATGCTGATGATGTCCAGCTTTATATAAGTTGCGATGTTGATAATATTGATCAATGTGCTATTACCCTAAATCAGGAATTGCATCGTGTTTACTTGTGGGCTACAGCTAACGGGCTAGTTATAAATCCAAAAAAAAAAATCCAAATGTATCATCATTCAAAAGCGAATATCGAAAATACAACTTACACCAATTAAAGCAATCAATAATCAACCAATAGAAATTGTTAACTCTGCAAAAAACCTTGGAGTATATTTTAACAGTTCCCTCACATGGTCTGACCATATAAATTATGCCTGTGGGCGTACATTTTCTATGCTGAGAACGCTTTGGCAATCTCAATACTGTATACCTATTAATATAAGAGCACTTCTAGCTAAAACGTATCTCATACCCATATTATTGTATGGATGTGAATTTTTTGGAAATTGTGATGATCAGAGTAAGAGAAAATAGAATATTGTTTTTAAAAACAATGTACGGTATGTGTTTGGTCTAAAACGATATGGCAGTACCGCAGCTTTTGTGAAACGGTTATATGGCATTTGTTTTGTTGACTTAATAAAAATTAGAGTTCTTTTCTTTTTGCATAAGGTTATATATACACTCACAATATTATTACAGTAACGGGCTGTAGTTTATTTAAGAAATATTCCGTGCAGTCATTTTTAAATATATAAACATTTAAAATTCCAAGCAAATTTATTTTTAACTGATTCAAACAGTTATTCAAAAAACTAAGTGTAATTTAATACGGATTTTCAGTTGCAGTTAATATTGTCCGTTGATTGAGTTAAATACTTCTTTATGTTAAAGTAAATAAAAATGTAATTTAAAGCAACGAAAAGTTCATTTAATTTTTACTGTCAAAAATTCAACCGCGAATTCCGTAAAATCAAATAAATATTCAGTTATTTTGTAAAATTTTACTGTCAAAAATTCAACACCATATTCAGTAAAAACGATTAAATATTCAGTTATTTTTTAAAATTTTACAACCAAAAATTAATTTTTACTTATCTTTAAAAAATGAATTGCTTGTTTTGTGTAAGCAATACCCATTTTCTATTTGTTAAAATAATTTAGTTAAATACATCAAATTATAAAAGTAAAATAATTGCGAAGCCATATCGGTCATGCTGCTGGTGTCTTATAATTGAGAGTTCTTCTGTAAACAACGTGGTCAGTACAACAAAAGTAAAACAAACGTCTGTAACTGCGTAAGTAAATAAAAATATTCTCCCTTTCTCGCTTATAAGAAAAACGAGCGGACAGGTGTCTGTCTGGTATTTTTTAGAAATTCGGCTCTTTTGTGGAGTAAACGAAAATTTAATAAAATAACTGAATATTTAATCGTTTTTACTGAATATGGTGTTGAATTTTTGACAATAAAATTTTACAAAATAACTGAATATTTATTTGATTTTACGGAATATGGTGTTGAATTTTTGAAAGTAAAAATTAAATGAACTTTTTGTTAAAAATAAATGAAAAATAGGTAGACCGGTTTTTAATTGAACTTTCATTCATTTTATATTACAATTTCAGTTTATTTTACGTACAGAATATTGTGAGTGTACTCATCAACCCGAACATCTTTATGAACGAATGGTTTTCTCAGGATCAACCAGAGGCCGAAGATTATTATTACTTCGTCACCACAGCCTCATGTCTGAATGACAATTCTTTATCTAAGCAACCCGTCTTTGGAACTTAATTCCTCATAGCTCTCAAGTTATTAGTAACGCACAATTGTTTAAAAAAGACATAATTTTGTATTTTTCTAATCAAAGTTCATAATTAATTTTGTTTTCTTTTTGCATATTGTTTCACATTTGGATAAATATATGAATGTTTTTTAATTTTAGTTTATTTTAATATATATGTATTTTCTTTATTCTTTTTTATTTTTATATTTTCTTTTTATTATTATTGTGATTTAAGTTTAATAAAATTTTTAAATTATTTCTCGTTATATTGTATAACATATACTCAGTTCTATACTGTAATATAAGACTTTTAGGGCCATTATTACAACCTAATGATAAAGTTGCTGATAGTTAACGTGAACAATAGCTATCTTGAACGATCAAGTGACCAATATGTTTTTTCCATTATTACAACTGTCCAATGAAATAAAAATGTAATTTATATACTGTGGCAACATTGCAGTATATACCGACTACTTTTGTTCGTTTAAAATACATGGTGGCAACGCCTTAGTTTTGTTTATTTCCCTAATTGAATGCAGAAGTAAATTTTTTGTGCTTTATTTTTGTTTTTATGGTAAATTGTTTTGTTTTTTGTGTTAAATTATGAATTTTGAATGAGTGGAATAATTTAAGACTGGCATTGAAGTTACCATATCTTCAGCAGAAAATATGGCATCTTCAAGTTCTTAAAGTTCACTTGTAAAGTTACCATGAGGACAAACCTGATGTTAGCTTATCAGTCACATTTTAGGTTAATGTTAACTTGTAACTTGTAAAAATCTATTTATCTGTCAGATAGCTTCCTAAAAATAACTATTTGTAAGTTGTAATAATGGCCCTTAGTCTTGTGCATGGGACACCAAATAAATAAATAAATAAATAAAAAATAAATAAAATGTTTTGCTTGCTTCCGGGGTGCTAATGAATTCGAGCCGTTTCTCGTAAGTCTATGCTTCGCTAGGAGCCTTTGTTACTTGTGTTACACATTTTTTTATGAACTGTCTACTGACATGGCTACTTTGGAACTTGCATGGGCCTCAACAAATTTTATTATTTCTTATATTTTGAGTTTTGCCATGCCGTGAATAGGGCATACAGAGATGTGTAAAATAAACAAGAACCTTTCAAATTGGAAAAAATTCGCATTTCTAAAAATCACAAAAAATCAATATCAACGAGCCTTAAGTATTATATAGAACTTGTGCTGCTATAGTGCTAAAAATTTAAAATTTAACAAAAGTTGAGTGTTAGAGGGTTAATTTATTGTAAGAAAAGAATCACCATACAATTCTACTGAAGACATCTAAAATAGTCTTTAATCTCAGAAGTACATTTAATATATTTTTTTGACTTGTACTAAACGCCTTTTCTAGAAATTAAAAAAATTTAAATGGTAGAAATTTCGAAAATCCGTTTTACATACCGTCGTTCGCAAGATATTGTGTTCTATATGACAAAAATGTTTTTTTGGTAAATCGCTGTTAAAGTTTAGTTGTTAGTTACAAAAAAACTGAATCAAAAAAGTTGTCGCAACCTTCTTACCAAGGAAACTTCTAGAGTTTCTGGTTTTTTTGGCAAAAAAAATTTGAGTCCTTGGAAAAGCTTCTAAGAGTAATAAGCGTTTAAAGAAAAACAGGTTTGTTCTATATGCATTTATTTATGAAACTCTTATTTTTTATAGCATATAGAACAAAATGTAAAAAAATTATTGTGAGAAATGAAAAGCAATGTCTTTTCACGAAACAAAAACTTATTATACCCTCCACCACAATTAGTAGTGGGGAGGGTATATTAAGTTTGTCATTCTGTGTGAAACTTTTTTATTATTCATCACAGGCCCCATAAAGTATATATATTCTGGGTTATTGAGTGATTCTAAGTCGATTTAGCCATGTCCGTCTGTCTGTCCGTCCGTCTGTTGAAAACACACTCACTTTCGAAAAACTCAAAAGAAATTAAAAAAATTGCCAAATTGCTTGTAGTTATCCTAAGCAGTTTGGGATTGAAATTCAGCAAAATCGGTGCAGTAGGATCAGAGCTATGAATCAAAATGTGGAACCACCACCCAAAAAAAAATGATCATTTTGTTACAAAAAATAACATAAATGGAGGAACAAGGCACGGAATGAGATAAGATTTTGCAAAAATTTGTTTTATTCGACTGAAAATCACGCTGTAAAATTTCGTGAAGATCCGTCCATAATTTACCCTAGGCCCCATATAAACACTACTCCCGGAAAACAGTTTAGTACGCCTAAAACCGTAAAAAATAATGATATCATAACAAAATTTGAATTGAAACTGTTACTCAAGCTAGTTTAAATTGCTAAATAATTTAATATAGATCCAAACCTCAAACCAACCAATTTTAATACTGATGTCTGTTTTTATAAAGATAAATTAATAATAAATAGACATCATATAGATATCCGTCCTGAAATATTCGAACAGTCGGTGGAGGGTATTAAAGATTCGGCACAGCCGAATATAGCACTCTAACTTGTTTTTTTTTCATTTCATTTGCCAACTGCAATGTAAAGTCACAAAAAGGAAATAAAACAAAAACAGACAAAGCAAAGAGTTCCAAAGTACTACAAACTTTATTTACACTTTCATATAGAACAAAATTAAAAATTATTTTTTTTATTTAGTATTTTTACTCCGTTTTTGTTCTATATGCACGGTTTTTTGAATATAGAACACAACAGGTTACGAAGCTTGTCACTGAAGTGTTGTATAGCACAAAGTCAATGTCTCATATTTCGAAAACTATAAATGATACGAGCAGACTGATGGCACAGATCGACAGATCTCTAAAAGTTTACCTTAAATTGAATCTTATCTCAATTTTTTATATTTTGCGGTATAGAACACAATAACTTGCGAACGACGATACATTGCACGATGTTTTGGTCTTAAAAGACCCCTAGTAAAATTTGATGCAATATTCGTAGAACATTTTAACCCTCTAGAGTGCCGTTTTAGTGTATTTTTGTGGGGACGTTAAAAAAGGGAAAAAATTACCCCTTAAAATTAGTGTTGGAGGGATAATATATTCTAAGCAAAGAATCGCCAAACAATTCCACTGAAGACATCTTAAATAGTATTTTAGCTTAAAGGTACATTTTGTATATTTTTCTGACTTGTACCAAACGCCCTTTCAAGAAATTCAAAAACTTAAGGGGTCGATATTTCGGGAACCCGAATTAACTTTTCAAACCCCTTTTGTGGATGTACTCTACCAATAGTCTAGTCTCATTTCGCGTGGCAAGTATTGAGGCTGGCAGCTATGACCCGAATTTTATTGCACTGTGTAATCAGCTCAATAACTACTTATTAGTTGTGTTGGTTTTAGTACTGGATATTTACTTAATAGTGTAATTATACTTTAATACATGTCAAAAACTCAAGTGGTATGTAAAAGTCTGATAGTGAGAATGAATGTGTGATGAAAATGACCTGTATTATAAAAAAAGTTTGACATCCCAATACGACATCTTCGTTTTTTGAAAATTTTTTTAACAATAATACTTTTCATTGGATCAGGGTTGTATTCTATTTCATGCGTGAGTGTTTATACTTTGTGTGATGGTGTGAACACAAATTTTTATTTAAATTAGAATTTTTGGAATACGCAAGACTTGTAAGATAGTTGTGAGCCTTTACTGGTAACGTACTCAATAACTGCTTATTAGGTCTATTAACTGTAAGTACTTACGATTAAACTTACTAGTAGTTAAATAATACTCAATTAATTTTTGTATTGTAAGTACTGAATTCTGTGGACACCTCGAACAATAATAAGTAGTTATTCAGCCGAAAAATAAGTAGTGTTTACTTTTCTCCAACATTACTTGCTGACGTACCAAGTAAGTATAGTTTTTGCTTGGATACTATGACGACACGACTGGAAAGTTCTCACGTTATGGCTGTTAAAAATCATTAAATGGTTGTAAGTAATATAATATGTTTTTAAAGTTATCATTATTTAGTTGTTAGAAAAAAAATTATTTTTCAGTCAACACTCAAATTTATAATTGCGATAAACATTGAAATGTTTACAGGATCTATAATGTTGCTTATATTTAATAAAAGTAACAATTTTTTGTGTACGACAACAATATGTTGTTACAAAAAACATAGTGTAGTTGCCGTAACAATGCCGAAACATATTCTTTCTCTGAATTATAAAAATTCTCATGTGACTATTTTTGTGCGGCTAGTGGCAGATTCTATAAAACTTTATAAAAAGGGGATCTATTATTTTAATATGGTTTATTTGGGCCAATATCCGCGGCTGGCACAATATTAATCGAAATTGAATGCGTTCATTTAGGTAATTTTAGTGAACTGTTACAAACTCCCAAAATGGTGACAATTCATCCCCTTGCAGGACATCGCCATGTCAAAGTGACAAGTTCCCTGCATACAGAACTAGAAAAATTTTGTGTTAGTTCTCTTTCCCCTAGAAATAGTATTGAGTCTATCCTATTTCTGAAGCCAAATGCAGAGTCATTTTTTTTATTTTAGATCTAACATTTGAAGATTTGTTAATTTATTTGAAGTTTGGTTATTTTAACTTTACGATATCATACAATTTTGTTTGTTATTAAAACAAATAATAAAAATGCGAGGCGTCAGGATTCACAAAACAACCTTTTTAGAATACTATTGCAAAACATCCATCTCTTTTACAGGCATACATTTTTTTTATTTATAAAAACCCATTAATCACTAAAAAAGATTTTTAAAAAGTTTTCTTTTGACCAGTCTTTTATATTGTTACAGTGCTATGGCGTATGAAGAATTTTATTTCATAATTATTTATTGAGTATACGCCGTAGTTAAAGGTAATAATTGTACAAAAGATTTTACCAAATATCTCTGTCCTTATTTTCCCAATTTCCTTAAAAAAACATTTTTCCCCTTATTTCTCCTTGTAAGGGGCCTACAAAGTTAATTAACATTTATTCTTGAACTAACAGAAAATGGATGCTAATGTTAAGTATGATGATAATATTGTATACACATACACTGTTTATTGATGGAACGACTTCGTCATATTTTCGTTATAAAGAATCAAAATGGGGAATTTTGATATACTATGTATGTATGTACTTCAAAATAACATCTTGGGTTTATTTACTTGTTCCATATTCGTGCCTTATCCGTACGTCGTACACGTCCGCTGTTGGATGTCTTACTACCGTATCTAAACAAGATCAGAAGCCGGAACGTTTTCTTTCGCTTAGTTTCTATATACCTAAACAAGAGCGTCAAAGTTTTTTTACAAACAGTAGAGTTAACTTTATTTGTTAATAACAACCACTTAAAATAAGTAAAACATTGAGACAAATCGTTAGATTGACCAAAAAATAGCTAAACTGCCATTATTTTTTTACAATAGCGGCCAACTTCAATATTAAACGCGCTGTCAAAATCAGATATTACAGTTGCAAAGCGCTGACGCTGAGCTATTTAGGGATGTTTGATACAAATCTTGTTAAGGTACGGCGATATTATTATTTATTTTTTTACTTGGATCTGCAGCCAAACAAAAACAACTAATAATTGAGCTGTTATTTAACGTCAATAGAAAGTAAATTAAAAACACCAAAAATGTATTCATTCGGAAAACCCTTTGCGATTTTACTATTAGACTCTTAGATTGTCTTCAAACTGTAGCTTTATTTTCCTTTTGTTTTAAATTACTTTACTGTCGTATAATATTGCAAACATTTTCTCAACATGTGTTTCATAAGTTGTGTTAAGGTTGAACATTTAAATGTTAACATCAACTTGAGGTGTCTTCTTTTAAAATTATAATGCTGCTCTTGTTAATGCAATTATCGTTTTGATACTTAAAACTAATAATTAAAGCGAATAATATTGAAAGCAATAAAACATAATGCTTTCAATTACCACTCCTTATAATTTTTGCACAAAAGTGTATGCAGCCGAAGGTGAAAATTCTTATCACTCTTGCTAATAGAATACATTTTATTAATATTTAACATAATGTTAAATTTAATTTTAACATGTTTTTACCATATGTAAGTACTGCTTGTTACACAAATGTTAGTAATATTAAACATTTTTCGGTTTTGTAAGATTTACTGTTGGGTATGCTGTGTAATAAAAAGCCTAACAGCAAAACACAAAAACAAACTTACACACAGACACATAGAGATAAAGAAAAATACAAGCACGAGCGATGTATAAATGTTACAGAAAGAACAAGAAAAAAAACACGAGTTAAACCTTAACTAGGAGCCGTCACATAAAATCAGTTCAATGCGAACCTTTCATCATAACGGTACGATATAAAACAATAACAGTGGAAACACGAGTGAATGTGAAGGAATAAATTAAATAAAAAAGCAAACATCGTTTGTGGCTAAAACAAAAAATAAGGAAATTTAAAAAAAAAAAAAAAAAATTAAAACTAAAAAAATAACAAATTTGTTCATCATTTAGCTGTATTTAAAAAGCTATTTTAAATTTTGTGTTTTGTTGTTATTGCTAGAAAAGAGTGCTTTTAAATGTGTGTTTTTGTTTTTTATTTAACGAAAGTTATTGAGCACAAGAATGTTAATATAACAGTATTAAGGAATGCAAACAAGAAATCCAGATAAAAAAAACAACAACAATGTTTATTTACGCCTAAAATAATAAGAAAACAACAAAAATGAAATAGTGTTAACAAAAATAATATAAAAAAACAACAACACAAAAGACCAGTTTTAAATTGAATTCGTGTGTTTCATGTTGTTGTTGCTTAAAAGTAGTATTATTATTTTGTTCTTTCCTTCTTATGTTAATCTCACTCGGTAAATATGTAGAGCAAATGAATTTGAGAAAAAAAGGAGAGTTCAATTGTAAAACACACAAAAGTGTAAATGCTTGTGTTTTCGTGCGTTTTTTTACATGGGTTCGTGTGTTTATGTGAAGCTGTATAAATGCAAAAGTAACTATGTGTGTTTGGTTTGGTTGAAGGCCTATGTCTCTTTGTGTAAAAAAAAATTGCATGAATAATACACAGTAATAATGCATACTTTCAAATGTTTTCAAAGCTCAAAATGCAGTTTTTGCAAAATAAAAAATTAAAATAAAATACAATTTTTAAAAACAAAAAAAAAAAAAAGTAAGCTAAAGTTGATAATATTAATAAAAAAATTTTAAATAAATAAAATAATGATTATATACATAAATAAAATAATAATTGTACATACATACATACATATATATAAAAAAAACAAATTTAACAAAAAGTTGGTGAAACAAAATTTAAAAAAAAATGCTGTAAAAACCAAAAAATAAAAAACAATAAAACAAAATATTAGTTAAAGCATAAACAAAGGCCACACTAATTTGGTCGTGGTTGGCTTATGTACGACTTACATAACCCTTATATGCTTGCTTGTGACAAAACTATAGTTCAAGTAACCATAATATGTATGAACATATTTCATTAAAAATAGTTTTGTGAGCGGTCATCGTATTAAAAATATATGTTCTTTATGTGTAAAATGAAAGTTTAAAAGTCTAGAAGTGAAACTTTGTTTTCAATTCACAAATCGATTGATCTAAATGTTTGAAAAAAGAATAAGTTTGAAAAAGCGTGTATAAAGGCAACAATTCAAAAATTTTAATATGTAAACAAAAGTGAATTTTAAAATTTTAATCAAAACAGTTCAAGCAAAAGTGTTCTAGTCTTGGTTACACGGCTTTAAAAACCAATAACAAAATTTAAACAAAAATACAAAACAAAATTAAAAACCAATCAAACAAAATTTATAAGAAAATGTAAACTTGTCATGTGAATATGTACATAAAAAATAAAATTATTTGAAAAAAGTTTAGCTGCCACATCATATCTAAGCAAAACAGTTTCTCAAATTCTATTAAAAAACATATATTATGGCTTTACAATATTCATGAAATATACAAAACGGAATTTGGATTAAAGCTATTGGATCTATTTAAAAGGTAAATATAAAAAATTTATTAAATTTGAATCGGGCTTTTTTTAATTGAAATAAATTCAGTTTGAAAAAAATTAAACTTGTATTAAAACTAAATGAATTCTCTGTAAAATTCAATTGATAAGGTGGCTATAACTTTTCCACACTTTTTGCGAATATCAAAAACGGCATGGAATAGTGTAGAACATTTAAAGTTATGAATAAAAAAATATGATACATTTTTTGGATTGTTAAAAAAGCTCACGCAGGGATCAGGTTTAAGTTTGAAAACAATCATTTTTATCTCATTTAAAAAACATACACCTGATATTTGTATATATTCCTATACGTATCACTTAAATGCTATTTTAGAATTTATCCACTACATTAAATTTAAAAATTTTCCTACGGTTTCCAATTAATCGCGGTTCAAAATTTCTCAGAAGGTTTTAGAAATTTGCTTCGCTGCGTGAGGTTTTTTTTTCGCAAAACGATGGGAGACAGGTGTTTTCATTACTAAAACATTCTTGGCCACTCCGTGGTACTATGCCAAAAATTTGGTTATAGCCCTAATGTACATACTATATTACAAATGTCGTTTTCAAGCGTGTTTTCTTGTGTTTTACATATGAATGTTTTCGCTCATGTTTTTTTTGGTTAACATTTTATGTTTATAATTTTTTTTTAAATTAATAGGGTTTTTTTTTTAAATAAGCAAACAATAAAACTTTTAAGAAATATGTTAAAAAAATTTTTAGAAAAAAAATTTAAACAAGTTGATTATTATTATTATTATTATTATGTCATGTGGTTCCTATAAGGAACAAAGGGCAAACAAGTTGATTATTTGGATAAATAGACTTCATCTATATAATGAATGTGATGCAAAATTATTTCGAATACAGACCGAAAATAACACTTTTCTTTCAAAAAACAAATACAATTTTATTGTTGTTATTATGTGTTATATTATAGTCAGAGGTAGCCATAATATGATTGTGGCTTCATTATGGAGGACTTATTTAGCAATTGTACGGTTTATTGTGAAAATAATATTTTTGAAGTTTTGAACCATAAATAGTATGAACAGTTTTAGATAGAATTAGTTTTGCTCTCGATGACTATATTAAAAATTATAAAACATACATACATATTTTTTACGTGCGAGATTGAAGTTTAAAGCTGGGATCACACGACTGCGCCAATATGACACAATTTTTATTGTGCTTTATTGACGCACAATAACTTAATTTTGGAAATTTTGGTTTTAAAATTAAAAAAAAATTATTAAGACTAAAAAAAAAAAATCAAGAGTGCTGGCGTTATTCTGCTATGTCGAATCTTATATTTGATTTATCAGCAAGGTTAATAAATAAATAAAATATATTGAGTACGGCTGTTCGTTCAACATGAATTTTTCGATTTAAGCAGCAAATCATATGTTTGTTTTGTGTAAAATAATGCAAAAAATTTAACACAATAAAATAAAAAAAAATTATAAAACCACAACAATGGATTACATACTTACAAATTAGAGGTAGTCGTGCTTTTCTGCTTATATCCGTAGGAACAGAATTGCACCATATGAAAGTGGTAGCGTACGACGTAGATACGTTGTCAAATTCAATGAAAGCTTGGCGGCTGCAGTTCGAAAATTTCAAAATATGGTCGGAATAGTGTTTTAACTTCGTCAACTGTAAACATATTAGTTAAAAAGGGTGTCAAGATGCAGACTAGAATCATTGATGGAAAATCGATTTTTAAATTAAATTTTTAAAAGCACTTGTTAAATATATAAATATTATTTCTTTTTTCTATTTTGGTCTATATTTTTTTTAACCTAAACCAATATTATTGATCTCATATTGTTAATTAATTTGTTATTTTGAATTTATTTGTGCCAAGTCGCTTCCACAATGTCAAACGACGCTGAGGCAATACAAATTTTGTAATGAAAAACGAATTACAAAAAAAAAAGTTCAGGAAGACTGAATCCGTTGAAGACGCCAAACACACTGGTCGTCGAAAAACAAATGCCCTAAATTTTCTGTAAAACTTAAAAATTAACTGCCTGACAAATGAATTTTTTTTAGTTTGTAAACTGTTTCATTCTACTGGCTCTAGCTTATTTGTAAAAAAAAAATATTTTTGTGGAATTGTTCCGTTTTGTTATGGACGTCCTTACATGTATCTAATAGAAAAGACGCAAAATTCTTGATTTTTTAAGAAAAAGATTAAAAAGGTTTCTTTAATCGGATTACAGCATTTGAAATTTCTTTTGTTAATACTGTTTAGAATGGACTTTTGATTTTGTTTTCGTTTAATTAAAAATACTAAATTGAATTATATTTTTGTTTGTACTTCACAGTTAATTTTTAATTTCAATTATAATAAGAATCTAATGTTTTGAACAAATTTTAATCCTTCTGGCCCTTTTTAATGATTTTATTAAAAAAACCTTTGATTTTAGCAGGACATATTTTAATTAACTTTCACTTTACTGTTGAAAGTTTTAAGTCAATAAAAGAGAGACACAATTTTTTTCTTTTTTTTTAAACAAATTTTTAAGACCACACCATATTAATTAAAGGCAAAAAGATGTTAAAGGGACACTTATTAAAAGTGACTTAACTTGAAGGTGTAATTAATACAAAAAATTAATTTTATTTTATGAAAAACATATAACGAATACTTTAATAGGATTAATCAAATTTGGCATTATATCAAAGTTTTGATTAAATTATTTCTGTTGCGAAAAGGAAAAAGTTCTTAGATCGACTAAAGAAAAGTTGCAGTTTACGGCAAATTTGTAATCTCCATTTTTAAAAATACTCGTGGACAAAGGTTCAATTATTTTGTACGATTTTTTATAAAGTTATGGCAAAACTAATTTTTGCGCATAAAATTTGGAATAAAAACTTAAGTTTACTTCTTATCTGTGACATAAGGAATATTTCGGAACAAAAACTAAAAAAATTATAGAATTATGAAGTGATAGTTTTATTAGAATTAAATTAAAAAAAATCACTTGTTAAGTTAAAAATTGCTTTCGTACAAAGCTAAAAAATAACGTAAGCACTTCTTCCTTATTGACACAGATCCCACAGACAATTTTTTTAATAAGAGTTTTTGTGGTTGTAGACTTTTTTAAAAAATATATGATTTTGCCGCAGCTTTGAACTTTTTCAGAACTTTAAAAAAAATCTAAATTGGAACGTTTATGCGTTTATGTTATTGTTTCTGAGTCGATTTGAGCATGTTCGTGTGTTTAAGCTTCCATGTTAAGCTTGTGATCAAGCTACAAAGGTTGAAAATTTAAAGGCAATCTAAGCCCCCTTACAAATGATCTCCAGGAATATATATGCAAAGATTGTAATCATGTTGCAGATTGTAATTTTAAATAAAGCTTCTTTAAGATTGTTTAATTTGATAAGGTTTTAATCTAGCCCATACAATACCAGAATTTAACGTCTCTACTCAGTTTTTGCTTTAATATTGACCATAATTTAATTTTCATAAAACGTATATATTTCCAAAAATTTATTTAACCCGCCACAACCTATTAAAAATGTAAGTCTAGAGCAGAGACTTACAAAATTGCCACGCTTTAATTTTCTTTTGAGCTCACACCTGGCTACCAGCAAATTAACCATGAGCAAAATTGCCTAAATAAATGTGTGAGAAATCGGCCAAAAATTATCCATACAAATTTTGGCGGATTATGCATAAGAAATATTTAATTTTTTTTTTTGGGCGATTTTTCGTTATTTATTGGTAATAATTGAATTTTATTGTAGAGAAAAAAAATTTTCTGGGCGATTTTTTTTTCTCATTTTAACAAACTTTCCAATGAGAAAAATGACGGCTGTAAGAATTAGTAAAGCAAATTTTATTTTCAGTAAAGATAAATCTGTTATCATTAAATTTCCATCGGTTTCGTTTGCAGGGATGATTGCACCCTCAACTATTTGATTGTTTACATATTCGATATTGAAAATGTGTAAAAATTTCCCTCAAAGTTATTTGGTTTCAAATAAATTGAATGTGCTTTACAACTAAATTGCTTAAACATGTAAATGAAAAAAAAATTTATACATAAATAAAACCACAACTAAATGACGCAAAAAATTTTAAGTCTTCTATAGAAAGAGATATTTATTAACAATTGATGGTATAAATAAACGGCAATATATAAATCAATAAACTATGAAACGTAATATTTGCAATATATTTTAAATAAAACTAAATAATTTAAAGGCATCTGACGGTTAAAGTTGCCAATATATTTGTTGCAATATATGTAACCAAAAAACGGGATTGGACTTAGGATTGGATTCTGGTACCTAAAAGGGTGTAGAATAAGATGAATGAGATTTTCTCAAAACTAAATTTTCACACAATATGTCCATTTTCTCGGAGAAGGTCACATACAATGAAAAAGTTATAATTAAGAGCCAACATCTAGAAAAAAAGTTCAAGGATTATACCATTAAAGGGTTTAAAATCAACATTCAAATTTTTAAATTAACTCGACAGACTTCAAAATGTTAAAAGTAAACATTTAATAATAATATTAAATTAGAGTCTTAGCTCAGTGCAATTAATCCTTTTCCAAAAGAATGGTTCGGTTGTTTTTTCACCCCATCCTGAGCTAAAATGCTTAACGCTTGACAGAATAATTTCATGGCCGTAATATGCAGCAACAACAATTTTTGTGAAATTCGGTACGGTTAAATACTAACTGCAAAGACTATAAACTAAAACAAAAATTAAATTTCAAATAATCCCACAGGAAGAATGCCAGGCATAAGTAAGAATTTTGTCCTTCATCTATACAAAAGCCTACAGACACATAATGAGAAAAGAATGGTAGGAAGATAAAAAAGAAACAAAAGTGAAACATTCCACTAAATAGTTCATCGTCCTAGCTGGGTAACGCTAACACCCTTATGAGTGTTATTGTGTGTGTGTGTGTGTTTGTATATTTTGTGTTCAACCACAAATACCCTGCAATCCATGCGTGAATTGTGTTTTAGTGTGGTAATAGTGGGTATTTTCACAAGGAATATTTATTTATGTTGACACTTAAGCACGTACGTAGGCGAACTTGTTGAAAAAAAAAAATTACACAAACAAACATACACCAACACAAGCTGTCATCAAACAAACACATTTACACTTTTGAACTAAAATAAAGACACGCAAACTGCTACAGACTTAGGGACTGAATCTATAATAAATTTGTTACATTTTTTATAACATGTAACCAATTGGTGTTCTTTTTTTGTGTTAGAAAAAGTTAAATTAATGAAACTGATTTAGAAGTGAAAGAAATTGAGTTGTTTTCGACGAATCGTACGAGCTCTTCACTGTAATGAAATATAAAAACAAATTGAATAACTTTTTCTGTAAATATTTAAGTTAGCGTTTGGAAAATACTTTAAAAATGTTCAGCTAAAAAGGCAACTTGGGATGCACACAGGTCATTGAAGAAAAATAGTTGCAGATGCTTTATTGTGAACCAATTCAACCATAATATGGTTTCGCATGACTATAATATGGTGGAAGTAATCTAAATATGCTCTAAAAATATTCGTAAATAATTAGATTATTATTAGATTTCTTTACTTTTTTTAAATTTATTTATTAATTTCCTAAGCTTATACCGAAGCTCTTTGCATGTCTGCAGGAAAGAAACCAGAGTCTCTGGCGGGAATCGAAACCGCAACCCCGGTGCTGATGGACTAGCACGCTACCAGCTAGCCTACCGTGGCACTAGGCACATACATATACATAATAAGATTGATTTCTTATTCTTGAAAAAAACAATAATGTCTATTTGAAAGAATTTTCTTGTGCAAACAAAATCTACTTTAGAAAAGTAAATGCTATTTAAAAAGATTAACTAACCTATACGATTTTTCCTATGCTTCTGTTTTAGAGATGAAAATACATGCCGTAATGGATATTTTCTAATTCTGGCAACACTGATTAGCAGCTTCTATATTTTCATTGTATGGAGTTTGACTGATACCGTTTTTGCATGATTAGAAATGTACGGCCTAATCCAATGGTGCTGGATTTCGTTGTATCAGATATTGCTCTGGTCAAGCTTGAAGTCTTTAAGTCTTGCACACCTTACCGTTATTCTGTGCTTATAAAAAGCTTTATGAACTGGAGCGATATCTTTTCTTAGCCAATGTTCTGACCATACCACCATCGAATTTAAGGCTTTAAAAGAGCCAAGACTGTGTGAACTCTGATGTATGTAATTTTATTATTCTCGCGGCTTTGATTATTGTGTAAAAATATGCTTAAAAAAAGGTGCTGAAAAAAGGCAAGCTTAGTGCCATTAAAAGGCCAATCATTTGACGGTTGCCATTATTTTTCTTATGGTACCTGTCAATTTTAATAATGCGCCATTACAGATTTTTTTTAACCAAAAATAGTTGTACTCTGGACAAAATCCAAATTTGTTTAATAAGCGAACAATTTTCTTTATACCGTTTGCAAACCAAACAAGTTTTTTGTGATATGGAAAAAATCGTCAGTACCAAATTGCCTAAGGTTTGCTAGTATGTACTTAGGATTTTTACCAATTTAATCTTATTTGAACAAACTTAGTTGAAGAGACAAAAATAAAAAATTTCTAACAAAGTCAAACTCATACTTTTTTCTTGAAAAGGATTCAGATTTGTTCAATCACATTTGAGTATATATTTTGGATATATAACTTAATTTCGGGATCATATTTTCCTGTTTGGTATTCACACCTTAAAAGATTTGTCAAAACCCACGACAGACGTTTTGTAGTAGTTTGTAGCTGCCGCAATTTATCAGACTTTTATGATTCGTAGAACTCTTATAATAAATACTTTGTCAAAACCCCCGACACTGGCCGGAACAGGATCAAAAAATTGCCACAAGCTGAACCTTTTATACTATTCACCATAGGTGGAAAGGGTAACAGCCATGTATTGACCATCGCACGATTTGAAATCGCAAAACGCCACATTTTTTTTATAATGATATGAAACTACTGCGTTTTGCTTGCGATCTGCCATATTTTCTTTAAAATATTCTAGTTCTCTTAAACATACTTGTGCAAACTATTTATGATTGCGAACATGCCCGTTTATATAATAGATAAATGCGCGAAAGTTTTTGACGTTATGTGTTCTATTTCACACTACTAGATACCCAAACATGACTCTGAATAAAATAAATAATGCATCATTCGAAACAGTGCTTGTGTTTTCAAAACAAAAAAATATCAGAAAAAACCGACAATGAAATAAAGAAGCGGTTAATCATAGCAAAAGCAACAAGTACCATAGAACACCTACAAAATACGCAAAAACATTAAACAGCAGTGTAATTAAATAATTGCATTTAGAGAAATTTAAAGAGAAAACACATTCTTATAAGCAAGAATCTTTGATAATAATGATCAATTTATACGACGATATTCACAAAGAACCCCAAATGTTTCTCTCTATGCAAGTTTCTCTTCTGTCGATGTCTACAATCAAAACATTCAGACATGTTTTGAAAGTTTTATTTTAGTTTTTAAGTTCTTGGTTCTGATATTTTTTTGACACTGAAATTAAGTTTTTTATTTTATTTGGACATAATATATTATACAAATTTAAATTTCTATTCTTCAATATTGTGTTCGTATTTTAAATTAAATAAGATCGCTTAGAAGCAGGTATGGGTACCGCTACATTGAAAGCTTTGCATGTGTGGCATTGTATTGGTTTGTTTACGTTTGCATTTGTTGGCTTTATGCTCTTTTGCTCATTGTTTTTTGTGTATGTATACACATCGTTCGCTCTTTTTGCATTTTCATTTTGCATTTGCCCATACATGCTTAGAAGACATGTTTCTTGTGCTTGTTAAGCTCTTTAATAGACAAGTTCATTTTGTCATTCCGTTTGTAATTTCTACAATATGTGTCCGTCTGTCCATCCGTAAGTTTGTATGTCCTCGTGTATGTTAAAGACCCTAGACTCGATTGGGTGCAGGTTGTAAACCACGACTCTAATTTTCAATAAACCCTTAATTTCAATTTCATTTAATCTATGAACTTTAATTTTAATCTTTTACTTAAAAAAGTACACAGGAAAAATTATTAGTAGTTTTTTTATCAATTAAAAAAAATGTTTAAAAAAGTATGAAAATTTAATTAATGTAATAACTGAATCAATTATTTTTTTGTTGAAAGAAAATTAAAAACATAATTTTGATTTAATAAACATTTTAGTTGTTTGAAAACTATTTTTAATTCAAATATTTATTAAATAACAAAAAAATTGTTCGTTTAAAATAAAATAATTTAAACTTGTGGAAATGTTGTTGAAAATTTTGAAAATCAATCAACACTGTTTGAAACGGCAAAGTTTTTTGATAATTTTTTCAAATAATATAAAAATTTAAATAAAAAATATCGTTTTTAAAAAAAATAATAATCAAAATTTAAAATTTTTTCAATTTTTAGTAATCAATATAACCATTTTGGTAATAGGAGCAAAATCAACAAATGTGTTGCTTGATTCTATGAATTTGGAATAAAATTGGTGAACATTTAGAGGATTTTTACTAAAATTTTACTTAAATATTAATTTTATTAAGAAAAATCTGTCAAATTATTCGATATTATTAGCAATACGTTAACTTTTCCATTTAATTTCTGTAACATTCTAAACCACAAAATTAAATTGTATCAGAATTTGTAGTTCTTGTTTTGCACTAAAAGTGACAATGATTCAAGGTTAATTGTGTGGGAAACAAAGAAGGTGTTGTCTTTGCGACCTTTGTGTTCCTAAAATAAGTCCCAAAGTTAGTTTGTGTTGCTAAGCTGCCTCTTTGTCTAGCGAAAGTAGAACAAATAAGATCTTATCTACTAAACCTTTGTAAATTTGTTCTTTATTTAGTGTTGGCTTTTTGTTCTTTATCAATTTTTTGGTTTTTTTTGCCTTAAAAAATAGCAAAGTTGTTTCATCGTATACATCTTATACTGTTGGCACTGTAATGACGACAGGTTTTATTGCCATTTTCTTTTAAAGCTGTTTATGGCTTAACGATTTTTTTTAGGGATTCGTGTGAATTGTGTGAATTTAAGAAAATATCAGGATATATTTGTGACACTGAAAAAGTTGTAATAATGATGTCTTTTTGGTAGGTTTAAAGTCGTTACAAGCGTCAATGCCTATATGTTGTTTATTTATATGTGTGTGGGGACGTACCCATGTACAGAAGTGATACTATTAATGTTTATGTTAATTTGGGCGTTAAGTTTGTGAGCAGTTATTGCACTACAATGGTGTCATATTAAATACTTATAAATTTGTTTTTGTTAACAATTTTCATATTTAACTAAAGATTACCTAGAAGTTCTGTTAAAGAAAGGATTTTACTCAATGTTAGCAAATTGCACTAAATTGAGAAGAAAATGGCAATAAAAAAGGAACGTGTAATCTCCTAAACAGATTTTGTAGCAAAATACCATTTCCCATATTCATAATAAAGTTTTATAGTTAAAGAAAGTTTAAAAATCGGTATTTTTATGGAAATTCTGTTAAATAAACCTTTGATAAATTTAAAAATAGTTTATAAATACTGGTGCAATTCTTTTTTAGAATTATTGGGTGTATTAGTTAAAAGTTTGGAATTGTCCTCAAATTTTAAGAGTTTACTGTAAAACTTTTATACAATTTCTCTTCTGATCTCTCCTATATAATGACACATATAGATCCCGCGACAAAAGAAAAATTTTGGACACCCTGTTCTAAAGTAGAGATTATATTTTACTGAAAGCATTCTGCTTCGACCGAAACAAGAAAGGCGTAAAGCAAAACTTCCCCGCCACTATTTTCTTAAAAATTTTAAACTTAACTTGCCACATGCTTATTTTCATGTTTGGACACATTTTCCGAGCGCTTTGTGTACAAAACTCGATCTAAACAAATTGAGATATTTCCCTTACAGGTTTCTTAAGATCGTTTAACCTGATATCTGCAGCTTTAAATCTTGTGGCCTCTCCTGGTCTCACAAAATACAGAAGATTACCTTGGCAACATGGATATTCGCCTTTGGCATTTATTAAGCTCACACGCCATCGTTTTTCAATGATATACTGAATTTATACCATGCAAATAATATTGGACTACCTGATCTATTTTGATCAAATGTACATCTCCTGGACTGGTCCAATGTAATGCAAGCATTGACCGTGTCATTGTTAAAAAGAGTTATAATTTGGAACAACCTGGCCGGAATTCGCTCTACTCCTAAATCTTAATTAAGTAATTTCTTTTTTGGACAGCCTTGCCTAACCAAAAGCCGTACGCGTTTTATAGTGTCAAAAATTGTCATCCGATTTTGACAGCGCGTTTAATAGTGAATCTGGCCGCTATTGTTAATAAATAATGGCAGTTTAGCTATTGTTTTGTATATCTAGCGGTGTTATCTCTATGTTTTACTTATTTTAAGTGGGTTTTTTTAAATAAAAAAGTTAACACTATCACTACTGTCCGTGACAGAACGTTGACGCCTTTGTTAAAGTACGTTTCTCATTCCGCACTTATTTATGGACTATAAGAAACTAGATGGTAAGAAAAGACGAATAGCCAATGTTTGGACAATAATACGAGTCATTACCACCAAAAAGATAAGTTTAATATTTTGTACTTGGTTTAATAATTTTTGGCTTATTTTAAGAAATTCAGGGATTGATTTTCGAAAGTTATCCCATTTAGGATTGTTTAAGTGCTATTCGTACTTCAATTTTTGAGTACGACTCGTACTTAAAGTAAGTATAAAAAACTTAATTTATTCCGAGTGTTTTTTCCTCTGTGTGTGCGTGTAATATAGTTGTTTTCTTTGCTAATATTTTAATGCTGTTTTTGCTGAAACACATCACCTTATTTTCAACAAAAAAATATGTAGATTGCATATTATAAAATTTAGCTCTGGCTACCTTCGTCTTATAACTAGAAACAAAAAAACGATGAGGGTGTTCTCTTTGAATTTACAAAAAAACAACAACAAAATTTCGCCTATCGCCGAACAAACTTATAAATTTTCCTCACAAAGTCACAAATATTGGGTGTTGTCCAGGTTCCAGCTAAAATGCAATTTTTACAGTTAAAAAACTTTATTTAAATTTGAAAAAATACTGTTTTATTAATATTTTTATTAATTTTAATACGATTTCCGTATGACGTGCTAAATTCCCAGTTTTTCATATTTGATTAATACACTGAAATTTATTGTTGTTATTGTTGCTTAGGCCAGCTCATCAGGCAACCTTTTCCAAAGATTTTAGAAAAGCCTAAAATATTATACAAATAAAACCCTAAAGCAAATAAGAATTATAATTATATTGAATATATTGAATTATATTGGTTAGAACAAAATCATATCCTAAGAAAAAATTAAAAGGAAAAAATTTCTTATATTATATGTATTTAATTCGACCTTTATTATTATATGTAATATAACTAAATTTTCAAGCTTGAGGTCTTTTTTAATTTTATATAAAAAAACTTAAACGTTTATTTTAACCAATATTTCGGCACTTCTTTGAGTGCCTTCTTCAGGGTTCTTTTTAACAAAAATTAACAATTTTTTTAATATAAAACAAATTTAACAAAAATTGACAAACTTAAAAAATTTTTTTGGAATTGAATAAAAAATATTTTTCAATACAAACTTGATCTATTACAATATACAAAAATTTTTTACCTTCCGTTTCTATTTTTATAAATTAAATGTCTATAATTTTGTGCTACATTCTCAGTGTGCTACATTGTCGTTCAAAATTTATTTAAATTGATCTCGTTTGTTAGTCGTGTCAACTAGCTATAGTTTTTGTTCAAGGATAAAGTATTTCTAGTAATCTTTACTCACAAGAATTCATTCCTATATGACCAAATAAAGACTACAATTTTAATAAGACTTACTTTTGATAAAAGTTGCAAAATATTATAAACACTTTTACTTTCAACTAAAGTAGTAAATATATTAAATTCTTCAAATAACAATAAAAAAAAATATTTATATATTTATATGTGGCTAAACAAATAGTTTATGCCATGTTCTGGAAATTGAATTCGAGTGTATTCAAAATCAAACAAGCTTTGAAAAGAATCCAGTGTTTAAAGTTGATTAAATAATTTTGTTTTATATACTTCATACTATGAGTACAGCTTATCTTCATAAGAACTTATCTTAAAATAAAAAAAACAAACAAAAATTTAACTGAAAATCTCCATTGATTTCAGATTCACCCGATTTCCATAACATTACTGTTTATACACTTTTTTTTTATTAAACCACAGAAACAACAGATGTTTTTTGCATTGCATTATTAGTGGTTGCGGCTCAAATGTCAACTAATTTTAAATAAAACATTATAAAACCAAGACAAATTGGTTCGAACCGGCTTTTTGCTGCACTTGTAGTGAGTTCGTCCTGATAATAACACTAGTCAACAAGGTTTTGGACTGAATCAACCAAATATTATTCCTAGGGTATTTTGATGGCCTGAATTTTGTAATTTTTTTTTTCCGTTTTTGACATGAAAAATCACTAGTTTATTTAAAAATCAATGAGTTTTCAAGAGTGAATGGCATTTTTTGAACGTCGTTTGTATTTTGTTGGTTCGGTTTCGCGTATTAGAGTCCAGCAATAGCATGCTTTTGTCCCAAAATCCTTGATCTTTTCTTTAAATGTTCATTAAATCTTGTTGAGCACGCCCTCCTAGTTCGTCACTCACTGCACCTAGTTTTATGGAAAAAAATCTAAATGCGAATGAAGAAAATGTAAAACATTGTCGGTGTCCACGGTTTGTCCAAGTTTCTGACTGCAAAACCAAAATAATGTTAATATGCATATTTTAATGATTCTGATATTTAGTTTCCTTATTTTTTTCCAAATATTCACCACATACAAAGAAGAAATAGCTTGTATTAGTAACACACGATCTCCCTGACATGCAAATACGCTACTATTATGACGATTTAGAATGAATGTGGGCTTCTTTCTCACAAATAAATAATTGTGAAATTGTAGAGTCAGTATTGACTGTTTTACAGTATCCCCAGCATGCGATTAAAAATGAACAAGACGTGATAGCCCAATTTTGATACAGATTCGAATTTATCGCACCTACATTAGTTAAAATATGCTTCGTTTCTGCAGGCAATTTTTTTTCCAAATTTGTAGACCTGTGTAATTATGTAATATGATTAACTAAATTAAAAGTGTTACGTTTTCTTGCTTTTTTATTGCAAAATAAAATCTGAAGAAAAATTTTACTTCTTATAGTTAAGTACATTTTCAAATTGTCCAGTTATTTTTTCAAAATCCAGGTGAATTTTTTCTAATATTCAGTAATTTCACTTTTGGTATCTGGCAACTCTAATTGCAGTGTAGCTTTGCGATAAAATCTGTTGCATACATCAAGGCTTCAAGATTATTGAACAACAATTTCTTAACACAGCGTTTACATTTGACAGTACTGGCAAGACAGTAAGAAAATCAATGTAAGTTGTCAAAAACGCTACTAATTGCCTTCGTTACGTAGGCGTCTAGACAGTAATTAAAGCAGTTCACCTTTAAAATAAGTCAAACGTGAATGTTGCAGTGCAAGTTAAGCTAAACGTATTTCGAATGAACTTAACAAATTTAAAAATAGCAAAAAAATATAAAACTTAACTAAAACATAAATAATTAAAGCAGAATATATTTATTTTCTTTTTTACTTTTGGATTTTTTCTGTCTTTTGCGAACAAAACTAGACAAGACATTTGGAAATGTGTGCATGTATTTGTGAAAAGGTTTGCATATATTGCTTTTGTCTTTCTAGTACTGGCAAATGTCAACTCCAGGTAAGGTCCAAATACACTTATCACCAAACTTGTGGTAGTATTAGTGAAAATGTGCTTGTATTTGTCACACCGACTATGCTAGATGGAAAATCAAAAAATTTAGATTTTACGGCGACTGTTACGTACAGCACACGTAAACGAGGGAATTCGCCCACTGGACAAGATTTTAAGCATTGTATTTGGCCCTTAAAGAACTACATAAATAAATAAAAAGAAAAACCTGACCATAATATTACTTAAACCATTTTATGGTTTAATTAACAAAACCATTTGAATTTACAAAAAAAGCTTGACAAACCAAAAGTATAATAAAATTTCTGAACATAAGGAATTGATACTACGAAGTTTCAAAAATTTGCGTGGCTGTTGTACATGTTGAAAAATAAATGCCTCTTACTGTCCGTAAAATACGAATACATAGAAAGGACATAACTGATGTAGCAGTACTCCATATTGGCATGCTCTCCGAGAAAGCAGATAAGCACGTTTTAACCATTAAAGGAAGTATAGGTTAATGTTTGTCAATCACAAAAACATCATTTAGACTCATTTTGCTTTTACTTCTCTATGGGTGGTGCGCTTAGCTGATGTTGATGGAACTTGCCATGCATAATTTGTGAATTGTAAAAAATGTATGTACCAATTTTGAAGACTTTTGCTTGAATAGAAATTGAAAAAGAGATTTAATTGGAAGTAAGCGAAGGACGTTACCGATTTTTTTTAATTCCATTATTGTCTTAATTTGGTCCATATAATGTTCAGAGTCAACTTTCAATGATCTAAGAACTTTTCTAATATTTTTAATAATTCTAATTAGTCGATTTTTATTTGAGACATTGTTTAGTGAAAATCATAACCGTGGTATAAACTGGGAGTAAAAAATAAGGTTATCCAATCACCCACCTAAAATGAATGATAACGCTGCCATCTTAAGACCGGCTTAAAAATATGTTAATGATTTGAATGTAGTTCATCTTGATAGTTGTTTAAGCTAGCAAAAAACATAGAATTTACTTCTGTTATCGCGGCTCCTTTTCCCATTAAGTAAATGTTTTTCTTAAATATTTGAATATATTCAGTTCTTTTGGCGCGGAATCCATATGTTGCCAAAAAGATAAGAAATGGTCGTAGCTAATGATTGCCAATACTTTACATAAACTTTTCTTGTACCACTGTTTTATAACAAATGCTTACACTTTGACGAGAATCCCCGTAAGAATATACAAAGTTGCAAACAATTTTTTGTAGGGGAAAAACTCATGGAGCTTTTAATCAACAATATCTAGCAAATTAAATTATTTCTTTTAATTTATTCCTCAAACCTATTTTCCAATATTTTCCCATAAAAAAACTTTACAAATATCATCTTTTAATTTCTTTTGAAACTTATTTAAAATACTTGCTTGGTTAAATTTAAATCCCGAGAAAGAAACACGTCATCAAACAGATTGAAATTTCTTCGAATAAGAGAAGATTTGTAAATATTCTTTAAAAAGTTTTTTGTTTCTTATTGAGCTTTTGATAATTTCTGAAGAAAATATTTCTAGAGAAATTTAAAACAGAAATTTGGTTGCGTTATACAAAAAACACTACAATTTAAGGATGCTTCCTTAAAGAGAGCACAATGGGCTTAAAGTTAGAAAAGAAGAAAAGTTTGCCTTCCTCTTTGCAACATTTAAAATTTTACACAAAATAACGAAAAAAGTTTTTAATATCTAATGTTTTTTATTGTGATTTTGTTCATTATTAAATCCTAAGTATTATTAAATAATTCTTGATTTTGTTGTTTAGTAAAATTTAACAGCACATAACAGTAAAAAAGTTTTTTATAGTTTTCAGATTGTCAAAAAACGAGGGTATAGAAATAAGTCATTGGGTTTGTGGTTGCCAAGTGCAAAAAAATTTGTTTGAAAACTTATTTAAGAGATCTTTAAAACACAAAAAGTTTGAACAAGTGTGAAAATCACTGGTTCAATAAAAATATAAGGATTATGTTGTATTTTTTCTTTAGGGAAATAAAATTAAATATAATCAATTTAGAACCTACACCCAGAAAAAAATGTGATTGAAAATGGTCAGATAGCGAACTGGTTCAGTATTTTTGCAGAAAATTCCAAAATATTGTTGTCACTTCCGAAAAAAGCAGCTCATTATTATTTGGTGCATATTCCAAAAAGTCGTAGCAGAGAAAAGCGACAAGAAAGGTTTACATGAAGTGTTCTGGAAATATACCAGATATAATTTTTATGAAGTTTCACCATTGCTTCTGGCATATGTTTTGAAGAAAACTGTAAATATTATTGAACGTTCGTTAACGAACTTTGAAGTAAATAGTATTTTCGTGAAAGTAAAATTTATTGTTTTGTGCCGCATACGCCACTTTTCTAAATTTATTTCTATAAAACAGCTTTTTGTTCTGCATACGTATACTTTTTGCTTTGTGTTGAGGTGTTGACATTTTATTCTGCTTTTGCAGAAGCGAAGAAAATGTAAAATTAATTTTATTGTTGTCTTATTATGTTGCTTTCGCTTCAACTATTTATTTTTTTTTACGTCAATAAAGCAAAGTAAGAGTGAGGCGTGTAGAGCAAAACAATAATTAATAAACTTTAAAATAGTTGATATGGAGCAAAATCAATGCGTAATATCTTAGGAACCGAAAAGAGTTTCGTAAAACAGGGTTTGGATTCAGAAAGGGGTATTTAAAATTTATACACCATTCCTAACTTTGTATTTTTTATATGGTCTGTAGGCGAAACCAATAATGAGTTGAAGATATGTTATTAGTTCACCGTCAGCAGCAGTTTTTTTCTGCTTAAGCCATGTGTTAAATATTTGGCGACCTTGAACCTGTGCTGACACTGAAACTTGTAAGAATTGAAGAGGGAAGAGGTTTTTTAATGTCTTAAAATTATAATTTTCAAAAAGTCTTTTTTACATTTATTAATTGTCCAATGAACTTTTTAATATTACCGCTTTTAGCTCTCTGCTTACATTTGTTATCACGGTACATTGAATTTAGAAGAACAATATTTTTCTCTAAGGGTCTAGGTCTTCTTGATCCGACATTAAATGCCATAGGTAAAACAAAAAATATTATAAAGAGAGCCTTGCCTTGTAAGAGAATTTTTTCAGGAACAATTTAATGTTTATCCTTACATATTTTAATAAAAGTTTCTAGCTGATACCCGGCGTGTGCTACTCCCCTCGTAAGCCCTTCCATATCCACAGCTCTTTTATCTGTCTAAATTAGTTTTAAATTTCATAAGAATCTGTAAAATTGTTTCGAAGTGGCAGAAATCGCCAATGTGTCCATCTATCTATGTTTTAAATTTAAACAAAAATTTGTTAGATAGTTTGGAAGAGGGAGTAATTGCCCCCAAAACTCCCATCGTGGTCATAGTTTTGATAGCCTTGTAGCCCAAGTGTATAGACTTAATCCATCTTCACAATATTCTCTTTTAATTTTAATCCAACTGGCTTCAGAGACTACAGCGGTCATAGATAGACACGCATTTTGTATTTGCATTTAATTTTTAATTAAAGACGCAAACCATCTGTTAAAGATACAGCATCTGTTAGGAATACCACATTTTTTACGTAAACACCCAATATTTAAATACATTTTATTGCACTTGAAAATTAAACCTCAATTACTTCTCCATTATTATTGCAATTACTAGTAATTGTTAAACTAATAACATTATTATTTTAAGTACTGTAATTGAAATTCAAGGTTGAACCTAATTACAATAAGATTTTAGTTTAATAAGAACGGTTATAATATTGTACCGTTACTGCTTTTTCAATAACGTTTTCCGTTTATTTCCTTTATAATAAACCTCTTGAGTTCTTTTCTTTGCAACTTTAATACAATAAATAAAACACAACACTTTAAACACTGTTTATAATTTACACAACTTTATTTAGAACTTAGTTTCTTCAACAATTGTAATTTATTATTGCGACCTCTAATAATGATCTGCACGCTTAAACGTTTAAAGTAAAACTCATTTCGCAACGCCATTTCGCAAGTATTTATACTCAATTACATTTATCTAGAATGTTTCCTGTATGTTCGAGCTTTACTTTTTGATGTTAGCGACTAAAGGCTCAGTTAGCCGGGAGTAACAGTAACCTTACACAGTAATACACAGTAATACCAATATATTTCTTACAGATTGAGACGTAACATCTTACTGCTAACTATAATCGTTCTAATCGCTTTACATACAACAAAATGAATCAGCTGATTTGCAACGTTACTGTTACTCCCGGGTAACTGAGCCTTAATACATTGGTTATGTTATGAATTTTAAACTTAACATCTACTATGTTTTTATTAACGACATCTATGGTTACATAGTCGCATTACTTTGGGTTTGAAGTATAATTATGTTTAACAATTTTGCAATAACAACATAAATTAAAAAAATTACTTACAAGCCAACTAATAAATACAAGATAACTAATAAAAACAACTAATTCTTAACTAATAATTACAACTAATTCTTAACTAATGCTACTTTCGTTACAATATATATCACTGGTAATTGCGTTTTCCCAACACTTTTTATAAGTAAATAAATAATTCTCGTTTTATATGAAAAATTCTCGTTTAAGTAAATACCCAACTTTCGATTAGAAAGAAGAATTTTTCTTTCAAAAGAAAAATCAATCTATACGTACTCAAATAGTACGATTAGTACGGATTTTCTTGAATCAAGTACAGAAAGATTGATTCAAGCACGGACTTTAATCGCGAAATATTTAATTTATCCATATTCAATCCCGAATTCGTACTTGAAATAATCCGAAAATGAGATTGATTTAAGCAGTGTTACCACCAGCAAAATTCAAAATTGCACCTGAACCGAAGAAAAATTACCCGAGGTGAATTAAATTACACTTGAAATAAAATTAACGTTTATCTTATAAAAACGCAACCAAATTGTGCAAAATTTACTTTAATAATCCGTCATCGATGCGTGCAACTTAAAGGCAACCTTATGATTTTTTACCATAATCGTCCATCTGAACAGTTTTGTTTATCAACAATACTGCCAAATCTGGATTGAGATTAATTTGCTTCAGGCTCCATTACATCCACCGTTTGGTACAGTTTACACGCTGTTAGCATCATCGGACCTCATATTTTCAAAAATGAGGCTTCCAAGCTTTTACGATTTACACCTTTTGAATATTTTTTGTGGGTATACATAAAGTTGATGGTTATGCTGATAAGCCAGAAACATTTGACGCCTGGAAGTCAATATTGTTCGTGTTAGGCGTGACATACGGCCAGAAATTCTCGAATAATTGGATGTCCAGTATCTATGTGCTCTAGCTTCTGTGAGAACTTCTCGCATCGAAAGGACGTGAAACAAAATATTCCATAATTTCTCGAAAAGTAAGAAAAAATTGTGTTTGTAACTCTTGTCGAAAACTATTAAAAGAGATAAAGTCGTTACGTTATAAATGTTATAACATTGTACTCGAAGCCGATGTGACATTGCAGGCCGATGTCAGGCACACATATCGTTGATGGCGACCAAAATTTATTAAAATTGATAAATGTGTAAAGTGTGACTTTAATGTTTGTTGTTTGCAAACGAGCCTTAAAAAAAATTCGTATATTTTATTATATATAATATATAATTATTTAAAAAACAAAATAATTAAACAATGAAAAAATGTTCCAAGAACAAAATATTTTTTGCATTTTTAATCGTTTTTAGTGTTAATATTGTTTCTCGCCCCATTTTTTTTGTGAATTTATTTGACAGTTCCAAGCGGGAAACTTCCTCACAAAAATGTTACAGACACACATTTTCTGTAAATAGGCGAGTAACTTCCTTACCTGACAGCTAGTACTCGCCAACAAAAATTACAGACACAGTTTAGTGAGAAAAACAGCTGTTTGTTTCAATATATGGCGTTTTTGTTTCATTTCATACAATTCAATCGAAAAGTTTCTCGACGCGAGAGTTACAGAACATGGGCACAGAATGTGTTTCGTCAAGAACAGCCGCGGCCGGCACCCATATCCACCAATACATGCTAATGCCATTTATTGTTTTTTTTTAAATAAAATTCGTTTTTTTGTTCTTATGCTTCTTGTCTGTTTCTAAAATCAGCTTTACAACTATTATGAGCGCGTAATATTCTCCCAATTTAAGGATTTAGATGGGACACAATAAAATAATATGTTTAAGAACAATTGTGATTTTTAGTTGAACTGTTAATTTTAATTTTGATAATTTTTTTAGTTAGGTTTGAGTTCATCAAATTTAATTTTCATTAAATTATTCTTACCGAAGGAAGTAATTTTCACAACTTGGAATTTTATTAAAATTTATTGATAATTTTCTTGGCTGAGGTGGGACTCGAACCTGGGTTGAATTTACATGTTCCAAGAATCACCACATTCTCTCATCAGAATTCCCCGAGTTCTAACCTCTACACCACTGCGGTGCCTGCCAGCCAACAGTCTAACATCAGTCTTTAACCAGTGATACTGGTGGTTCGAAATTTGCTGTAATTATCATTTTTAATTCATTCACTTGTTGATTCCTTTTTTCTGTTCTTCGTATTCTTTCCATCAAGACTTTGTCTTGAAAACCTGAATACATTTGTTTATTATGAGAATAAAAAAAATTATAAACTAAATGTGAACTCTCGCTTGCATAAATAAAATAAATATTCCAATAAGCAATTTTGCTGGAAATCAAGTGGAAACAATTAGTAGTCAAGTACAAATTTCAAGTTTTAAGGGTTGTTACACTTTATTTCAATATCATTCTCCAGAAAAGTGGGAATTTTAAATCAAGTGAATATTAGTAAAATATTTTTAAACTAAAACAGCATTTGAAAATTTGTTTGAACTCATGTTTATTTCCAGTTATTTTTTAAGCACTTGAAATTTAATTTTTTAGTGCATATTGGGATATGTTGTTCTTTATGTTCTGTTGTTCTCGTTGTTTCTACACACAACAGGCGAATCGTTTCTTACCAACTTGAGTGGTGTTGTTGTTATTTCTGCAACAAATTTTGAAAAACACACGCGTATGCGCGCATAAAAGAATACAATGCTGAGAGATGAAACTAAAATGTTATATGGGATAAAAAGCCTCACCTTATTATTTTGCTGTCAGAGTGGTTCAACCAACGAAAAATTCTATCCTTTCTTTTACTTGCTTTAAGAATTTTATACTTATTTTAAGAAATTCCTGGATTGATTTTCGAAAGTTATCCCATTTAGAATTGTTTTGAGTACGTTTCAGCGTTAATCATACTTAATGTTTTTTAGTACGACTCGTTCTTAATCTTAATCATTATCCCGAGTGTTTTTCTTTCTGAGTTTAAACTGTCAAATAAATTTCAACAATATTTCTTTCTCTTCATGCGGCCAAAATATATCATGTTTCACTTAACTACCAAAAAAATTTTACTTACCGATGACAAAATTTGGCTATTCGAATAGCAATCATAATAAAAATAAAACCTGTATTTTTCTTATACCAATTTAATGGACTTATGACTTATTATGCACAAACTCACATCAATTGCATTTAACTAAATACAAACATATAAATTATGTGATTAAAGCTGAATATATATAATAAAAGCTGTCTTGAAGTATAAAAAGTTTTTTTTGTATTATATCTGCCAACTTTTCTTCTTGGTATTTGTATCCCTGTCTTGGTCATTACTTTGCTTTCCACGAGTTTCCTTTTATCTTCAATTTATTTCCTTTGAAAGTTTCATTTTCTAGTTTTTTTTTTGTTCTGGTTAAAGATATTTTTTAATAGAAATATTTTATGCTTTTAACAATATTACAGTTCATTTCATTTCACATAAAAAAAAATGGATGAATGAATATATCGCTGTATTGTTGTGGTGTGAGCCTGTCGACATGTGGCAAAATATTAAAAAAAAAATCTCATTATTTGAAATTTTGATGTTGATGTGCGGATGATGCCTGTGACAGTGATGGAGAAGTTGACGATGATGATTTGATGTTTGTATGGCAGTTTTGATGTTGGCCATAAAATTGATTTAATTATGGTCACTATGAAAGTTTATTACATTAGTGTGCTTTTAGAATCCTGTAAGCATTAAATAAAGCAAATTATGTATATTTTTTCAATATTAATATTTTCCTGCTGCCTCTAAGGTTTTCTAATTTTCCGGAATTTTTCTTTGTAGTAAGAATCAAAATTTTTCCTTTCATTAAAAGAAAAATTTGTATGTAATATATTGATTTTAAAAGCTACCAAGCTACCTTAATAAGAGCTGCAAGCATTTTATTTATGTCACCACTTCTCATTTTCATGCGGTTTATAGGCAACAAGCGTTAAGAATGCGAATCGACCAGTCAGTTTTTTTAGGCCGTGCACTTGCCAGGTTATTATAAAAAAAAACTGACTGGCAGCCCGCTTTATATTTTGTTTGCGAAAACAATAAAGCGAGTTGTTTTTGGTTCTATTTTTTTTCTTAACCTACTTACAACTACAATTATGCCCAATTTTCAGGAAAGTATTTAAATCTATATTAAGTTAATTTTCATAACAAACTTAAATCGTATTTAAAACAGATTGGTTTTTTGAGTTTTATTTGAAAAGTCTTATTTAATTAAGATAAAAGTATGGTAGCACTACTAAATACAAAAAAAAAAATATAAAAAAGTGTAATTATCTACAAGGTGGTCTGAAAAAACAGCTGACTGTTAATGCTTTGCCTGTTGTTGTTGTATTGTAGAGAGAGAGAAGTTCTCTTGTTCTGTCGTGTTTTAATTGAGCTCCGTGGAAATTAATTTGTAATCACAACAAAACATTAAACAAAACATAAAATAAACATTAAAGTAACTAAATAAATCATCTATAACAAATTTAAGACAATATTTAAACTATCAAAATAAATATAAAAAACCCAAAAGATATAATCGTAATATAAACTTCAATGTATACAACTAAATTAAGAAGTCAAAATAACAACAATAATAAAAAAACAAAACCTAACAAACTACATAAACAAAAGAAACAAGTTTCAACAAATATTATGGATAAATCAACAACATCTCCCGCGCCAAAACGATCAAGAGATATTATTCAAACCTCTTTAATTGAAAATACTCCCGCGCCAAAACGATTAAGAGAAGTTATACAGACTACTTTACAAGAAAAAACTCCTAATAATTCTTTAAACTCTTATTCTCTTTACTCAACGAACTCAAGCTCTCCGCTTAAGCTCATACAAGTGATGGAAAGACGTTTTGAAAAGCTAACCGAACAACTACAAACAACCATACAAACTATGTTTCGCGAGTGTGAAGATCGTTTGTTAAATGAGATTGATAAAAAACTTAACGCTGCTATGAGTGACTTAATCAACTTAACAACAAAAGTATCAACTCTAGAATCAGTGGTTCAAGAAATAAAGTGTTCAGCAACGGAGACAATAATAGCACTTACAAATGATAATGAAATTTTTAAAGAAGAGATCGAAACTCTGAAAAAATATATTAGAAAACACGAAAACTCAATAGTATCTACTGATATTCGTATAAATGGTATTCCTTACAGCCAATATGAAAATCTACAAGCCATATACTTCAAACTCTGTCAAACTGTTAATATAAATCCGCCAAATACTAAAGCAATATTTCGTGTAAAAAATAACATAACTCATAGAAAATTTCAAAGTAATAGTAATAATAATAATAACACAAATGATCCTGCTATAATTATAAAGTTCAAATGTCCATATGATAGAAATTTCGTTCTGAAATCAATAACGTCCTATATAAAAGCAACAAACAATTTTCTACGCTTAAATCACATCGGGTTCGACAGCTCAGTCCCATTTTATGTAAATGAAAATCTAACTCCTGAGAATCACCGTATATTTCTTCAAGCACATCGTTTGAAAAAGAATGGAACAATATCAGCTGCGTATACTAATAGAGGTCTTGTTTATATTAAACAATTGGGAGAAGACGATCCGGTATGTATTACTGAACTCAAAACCCTATACCAGATGTTTCGATCCCCAGATAATGAAGCAAATAATATGGAAAATGATGTTATGATATGCTCTATAAAACTTTTCACAATTTTAATTTTTGTTGCCGTATTAAAATTTTATACATTAAACCTTAAATTGTACAATGATGTAATTTTTACCGCTAATTTTAGAAAATGTATTATCTTTCTTTGTTATAAGCATAAAATAATCGTTATTAGTGCTAGCATTGCAATTAGAACATTTGTCGTACAATATGAGTTCAGATGCAAATAGTATGGGTAGAGTTAGTTCCAGAGAAAACCTCTACACCATGATAAGGATACTTTCCAAAAGAACTAATGGACTAAACATTTGTCACTTTAATGCACAAAGCTTGAACAAAAAAATAGACGAATTTCGATATATTTTTAATGAATCTGGAATAGATATTATATGTGTCTCTGAAACTTGGTTTCGTACTGATGTGCACGATAACAGTTACAAGCTTAATGGATATAGACTTTTTCGGTCAGATAGATCTACGAATGCTGGCGGAGTGGCAATCTATGTTAAATCGTCTATTGCAAGTAAACTTTAACTAAGAGTTTCGAATGATAATGGGCTGTCCTTTAATACTCAAATGACGGAATATTTATTTCTTGAAATATCACACAATAATCAAAAATTACTTCTGGGTACAGTATATAGACCGAACAATAGAATTAATATCACACCGTTGTTAGAAAAATTATCAACACTCAGTCTTAATTACACCAATATAGTCATAACCGGTGATTTCAACGCTAACATCATGGTTGATAAATCTTTGAAGGAGGAAATGAATGCAATCGGATTGACTTTGATAAATAATACAACACCAACGCATTTTACAACAACCGCAAGCACTCTACTTGATTTATGTTTTACTGATAATCTTTCCCGTATACTCTTGTTCGACCAGCTTTCTGCTTCTGTTTTCTCCAAACATGATCTAATCTTTATTTGTTATGATTTTCAAACAACTGCTCAAGAAGAAACTATCACCTTTAGAGATTTTAAAAATATTGATATTGAATCGCTGGAAAGTGAATTGACAACAATTCCTTGGAGCCAGTCATTTCAAATGCCATCTTGTGATGAACAGGTTACATTCTTGACTAATAACATACAATACTTATATGAAAAATATATTCCGGTTAAAACTAAGAAGCTAAAGACTGACAACCCCTGGTTTACAAGCGATATAAAAACTTCGATTGATAAAAGAAATATAGCATATGAAAGGTGGAAAAGATTTAGAACCAGTGAACTTTACAATATTTTTAAGATCAGTAGAAGAAATGTAAACATAAAGATCAGAGCTGCAAAATGTAAATACTATAAAGAAAAATTTCAATCAGCCACTAGCTCAAAGAGGAAATGGAAGGAAATCCGCTCAATAGGTATTGGTAAAAATTATATACATGACGGTAGCAAAATTGACGTAAACCAACTAAATACTGAATTTTCAAGTATACCAATGCCTGATGCAAATCTTACATACTATGTCTCTACTAATGCCTTCTGTACTAGCACTACGAATCATGAACACCAGGCTAGATTTGAGTTTACGAATACCACCCAGGAAGAAGTCCTGAAGTCCATTTTTGATGTAAAGTCAGATTCGGTTGGCCATGATGGTATCCATCCTAAATTTATTAAACTAATAACTCCATATATACTCCCACAATTAACACACTTGATGAATACAATAATAACAACGTCAACTTTCCCATTGTTGTGGAAGCAGGCAAAAATTAAACCTATCCAAAAGGCCGATAAAAGTTATAGACCTATCGCAATACTACCGTATTTGTCAAAAGTTTTTGAAAGATTAGTCAATGGGCAAATGACAAAACACTTATATAATAAATCAATACTATCTGATAGGCAATCTGGTTTCAGACCCAAACATAGCTGTATATCAACATTAATCGACGTTTGTGAGGAACTACGATCAAAGATGGATGAGAACATGATATCATTTCTAATCTTACTTGATCACTCAAAGGCATTTGATACTGTCGAACACACTTTACTCTGCCAAAAATTAAAACACATGTGCCATTTCTCAAACACTGCTGTTAAATTAATTTCGTCATATCTTTATAACAGAACTCAATTTGTATGCTCAGGTTCTGAAAAATCTGACATTTGTTTGACACCAAGAGGTGTACCGCAAGGCTCAATTCTGGGTCCTCTTCTATATTCAATTTATTCCAACGATTTACCGTCTAGAGTCAGTTATTGTGGAATTCACATGTACGCTGATGATGTACAACTTTACATTAGCTGTTCGCCATCTAGTATCAATGAATGCATCGAAAAGTTAAACCATGATCTTGATAAAGTTCATAGATGGGCCTTAATAAATGGTCTTTGCTTAAACGCAAAAAAATCCAAGGCAATACTGATAAGCAAAAGCAGCTATGTACACTCAAATCTACCACCAATACTCGTTGGGCAATCCGTAATTGACATAGTTGATACTGCAAAAAACCTTGGAATTATAATTAATAATAAACTAACCTGGTCAAGTCACGTAAACTTCGTTTGTGGAAAAACTTACTCCATGCTAAGAAATCTTTGGACCACGCAATATTTCACTCCATTTAATATACGCATGCTTCTTGCCAGGACATTTTTACTGCCGACACTTCTTTATGGTTGCGAAATTTTTTCTAGCTGCAATTCACTATGCCAGACTAAGCTCAAAGTTACATTTAATAATGTTGCAAGATATATTTATGGTAAAACTAGATACAGTAGAATATCACAGTTTTCTTACCAAATCTTTAATGTACCTTTTGAAAACCTACTAAAATGCCGCACTCTACTATTTTTGCACAAAATTATTTATAGTAAACAACCTGACTATCTTTACAAAAGAATAACGTTTTCAAGATCCAATAGAGGATACAAAATAAACTCCATTCGATACCGTTAACTAATATCAGAAAGACACTTCTTCGTTAATGCCATCCGTCTCTGGAATGAACTCCCATCTAATATACAAGTCCTAGGCAATGCTAAGCACTTTTACATTGCAATATTTTCTCATTTTGCTTAAAATTTTGTAACTTATATTAAAATTATTGTCTACTTTTACTTATTATTAATATAAATAATTTCTCTTATCTATAAGTAACTTCAAATAAATCTGCCACTGTATCAGCAGTACTATTATATAAGATTGAAAGTCTTGTTGTACTGTAATTTTTCTAATTAAATAAATAAATAAATAAATTGTTGTGATATTGAGGCCACCTTGCAAAAATAATACAATGGAAACTTAAGTTGAAATTAATTGTTCCACATCGGTGACTTAAGTTTCCCTTAAGTTTTTAGTGAAGAAGAGAATTTTGTATTTAAAACGATTTTAAAAATAAATGTGTTTTAATATCAATCCTGAAAATTAGCCATTAATGTTGGAAGAATTCCAATCAATTGTAGTGGGGAATGTAAGGAGAGATAAACTTACTGTTTATTGTTGACGATTTTGTTTAAGCTTTGATATTGTTACAAGTAGAACTGTTGCTGTAATTCTTAAACGCTTAACAGTTATATTTGGTTTAGTATCTTTAGTTTTTCTAAAATTGTTAATAGAATTTTCATCTTAAAAAAAACGATTGCCACTCTTGTTAAAGTATCTCAATAAGGTATTATTATTTATTAACAATTATTGGTCCAAAATAGAGCGTTCAATTTTGCATCAAAAACTCTTAGCAGCGTCATCGCACCAAAAGCAAACAAACGTTAAATCGCAAAAGAATTAAAAGGAATTTATTTTAAAAAAAACTCGAGCTGTTATTAAAGTAATTTTTTGAAAACAAAGTTTTTAATTAATAAAATTTTTTTGTCGTGCTTAATTCCCAATTTTTATTTTTGATAAATACACTGAAATTTATTGCTAAGTGAAAGCTAGTTCTATGGGCATTTCACTGGTTGCTTAGGCCAAATCATCAGGAAACCTTTTTCCACAGATTTGAGAAAAGCTAAAAATATTTTACAAATAAAAGCTTAAAGCAAATTTAGAATAACAAACACTCAAAGTCTTACTTGTAACAACATCAAAGCTTACACAAAACACCAACAATAAACAGTGAGTTAATCTTTTATTACACTCCTCTTTTTTCTAACTCGAATTGCAGTTGTAAAGTCTAGTCTAGTACTGTTCGAACTTGCGAAAAATGTTGAGCAACATTGATTATTTCACACAAAAATTTTGTCATGTATTAATATTATCTATCTCGCGGTTATTTAAAACTTAACGTTTTTATTAGTTACAAGTATACAACATTATTTTTGAAGGTAAAGAAAAACCATAGTTGGGGGTAGTGCACCAAATGTTAATTTAAATCAACATTGCCCTCTTACTTAATAAAACTGCAAGATATTAGTCTTTACAATTTTTTACCAGCTTTAGTGATGATTTTTATTTTTTTTCACTAGCACTAAACAAATTAATTGGTATTGAACATTTTTTCACTATCGCTAACGGTGATTGTATGCATAAAATCTACACTCAATCCAAATTTGTAGTTCAAAATTTGAATTTGCAATCAAAAAGCTGTACGAAAACATAGTATCACTAAAATTTAAGCAAAGTTAATTTTGCACGTGCATGTTTTTTGATTTTTCCGATGATATGCATTAGCAAAGGAAAATAAACTAAATGAAATTCTGTCAATAACGGAATAATTCTTGGTTTTAATCATTAAAACACAAGTTTTGTATTTTTCATTGTGTGCAAAATTTTTTTATTTTTTTAAATCAAACTATTTTTTTAGCGCAAAATGTTTTAACATTGCAAACTCTTATGTGTAGTGAGATTGCTTATTTTCAATTCATCCGTCAACATCAACAAAATTATTGCAATCATTTTAAACTTGAAACGCTTGTTATAAACCCCACCTCACAAATACAAAATAAAATATTACAAAAAATGTTTAGCTGTTCCTTAAAATTCCGTGCGAAATAATATGAGCTGCTAGAAACATTTCGCATGTTTTTCGTAATATAAACAGAGTACAACTCCATCAAAATTTTTTCGTTTCTATTTCACAGAAATTTTTTTTATATTGAGTTTAAAAACATTTCGCACGAAATATTGAACAGAGTACCAGGCTTAAGTTAGTAAAAAGAAAAAACAAAATTTAAAACAAATTGCTTAATTTTATTGCTTTCGTTTCAGTTTTTTGCCCGGTGACATGCAAATTAATGATCATTATTATTTTTGGTTGTTTTCCTATATCTATGGTTTTCATGGGCAACCACGTATGGCTTAAAACAAATTTTTCAGGAGAGAAGAAAAACCATTCTAGATCAAACAATGGGCTAGGTATTGCACCTTTTTAACTTTGTCATTACGTTAAAAAGTCGGAATAGATCCATCTTTTTTCAAAAATTTGTAGAAAAATGTAAAAAGCGTTTAAAATTAGGCAATATGGCATCAACATCTCAGAATCGGAAAAATGGACACACGCGGTTGCCCATGAAAATCACAGATATAGGATAACCATTCACCATGGTACGATAAGAATGGAAAGCCATATAAATACTGCTCTTTAGGTATAACTTAATAAATGTTGTGCCACGCTTACTTTTCCACTCCGGCCTACATTTTGTCCTTATTGATAATCAAGATGACTCTTGCCGTTCTCCAGATATGCAGATGTCCATAATGTCTTTGTATAGAAGTTCCACGCCTACTTCTCCAATACCGCCCACATTTTGTAAGATGTTGTGTGTTGCCTACCACGATGTTTGCACCGAATTTTTAATCTTTTGTTTTTCCCTTCTCCAGATATATAGAAACACAGACGGCCAGATGAACATAGTTGAATCAACTCTGCTTAATGCTAAGTTCACACTTGGTTTTTTAAAGCGTTTAAGCAAAATGTTGATTTAGCTAATCAAAACCGTTCACATTACATTTGAGATGATTAAGATGACAGATGATTAAGAAAAAATACACAACAAACAAATTTATATATCTTTAAAGTATTAAAAATGGATAAAAAAACTTTTAAAAGGTTATCAGAAGACTATTTTAAACATATTAATGATTAAATTGTGAAAATATATAAATTATTTAAAGAAAAAATAAAAACATTAAGCAGAAATCGTGGTCGGTTGTACACGTTCACGTTGGCCAATACTACATTTGAGGTATGTTCAGTGGATTCTATGTGATTAATGAAGTGATTTAGTTGTAATCATGGCAATTTGAAGTGATTAACAAATCACTTCAATGTATGGGTATTCATCTCGATTTTGAAGTGATTAGAGCTTAATCACGTTCGAGCTGCTTAAACGCGTTTAAGAAGCCAAATGTGAACATAGCATAACATGTCTGTATTGGTAGTGAGTAAAAATCCTAGAGACCTTTTTGCCTTTTCAAACTGAAATTACTCCTACTTTGGCCACTACATCCCCCCCCCCCCCCAACCCAAAGTAACTCTGTATTTCAAGAGTATTTTGTTGCAGATATTTTGGAAAAAAAATCAAGCCGATCGGATCATTACTTTAGGAGTTATTGAGGTTTTAGTGAGAATAGTACGCGGACGTGTGAATTGGTCCGTATGGACCTTGTACTGAATTTCACTAATAAATGCATGTTTTTGGGCATCATTATAATGTTTTATTGTTTCAACACATAATAAAAAATATGTATGTACGTATATCTTGTTACTTTCGGTGAATGGAAAAAAACCAACAACAAAATTTCAAATATTTTTGTAATGTTGTAAAAAAATTGCAAATACAAATGCAATTGCAATTGCGAGTATAGAAAAAAAAACGTGTCTATGGGCCCCTTTATTCTGTTATTTTCAAACACAATTGTTGTTAAGTTACTAAGGCCAGCGGTTTTGGGGCATCTTAATTAGAAATATAAAATTCTAATGCCCGAAACTATGCTCTTGTTATTTGTCACTTTTTCAAAGTGTGCTAAGTTTAAGTTTTGAATGAATTATCCCAGAATTCATAAAATATTATTAAATTTAACAAACGTTTATTGAGGATAAATTACATATTTAATTTGTTCTGTAAACCTTCATTAAATTTAAAAATTTTTTATCAATTAAACTAAAATTTTTAGTTATTTTTTTTTAATTTGTGTTCTTAAAGAAAGCTTTTTTGAACTGGTTAAGGGTAGTTTCACACAAATCGTACGTATTTTGAGGAAAATATAACGATGCCATTAAAAGTTATATTTTTTTTTTGAAAATTTTCAAACATCAATTGTACCTGAGAAGTTCTAAGTATTGTATTAACTCCAAAGTAAATGAATTAAATTACGATCTAAGCTAAATTTTTCTCTGGGCATCGGCCAATGGATTACGCCTTAATCCTAAAAAATCAAAATGTGTTATTATCATCAAAAAATCTGTTAAAATTGATGTTGAAAATAACGTAATTCTGGGACATACTAAAATTGAAGTAGTCAACACGGTCAGAAATCTTGGAGTTGTCTTTAACATCACACTTACCTGGTCTGACCACATTACCCAGGCATGTGGTAGAGTGTACAGTATGCTGCGGAATTTGTGGACTGTACAGTACTTTACACCACCCAAAGTAAGACTTTTGCTGGCAAAAACTTATCTTCTACCTACACTTCTTTATGCATCGGAGATATTTTCTGGATGTAACTTAAAAGACTTCATGAGGCTTAAAACGACATTTAATAACATTGTACGCTATATTTATAGTCTAAAACAATTTAATCACGTATCTCAATACTCCTGTCGTGTCATCAACGTTAACTTCGAATACTATCTGAAATTAAAAAACTTTTGTTCTTACACAAAATTATAACGAAAATGAAACCAAAATATCTATTTGACCGTCTACAGTTCAGGAGTTCCTTGATAGTAAACAGCCTAGTCCAACTTCGACATAGTGATGCAGCGTCCGATAAACAATTTTTTATATATTCAATACGTTCTTGGAACAAACTTCCTGTATCTTTACAACATTCAACCAACGCAACTAAATTTAAAAATAACTTCAATAACATTTATAGCATTCGAAATAATTTACTTAATTGTAAAATTCAAATATTTATGTACTCTAATTAAGTTTTCTATTAATTGTAATTATTGATCTAATTATCTATTATTACTATATCTGCTAAATTATTTTATATATTAGGACACCTAAGTACATATATTAAAACTAACTTTTCTGATTCTAATGCCCAATTTTCAGGATTGTATTTGAGTCTATATTAAGTTAATTTTAATAAAAACTTTAATCGTATTTAAATACAGATTGGTTTTTTGAGTTTTATTTGAAAGTCTTATATAATTAAGATTAAAGTATGGTAGCATTACTAAATACAAAAAAAAACATATAAACAAGTGTATTTATTTACAAGGTGGTCTGAAAAGACAGCTGACTGTTAATGCTTTGTTGCCTGTTGTTGTTGTATTGTTGTGATATTGAGGCCACGTTGCTAAAATATTACAATGGAAACTCAAGTTGAAATTAAGTGAACCACATCCACTTAAGTTTTTAGTGAAGAAGAGAATTTTGTATTTAAAACGATTTTAAACATAAATGTGTTTTAATATCAATTCTGAAAATTGGGCATAATACTTTAATTATAAGATAATGTATCTTGTTGTATTAGAAAATCAGTAGTATGTTTCTAATCTTTCTAATCCACCTTTTTGCATGGGGGCACTAACCTAATACAGTTAGCAAGATGCATTCTTTTTTTTTATATAAAATTCGGCTTACTATGATGAATTCTTTTTTTTTTGAATTACGTGATGAACAAATTCTATTTAAAGCAATTCACACGTGTTTAAGCCATGCATTTTTAAGTGTGTGTTATGGAAAATTAGAAAGACAGACATTTTTTTTTAGATCCAACTAATGTTTTAATTCTATTTTATAGTTTACATGAATTTTCTTAAATCGTAGGAGGAATATAAAAATATTGTTGATTAACCTTTTTTTGTTTAGAATAATTTAAAAGATTGCTTATAGTAGTGTAAATTTATGGGCCAATATATTTTCCATCTATCTATAAGTTATGAATTTGTAATTGATGTTTTAAATTTATGATAATAAAGAACTTAATTTATTTTCCGTTCAGAAAGTGTGTTTATGTAACTTCGTCCCCACTTTTTCCATACAAATTTGGAAGCATACTATAACCCAGTTAACAATTTAATTTAAAAATGACGCCCTATCTATCGCATACCTATCGTCGTCTTATCGCCTCCAATAATTGGGAAGCATGCAAGCCACGCATTTTTTCATGTGGGCACTCACGGGATACGATTTTTCATGTCATTAGGGGGTTCACAGTTTGGGAATCTCTTTTTTCATGTGAGTATTCACGATCAAGATTTTATTTTCACCCTATCGTCGGTTGCTTTACTTAATAAGGAAATATAATAAAATTTTATATTTATATATAGGCGATAAGAAGTCGATAGGTAGGCGATAGATAGGGGATAATTTTTAAATTAAATTGTTAACTGGGTTATAGCATGCTTCCAAATTTGTATGGAAAAAGTGGGGACGAAGGTACATAAACACACTTTCTGAACGGAAAATAAATTAAGTTCTTTATTATCATAAATTTAAAACATCAATTACAAATTCATAACTTATAGATAGATGGAAAAAATATTGGCCCATAAATTTACACTACCACAAGCAATCTTTTAAGTTATTCTAAACAAAAAAAAAGGTTAATCAACAATATTTTTATATTCCTCCTACGATTTAAGAAAATTCATGTAAACTATAAAATAGAATTAAAACATTAGTTGGATCTAAAAAAAAATGTCTGTCTTTCTAATTTTCCATAACACACACTTAAAAATTCATGGTTTAAACAAGTGTCAATTGCTTTAAAAATTTTTTTTTCATCACGTAATTAAAAAAAAAAGAATTCACCATAGTGAGCCGAATTTTATATAAAAAAAAGAATGCATCTTGCTAACTGTATTTGGTTGGTGCCCCCATACCAAAAGGTGGATAAGAACCATTAGAAACACGCTACTAAAATCACTAAATAAATAAATAAATAAAATAATTAAATAAATAATTGGATCAGAGATGCATATTCCGAATACAAAATATTCCAACAAACAAAATCTTTTAAATTAAAACATTTTGTATTCACACAAAACTAATTTGATAATAAAATAAAGCTTTAAACTGTGCCTTATTTATTTATTGTAATTTATCCACTGCGAGTATGCAACTTAAATTCGTTTATTTTATTTATGCTTTATCCCTCTTTTATTATTTTACTTTTACTTTTTTGATTTATGGCGAAAGCAGAACTTGAAGAAAATCAGTTAATATTCGTCTCTATTTTGCAATAAATTATGTCAAAAAAATTTAGTGATTTTTATTTATGCGTGGGCCTTTAATGACGTAAATGGGTTTTTTTTTAATCGAAAATTTATAATGCGGCTTTTTTATTTTATTTGCATTTTATTTAAATTTCATCGTACAATTAAAAACTAGTTAAGACATCGAAAATGTGGGCCTTTTTTTAATAAATACTTTTTATTAAATTGGCAAATTTCAAAGAGTGCTGGCGCGGTTTGAATATTTCCAATATTCGAGACCGTGACCGAGAAATAAAAATAGGTGCAACTGAGCCTTGAGATATAGTTGGAAAGTAGAGGTTTGCATTGGAGACTGAGGAAAGAATTTCTTCAAAAAGCCAATTTATTTGAATTGCTTATGGCATTTCCTCCCTAAATGTCGATAAAGATGTATACCGAGATATTTTGAATGCACATGATGTGGTATTAGTTGGATATTGATTTTAAATAAGGGGCAGTTATCTAATAAGCACGTAAAGACACACGCCATGTCTAACTAAAGCAACACCTGTTTAATCCCAGCGTTTTTAGTTTATACGCCTAATAGCAAAGTGATTTGCCCAAAGAAGTTCTATGTAATTTTTGGTCTTTAACAAAAGTCAATACAATGTGCTGAAATTACTAAAGATTTTTGCCTATATTTAAATATTTTTGGTTTATCTGCATTATGCTTTTATTCTTCCACTAGTGTACCATTTAATGATGTCTTTACTCTAGATTCTTTAGAGTCTAGAAGCATTGTTTCTTTATTTGTTGATTTATAGTTAGTTGTGACATGAAAATCCTTAAAGCTTAATGCATATTTTAAGGCTTAATAAAACAAACCCTCGTAAAAACAAATACACTTGCAACATTTTAGGAAGAAAATAACAAACATATGTACATCCCAGCTAGCATTTTCAATCGTCTAGGAGTCTACTGGGAATCTCACAAAGAGTGTTTTTGATCGTCGACGAGCTCATTTTTTAATTGTAGACGATTCCTCGCACGGGAGAAATTGGTACACGTGCTGATTCGTATGAGAGATTCTTCCATAACGCAGCGAAAGACGCTTTTATTAATCATAAAGGGAATCGTTTATGATGTATGTTGAGATTATCTAACGAGTCTTTCAAAAAGCATGCTAAGAGTCGTATGAGACTCACCTTGGGATTATTTTACAACTCGTAAAATGCTCAGCCATATAACTGAGCTACCTAAATAAGGGCATCAAGCGTATTTTTCATGTCAAAACTTCTAGTTTTCATACAATTTATATAAAACAAACCTTAAGGTCGCGAAATCAACACCATCCAGTCGGAAAAATCCTTTTTTCAGGTCCTTAGGCCGGTTTGTTTTATTGAAATTGTATTGACAATAATACTTTTATTTTTCAAAACGCTTTTATTTAGGTAGCTCAGTAATTGTTATACGACTCTTACAGAGAGTCGCAAAAGGTTCATTCCAAGATTAAAAGACGAGCGTGTCAAAAAATAAATAAAAAAATAATAAATAAAAAAAATGTATATGTTTTTGTTTTTGTTACTCGTCAGATAATCATCAGAAGATTCCTTTGGGAGTTGTGTATTAAACATAATCGTCAAACAAACAGCCTATGCTAGCTGGGATGTGACAACAAGAACACACAATTCTTAGTTATTTGAATGGTTGTGTTTGTATACGAATTATACAAATTTTAAAAAGGAAATAAAATCGACAAAAACTCACAATTCAAATTGATAAAAAGTAAAAATATAGTAAAAAAAATGTTATTTGTATTGTTTTTATACGCACGCCACAACAGTGAAGAGGCTATTATGCGTTTGTGATGATGTATGTTACACTAGAATATATTGGTCCTAGACTTAACTTTAAGTATACTCACTTTCTGAGTTTATAAAAAAGGCCTTCCGTCTGGCTGGCTGGATTTTTGTCTGTCCATGTAACCTTGTGGGCAAAGTACAGTTTGAAATCTTGAAGCTAATTTAATTAAGTTTGGTACATACATTTCAACTGTCATAAGGGCGAAGCTTATTTAAAATTCTGAGAATCAGTCTATAATTTCACATAGCCCTAACGCAAACTTCTCTCCGGAATAGCCTTTGTGCCCACAAACTTTCTTATAATGTGGGTATTTAGATTCAATTTGGCTTAAAAAAAAATTTTGCAACATAAAACGTCTTACTGATTTTTTTAAATTGGTCCATATTTGACTATAGCTTCCTTAATATCTCTTAAATCATAATATCTACGTAAATCAGCCTACAGTTTGTATCATCTTAGTAACTGTTTAACGTTTGATGTTTTCAAACAGGCATATTTTTCACTAGCAGAATCTTATATTAGACATGGAATTACTGCATGGAGAATTGCAACATATTGCAGATACCTACAACAAACACAAAACTAAAATACTACTTAAAGACAAGCACCACAACCAACAACAACTACTACTAGAATCAGTTTATACTAACACGAGCAACACACAAAATATGTCGTACAACAATTTACCTCTGGAAAATGCAAGTAACAACAACAGAAACATCAATACCAACAATACGTACACCGGCACAAAACACATAAATACCAATACTAACAATTACACATACACCAACAACACCAACAACAGCAACAAACACATACACCTACAGCAATAGTTTGATCATCAATACATAAAACCTATTAAATAATACAAACGGCAACCACACAATTAACTACAACACTCAAAATATATTATACACAAGCATAACTGGCAACCAAAACGTAAACAACGAATGTGTTGTTGTATACGTGGTCAACAATACACTCGTAAACAACACCCAAGGTAACAACAACCCACATTTAAACAACATCACATGCCTGAACCACCACAACAACAACTCACAAGTGAACAACGATCAAAACAATAACTCACGTACAAATAACAACACTCACGCCAACAATAACACACATATTAACAACAAGATGAATAACAATAATATCCACGTAAACAACACATATAATACAACTGAAAATATGTCGATTATCAATCCAAACAACCATAGAAATACCAATATCAACAACAACACAAGCACCTACAACATCTTACATAATAACGCCAATAGCAACATACACACCAGCCACAACATACATTTCATCAACAATTCGCATATAAATAACAGCACGCAAATCAATCGAAATATTATAAACACCAATACAACCAACACATACACCAACAACTCTCGAAATATCCCGCTTGTTCGTGTTACTAGTGCCGAACTACCCTGCAAATAATAGGACCAGTCCAAACACGCGTGTAAAGAGTAGTCCACAAAGGACCAGGACTAGTCCATAAGTAACCCAAACGTATGGAAAAAACCTGGTCTATTTAACATTACAATGTCCTAGGAGAGGATCATATAACCCACCTTTGGACCAGTAAGGAGTAGTTTTAAAACTACTCCATGGTATATAACCCACCTTTGGACCACTAAGGAGTAGTTTTAAAACTACTCCATGGTATACTCAAGAGGATTAGTTTTGAAGTCGTTTAAACACGAAAGCACGTCGTTAAAAAACGAAGACATGTCGTCTCACTACAAACACTTTTTGACAATGACATGGTCCATGCTTGCATTACATCGGACCAGTCCATGGAGTAGTCCATTTTATGAAAATGGGTCAGGTGGTCCAATTTTATTTGCTGGGTATCAATTTGTCTATACATTAGGAACCAGCACTAGTTATTGTCCAATCTACTTTACATGTATTAGACTGGTGAATTTAACATGGAGTTGTCCTACAAGGGTTATATTTGTCTACCCATTGCATTACTTTTCTCGGGTTATTTCACTAGTGAAAGCCGCAATATGAATTAAATGGTATTTTCTAACCAGCTAAATAGCTAGTGAAATTGGGAATATGAATGAAAAAGGAAAAAACATGTTTTCTGAAAATTATATACTTCATATTTTATTAAATTAAATTGAAATTAAATTAAAAATCAGTTCATTTAAAGAAAGTTTACAAATTATTATTTAATTAGGTACATATTTTAAGGGTAACGTAAAATGAGATCATTAAAATTTATATTTACAGGAAAATTAAAAATTAACACAAAGACGACCTTTTTCGCAAATTTTCACAAAACGAATAACGAAATAAAATATCAAAGAGGAGCGTGCAACAGCTGTTTCAAAACAGTGTGGACAACTGTCGCTTTTATGCATTACTTAGAGATAGTGAAATTACTAGTGTAGGGTTGCTGCTTATATAACTATTTGCAAAGCGACAATTGCTATTTGCCGAACAAGCGGGATACTACAGAACACACATAACACAAGCACCAATACGGTCAACCGCAACAGAAACACTGGCAATACCATACATACATTTAACAATGCAAACACCAACATCAATTCACGATATTACAATAACGGAAACAACACTTACGCAAACAACATTGGAATTAACCTCAACATATTAAATGCCAAAAGTATTAATCACTATACACTTATCAACGAGTTTTATAACGATCGTAGATACTTAATTTAAAATTTTTTTTTTAAAACACTATCAAATTTAAACTACAAAAAAGTTGACAGTGTTTTAAATCCCCTGAAGATGACCATCGATGTATGGTCGAAATATCGGACTAAAAATAAAAAACAAAATTAAAAATACAAAAATTTGTGGATTTTTTATTTATAATTTTAATATATGACCTTAAGCCAAACAAAAAACAACAACAATTATTATTTTTTTTTTAATACAGTATATAAATGGGGAATACTTTTAGTTTGGTTATGAAAAATAATATCTGGCAAGTGGTGGCCATTTTCTGCTTCGCAAATTCGTGCTCTTTCCAACACATTTCCCATAACCTTTCGCTAAACTTCAGGTGTTATGTTGTTTATTTCGTCGCGTATATTGCTTTTTAATTGCTGGATGGTTCCAGGCTTATTAATGTAGACTTTTCCTTTCAAATATCGCCAAAGACAACAGTCTGGGGCGGTTAAGTCTGGTGAACGCGGATGCCAATTAAAATAAAATTGTACGCGAAATAATTCGTTCACCAAAGATGTCCCGTAAAAGAGCCATTGTGTCCCTTGCAGTGTGCGATGTGGCTTTATCAATGTTGGAACAATATTTGCGGATGGTTTTCCACGGCTGGCCTTAAACTATTTTCCAACGTTGTCCGATATCTCTCACAATTGACAGAAACGGCGACCCCGTGTTCATTTTCAAAAAATAAGGACCAATTATCCTTTCCGATGAAACACCGCACCAAACCGTACACTTATGTGGGTGTAATTCTTGCTGTTGAACTACACTCGGATTTCCCGTAGCCCATATCCTGCAGTTTGGCTTATTAACGCACCCACTTAATTGGAAATGGGCTTAATTGCTCATTATTAAATTATGAATAAAATTATGATTTTCTTCTTCACGTTGTTGGGCACGTTGTTAAATTAAGTACTGCTCCATTTTAAATTCCCCAAGTCTGCTTTACAAAATACCGAAAAGAAAAAAAAATTATAATAAAAAAGCTATAAGCAATTCAAACCCCGTCGGTGATTTTGAGCCACCCTGAACATTATATTTTTACGATTTATCAGTATAAATTCTTCGATTAATCCTTTAATCAAAATTAGCAATTTTAAATTAATCGAACATTTAATCGTGTAGAATTGTTCGATTAGTCGAACAGGAATTAATCGACTGAACACCCTATTCCATACAATTATACCTGGCTAAATGATATTTTTTGCTCTTTTTTGTTGGCGGTATTTTCTACCCGTGAACTCGAATTTAAAAAGAAAAATATGCAAAAAATGCATGTTTTAGAAATTGAAATCGATCTAAATTTTTAGTTAAATTTTTGCAAAATAACCGTAGTTTTCAATAATTTTTAAAGTTATTCTAATAAATATAAATAATATTACAAGATTTTGTTAGTCTTGCTTAATTCCCAATTTTTATTATTGACAAAAAATACTGAAGTTTATTGTTGAAGGAATAAGCTATTCCAATGCGCATTTCACTGGTTGCTTAGGCCAGATCGTCAGGAAACTTCATCGAAAGATTTTAGAAAAATAAAGTTATTGAACAGGTGAAACTGTTAAGCGAATAATAATTATCCATCTTGTAAATTTTGTATTCCCAAAAATTACTTTGATAATAAACTGGTAAGTGCACGGCTTAAAAAACTATACTCTGGCAGCAGGCTCTTTATTTTTGCGAGAGCAATAAAGCAAGTTGTTTTGTTTTTTCTAAATCTACTTACAACTAAAATTAATATTGAAAGAAGTTCTGTTAAAGTTTTGATGTGGCTGCAAGTAAGACTTTTGCTTATGGATAATTCTAACAAAATCTTGTAAATTTTGTATTCCCAAAAATTACTTTGATAAATAATTGAATATTTTCATGGACCGTTTTAAAAATTTCTAAGTCGATTTACAGAACATGGCTGAATATAAAAGTGAAATAAAATAAAGTTCTGTTTTTGTTTCATACAATTGAGTTTCGTAAAATTTAATGAAAAGTTTTTCAGTAATATATAAATACATACTTGTACATACATATGTATGTATGCGTACACATATTTTTTCAAACTTTTCAACCGGAATTTGTTTTATTACTTTTAAATGACCTGTACTGAAGACCGACCCCCTTCGAAATGTCATTGTTTTAATGTTGGTTTTTTTATATCCTGACATGTGTTTGATTTAAAGGCGAGTTTGATTTATTGGCTTTTTATTTCTGATATATTTGTTTCTTTTCTATTTCCTTTCTATGCTTTTCCGCTTTAATACTTTAAAGGTTTTGTAATTTGAAGGATTCTATGTAGAGTAAAAGTTATTTATTAGTTCGTGTTCGAGTGTGTGTTTGACAGCAACAAAAATGTTTTAATTGTGTATGTGCGCTAAAGAGTTTTATACGTAACGAATTAGATTTAATCAAGTGTAACAAGAAACATCGATAAATTTTTACAATGAATTGTAGGAGATTTATTGATTTGAAATGCTTTTTCCGGTTTTCTTAAACATTTTGGTTTGCAAAGCTAAAAAATTGTTAAATTAACGTTAAAGCTTTTTTCAGAATTTGTAAATTCATGCAATTTAATATATTTTCTTACAGATAATTTTGTCTTTGCCTCAGAGTAAAGTTCTTTTTGTTGAAAAGTTGTATGTATTACAGATCAACTGTTTTTGTACAGAAAAACTGCCTGAGTTTTCTTTTTGAAACTCTTTTGTTTACAAAAAAGCTGTTTGTGTTTAAGATCAACATTTTTGATAGTAAAATTGTCTGTCTGTAACAGAGCAACTTTCTTTATGGAATTTTGCTATCTGCTACAAATAAACATTTATTTTAAGATAAGTTTTTTAACGGCCCTTATGTAATAAAAATTTTTTAATCGAAATATGCATACGTAGTTTTAAGATAACTGGTGTTTGCCCAGTAGTCGAAATTCAACCATAATTAGTTTTGCAAAAATGAAGAAATAAATGAATTAACATGATTCGAGTACTTGTTTCTTTCCGCCTTAGTGGATTGATTTGGCGAGGAACCAACTTCCGGTCCATATTTTATGTTCCACTTAAGTCCATGAATGTTTAAGTTAATTTTGAAAGTTCAATAATACAAAAAAAAAACACCAACTGAGAATACAAAAAAGTACCAAAAAGTCTTCTCTTATAGTTTCTCAATCACTCTGGACTCTGAATGTTGAGTTTTATGCTCCTTGGGTCAGTATTTATAAAATTCCAAAAAAAAACGAAAATTAAAAAAGTACCAGTTAAAGACAAATAAGTACCATCATGTTTCATCTTATAGGTTTTCATTTACTCAGGACACTGTATAATATAATTTTATGTTTCTTATTTCAATATTATAGTAAAATAAAAAATGCTCCATGCTGCACGGAAAAGTGAAAGAAAGAAATTGTATTTTCCTCTATTTCTCCTTTTTGGTACTTTTGTTCTTCCCATTAAAGTATGCAAAATATCAATATTGGCAATGAATGGAAACAAATGTTTTGTAAAAAAAATACCAAAAATAAGTACGCTTTACACTTTTTAAACGAACCAATTTTTTAGATTAGTTACGTTTTTGGTATAATCTTTATTTCTATGTTTATTGGTTTAAAAGGTAGATGCGTACTCCTTAAAAGGGTAAATTTCAAATAAGTACCAGACAGTTGTCCCCTTATTTTTTTTAACGAACAACGATAAGTACATATTAGATTTTTTATGTGTCTATTTAAGCTTTGGGTATATTTTTCATTTTGCCAAAAAAATCAATTTTTTTTATCATTGCTGTCTAAATTGTTTCGAAACCGTTGTGTATATAAATATTTTAAGCACGACTTAAACATAATTTTATATCAAGTTTTTGAGCGTTAAAAAAAAATTGGATAACCCTTCACCACCTATGATAAAATCTGTGAAGAGCCTTAAATTTAAGAATTTTTTTTTAAATGTATCCATAAAAAATTAAATTTTGTCTGTTTTAATAGTAACCGGAACATAACACATAAATCAAATAATACAGTGGTCATTAAAGGGCATGCCAAAATTTCGAATTTGATCCATAGTGTAATTTATTATGCAAAATCATAGAAAAATAACAATTTTCTGTTACTCTTATCCATAAATCAAACTTAAGCTTCTCAAATATTATCTTTTTTTTTTGCGATATTATATTTTTGTTATTTTTCTAGCTGTTTACTTTATTTTTCTTGTTTTGCTTTGACATACTTTATAAATAATTAACAAAACAATTTCTTGACTTTTATTTGTATTTAAATGTGTGTATAGCAAAATATGTTATGCCCTAAGGTATGCAACTATTATTAAAAATAAACACAAGCCGAAATACAGGCAATCCATTTGCGTAGCTGCCCAACAAACTTACAATCAAAAATTAGGGAATAAAAGATTTTAGAATAAAATAAATTTCAAAATGTTTTCAGAAATTTCTTATATCAAAAAAAAAAAATATATCGAGCCCTATTAGCAAAAATTATGTAACCAACAGCAATTTAGATTTTTGTTTTTTAATGAAAATCGATAATTTTTGATCATTTGCATCATCTCTAAAAATTTCATATCTCTGAGAAGTACCGATATAAAATGAGAGCAAAAGCAATTTGAAACAAAACCCTAGACTTGAAGCAAAAAAATTAAAAAAAAACCTTCTCCTGTAAAATTTAATTTTTTGTTGGTTACATAATTTTTGATATTAGGGCTCAATATATTTATAGAAAAAGTTTAAATTTATGTCGTTTTTCAAATCGAAATAAATTTGTTTGTTTGCTGGGCCTTTCTAAGTTTGTTCAAAACTATTAATAACAATTCATATTTCTTAAAATGTATGCATAAATAAACAGCTTTTAGATAAAATAAATTGAAGTTCATACTATTTTTTTTTTTTTTTTTTTGATATATTTATTATTAGGCCAACCAAAAAAAAGTAAATGCTTATTTTTTGTTTTACAATATAGAATGTTTTTTGATTGAAAACAAATTCCGGTCATAAAAATCAAATAAAATGGGCTATATTTTTTTAGGGCTTTTTTTGATTATTTTGGCAATACATTTCGGCTTTTTTTTAAAGTTATTTTTGCGATATCGCCTTTTTTTTACTTATTTTTCATTTTTTCAAACGAAAAAAAAAATAATTAAACATTTTTTGAAAAATCCTTATTATTTTTTTAATTTGCAACTTTTTAAGTTGGTCTAACGATGGCCGTTCAGCTGGCTGTTTATATAACCTTGTGCGCAAAGTACAGGTCGCAATTTTAAAAAAAATTTTGTGAAATTTGGAAGATAGATTCTTATTGGTACAAGGGCGAATCGGTCTATAACTTCATATAGCACCCATAAAAGCTGTTTTCGTAAAAGAGTCTTTGTGTCCTCTATCAATCCAATTTTAATGAAATTTAGAACATATGTAAATAAATCCATATTTACATGGACACATAAGGTATGAATTTTTTATTAAAAAATAAAAACCAAGAGGGGAGGTAGGGGGAAATTTTTGCCTATCAGAAACTATCAAACCGATTTTAATGAAATTTAAAACATACACTCACAATATTCTGTACGTAAAATTAACTGAAATTGTAATATAAAATAAATGAAAGTTCAATTAAAAACCGGTCTACCTATTTTTCATTTATTTTTAACAAAAAGTTCATTTAATTTTTACTGTCAAAAATTCAACACCATATTCCGTAAAATCAAATAAATATTCAGTTATTTTGTAAAATTTTACTGTCAAAAATTCAACACCATATTCAGTAAAAACGATTAAATATTCAGTTATTTTATTAAATGTCCGCTCGTTTTTCTTATAAGCGAGAAAGGGAGAATATTTTTATTTACTTACGCAGTTACAGACGTTTGTTTTACTTTTGTTGTACTGACCACGTTGTTTACAGAAGAACTCTCAATTATTAGACACCAGCAGCATGACCGATATGGCTTCGCAATTATTTTACTTTTAAAATTTGATGTAGGTATTTAACTAAATTATTTTAACAAATAGAAAATGGGTATTGCTTACACAAAACAAGCAATTTATTTTTTATAGATAAGTAAAAATTAATTTTTGGTAGTAAAATTATATAAAATAACTGAATATTTAATTGTTTTTACTGAATATGGTGTTGAATTTTTGACAGTAAAATTTTATAAAATAACTGCATATTTATTTGTTTTTACGGAATATGTAGTTAATTTTTTGACAATTAATTTATAAAAGATAACTGAATATTGATTTGTTTTTGCGGAATTCGAGGTTGAATTTTTGACAGTAAAAATTAAATGAACTTTTCGTTGCTTTAAATTACATTTTCATTTAATTTTACATAAAGAAGAATTTAACTTAATCAACGGACAAAATTAACTGCAACTGAAAATCCGTATTAATATGCACTTAGTTTTTTGAATAACTGTTAGAATCAGTTAAAAATAAATTTGCTTGGAATTTTAAATGTTTATTTATTTAAAAATGACTGAACGGAATATTTCTTAAATAAACTACAGTCCGTTACTGTAATAATATTGTGAGTGTACATAGATCCTTTTAGATTATGCCTTGCACTCCGGACAATTTCTTTTTTAACACTGTGGTGTTGGGTATCATATGGTCGGACTTGACCGCCTATACTTTCTTAATTGATTTTTATATTACTCTGTCTTATTAAGCCTTTTTGTCAACGTATTATATTATTTGCCTGCTTATTTTCTTTTCTCTCGAAAATTCCATAGCTGTATTTTAACGATCAAATTCCTCAGTCACAAAGTCACTTCCTACAATAATACTTTTTCTGTAATTTATTTTTACTATCATAGTTTGTAACGTCTAATATTTTTTTTTTTAATATAGTTTTTGTATAAAGTACCGTCTGTTAGTTCCCCTTCTCTCTGTTTTTGGTATACTAACGTTTTTTTGCTGTTTTAAAATAGTTTTAGCTATTAAGAATTTCTCTGTTTATATTGGAATGAAAATTTCGGCAAATTTTGGGTTTTTACACGAAGTTGTAACAAAATTGTAAAAAAAAATTTTTCATTGGTTTCCTAAGTGAATATAGTAATGGACACTGTAAGAAAATGTCCGGCGTTCCACGGGATAAAAGAGACAACAAATGAAAATCAGTTTTATTGAACAATAAAGGATTTTCGGTACTAAAAGATACAGGGGATATTTTGGGAGGCAAGCGGAATTGTGAGTACAATCCCATTAAATATACTTTAGAGCTAAAACTCAGTTTATGTATCTCCCATAACATCTGTAGACGTAGAAAACACTTTTTCAATGTGTAAGAACGAGCTGACTCCAAAAACACAGAGTTTACTTTTCTAAAATTTATCGCATTAATTTATAATTTACCGTAACAACGTATTAAACGAATAAAGTGGAATATAAACAATAAATTTAAATTACTTTTATTTTTGATTTTAATAGCTTATTTTCATGTTTTAAAACGCTTTTTTAAGAGCTTAAACTGTTTTTTAGTGCTTTTTCTTTGTTTGCCCTATTTATTATATTTCTTTTGTTGCTACAGCTTTATGGTTTTAGACATATTGATAAAAGAATTGCATAAATATTATTACAATTTAATTAGAAATATGGAATAAAACCTATAGAATATAAATACTATTTCAATAAGTTTACAGGATTTGGAAGAATGCGAATTGGTGGGTGGCTTTTTGGGTTTTAAGCAGTGTTCGAAAATAAGCAGAACATTATTTAGCAAACGACTCACACAACCAGAAACGATATTTATTTTTGTAAGTGTTAGTGTATACAAACTCAGCCTCTAAATCTGCGATTATGAATTTTACATAAAATGTTGTTGTTAATGTTGTTAAACTCTCTGCAATGTATTTACACACGTAAATAAAAGAGTATAAGTGAGAATAAAAGAGACAAGAGAAAACACGCGCCCTGATTTTGCCGATCGCAGCTTTAAATACTGTTCGTAATTATTTTCAAAAATGTAGCGAACATTATATAGGGTTCTGTAGACATACACTTTATTTAAGTGTTTAAAAGTGTTTATTTTTACATTGAGAAAGAAATGAGCAAACAAAAGCAATGACCACAGCACGAATAGCTTGTGTGTGTATTGTGTATGTATTTTTTTTTGAGTAACTTTTTTTTGTTCGCTCTTTGCTTTTTTTTTTCAAATATGGGTTTTGTTGTTGTAACAAATTTAAATGACCGTACATTAATGTGCCGAACAGTGTTGCCACTGAAATTTCGAAAAAGATACATTTTGGTTTTCAAAAAGATACACTTTTTCCCAAAAAGATAAATACATTTTGAAGAAAATTTGAAAATCCATTTTTAACGTTTAACATTTATTTACATAACATTTTTATTTAATATTTAATGAATATTTTAAAGAAAATAATATCATAAAAATTCATTTTTATATTTATTTAAGTCATAAATATTAAGTATGAAATTTTCAAAAATACGGTGAGCGTACTTTAAAATTAAATTAATGTTTGAATGTTGTCAAAGCAAATTAATTTTTGTATTTGGTTAGGCATTTATACTAAGGCGATTATATCAAAAAGTTCGCATAAATTTCCTGAAAATAAAAAAGTTGTTCATGTTTCCTCAGAACAACTTCGCACTACTAGATCCTTAATGTTTTCTTTCACAATTAATTAAGCTGCTTTTGCATAGCATTTAGTCGGTTAGTCTTAATAAGTTTTATTTGGGTAAACATTTTGTAATATTTTTTCTGTACATTTTGCGTAACGATTCCAAAGATACGAAAAATGTTAGGATTATAGTACATGGTACCTGAAGTTATTAAAAGATACGAAAAATTTATCTTTCGTATCGTAATTGCATCACTGGTAGCTTTAAAAAAAAACAAAACGCAATTAAATGTTTTTATGTTTTTGTTGAGTTGAGTAATTACGATATTATTTTTGTGCTCGAAGATCGCAAAGGGAGAAATGTTATTTTTGTTAATGCTTTACTACACAAACACTATTAGCGTTTACGTTTTCCACACAAGGGAACGATATTTAATGTTTATTTCCGAATGGTGGTTTTAAGAGAAAAACGTTGTTAGAAATTGCTTTAAGAAACAGATGCGTTTCATGGCCTTAACAGGGGCAAATATAAAACATGTTGCCTAAAATTAATTTTTTTATCTTGAATATTTTTTTGATATGAATATGGAAACATTCATGTGTATAATTCTGTTACAATTAAAATATATTTTTTCTATAGGAGTTTATATTTAATTATTAATTTTAATTGTGTCTAAACTAAATAACTTGAACAAAATTTTATTTGGTGTGGCATTAAATGTTTACATTTGCTCCTTTATCTTATCTTTATTTATTAAAAATGTACGATACGTTATGCTTAAAAAACAATAAATATTAAATTTTATTGCAGAAGAATAAATAATAAATTATCTTTAAAGGAATGAAAGTTTTTTTTAACAAATTTAAATTTTAGATAAAAATTTACTGTAAATTTGTTAAACAAATATCGCTGATGGAACTGAATAAGAACCTTAACTAAAACCAAACAAGAACTGAACTTTAAGAAATCCTTTTAAATAACTCGGATTAATTATTGTGTATAAAAAAAGAACGGTAAAAAGAGGATAACGATAGCAAAACAGACAAATAACAGCAAAAGCTAAAACAAATTGAATATTATGTTTGTTAAGCAAAATTAATTAAAAATAAATGATATTTTATCAGATAAGAGGGATTTTAATATAACAGTAGCTAAAAAAAATAATTAAAAATTTACACACACAAAATTATATCTTTCTTAAAGTTTTCAAAAATATTTTTAATATAGCAGAGTGCCGTGTTCTTTCATTACTTTGTCTGTCCTTGAACCAAACAACATTTTTATATTCTTAAAATTTTTTTTTTTTTAAATCTATATATATAAAAATGAAAAATGTTTGTGTGTTTGTGTGTTTGTTGGCTTATAGACTCCGAAACTACTGAACCGATTTTCTTGAAATTTTTACAGTAACATCACGTGAGCCCTAAAAATAAAATAGGCTACTTATTTTTTCGATAGGGGCAGGGGAATTGGTACCCCCCATAGGATGCCAATATTTATTATCGCATATCTTAACAGCCGCTGGCGGCATTTTGCTGAACTTTTTGTAGTAGGATCTTCTGAGCCCCAAAATTGAAATAAAATAGCAGCGGGGGTATTTGAATCCCCCATAGGACGCCAATGTTTAACATCGCATATCTTAAGAACTGTTATAGTGAGAATGTTCAAACTTTCTAGAAGTCACTCTTATGGTATACTACACTTATGAAAATAAAAATAAAGCGGGTAGGCGCAGGGGGGGAAATACCTCCCATAGGATGCATATATTAAATATCGCTTAACTGAAGAACTATTAAAGGGGGAGTCTTCAAACGTGGTTAAAGCTACTACTATGGCAATCTATAAATTTCAGTATAAAAATGGGCGGGGTAAACAGGGGAGGAGCAGTACCCCTCATAGATAGAAATATAAATAAGAGCCACTGCACGCATTTTGTTGAACTTTTGGTAGTAGGATCTTCTGAGCCCCGAAATTGAAATAAAGTAGCAGCGGGGGAAGTGGTTTTCCCCATAGGACGCCAATGTTTACCATCGCATATCTTAAGAACTGTAATAGTGAGAATGTTCAAACTTTCTAGAAGTCACTCTTATGGTATACTACACTTTTGAAAATAAAAATAAAGCGGATAGGCGCAGGGGGGAAATACCTCCCATAGGATGCATACATTAAATATCGCTCAACTGAAGAACTATTAAAGGGAGAGTCTTCAAACGTAGTTAAAGCTACTATTATGGTAAACTATAAATTTCAATATAGAAATGGGCGGGGTAGCCAGAGGAGGAGCAGTACCCCTCATAGATAGAAATATTAATAAGAGCCGCTGCAAGCAATTTGTTGAACTTTTGGTAGTAGGATTATCTGAGCCCCAAAGTTGAAATAAAATAGCAGCGGGGGAAGTGTTACCCACCATAGGACGCCAATGTTTAATATCGGATATCTTAAAAACTGTTATAGTGAGAAAGTTCAAACTTTGTAGAAGTCAATCTTATGGAATACTTCACTTTGAAAATAAAAATAAAGCGGGTAGGCGCAGGGGGGAACTACCTTCCATAGGATGCATATATTAAATATCTCTCAACCGATAAAGTGGTTAAAGCAGTGTAGCGAAGCGCACCGGGTTAAGCTAGTAAATAATAAAATTGTGTTTCATTAGAAAACTTAAATATATTTATAATTTTCTACTCTATTTTAATTAAATGTTCGTACATCATTAATTAACTTTAATTGTAGAAATAATTTTATGCATAATAAATGGTACTTAAATGAAAAAAATCTTAAAGGAATAAATCTAGACAAATGTCAGTAATTAAATTTAAATATTTTATTAATTTACCAGCAATGTATAATTAAATAATTTTAAAAGTTATTCACCCATTTATAAATCAAACATTCATGCCAATTTAATAGTTAAACATTCAATGTGTTTATATACAAATAATATAAAATTCTATAAAAATACTTATTATGCAACAAAAAATATAAAAAAGACCAGCGAATAATTTTGTTTTAATTTAATGTTAATTTTAGTTTGGGTTAAAGTTCTTTTTGAGGTTTAAGGATGTAATACAGGTTTTATTTCAGATTTTAGTTTTGGTAATAGTTTAATAATTATGTTGTATTATTTTTATTTAAATAAAACACAACTTTTTATTTTAATTTTTAGTTTAATTTTGTTTATTATTAGTTTTTCCTTAAATAAAATAAACTTATCCTTTTTACAAAAATGTTTATATTTATATTACACAGTAAGTGTCCTTATCTTTAAGGATTTTTTAATTAAGAACAATTATTTATTTTTAATAGCTCTGTTCGCTTTAAAATCTAACTTTTAACTGCCTGTCTGAACAAATTCATCGATCCTTTTTAGTAACAATTATATTTATTAATATTATAGAAAAACAATATGTAAGTAAGTATGTTTATATGTACATATGTATATCGCTTGTGCACAATCATGATCGGTAAAATGCATATTTTCTTATTCTTTCTTCCGCACTATGCGTAAGTAAGCTAAAAAAATAAGGTAGGTTTATATATTGGACATTTACGTACTATTTGATTAATTATTCTTCATGCCCAATTAAATTAACTGTCTTGCATTTCGTAAGAAAATAAATAATAGCAACAAGCTTGTGCATGTCGAATCATGTCAATAGTCGTATAATGCATATGTAGATGCGTATGTACATACATGCGTGTACATAAATATGTAGATGCGTATGAACATACGCATGTACGTTTAAAACGTAAGCTATTAATATTTTCTGCATTCCCAATCAAGAGAGTAAGCAACAATAAATTATAACAAATGAAAGATTATTAATGCGTACTTAATATTAAAATAGTTGTATATAAAAAACACTTAGTAACAAAATAAATATAAATGTATGTTTGAGTTTGTTAAGTTGTATTTATAAGTATGTATGTAGGTAAATGTTTTAATTATATTAATGGGATTGAATCAAAGTATAATTGTACAAATATGTTAATATATGTACATTTGTACATATAACTTTTAATCTCCAGTTTAGGTTTTAGGTAAGATTTTTGTTTAGATTCTAGATCTGGTTATAGTTAAGAACAGGATTGGGTTTTAGTTTATATTTTGGCTCAGATTTAAGTTTAGATTCTAGTCTCAGTTCATGTTTAGACTCAAATTTAAGTTTCAATTTTTAGTTTTAGGCTCCAAATCAGGTATATTTTTAAAAAAATTAACTAAAAATTCCGCAAAAACAAATATTCAGTTATTTAATGTAATTTAACTACCAAAAAATTAATTTTTACTTATCAATAAGAAACGATTTGCTTGTTTTGTGTAGGCAATTCCCATTTTCTATTTGTTAAAATAATTTAGTTAAATCCATTAATGGCCTGGCCTGTTCGTCGATAGCGAATGAAGACATCGTTCGCCTAACTAACATGTAAAACAAAATAATATTTTTTAATTTGTTTTTGTCTTAAATGTAATTTAAGCGAACGAAGTTTTCCTTCGCTATCGATGAACAGGCCTTAACCTTTATGTGCTCGGGAGTGTAAACTAACGTTGGCGGTCGGAAGTCTACATTTGTAGCAAATATATATTTGTATGGAAAACTATGTCCACATATCCAAAAAAACATAAGTAGGAGGGTGTTATATTTTAATGCATATTTGTAAAATATAATATGGTAAAATATCCAAGCACACTAGGCTTGCCAGATCGAAATCGGCAAAAAGCTTGGCATTGAAAAGAAAAAAGCTTGATTTCTGTTAAATTGACAAAAAAGTTTATATTATTTATACTCTCCAACACAGTTGGACATACATACATACGTACATGAGTGCGTTTTTTATATAACTTTTAATTTTAAATTGATCTAAGAAATGCGGAGCTAATTTAACGAGCCTCTGTTATACGCCCGTCGGTTCTTCTGTCCGTGTAAGCGTTGAAATGGGGTTTCTGAATAAGATGTATTTATAAAGTCCGCAATAGCTTGCAATTACGACTGCAACAAATTACGACTGCCTCTAATTTTTACCCATAAAACTTTACTTTAAAAGTCTTGTTATACATTATGAACTTTTGTTTAAAATAAACTTAAAATAAGCGGTCTATAAATTTACTGGTTATTGACAAATAACTACCTCTTTCTTCTAGAAATTACGGTTTTGGTACAGGAACGTCTACACAACATGATATAGAAGGACTAGATTTTACTCCGATACTTCGTATAATATCTGTAAATCCAAAATTGCTTGATAAGGACAATATTGACGCTTCAAATGAATGGATTATGGTATAAATGAAAAACAAAATAGAGTCTGATAGTTCTGATATAAATTCTTCCTCTTACAATTCAAAATTCCTTGCGTTACAAAATATCACAGCTCTTTCCGACAAAATACATTATAACTGCAGCCCAAAAATATCAATGAAATCAATAATTGTTATTGTTTCTTGATTTTCTTAACAATTTAATCGAACGATTTTTAAAATTCCGGTTTAGCATGGAAAATGATTTTATTTCTGATTCTTGACACACATTCAAAAATCTTAACAATCAAGCCAAATCAATCCCGTCTGGCAACCCTAAAGCAAACGCAGGGAAACACAAAGGTGCACAAGAAAACAAAAGCTAAAAAAAATACAAAATTACATGTTCGACATGCCCCATTAAAAAAAAATTCGAGTTGAGTAAAAGAACGATGTGAATTTCCATACATTTTATATGGTGTCTACGTTTGTAGACTACCGGCCAGGAGATGGTAATTATGAAAAGTAGGGTCTGGGGAGTGCTGTAAATTATGTTTGTAACGTGTTAGTACCTAAAACAGCTTACTGCTTGTGTTTTATAATTAAGAGATCTTCTGTAAAAAACGGGGTCAGTACCAAAAATATCTAACAGCTAAATCGACTTTAAAATAATGCTAAAAAAGAAATAAAAATCATAAACTGCCAAAAAATTAATTTATTTTAATAGAATATAAGACTAGATGCATAATTTCATTTTTATATTAAGAAATATGTATTTCGATGATCACTAATAGAATAATTTTTACCTAATCCTGCCCCACCCCTGATCTCGAAATGTTACACATGAATTTAACATGATTTAAATTAAATAAGTCACCAAATTAATATTCTTCTTCAGCTTCTGAAGAATCGATCGAGATATCATTATTAAATATGTTCTTATCGCATTTTTAAATAAGCAATTATGAATTAAAATTCCCGGGAGTTCTTTCCTTTTTCCTATTTTTACAACTGAGAAAACTCCCGGGGCATTTATACTCATAATTGGACGGAATATAAATGTCGTCAATTTTTTCGTTTTTAAGAGATTTATACCACTAAAAACCTATTTTAACTTCCGCGTTGCTAAATGGCAAAACCAAGAACTTTATTGCAAAAGAAGTTAACTCACTGAATGGATTTTCATTAAATGCATTTTTATATCCATATACATTTACCCAGAAATCATCTGTTGAGTTCTTATTTAACAATTCATATGAATTTAGTTTCTGTCACTGATGTTCCAAAGTTGTAACTTCTTCTACAGTGAAATCAATAATTTCTTCTTAACATGTTTGGCTAGTTTGCAGTTATTAGTTCTTAAACTGTTTTCTAAACAAAAAAAGTTAGTATTTGTTAAATTATTAAATTATTTTTTGGCAATCGCTGTCATAGCATGTAATTTGTATTTGTTTTTCTATTTAAAAAGTTTTTGTATCTCTTTTCGATATCAAACATTTTTCAAAATCGTAATTGAGGGAAAAAATCAGCTTAACATGAATTTAATAGATCAAACAGATCAAATTTTAAAATCATTTGATATGAGAAGTCGTTTAAAGGGATTTTTACGTGCATTCAACAAAAATTGTGTTTGATTTTCAAAAAAATTACCTGCATATTCTTAAATTAAAAATTTGCTTAAAACTGCTAAATATTTAGTTGAAAAATGCTAACAGCTAAATGGAAAATTTGCAGCTTAACCTTTATGTCAACAGATACATACCCGGGTATGTTTTTAATTTTAAAAACTCTGTATCTCTGAAAGTGGCTATCATATCACTCTTAAACTTCATGATATCCTCACTAAGAGTGTTTTCTAACATCTTCTAATGTTTAAAAAAAATTGGACAAATCAGACCATGGATGTGGTAATTTTTCATTCCTACCCCTTACGTCAACCGCAGTTCAAGAAACGACGAGCAACTAACAAGTTTTTGTAAAAAGTCACTTATTGTAAATATTCATACAAGAAATCAAAAAAAAATAGCCCAAGTCTTTGCTAAAACACCCGTTATGTTCCATGCATTAAAACCATTTAAAATAGGAAAAAAATGCAACTAAAATACAAATAAAACGAAAAAAACAATAACAACAATATGTGCTTGTATACCCGGGTATGCAAGCTGTATGTAAATTTTTATTATTTGTATTAGGATCATTTTTAAAAGAGTTCGGCCATGTTTCAATTAACATATAGGCATTTTCAAGTCATCGTATGTGACATTTATACGCACTCAGGAAGGAAGAGATTTTGCAAATATTTTAGTAACTTGACATTTTTTATATCATTAAGTTTTATTTTAAATCATTATACAAATTAAAATTATCTCAGTCTGAACCTTGTTGTCCAATAGTACGTGTATATCGTACGTGATATAAAACAGAAGTGGTTTTGGAGTGAATGTAAAAATATGCGAATCTCCGAATTGTGGAAGCTATTATATCTTTTTCGATTATTTTTTTTAAACAAAAATTTTTTTGGATGTTTTTATAATGAACAGAATGTTATATAGTTCGGTACAAATTATTCTCTCATAGAAATTACAAGGCATGAAATATTTTTTAAGTATACAACAACTTAATACGCAGAAGTAAGAAAGTATAGTCTGCCAAGCCCGATAATATGATGCCCTACACCATAATATATTTAAAAAAAAATTATTGAAATGGTACCCTATTTTGACTCATAGCCAATCATAGTCGCTGGAACAGAATTATATAAAGTTGATATGTTCCGAATATTATTTATGTAGTTTTATATGAGATTTGTTTGTCTCTAACCGATTTAAGAAAGGGGGTTTATATGAAACCTTAACCTAATTTTGGAGCTACTAGCACAACATAACATTGGACTTATTGTAAAAATCATTGTAGCCAATTTTTTTTTGTCAACACCAACATAAATAATGCACTTTTTAACACTATAGACATATTTGGTATTGGTTTTGCTTACGAAGAAAACAATTAAACATTTTGAAAAATTATCAAAAAGTAATTTCAATTTTTGGGAATACAAAATTTAAATTTTCAAAAGATTTTGTTATTCGTGCTTAATTCTCAGTTTTTATTACTGATAAAAACACTTGAAATTTATTGTTGATGGGATAAGCTATTCCTATGCGCATTTCACTGGTTGCTTAGGCCAGATCATCAGGAAACTTCATCCATAAAGATTTTAGAAAAACTAAAGATATTAAACCAAATAAAACTGTTAAACGTATAAGACAAAATCTTTTGAAAATTTAAATTTTGTATTCCCAAAAATTGAAATTACTTTTTGATAATAAACAGGCAGGTGCACGGCCTAAAAAACACTTAATTGACAACATCTTTTGTAAGTTGTTGTTGTTTTTATTTTGTTTTTCTTAACCTACTTACAACTACAATTAATGTTGAGAGAATTTCAACTAATTGTAGTGGGGAATGTAAGATGAGATGAAGCCATTGTTTATTGTTGATGTTGTTTTGTTTAAACTTTGATATTATTACAAGTAGAACTGTTGCTATAATTCTTATACGTTTAACAGTTTTATTTGGTTTAATATCTTTAGTTTTTCTAAAATCTTTATGGATGAAGTTTCCTGATGATCTGGCCTAAGCAACCAGTGAAATGCGCATAGGAATAGCTTATCCCATCAACAATAAATTTCAAGTGTTTTTTATCAGTAATAAAAACTGGGAATTTAGCACGAATAACAAAATCTTTTGAAAAATAGTACACATCCTGCAAACTTTTCCGAAATGTTTCGTTAGTTTTTATACACTGGCTACAAATATTCATTAAAAGGTGATGTAAACTGACATCGAATATAAAAGATTTTTGTAGGACTTTGTAGATTTGAATTTAAAATAATATTCCATCAAAAAACGTCAACTTAAAATTTATATTTCTCCGTTTTTTTAAGAACAAAAAATTAACATAAACACTCATCTGAAAATTGATGATCAGGCTAAATTTGTAATTCAAATCACGTTGCAAAAGGTATAACTGGGTTTCTCTAGAATGACGAACAGAAAACGTAGAAATTTGGTGGATATTTTTTTGTATCTTAAAAAGTAATATAAAAAAAAAATTTTGTAAAATTCTAATATTTGTTGTTGTTTTTCTACAAATCTCTAGCGTAGTTTTAGTGTTGATAACATGTGAAACGTTTGTTTGTACTTAGAAAATCTATAGGTCATATGATAATACGTCATTTGATTATCAAGCAGTATTTTCAGCTTCTGAAGCCTAGCCTTTGTCACAAAAGTTGAAGCGACAAAAAAAATCATAAGGGGAAATCAATTTTTTTTCTATTTTCCAAAAGTTAACTTTTTGTGACAAGAGGCTTTTCATAAAAAACACTGGTCAACACCCCAAATGTGTCCATTGTTTTTAGTTAAATTAAGAGTGCTGATTTAGACGGCAAATTTTTTTTTCTAACATCTTTAGTTTTAAAGATAGTTACATTTATTATTTGTATAATTAACACGGGTTTTTGTACTGTTCGCTTAATATTTTACAAATGACGCTACATTTTCTAGATTAGTAATCAACAAAAAAATTGATTTCATTTGAATATAATCACATTGTTGACTATATCAGGATATCTAACCTGTATTGCATGGATATTCAAAGGTTTCTAGTTTTCGATTAATCCTTAAGACTTTGAAAAATCTAATTGTTCCCCCATTTTTCAATGTATGCACAAACTAAACTTTCTAACGAATTTACTTTAGTAAAAAAATTTTAAAACCAATAAAAGGGTCCTGAAATACTTAGAAACCATGTTCACATTTCCTCTAATTTTTTACATATTTTAAATAGTACCAACAAAAACTAGCTTCAGGAGTTTTGTCGAACAGTATATATTTATTGTTGGTCTTGTTTGGAAATAGTAATTTTAAAATTTTTGAAATATGCAGCTCTCCTGAAGTCTTAAGGTTCCCGATACTGTGCAAGAGCATATTGACACAAGACTCTGCTTTGTTTGTACAAAGTATTTTCTTCGTAGCCATTTTGTTTTTGAAATTTCACATAAAAACACAATTATTTTCAATATTGTTACAAAGGAAAAGTATTTTATTTAAATTAATGCACAATTTCTCTGAAGCAAGAAGTCGCAGACAAAAACTAATGTTATATTCGTAATGAGCGGACAAAAATACATAACGATCTGTTATTTTTATTTGAAAAAATGTACATAAAAAACAAAAATTTTAATATAATTGCAATAACAGTGAGATATCCTGATATATTCAATAATGTGAACCTTCTGAACTAAAAGAGATTTTTGTGTAGATTTATAATCCAGAAAGTTCATAAAGGTTTGAAGAAGGGCTGTGGAGTAGTCAAAAAAAGTTATAGCTCCGACTCCGACTCCTTCCGCTGAAATAAAATAAATAAATAAAATGAAATAAAATTTTAAGTACGACCCCGACTCCAACTCCGACTCCTATTCTAGCCTTGATGCTTAATATTTATGAGACTAGTCCTCATTTGACTTTAAACTCTTTTTTTAATTCAAAACCTTCTAAATGGTTAAATACAGCAATAAAATGATTCTGTAAACATTTTAAATCGATATTTATAATCGATATATATATATAAGTACGAAAGTTGCAAAATATTTTATTTGAAATTTGGAAAAAATTCAAGAAACCTTTAGCGATTAAATGGACCAAAATCAGTTAACTTTGTTGATTCTAAAGTGTTATGTCATTCTTATCTAAAAACTTAACAGTTGAAAAATTGAAACCAACTGAAATATAGAAAAATAAAAAATTTAATTTTGTGCGAATGAGTTTTATAACGAACTATCGAAAGAAACGAATTTTGCTTCAATCCGTATGGTTTTTAAAATTATGAAATAGTAATAAAAAATATAACAAATAGTTTTGTAGGGGATAGATAAACTACACCAATTCACATCTTTTTCAAAATACGTTTTTTATACTGTTCTAATTTATAGATGTGTAAATTTCCATAAGTCCTACCTAATGTAGTTTTCGAGATAGAAAAGTTGAAAACAACATCAAGTCCAATTTGCTTAGACGTTTAGGGCATCAAGTGTACTTAGTGTTGTTTACCACAGAATTTGAGGAGGCAAAGAACAACATAAGTCCTTTTATGTAAATTATAAAGTGAGGTCTTTTATTTTTGATATACATATATATAAATTAAAACACTGCCATTTTGGTTTTGTTTTATTTATAAAGTCAAATATTTCGACCAACTTTGTTAATCATTTTTAGAAAAATTAAATATATTTTTATTAAAACATGCAAATGCGCCTTCAATTGTTCCTTCTACAATTTTTTTTAACTCATTTTGAAGAGAAACGTAAAGTAAAAAATGTTGTAAGCCTTCTTTAATTTTTGGGAAATAGCACTCCTTTTGTTGTTGGACTTGGTGCTGTTTGTCTCAAGGCATGGAACAGTAACAATACCATCATAGAAGGTTACGAACCTTTTATGACGTAGTTTTATTTAGGATATCATCGACATAAATAAACATATTAGGATCATATAGAATTTTCAGCAAATTTTTAATACATAAATAGAATCATTTGTGATTTTCAAAATGTTTTTGCGGTCTGCTGTAAAGTTTTCAAAATGTGGCTGGATGTAGTTTATCTCCCACCTGCAGAGTTAAAAAGAAATATGTATTTTTAAACAACTAAATTGAAATCTTTTTCTTCAGTGCGAGTACATTGCTTTTTACATTGCTTTTTCCGTTCCATAATCAATATTATTATTGTCGAAGACCGACATTTTAAATTGCAAGTCTTTATTATCTCTCTCATTTTCCCCAAAGTGAGTAGATACAAGTATTTTTAAATAATTTTTCTGGTAACCCCCACTTTGATGGGAATTATATCTGGAACAATGTCATGTATTTTTACGAGTTTCTTTTCTTTTCCTTTCCTTCTATTATAATTCACCTTGAAGGCTGGAACTTAAAATGTAGTTCACTTAATGCTTAAACCATAGGAGCTACAGCAGATTTCAAGTCATATACTTTATGAACATCGCTACAAAAATATTTGTTAATATAATAAACAACTTGTTGAAAAAGTTAATTTTTAAGTTCCATGATTCGGCTCTATTTCATTAACGATATATTGGCGAAATTCAAGCAGAAAGGTTGAAACAGTGAACCAGCGAGTTTTGTTACAGAAATCTTAGGTCACATTAAAACATAGAAAAGGACAAGCTTCGATACAATCTATATATTTATTCTCATAAATAACTAAAATATCTGTCAAAATAAGTTTATTTATCTTAATTTTTTAATTTTTAATACTCACCTACTCATATGTAAAGTATACTGGTCCTTATTTGCTGACTTCAAAATTTCAAAAAGCAGACCCTCTTATCCCGAATTCTCCCGGTTTATAAATTAATCATCCGATTGTTATAATATTTGATTCACTGCATGTCTAGGGTACCTTTAGTTTATATTTGAAAAGAGAACTGGAGTATCAGGTTCAGTTTTCGAGAAAATAGGTGTCGTCATATGACGACGCTATTAAAATAAAGGTACAGAAATTTATGTAATTTAATATGTTTTTCTCCTAGCTTGCAAATGATTTCGTTTTGCTGTTTCTAATGCACTTTTTTTCTTTTGTTGTCTTGTTGTTCGGGGTTTGTGGGAAGCCCCGTATTGGTTCTTCCCATTTCAGAAGGTGCCAGAAGTTACGAGACGAAGAATAATTTCCTCATCTGAGCCTTCATCAGTCAACACGTCAATACCTTCAGATGGGTTCAATGTAAAACTCGTTTCATTTATTTTCTTCATCTAAAACACCCCGACACTAAGAAATTTATTGATACAAAACGGGAATCAAGAAAAATGTTTAAATCATAGTGTCTTCACTTGAACACAACTAAATTTATTCTCAAAACAATTATGTTTCTTTCATAACTCGAACAAAGGTTTTTAGCAAGAATCTTGTTAACTAGTATTAATTTTCATTTTATATTGCTTAACGGGCACATATAAAATTTATTACGTTTTTAACACTTACATTCTAGCCAAACTCATAATTCTGATTTTTTTCAAATACCCTCACAATAAACAATCTACCACATGCGAATTCTTTGAATCACAACACCGAACTAATTTTTTTATGGAAAAGTTATCGACACACAAGACAATTGGTATTGCTTTATTTGTTTCTATGCAATAATAACGGTTCACCAGCAAGTTAAAGCTGCGAATGTTTTTGCCGTCATACGACTTCGCTAGGAGTACTCGGGTTATTGTAAATTTCCCCATTTTTTTTAAATATCAATTTTTGTTTTAAATTATGTCAAATAAAAATAAAATTATATGAAAAACTAAATTAAAATATTAATTGATATTTAAATAGATTTGGTGAAATTGGAGTTACAATTTTTTTATTTTAGAAAATTTTAAAAAACATTTTAATGGCAAAAAAGTTGAAGCTCTATTTTGTTATGCAGTGTGATCGATTCATATCAAGTATACGCACTGGTTGCCTGATTAATAAACCTCCTAAAGTATGCAATACTATTTGTCGTTGACGTATACGTATGAGTAATATTATTTAATGCTGCTTTAATAGGAATGTATACGTAAATAACTCATTGCTGTTTGTTTCAAAACAATAGAAAAATAAAAAAAATCTTTCGTAATGCTTCCAATTATTATTTTGTTTTTTATTATTATGTTTGAATATTTGTTTAAAACTTTCTTTTAAAAGAAATTTCCTTGAAAGACTTATTTCGAAAACACTACAATTAAATAAATTCGTCTTCAAATTTCTGACAGATTTATTAAACCTAGTTAGATAAGGTACGTCTGCGAGGCGTAAGCCTTTTGAGTTTTGTGCTCTTTGTCTGCCGATCATTAACAGAGAAAGCTCTCATGTTCTGTTATCACAGTCGGTAGCATCAACTTGTCGGTGGTGGTTGTTTTTGTGCGTTGAGTTCGTTATTTTCTTAGAAATATACACAAATAGAAAAAGCGTACGCCTGAGAGACGTATGGTTATCTTTTGTGCAACTTTGGGATTTATTTTTAATGAATATTTTATTTTATTTTCTGTTGAATTTTAGGACATTTTATAAGATCTCATTTTAAAGTTGTTAAGCAATGGCATATGGACGTGGTTTGGATGATTCAGAAATTGCTTCGCTTTTGCAAAGCGTTTTGGACGACTCAAATTCATCCGAAACTGTAAGTGAATTAGAAAATGAATAACTGGAGGAGGGTGTTCAAAGTGATGTGGAAGATGAGCCGGTTGATAGCTACGGGTCTGATGAAAACATAGCGTCCGTTCAAGCTCAACATCAAGCATTACCTATTTCTTCCGATAGGCGCATAATTACGGTATCGCTACCCACCTTAAGAAGTAAAAATAAGCACTGCTGGACTTCATCGAAAGGTAATAACTCTGCACGAACATCCTCAATAAATATAGTTAGAACGGCAAGGGGACCAACTCGGAAGTGCAAATCGCTGTACGAACCAATTTCATGTTTTGAAGTTTTTTTCACGGACGAAATAATTTCAGAAATTGTTCAATGGACAAACGCTGAAATTCATTTAAATCGTCGAAATGATAACGAGACTGCCACTTTTCGAGATACATGCGCCGATGAAATTCGATCTGTTGTAGGCATACTTACACTAACGGCAGCATTGAATAATAACCACTTATCAACCGACGACTTGTTCAACAATATCTACTGTGGAACGTTATATACAGCAGGCATTTGTCGTGGTAGATTCGACTTTCTAATTCGAAATCTTAGAATGGACGATAAAGCATTGCGACCTGCCCTTCGTCCAACTGATGCGTTCGTGCCTGTCAGAAAGATATGGGACATTTTTATAAAACAATGTCAAACAAGTTACATACCAGGATCACATGTTACAATTGATGAACAACTGTTGGGCTTTCGTGGTCGCTGTCCATTTAAAATATATATTCCCAACAAGCCAAATAAATATGAAATCAAAATTCCAATGAGTACAACGAAGAATATGTTTAATGCAATTCCATATTTGGGGAAAACGACAAAAACGTCTGACCTTCCATTAGGAGAGTTTAATGTAAAGGAACTGTCGCGACCCATACATGGCACATGTCGAAATATAACTTGTGATAATTGGTTTACTTCTGTTCCTGCAAAAAGTTTACTCAAAGAACCTTACAAGCTGACTCTTGTGGGAACCATTAGATCTAACAAACGAGAAATACCGGAAGAAACGAAAAATACCGGAGCACGTCAGGTTGGAACTACCATGTTTTGCTATGATGGCCCTTTAACTCTCTTATCGTACAAACCTAAGCCATCTAAAATGGTATATTTGCTGTCTTCCTGCAATGAAAAAGGTACGATTGATAACACAACTGGAAAACCGGACATAATATTATATTATAATCAAACAAAGGGTGGTGTCGATACTTTCGACCAAATGTGTTTGTTGATGTCGTGCTCCAGGAAAACAAACAGGTGGCCCATGGCAATATTTTATGGAATGCTTAACATAGCATTCATAAACTCTTACGTTATATATTCCCATAATTTGATTTCTATTAAAAAAAAGCCTTTAAGTCGCAAGGAATATATGAAGGTACTTTCTGCTTCTTTAACAAACCCATGGATGAAAAAACGAATGGAAATTCCCACTTTATCGAAAACCTTGCTCAGCAGCATTCAAAATGCCGTGTCCGACGAAGTCAATAATGATGGCGGCAGCAGCGGAGATCAGCCTGTCTCAAAAAAGAAAAGATACTGCGGTTTCTGTCCATCAAAAATTCGACGTATGTCCAAAATGACATGTATCAAATGTGATACACCCCTATGTGGAGACCATAAAAATTTAGTTTGTAACTCTTGTATATAATGCTTTCCAAATTTATATTTTTTGATTTATATAATATGATAGAGATATAAATAACAATTTTAAGTAAAAATATATAATTTTTTTAGTTTATAGAACCGATTTAAAGGTCCTTCAGAGAAGACTGCTTATTTTTTATAACTTTGTGAAGCCAAATTGAATTTGATTTTTAATTTAATTTTTAATATTAATTTTAATTTATAGATACTTTTATATAAAAAGAACTGAAGTAAATAAATGATCTTAGTAAAAAAAAATATAAATATTCTTTCTCTTAATATCCTTTAAAGTCCTTCGGCCAGCATACGTCGTTCAGACGTATCGTTATCTTTTGAGTAAAAAAAATAACGTTATCTAACTAGGGTTAAAATTATTTTGACTCTCACTCTTCTTAAGTTGATATTAAAATGTGCAAGTCAAGCAAAAGTGCAAATAATACTACAAGTATTTCTATTGACAGAGAAAAATCGTAAACTACTTTGTTTATAGTTATTTTGTCAAACAGGTAAAGTTTTGATTTTAAGGAAAACCAGAATAAGAAACTTAAATGAAGCAAACTGGGGCAAACTAAGGAATTTCTTTAAAAATCTTGTTAAGATGTTTTCTTGGGTTTATAGGAAATGAATGTTATATATAAAAGCTATTTTCGGTAGTAGTATTTGGTTAGGTGATTTTGATAACAATAAAATACGTTTTTACGATATCGTACATGACAACTTTTATTTTGAAACACTGATCAAAAACAAATAAAATAGACACATGATGTGCTTCCACCACGTACGTGACATAAGAATAGCATCCAAAACTAACCAAAAAATACCGTTTATCGAACTATATATGTGATCTTTCCTCATGGATCTTGTTCATTGTTGTTTTAACAATAATAATTTTAAAGTATAATTCGAATGTTACCAATATCTGAATTTAATCGGCAGAAAAGTGAAAATTGTTAATTGCAGTTACTTAAAATAAATCAATGCGATGGACAGTTTATACTATCATTTTTGCTTTTTTTAAATTGTGATAAGTACATCATTGAACGGCTTCGTGTGATTGGAAAAAATTCGCATTTTATGAGCACCATCAAATACACTCTCCTGCATTCATACAATCAAACTTGCTCATCCACACACATACGCTGCTGGTTTTAAATCATTCAAATAATGCTCGGCGTATTGGCTTTGCTATTTATAACATCGTTTAGCTTCGTTCGTCAATGATTGCTTTGGTAAAGAACAAATACAAAATGAAACCAAGAAATCATTGCTTTGATTATTCAGCAGTTGTTATGCAGTACGAAAAAAAATTTAAATAAAACGCAAACACACATATATAAATACAAAAACAATATACAAATACAAAAACTAGAAAATTAAGAAAAGTCATACACCTGTGCTAATTTATAGTCGCCTTCACCTCATCGAGTGGACAATAACTACTTAAATGCAAGAGCATAAGAAGGCGTGTGATTTGATTTTGAGCAATTGTTCTATGGCGTGCGCATCAATGAATGCAAACAAAGCACGTTCAATCATGTAACTCACACATGCACAGACAAAATGTTTACGAAACGATGTCAATATTGATGTAAATTTAAGCGTATGAATAAATCAAGCAAATTAGTGATTATTGCAGTTCCCTGCTCTGCATAATACACTTTGAGTATTTTTTGCTTTCTAGCTTATTTGTTAAAAGTTTCAATGGTTTTAATTTTTTGAGTCGTGGTTGAGATTCTCATGGAAATGCCCATATCTGTATCAAATTTGATAAAATTATTATGTATGTATAATAGGGTCTATAAGGTTTTTTGCAGTGTTGTTATTTGGATTTTAAAGGCAAAATACAAATATAATTATGATTAATTATAAAATGCTCAATTTATGAATTATAACTTTTAAAACACAAAATTGAATCTACTTACAATTAAGTACACTTCCCGCAAGCATTGAGTTTTCTGTATTTTGCTTTTTTTTTCTCAAAAGCACTTCCAAGGCGAATTTACACCAGGTGACTTTATCTTGCTACGTAAGCAACAGCTGATAACTAACCTTGTGTCAAAATGGTATACCGCTCTGCCCATTCTGGGGAATCTTTACTAAATTCTATAATTTTCGCTTAAAACTAATTAATTAATTAAATTAATAATTAAAATATTAATCCTTTAAATATGTTTTATTTAATGTAATATATACCCCAGTAAAAACTTCGCTTACTTTTTCAAAATGAATAGCTTCTTTAACTCATTAAGCTTTCTTCTATAACTACATCTATAACAACTTCTATAACTACTTTTTTCTGGATGTATTTAAGTAAAAAAAATAATGACTTACTTTTGAATGCGTTCATTTTGGGACATCCCTTGTAAAATTCATTGGTTCTTTCAGTAGAATTGTAGGTAGTGCTTTTATGTTTTTCTGATTACTCAACACATCAACACATTATTTTGTAGGCGAAGTTTTTACTGCGACATTAAAAGTAAGTAAAAATACAATTAAAAATGTTTGTAATAATGTTATTAATAAAAATGTTTAAATAGATGTTCCCCAGAAGAAGTCAACAAGAAATTGATGAAACGTTGGAGGAAAATGTAATTAAATGTGTTTTAATTTACAATGAAATAATTTAGGCCCAATTAGCTAACGTAAGATATTAATATCAAAAACTTTTTAACTTGTTATATTTCAAACCACACAATTTAAAATTAAAATAAAAATTAACAAAATGAAATATTTGTTTGAATATTTGACACAACGTTAAAATGTTTTACAGTGTTGTAAACGTTTTCAAGATTAGACCACCTTGTATGGATTCGTCTTGAGCACTACCGAATTTTCAAACACAAAAATAGAAAAATTTAATGCTTATTTATATTAAAAACTTATTGCAAAAAATAAACTTTTTTATGAATTTTTAATGGAAGATGGAAGAACAGATGTTTTATAACAGTCACACTAAAAAAATTATTTACAAAGCTGTAACTTCTACACAAAAAGTTTTGCTTTAACTTTTTAAAATGTAATTACATAAAAATATTTATTTGTTTTTTTTTTAAAGAAATTTTACTTCGTGCTCTTTAAAATTACACGGTGGTACAAATTTTAAGGAACAAGTTATGCCAAGGTCCTGGTGTAGCAATAATTTAATTCTTCTATGCCACTTCGGTTTTGGAAAACAAACAAGTGTGTTGTATTTTGCTATGCCGAGCCTTAAATACCCTTTGCATAAAGTTGGATAAATAAATATATAAATATTAGAACTGTGTTAGCCCGGTTCGTTATGCTACTAAAATTAATTTTTGGCATCGTGCCGATTCTCCATGCTCGCCTAATCTTTCTCGGATCCTTGTAGTGCTATCAAAGTTATTTGTACTTGATTTTGTAACTTTTTCTGGAACTGATCTATTTTATATTTTTTTGAGAGAGTGGGCACGCACACTTATCCAATAACACCCACTTTTTGCAGGATTTTGTTTATTAACAACTCTGCAATATGTACCTGTATGTAAGAAACCCGACTTGTTTTTGCCAGATGTATTGCATTGAAATGAAAGCCATTTGTACCATAGTTAAAAGAGCTACGATTCTCTATTTTTAAAGTAATCTATTTTTGAACCCACCCTTTTTAGAGAGGTTGTGTGCTGGCAACGCAGCTATGAGTACCAAGTTTGGGCTATTCTTCTCATACCGTTTTTAATATAGAAATAGATCTATTTTTTCCGATGCTCACTTTTGCAATCCCGTCCATATTTTTTCGAATTTTGCCTATTGTTGACCAAGGTGCTTGTCGTGTTCCAGATAAACAGATCAATATCAACAACAAGGGATTTGTGGGTCAAATAAGAGACAAGCGTTGTTTTTGGTTCATTTTTAGTCATTTGTGGATCGATATGGCTAAATTTCGTTACCAATACACTCGAAACAAAAATTAATCCATCCGTACTCAAATCAATCCGAAGCGGTATTAATAGTACGGTGGGTACGGATTTTCTTGAATCAAGTTCAGATAGATTGATTCAAGTGCGGATTTTCAATCGCGAAATACTTAACTTGTCCATAGTAAATCTTGAATTAGTACTTAAAATAATCCGAAAATGAGATTAAGGAACTTTATTATGATTGATTTACTTTCCCGTCTTACTCCTTACATAATTTCAACTATAAAACACCAGCATCACTCTCGATATGGGTTTTACCTAAGAAACTTAATGCACATATTTAACTAATAATATAAACTAAGTGAGAAGCAAGAGGTCTCAATTTTGATTTTGAAACATGAAAATTACGTTTTTTCGTCTTTTTCTGTTGTTTCTTAACACAACTTAAAATCGTTTTTAGCTATTTGTGTGATGTTGTTGTAGTGTCTAAAACAAACTTTGACGAGTTAAATGAGATTAAAACGCTCACTTTGTAATTAACTTCAGAGTGTCACTACCAACGAAAAGCTTAATCTTTTTTACTTGGTTAAAGAATTTTGTACTTACTTTAAGATTTAGGATTGTTTTAAGTACTTTTGAGTGTTATTGGTACTTCTATTTTTCAGTACGAATCGTACTTAAAGTAATTATTTAAAAATCAATTTATCCCGAGTGTTTTTCTTTCTTTCCGAATTTGCAATTCCAATCGAATTTATTTAAACTTCTTTCAATTAAATGTTGGTCTTTTGAAAATGCAAAATACGGAATTGCTTTCTTCGACTTTCTTTCGAAGTTGATTTCTGTGACAGGGCTGTATATGTGATATACATATATTACAACCTAATCCCCATCTTAACTGAGGTCAACGTAGCACCCATTTCAACGGACAGACGGACACCGTTAACTCAATTTCGCTACTTATAAAGATCCAGAATATACATTTATACTTTATAGGGTATAACATCAATTATATAGAATATAAATAGATATGCAAACCCCTTCCTTGGCGAAGGCTATAATTACAGGGTCCAATAATTATAAATTTGTTCGTTATACAGGCCTGTTCCGAAAATCCCTTTAACTCAAATTACGTGATTTAAAATCACATGCACCTTTTAAAATCACTTGTGTGATATCTTTGTGTTCCGTTTTGTGTGTTTCGGTGTGTTTTTTAATTACCGAAAACGCTATGACTTTCAGAACACCAAAAAATCACACGTGTAATGTTAAAAGCACGTGATTTTCAGAACAGGCCCGATAATTTGATTTAAAAAAATCTTTTTTTGAAACACATAACTTTTCCGCTTTCATATTTAAAATCGGTTGTAAAATATAAAGCTCTTACCGCAAAAAAAGCTTAAACGACATAATTTTTATTATCAAAGTTATTTTCGGGAATACAAAATTTATTATTAATACGATTTCCGTATGACGTGCTAAATTCCCAGTTTTTCATATTTGATAAATGCACTAAAATTTATTGTTGAGGGAAATTTTTAATTTCGTTTTTTTTTAATAAATAAATTTATTGGCAACACTTGCATCATCTCCTTAAAAGTCATAGTCAAATAATGCAACCGTACGACTTAATAGCAAACACAATGTTAGCTTAAGAGGCAACCTTCATACAAAATTTATATGAAATAAAATAAATAAACCTTCTCCAGTATAATTGTGGTTTTGTCGCTTAAGCTTTTTTTGCGGCAAAAGCTCGATATGTTGGTTAAGGAATTTTTTTTCTTCAATAAATTTTCTGCTTCTTTTATCTATCAAAGTTTTCAAAACAAATACTTGATATTTTCATTGTCTGTACTAATTAACAAAACAAATTGCTACATGAAAAATCCTGCATATTAACTTGTAGCACTGTGTTACATTCTAATTACATTGTTGATACACTCAATAATGCATTTTTTTAAGTGTAACAATAAATTTTTGCAACTATACTAAACATATACATACTACTGTGCCATTTTTATTTTAATATTTTTTTAAGCATTTTCTGCATCCATGTTATCTTTGTATCACCTCACGTATCCCATAAAATGTTACGTATGTATGTGTTTAAGTGAAATGAGCAAACCAGCGTATCCTGTTCCGGGTTGTTTTCTCTTCTCTGGTTTTTTTTTTCGTCAAAATGGTGTCGCTTTTGTTGGCATTGTTTTTATTAAATGCACATACACATCCGATTTATTTTATGTTAAATATACTTTTTAAATTTAACACGTTATTGTTTCGATGTTTAATATTTGGCATTAAAGTTTCGTGCAAATTTAACAAATATTTATTTTATGTGTTTTGACTGCTGTTGTTGTTTTTTTATTATTTTCATTGTTTGTTTTATTTTTGTTTTTATTAGAATTACAAAATAATTTTCCTGTTTTACGTTTTGAGCAGGAAAAACGCTTTGTTTTCGTTGCTTGATTTTATATTGTTTAGATTTATGTGTTTTAATTATAAAAATTATTTGAATTAGTATAAACACAAAGTACATGCGGCTGGCAATTAAACACGGCATGAAAAATATGCGTGACTTCTGAAACAGTTGGGGGTGAAATTGTAGTGCAGTAGGTAAATAATGTGATCATGTTTAAGTTCTACAAGGGAGGGGCTAAGGTTTTTTCATTTAATTCAATTAAGCTTTTGGTTTTTTACACATTCTAGTTTTAAACGCAACCAAGTAAATTTAACTTAAAAGTTATTTAAGGACGCCAGTGGCAGTATTGAATACGTTGGAACCAATTTTTATGATATGAGCGCACAAATCGGCCGAAATGCTAGGAAACTCTCGTTTTCTTAAGGAGGTACAATCGCACGAACGATGCACATTGGTTCAAGTTCATAGTACTAGGGGCAAAAAGTAGAAGCAGTTGTCGAAGGATAATGAAACTTAGCACATAGGCATTTTTTGTTTGGATTAAGAAAAAATGGAAAAATCAAAATGATCGGCCCACTTTTACGACCACCTCCCATAAAAAGTAAAAATTAAATTTTGACCTACGGCATTGTTTGCTGGCACATGGCATTTTTAAACACTCTTTACCATTTGTGTGAAATTTGAAAAATATCCGCCCACTATTACGCCCACTTCCCATAAAACTTGTATTGAAGAAGTTGCATAAGTCTCTTGATGTTTAAGGCATCAACTCAATTTTCACAAAAAATAAATATTATAATTGTATAATGGACTCCTGAAAACATACACCTGATCCGCCCACTTTTGCGCCCACCATCCATAGAAAAAACAAATAGAAGAAACAGGAATTCGTAATTTAGGCATAGCCTTTTAATAACTTTTTAACATCGTTATCGTACTCTAATTTTTTGAATTGCAGCTTTGAGCGAAATCTATTTATAAATGGGTCTGAAGACAGCAAAAGATTATGCATTACGTCTTCATTAGTGGCTACAGGTCCAATTCTTCGCGAATGATGTAATATATAGGCTATAAAGTCTTCATTCCGCGCTGACTGAGCTTTCTCGGACAGCAAACCTGATACAAATAATCAATTAAAATGTAAAAAATAAAAATGCTTTTTTCAACAATGAAATATATAACAATTAACACTATTGACTAGTATGTATATTATAGTTTTTACTGTTTTTTTTTTGGAAAGGAGCTGGAAGGAGCAGCTGATTTTAACGTTTAGCTGAGACTTCAAGCTGTTATTTGACAACTTTTTTTAATGCAAATCTCATCTTTAACAATTGCTTTTTACGAAAATATACAAAAAGGTCAAATGGTAAGTTTACATTGATTGTACCAAAGGATTGAACATGCAGTAAATTTGCATGCCATTTTAAACAAGCGAACATACATGAACTTTGAGCGTGTCTATCCAAACAAATAATAAATATATTAGGCTTATATTTCCGAATCATAATACTCGGATATCTGACAACAGAATACCAAAAAATTATGCAAATCGGCGAACATGAAAAAAATGATTTAATGCCGCTCTTGAACCAATGTGCGATGCAGCCTTTACTTAGCGAGCACAATTGCGCAAGATTACTGTGCCTATTTTCTGAATCTCTCGCGTCGAGAAACTTTCCGATTGAAATGCGTGAAATGAAACAAAAATTCCATACAATAAAACAAACAGATGTAACTTTTTTTTGGAGAGTACTAGGTGTCAGGTAAGGAAATGACTAGCCAATTAACAGAAAACAAGTGTCTTTAAAATTTCTAGGATGAGGTCTGTTGCTTCGAGGTTGCATTCATCATTCAGGACTGAGGTTGCGTTCATCAACAAAGAAAATAAAACGACTGATAACGGCCTAAATTTTTTTTGACAAGGTTCTGGTTTCTCACTTATGCAAATGTGACAGTTTCAAACCATTAAGCTAAAACTGAGCTTTGCCAAAAACTGACGTTAGATCACGCTACGTAGTCGCGATATAACGTGAATTTGATAATAAAAAAAATGTAATAGCTGGCCAGCGTTCTTCGAATCTTGATCCCTCTAAGGTAAAAAAACATGGACGAATTTAAACTGCTATAAAACCAAATTTAGTCTTATTCAAGAAGTACCAACACAAAATGAGCCATATCAACTGAAAAAGCCTATGAGTGTTGGGAAGTTGCGTTGAATGATGTAATTTTGTATGGAAAAAAAAGGTTTTCCGAAGATCGCAGAAGCGATGGGGACTAGGATGATAAATATTTATGCCTTAAGTACACGGAGTTTAAAAAGCCACATGCGCATGTAGATCTGACGTTTACAGTTTGCTATTTCTGTGGAGGTTGTATAAAATTATACGGCCATGTTCTGATAATCGCTCGATTTGAAATCGCTAAATGCCAGGTTGATTGTATGGTGTTCCGAAACTCGTCCGTTTTGCTTGCCATTATTTCTTAAAAATATTCTTAAAATTGCAAAAGTATGGTCAAGGAAATACTTTTGCAATTTTAAGTCGCCAACTTCTTGCGATTGCGATTTACAGAACACCTATTATGCGATTTCAAGTCAGAGTCGCAATTGTTAAGTGTTTTGCGATTGTCAGAACATGCCCGATAGATTTAACCAAGCAAATTATTAAGTTTAGAAAGATATTGTGTAATTACTGCTTTAAATCCGAAAATATGCTGAATTTTTGCCTCCCTCTTTGTGGCTTTGTATTTATGTGTTGAACAAAATTAGTTAAAATGTGTATCCTTATGCATCTAGATAATGTATGAATACAAATATCTACATTTATTTGTTCGTCTGTTTTTGTAAATGTAGCAGCTTCTTGGTCTGTATCCTAAATTCAATGTATCTGGCATGTTTATATTTTAATGAGTCCCTCATGTGTTGGTTTTGACACGCGTTTGTTATTTGAAGAGCAAAAAAAAAATAAGAATTATCAGTAGCAAACACATATTGCAATAAAGAATGGAATGGCTTTTTATAATACATATGTACTCATGTGATGGTATCAATGAACAGTATTTAGTTAAGGCGAATATTTAATGGAAAGAGTTGGTGAAGTATTTGGACTAAGTAAATGACTGAGATATCAGCACAAAATCACGAGTGCCTACAATTTTACTATTCCCTTTATTATTTCCTTGTTGACTTTTTTCGGCATTTCTAGAGAACGGCAAGCTAAGTTTCAAAAATAGGTACAAGCATCTTGTTTATCAACACAAAACGTATCTAAAAAATTTCTAAGATAACAGATGTGGGCGTGATATTTTCCAAACTAAGACATAATAGATTTCTGCATATCTGGAAAGCGCAATATCCAAAGTTTAAAGCTAAGGCACAGGCATCTTGTTTATCAATAGACAACATACGACAAGACGTGGGAGGGATTTGGAAATAGGGCGTGGCACGGTAAGATAATAATTTTCCAATTTTGGTACACATAACGGGGTTATCAATAGATAACCGCTCTAAAAAATTGGCAGGATTGGAGAAGTGAAGCCGCTACAATATTATGGTTGCCACTAAACCTGTTATGTTTTAATATGACAATAATTTATTTTTACATTAACAATAGCATTTTTCTTAGAGTTAAGTTGAAAAATATTTTTGGTTCTGGGTTAGTGTTGCCAAAACTTTATGAAAATCGCTAATTTTACAGAAAAAAAATGCTAAAAACGTCTTAAATAAAAACACATTGAATTTCAATAACAAAACAAAAATAATGCAATCATGCATTAACAATTTTTTACAATGAAATTGTTAATTGAGATCAATTTGTTACATAAGAATAAACGTAAATAATTTATTTTAGCATTTAAAAAATTAAAATATCGATAAATTCGATGTTGTTATTGTTGATCTCTTAGAAATCACTTGTGCGTTTTAGTTTTAAATGTTTTGAACCCAAATAATAATCATAACAACATTTACTCAACCTTTTGAGTCCAAATATACAATAAAAAATAAAAAAAAATAAAAACTTTTATTGTTATGGTAAAAATATTCACCTTATTGATTTAATCGAATTAACGTTGCGTTATGGAACCTATTTCCCTCTACTTTAGCATTAGACCATGGAAGTGAGATCAAGTTTGTAGTAAATTCTAAAATTTCTAAAAGTTTTTTGTTACCGCCTGCTTCTCTTTATTGAAATTTTTCGGACCAGAATTAAACAGTGTTGTTTGTATTGATCCATCCCAGGTAGAAATTACGACTCTTCTAAATATTATGTACCGCCACAACCCTGTAAATACGAAATTGTTACTCTACCAAAAATATGGTACCATCACAAAACTGTAGATACAAAATTACAACCTTAGTTTTTTAATACCGTTTTTAAAAAGATTCCACACCGGTACAACACCCTAAATACAAATATACGACTTTAGTTTTTTAGTCGGAAGACGTTTGTGACTACGTTGTAAATTCGTGAATGCAACATTGCAAATTTAAATTTACAGTACTGTGGTAACACTAAAAAGAAGAGTCGAAAGACGCACATTTGGCGTTATTAATTTAATATTGTGACAACATTGTAAATTTGGTAAACAGTACGTTGTATTGATGTTGATAGTACCCCCTGCAACATCGGCTCAGCGTCGCGTCGTGGTGATTGTCTTTTTTTGCCTGGGATTTTAAAAATTTAATATTGGAATACCGTTCCTTTATTTTGAAAGATGACAATCGCTATAAACGATGATGATGGTTTATAGCGATTTTTAACATTTGTTAAAGTTGTGATTCAAATTAAATGCGTTTTAATTTTTAAAAATGTTTTTTTACTTTTAGCAATTTTTTTTTAAGTTTTATAAGAAAATAGAAATTACTATTTTAAAAGAAAAACGACAAAAAATTTATGGCTAAATAAGTAACAAAATGGCTAAAAATGGCTAAGCTCATGTTTAAATGGCCTAACGAGGTGAACAATGGCTTAATCTAGCCACTAAATGGCTTAATTGGCGACACAGCTCGGGGTGTATGTACCTACTTCGTACGCTACTGCGTTCATTCGGTGCATCTGTGTAAGTTCATTTACTGTCCATCACTTTCATATGCATATGAAGGATATGTTTGTTTAATTTTGCTGTTTAAATCACTGTGATAATTAAATGCCTCAAAAGTGTCGCTACGTTTTGCTTTTATAATTCATGTTGATGTTATGAACACGTTCATGTCTGTATGTATATCTGTTAAAATGAGAGAATGTGCATGAGCGAAATTAATTCAATGTATGTGTTTACATGTTTACGGTTGTGTTTTATTACATTAAATTCTATAGTGTATAATTTTAGACACTCATCCATTAGATATCAACAATATAAAATCATTATAATAATGCAAAAACATCTATACCTTAATCTAACCACACACCCAAAGCACAAACACATACATTAATACATTTACATGTTTAGATTTACACACGATTACATTTAATTTCATCTGTGATACGAAAAATGTGAGCATTTAGTTATCCGGCTTAATTTTTTAATTAACACTTGAAACATGGGATTTAAATTTCGGAATTGTGGTTGTCCTTTTTGTGTTAAAATTTAACATTTTCCTGTTTACCAACATTTTATTAGAAATTTAATACTGTCGTGCTTTTTGTACTTTTGATGTGATTTTGTCCATTTTAGTTTCTGTCTAGTTTTGACCTTTTAGTGGCCATTTATTTATAGGATTCATCCAAATAACGCACCTTAGTCACAGTCACACACAGGGATCCCAGATAAATTTGGGAGGAAATCGTCAGTTTCCTGAGAAAAAATAAAAAAATTGTTTTTATCGTTTCGAAAAATCGTCAAAAAAATCGGACAATTTAAAATTTAGTTTTTTTGTTCGATTTTTATAAAAAAAAAACATTCAAGCAAAAACATAATTACTTCACATGTAAGAGCTACTGGGAATCTTATGAAGAGCGGCTTTGATCGTCGATGACCGCATTTTGTAATCGTTTAAGGTTCCTCACACGGGAAAAACTGTAACACGAGTGAAATTCTTCCATAACACAGCGAATGACGCTTCTTCAATCGTTGTGGGAATCGTTTCAGAAGTGGGTTAAGATAATCTAACGAGACTTTCATGTCAAGAATCTTATCAGACTCATGTAGATATTCTCTTACAATTCGTAAAATGCTCGCCGTATAATTGTTGAAAATATGATTTATACAGAGAGTCGTAAAAGGTTCATTCGGTGATGTTTTGGCGAAAGATAAACAATTCTGTTTTTGTATTCAGAAAATAATCAAAGTACCTAAACAAAAACGGCACGCGTTTTCTAGTTTTTGAATAGGGCGGCCTGAACGCTTTGCAATTGGAAAAACCGATTTTGACAGCTCGTTTCATAGTGAAGTTTGCCACTATTGTTAATTAATAATGGCAATTTAGCTATTTTTTGGTAAATTTTTATTTCTTTTTTTATTTATAAGTTGTGGGTTTTATTAAACAAATAAGCTATCACAAGTGCACATGACACAACATTGACGCTCCTGCTTTGGTTTGGCGTATCAGCGTAAAAGCTAAGCGAAAGAAACCGTTCCACTTTTCGCTCTTGTTAAGTTACGGCTATTAAACTTTTCAAGATTAAAAAACGAAATTGTCAGAAAATATAATGTTTTATTTAGACTTTGGAGACTGAACAAATCGTCATCATTTAGAAAAAAACAGCAAATCGGCTCTTAGCTAATTTCGGAACAAAAAATCGTCAAATCTGGCAGCCCTGGTCACACACCACTAAACCCACATATTTATTACAAAAACAACACACACACATGCAGTATTTTCCATACTCTTTACCGATTGTCATTGTATGAGAGGTACCACCCGCACTTAAAAATTATAAAATATTAATTGCCTATGTTAAGAGCCGGGTTAGAAGTCTTTAGGGAACAAAATTTCATACGCTTTTTTACTTATATATTATTGATTGCTTCTCCTGCACCTAACCCCTTAATTTTTATTTTGAAAGGTGTAGTTTACCATAAGAGTGACTTCTACAAAGTTTGAACATTCTCACTATAACAGTTCTTAGGATATGCGATATTAAACATTTGCGTCCTATGGGGGGTACCACTTACTCCGCTGCTATTTTATTTCAATTTAGGGGCTCAGAAGATCCTACTACCAAAAGTTCAACAAAATGCGTACAGCGGCTCTAAAGATTTGCGATATTTAATATTGGCATCGTATGGGGGGTACCAATTCCCCTGCTCCTATCGAAAAAATAAGTAGCCTATTTTATATTTAATATTTTTTTTTTTTAATTAGATAAATAAATTTTTTTTTTTTTTTTTTTTTTTTTTTGGGAATTAAGCACGAATAACAAAATCTTTTGAAATTTAAATTTTGTATTCCCAAAAATTGAAATTACTTTTTGATAATTTTTTTTATTTATTTATTTAATAAGAGTTAAAATTTCAATTACAAATTATATTCTACCCTAGTTAACCGAGCAATAGTTACGTAGAACTTCAGCCCGTTGTAGTGAAACAGACCAGAGTCTCTCGCGGGAATCGAACCCGCAACCTTCGCACTGATAGACTAGCTCAGTAGTAACTAGCCTACCGGCGCACCTAGATAAATAAAAATGTTTCGACGTATACAAAACAAATTATTAGTAGTTTTTTTTTTCAATTAAAAAAATTTTATTTAAAAAGTATTTAAATTTTATTAATGTGATAATTGAATCAATAATTTTTTTTTGTTGAAAGAAAACTAAAAATATAGTTTTGATTTAATTAAAATTTTAGTTGTTTTGAAATAAATTTTGAATTAAAATATTAATTCAATCACAAAAAATTATATCGTTTAAAATAAAAAAAATGTTAACTTGTGAATCGTTGATGGAAATTGTTAAAATCAATCAACACATTGTTTGAAACGGCAAAGTTTTTTGATCACTTCTTTAATTAAAATTAAAAATATCATTCAAAATAATACATTTTTACAATTTTTAGTAATCAATATAATCATTTTGGTAATAGGAGCAATATCAACAAATACGTTGCTGGATTCTATAAATTTGGTATGAATTTGGTGATTAGAGACAATTTTTAATTTTTTCTGTGTGTTTTTGAAAAAGATATATTTTTTTTAATATGTATAAATTGGTATTTCCATGTGTTTAGTAAATGGACTTGAAAGAAATATTACAAAACCTTTGGCCGAATTTAAAAAGACCTCAATTGCGACTTACCCCAAGTACCTATACAGGGATATTGCTGCTGACTATAGTTTTTCATATTAAGGTTCCATATTAAATTGTATGTGTTGTTGTTTTTGTTCTGCTACATATATGATGTTGGATGTTTTTTTATTATTTCTGTTTTGCTCGCCCTTTAAAAGCCATTCATGTAATAAACAACCATTTCAATTCATGCTCCAATGCAATGACAGTATGAATAGATGGTTGGATGTATAGTTAGATGGATGTTTAGTTAGATGAATGAATGTCTACATATAGGAACAGTTGGTTGGTAGGATGAATGATTATATATTTCATTTTTTTGTAGTGGTGTCTGCGCGGTAATGGCTCTGCTTTATATATATATATACGATTTAAAGTTACTAGTGTACATTTTACCGTTGTACTTTTTTCAGGGCGAAATGTTTCTGTGTTCTTGTCGTCCTTGTTTTATGATTAAATACAAGATTGCATGACAATCTGTAATGGGAAGCATACGCACATACTTTCCATGTGCAAAGTATTGAAATTTATTTGTATGCATGTTGTTTAAGAGTCTATAAAAAGGATGATAATGGCGAATGATTTTTGGAAGTTCCATGAAACGGAATTTTAAAAATTAATTTCAGAATTCTAGGATTTTCAGGATTTTAAATATCAGAAAAATACTGCTAAAGAAAAGAAAATTTCTTTGCGCAATTAAAAAATAAAAAGTTTTGTTTGTAATTAATTACCTAAAGTCATTAAGTCATATGGTATATTATGCCGTAAGAAATTGTCCAAGTACTCTCGGGGCAAATAATTCTATAGCTCACATTAATTCCATCAAACTAAGGACTTAACAAAAAATGTTGAAATAAAAATATTATTCATGTTCCAAATTTCATATAATGGTGTCCATTAATATAAAAAATATTAATTTCCTTATAAAATGTTCGTTTCACAATGGGATTTATCGTAGAAAATCTGTTAAATGTATTAAAGACAGTTTAAAGTCAAATAAGAACCACATATATTTAGCATCAATGTAAGAGTAAGAGTCGGAGTTGGAATCGCAGTTGGAGTTCAAGTCGGAGGTGGACTTAAAAATTTTCAGATGTTTTTGTCAGAGTTAAAAACTATTTTTTGATGTCTCCACAGCCCTGGAAAGAGTTGGAATATTTCAATGACCTCACAGTATAATAATTCGTTGCATTTTTATTTTAGAAAAATTGCAATTTAAATTATCACGTCCGGTTTTGAAGTGCTTTGCGCTAGTACAGAAAATTGTATCACATTTAAACTTATAGAGATCAAACTTTCCCAGTTGGATGACGACACCCCAGACTAATTTTGGTAATAAAATTTAAGAAAAAAAATAGACCGAAGTTAGAAAAATTTAAATGTTAAATTTAATTTTTTTTCTTTCTAAAAGATCAAAAGATTTCTTAAAGCAATCACTCATCAGAATTTTTTTTATTTGTTTCTAGTTCGGAACAAAACTTTAGATATTATTTTTCACAAAAACGGCAACACTTTAGCACCTCATAACACGACAAATAAACATCATACAGAAATATATTTGTCACACTCATTTATATCTACTAGACGTTGAGTTATGCCAAATTTTTTGTGTTGTCCGCATCACAAATGATGTCTTTTAAGGGGTGTCCAAAAATTTACGCAAGATTTTAATTTTTTTAGAGTTGTGTTGGCAACTGCACAAATGGCGACAAATTCAAATCTTGCGTTAATTTTGAGACTCCCTTTACTTTATAGGGCCTTAGATAAATATTAAAAAAGTTTCATATGGAACGACAAACTAAGTTTATCTTAATTCACTACTTGCGGTGTGGGTATACAAATACCGGATCTTATTTAAACAAAACACGGAAATCGGAATTTTCTTAGTATTTTCGGGAACGTGATTTCCCGTTTGGCATCCCTAGTCAATGAGTAAGTGGCCATAAAAGTTAATTTATAATTGTGTTATCTATTTTTTGTTAATGGTATTTTATGTTTTGTTGTATATTGTTGGTGTTATAAATGCATGCTAGCTCACACCAACATAGACTTCCTTTTACACATAGAACATAACTGTGAATGGGTTTTTCTTTAACATGGTTAAATTATGAAGTAGAATTTCGTGTTACTTTTTTGTGTTATGTTTATTTGTAATGTAGTAAAAAATATGTATCAGCTATCGCCTGAAACACTTGTTTGTTTTTTTAAGTCTGCAAATGGTTTTGAAAGGCAATGTTGCATAAAAAGCTGTTTTAAAAAGCAACACAACAACAAGCTAAAACCATCATTATAATTAGTATTTTTGAACAAGACACAACAAAAAGAAAGTGGGTAATGTCTGTCTTGTAATAACTTTAATAAGGACAAAAAAAAATGTTAAATAATCAGGACAAGTTTTTGTATGCACAAACAATTTTAAAATATTTATGAAAAAAAACGTTCAAAATAAACAAGATATCCGACAATTTTCTTCGGCTTGAAATACTTGGTGGCAAACATGATCTTACTCTCTCTCATTCCCTATCTGAAAGAACTTTCTGAGAATTGTTAAGTCGCTTTAAAAGAGTGACGTCTTAAATGTAAAGTGTGGTTGTATTGCTGCATATTAGAATGATTGAATAGTGCAACAAGTATTCTTAAGGTGAATTCATTAATTCGTTTTGAACAATATTTCTGTCTGGAAAATAATTTTTTTACCGAGAGTATTCTGCAGACGGATTTCGGAAAAACAGATGTAAACCATTATAAAAAATGGCAGCACAACTGGAAAACTACATACTTATATTGAATTGTTTTCTAAAAGTGCGTCAAAGGAAATGGACAAAAAAGGAAAGTAATATTTTTTTCCATTATATTTAATTTTTTATTTTATTATTTTGCAAAAACAATTGTTTAATATAAATGCAAAAACACTACGATGTGGCAGATCAATTCAACTTTTATGTACAAATTCAAAGTGGCATGTCAGTTCATTTTGTTCCGAACAAGAAACCAAATCAAGAAAAAAACTTGACGAACAAAATAACTTCTCTCTCTTTCAAAATTAAGACGTTAAACTCAAGATAGAAATTTTTTTCTCGGGAACACATACTGTTCGGAGTAAACATCCACTGCATGTGCATCCGTCGCTTGATAATTGACGACTGCATTTTGTACTCTCGTTGACGAAATGAATAAGCGTAAGAATGCATGTGAAGAATGTTGTTGGTCAACGAGCAAAATTAACACAACAAATTTTTTTTACAGCGCTAAGGTAATGCTGCACAAACCTGGTCAAAAAATAATTGAACGGACTCTGCCCTGATTGTAATTGATTAAATTAATCAATATAAAGCCTCAGTCTTAGCTACCAGGCTTTAAGCCATGCTGCTTCAAAACAGTGAACTGGATGATTTACCTTAGTCCTTTGCCAATTTGATTACATATTTGCTTGATCGATTTAAAACCAGCAGGCTGAAAGATGGGTACATGGGTTTTTATTGGCACAAGGATCAAGCTTTTTTAAAACGGGCCGAATCGCAGTGCCACGGAGGAGATGGGGGGCAATTACTGCCTCTCAGAAACTATTAAGCCGATTTGAAAGAGATTTAAAACATATATATTCATTTGACCAAAAATTCTCGAAAATAGTTTTTAAATCCTGGGGTGTAGGATATCATATGGTCGAGCTTGACCGACTATAATTTCTAACTTGTTTTTGTAATTTCTGCAAAATCTGTTTTGTATTATATATTTATTAGGTTCTGCCACTCATTACACTTTAATTTAAATTTCTGTCCTAACAACAGGAAGAATGAAAAATCATTATTATTTATCTTTTTAAAGATAGACAAAACATTGCACGTCAAAATTATAATTCAATTATAATTATACGGTATTGAAATCTCAAATGTAGATTATCCAATAACTGGCACAATCCAATCAATACAGTATCATTTACTAATTAATTAACAGCCATGTTCTAAATCAATTGAAGTTCCAATGAACTCAAAAAAGTAGATTGTATTTTAACAATTATTTATTAGTCTGTTAACTTTTTTGAATTCATTTTACAATTTATGCTTATATTTTGTTTTATTTCTAACAATTTTAAATAAAAAAGTATGTAAAATAGAAGACAAGTAAGTGATTGTTTACTTACAAAAAAAATCTAAGCTTAATTAAGCTATAATCGAAATTTGGACGGGTGCTTTGATTACAAACTTTGATCACACAACTAGGCGAAATCGTAAACCATTAAAGGAAGAAAATGTTTGAAATTATATCATATTAATAATACATTTACAATAACAAAAGAATGGATATCGTTATTTCGACATAAAAAACAGACTGGACTAAATTGGCTTTCAACTGAGGAATTTTTTATTTTTATTTTATTACATAGCACAATTCATTCAATTTGATGAAATTTTGTAATTATAACCTTCACGAAACAGGTGGAAAGAAGAATTCAAAAGCCAAAAGATGAGAGGAACATTACCGACATTGAGCTTCAATTATATCTCAGAGTTATTGAAAAAATGGACCATCGGATAGAGGTATGCCGCCGAAGCCGTGGCGGGTATTTGATTGATATTTTGTGCCACACATACATAAATGTCATAGATCCTTCCACAACAATAACAAATATTTGGATAATTCTCTAAAAACTTTTTTTCTTATTTACAGTTAACATCGTCCGTTATAATTGGACCAACCTATTTATTATCGTGATAGACACAACCGAATATAACACTCTTACTTGTTTTAATTTTCTTCTTCGGTTTTTATAAAACATTTGTTGAGTTGGCTTTTATATATTTCCAAAAAATTTTATGCAAAGCAAAGGAATTTGCTTAAATATTACTACAAATATTTTATTGATACAAAGAAAATTTATCGTAATTAAGATAAAGTTGATATAACCATCAAAATTGGTTTGAGGGCAATAACAATCATCTTAGTAATTATGTTTTGTGTAATTTTTATGATAATCACACATTTAAATAAATTTTTTTTTTCTTTAAATACAACACCTAAAATTATGCTGTATAAATTTAAGCGCATAATGCCTAAGCATATGTAAACTATAATTATCTGTATAAAAACAATATAAAAGAAAAATATGAGTTTAAAACAATTATAAAAATGATAATTCATTTATTCCCTTTTAAATTTATTGATATAAAGCAAATAACAAAAAACTATAAATAATACCACTGGTAAATAATAAATGGTCAATTCAATTTATTAATTATTCACTTGTTGTATTATTTAGAATATTTTTATTATTTATGCAAAATCAATAAATTTAAAATAAAACAATTTTTGCTTTAACTAAAATTCTTTATTACAAAATGAGCAATTTAATTAAAGTTTCTTAAACAAATTGTTGTTTATGTTTTTATTAAAAAACTTTTTCTTAAGGAATTCTGTGAAATTGTTTTTTTATACCCTCCGCCACAATTAGTTGTGAAGAGGGTATACTAAGTTTGTCATTCCGTGTGAAACTTTTTTATTATTCAAAGTATATATATTCTGGCTCCCTGAGTAATTCTAAGTCAATTTAGCCATGTGCGTCTGTCCGTCTGTTTAAAACACGTTCACTTTCAAAAAACTCAAAATAAATGAACAAACATGGTGCCAAACTGCTTGAAGTTATCCTAGGCAGTTTTGGATCGAAATCCATAAAAATCGCTGCAGTTGGATCAGAACTATGAATCAAAATTTGGAACCACCACCAAAAATTAAAACTTTTTTACAAAGACTAGCATAAATGATGAAAAAGGTCGCGAAATGATTTAAGATTTTGTAAAAGTACGTTTTATTCTACTGTAAATCACACTGTAAAATCACGCGAATATCGATCCATAAATTACCGAGGCCACATATAAACGCTACTCCCGAAAAACAGTTTTGTACACCTTAAACCATAATTATGTGTGGTTTATAGAACACGATCGCAAAACTCGTCCGTTTAACTTACATTTGAAACAAAAACAAAATTTTGAAATTTGTTTTAAATGTAAGTTGAACGGACAAGTTTTGAAATTTGTTTTTGTTTTATATGTAAGTTGAACGGACGAGTTTTGCGCTCGTGTTCAACTTAGCAATGCTATCATAAGAAATTTGGCACGTCACAGTTTTAAAGGACTAGAAATTACACTGTAAAATTTCGTGAGGATCGATCTATAATTTGTCTTGGACTTAATATAAACCCTACTCCCGGAAAACAGTTAATTAACATTTCTTCAAACTTAGTTTCATATGACCAGAAAATATGTCATGGCATTTTGTGATATACGGTCCATAATTTACCGTGGATCCCTTATTTAACAGCCTCTAAAATTCACTGTATACGCTAAAACTAATTTAACCACTGGATTGAACTTTTTGTCTTTAATGCAAGAAATCACTCTGCGTTATTTTGGGATGACTGGTTCATAACGTACCATGGCTCCAATATAAATTCTCCTCCTGAAAATTATTTAAGTTTGTCTTAAACTGTTACGAATTAGGATATTTTACTCAAGCTAGTTAAAATTGCTAAAAAAAAGCATAAAACTTTCTGATTGTCGGTCAATAATTTATAATACTTATGTCTAAGCTGCAACCAATTTTAATTCTGATATCGGCTTTTATTTAGATAAATTAATTACAAATCGACATCATATAAATCCCACTCCTGAAATATTCGAACTGTTGGTGGATGGTATCAAAGATTCGGTACAGCCGAATATAGCACTATAACTTGTTTTTCATCATCTTTGTTTTTAAAATGAGTTAAAACTTTTCCTGAGTTAATTTTGATGTAAACTTTTTAACTTATGTTTAAAGAATTTTTTTTAACAATTTAGTATTCATTAAAATTATATTATTTTTAATGGCAATTTGTTATGAAATTAATTAATAAATAATATAATAATTATTTGAAATTTTAATAATGGCTATATAAAATATGTAATTATTTCTTTCGTATTAAACTTGTAAGTTTTATTATCCTTAATTGTATTAAAATACAAATATGTTTTCGCTGTTTTTTGATAATATGTGGCTTAATGCGAATAGAATTTTCAATTGCCATGTGATCGCAACAAATGACAGTCAGACTGTAATGTCTCGAGTATAATAATGCAAAAATCTGTAACTTTTGTACCGATAGAGATAATTTTTAAGTTTTTGAGAAATTTAAGGTTAAGGTTGAACTTTTAATTTTTTAGTTCTTAGTAAGAAAATGCGTTTGTTTGAGAACCAGAATCATGGTGTTTTTTTTATTAAGAAAGGGGGATTTATGTAAGTGCTCTGTTTTAAGACCATTTCAGTTTACATTACTACCATATTTCATTATGATATCTTTATTCATGTCAGATTTATAGAATATCAAACCTTAAAATTAGTGTTTCATTCAGTTCAAAAATAACAGTTTTAAAGTTTGACCTTCCATGAATCTGACGTGGATAGAGATATCACAATGAAATTTTGATGTTATGTAGACAGAAAAGATCTTAAAATCAAGTAATAAAGCAAATGCCATTTTTGATTAAGAAACACCGGGTATTTCCAATACCGGAAAGCGATGAGAACAATTACCCCAGGAAATATGGCACGTAAAGGAAAGTGAAGAACGGCCACAAAATGTTACATGAGACACAACAACATGGAACTGCTTTTGCATTTTAAGTGGAATGAAAAATGACCCAAATGTCAAGGAATTAAAAATTGCCCCAAATAAATTCGCAATTTTTACTTTTTGGGTTTTTTCATTTACTTATAAAAAATTCAAATTTTTAGAAGTTGAAAAACCACCCCAAACATTTTTACACAAATAATATAAAATTTTATGTAAAAATTACTTTGATAATAAAGTTTCTAGGGATGGTATAAAAAACCCGAATTTTTATTTCAATGTGGAGAAAAATTTTTGCCGGCTATTAAGAGAAGCTTTAGTGAGCCGAAGGCCGGCTATATAAAGAAGCTTTAGTAAGCAAAGCCAGTGTTTGTTATACCATAGAGGAAAACATCGAAAGCCCAACCATGGTATCAATCGTATGAATTTAAAAACCAAAACTGTTTAATTATTCGGATTTTGAAATCGGGATTCTAAATTAGGTATTTTTACTTTCGGGCATATGAACTCCACCCAAGATTTTTAATACAACTTTCCTTATGCTCTTTTTTGGGGTTAAAATTAATTATAAATTTTGAGTTTGTTTTTCATAATCAAGAATTACCCCAAATTAAGGGTCATCTTTCATTTTATTTTTAGGGTTATTTTTAATTTTTTGGGGTAAATTTTCATTAAAAAAATGGGGTCATACTGCGATATGAATAGCCCCAAATTTGGGGTCAATTTTCATTTATTTTATGGGGCCATATTTTCCAGCCCCTCCCGGAAGTAGTAAACATTTTCGAAAAATTGTTACATAATTAACCCAAAAATGCGTTCAAAATAAAACATATTTAATAATGAAATAAACAGTATGTCTGTAACTCTTGTCCATTTTGATATCGTTGCAAATAAGAAGTGAGTGTTTGTAATTCTCATTCGCTTTACAGATTTATTTGTATAATATCTTAAGTTTTTCCAAAGCCTTTGGAAAAAGGTTTCCTGATGATCTGGCCAAAGCAACCATTGAAATGCGCATAGGAACTAGCCTTTCCCTCAACAGAACACAAGAAGTGGGAATTAAGCCCATCATAATTAATAAATAAAGATTCGATTAACATTTTCTTTTATTTATTCGACATTTCCAACAATTTATTTTAAAATCACGTAATCCTTTTGTTAATTAAAATTATTTTGGTCAAAAAAAAAAAAAATTTACGATTTTCGTGTTCAAATCAGTGTTCGAAAATAAACAGTACAATATTTAGCATTCTGCTCACACGCCCAAGAACGAAGTCTGTTATTGTGTAGACGAACATAACCCTCAATAGCGTTCGTAACTATTTTCAAGAAAGAGCCGAATATTATATAGTGTTCTGTTCTTCGCTCAAAAATAAAACAATTGTAATGATACTGTATACAAACATTATATTTTAATGTTCTATAATGTTTCTTTTAATACATTGATACAGAAATGAACAAACAAAAAATTTTAGCAACGACCACAGCACGACTAGCTAGGCTGTGTATATCTTTTATTTGTGTAGAACTATTTTGCTATCTTTTTTTTTTGTATGTGTATAAAATTTATGTCATAATTGACCTAAATCGGATAAAAACTAAAAATCCTTTTTGACGCATAATTGGGTAGCATTTCAAACAAAATAAAATCCATTTTAATCGAACCCAAATGTGCCGCTATCTCGAAAATGCGACGTGCTAGTAATCATTTAATATCGTTGCCCGTTTCTTTTAGTAAGTATTGCTAGGAATACAACAGTTTCGTGCGTCATAAGAATGTATGACGTAACGCCGTAAATTTCTAAGAACACGCTCCATTTACCCACAAGTCCATCGTAGACGTATCTTATTTTCCTTAAAAAGTAATATAAGAAAACCGGTAAGAAACGGTAATCTTGTTTACATTTTTTTATTTTAAAATTAAAGGAAGTTCTGTACGTTCCGTGAAATGCAAAAAGTCCAAAAAAATAATTATACCAAAAAATACTTACAACTTAAAAGATTAGGCTTAATTTATATTATAAACGAACCAGTTATTGTCCTGCTTTTATTCTCAAAAAATGTCCAGTAATTTCGAAAAATAAAATTTTATTGGGATTCTTCTAAGTACGCTTAAATGTTATTCGTCCTTGAATTTTTCAGTACGACTTGTACTTAAACAAAATATAAAAATTAAATTTATCCCGAGTGTTTTTCTTTCTGTGTAATGTACCTTGAAATGAAACCCACAAATGTTGTGGAATGTTGAAAGAAAATTTCAATTTTAGTATTTGAATACAATAAAAAAAACGAACATTATACAAAAAAAATTTTTGCTTTTAAATCGCGTTATTGCTTTAGCGACAATTTACTTCATTTTGCGTCATTTTTCTTATACCTTTTTACAAGATTATAAGATTTTCTGCACAATTTGTTAAGATGTAAAGCCAAAATAAGATTGCTGCCATGGAAACAAAACAAAAAAATTAAAGAATATATTTTGTGGTGTTTACACTGAAACAAACGTCTGCACTCACAATATTATTACAGTTGCGAACTGTAGTTTGTTAAGAAATATTTCGTTTAGTAATTTTTTACTAAATAAGCATTTACCACCGTATTCATTAACTATTAATAAATTAATTTAAGGAAAATTTGAATACAAAATTTGTTTTTTAAGCCTTTATTTAATTTAAAAATGTTTTATTCATGCAGGTGTTAAAATTTCAAGCAAATTTATTTTTAACTAACTTTTTTTAACTAATTCTAAAATTTATTTAAAAAAACCAAGTGCACATTTTCAGTTGCGTTTAATATTGTCCTTTGATTAAATTAAAGTCTTCTATATGTTAAATAAAATGAAAATGTAATTTAAAATAACGAAAAGTTCATTTAATTTTTACCGCTAAAAATTCAACCGCGAATTCCGTAAAAACAAATGAATTTTTAGTTATTTTATGTCAATTAACTACATATTCAGAAAAAAACAAAGGAATATTCAGGTCGTAATTCCGATTTTACAGGTTTTATTAAAAAGTTGATAATAAACATGTATGCCGGCTGTGTAATAAAGTTTTTAAAGGTGGGGTACATCCCAATCTCAAACATCGCTTTTGGGTCAGTCTTTGAATTCCCTTAATGTAGATAGGGGACAAGACGGGGATGAAAATGACAATGAGGATGAAAAAAGCGTTCTATGAAATCGATAACTTTTTTCCAAGGCAGTTCTATGAAATCGATAACTTTTTTCCAAGGCAGTAATCGATTGATAAACCTCTTTTTGAATACAGGGAAGCAAAAAATACGCTGTCCTTAATTGTATAAACTGGCAACAATTGTTCAATGATGTTCCTGCTACGTAAGCGTGGAAAGAGCATTATCTGCTAAGTTGGTATTGAGCGACCTACGATCAAATCTTTCATCAGAAAATTTGGAAAAAATCGTGTATATTAAATTAAACTAATAAAAAAAGAGTCTGTTAAAAAAGAAGAAAATAAAGAAATAAATTTTAATTAAGACAAAAAAAAATTAAATCTCTTCAAAGGGTTTTATTTTATGAAGGCAAAATTAGTTTTATTTTAGACGGGAAAAAATTAAACTCTTGAAATGAGATTTATTTTAGACGGAAAAAATAAAACTCCTCCAATAAGTTTTATTTTAGACGGAAAAAATAAACTACTAAAATTAGTTTTACTTTAGATGGAAGAAATAAAACTCCGAAAATGAGTTTTATTTAAGACGGAAAAAATAAAACTCCTAAAATGAGTTTTATTTTAGACGGAAAAAATGCAACTCCTCAAATACGTTTTATTTTAGACGGAAAAAATTACACTCCTCAAATGAGTTTTATTTTAGACGGAAAAAATATAACTCCTCAAATACGTTTTAGTTTAGACGGAAAAAGTAAACTACTAAAATTAGTTTTACTTTAGACGGGAAAAATAAAACTCCTAGAATGAGTTTAATTTTAGACGGAAAAAATAAAACTCCTCAAATGAGTTATATTTTAGACGGAAAAAAGAAAACTTTTTTTTTAAGATCACCACAGATTGGGAAAGAGCTCTTTAGTTGATATATGACACTATAGGTCTCTGTTGGCTCTAACATGAAGAGTTTTTATGTTTAAATTAAATAACTGTTATTTACGGTCCCTGGAATTTTATGATCATTTTGTTTATTTAACGAATTTTTTCCGTTAGTATTACGAACAAGATTTTGTTTAGTGTAGATAACAAAAAGAAAACCTTCCCTACCATTTGGACTTAAAAATAAAATACAAATTCTTTTTTTTTTTGAATATTTAGTTGATGTAAAATAAAATTCATTGAACAAAACAAAAACTCTTGGTATTCGATTGACAACTTTAATTTAAAGAAAAATTTAAACGCTTGAGTGCACTTTTGGCCACGCTACTTCATGTTGGCTTATTTTTGTCATTTTTATTTATTTTTCCATCAACCGACGTTCTTCATCATATTCATCATACCATATTTAATACACTTTATTATGTGTCTTTTATGCCATTTTTGTGGGGATTTTAAAAAGGATTTTCGTTTTTATTACCATGTGAACGTGATAAGCCATAGGAAAATAGGGAAAAAATCCTTGTTTCTTATTTTCCTTTAACTCAGTTGTTTGTTTTTTTTTACCAGAAAAACGTTAACAATCAACAAACAGTATTATTAAATGTAAAGAAGTGTGAAATCTATTTCAACCCTTTTTTTTATTTTTTTAAAGGATATTAACATTTTCTCTTAAGTTTAAGGAAAAGTCTATTTCATTTCATGTTGATTGATTTTTCTTTTAATTTCCTTTATCTTCTTTAAGCAAACATAATCAAAAATGCGGAGGAAGAAAAAAACATATAAATGAAGTAATTATCGTTTATGCTGGCAATAAAGGAATTAATTTAAATTTTAAGTAAGACTTATAAAATATTCTTTGTCCGTTTTTTTTTTTTTTGATATACTTAAAGTATGTGAAATTCAACGATTTGCATCAGAATTGGAAAGTTTAAGTTATATTTTGTAATTTATTTCGATTACACATTAATGGCCAAATTAACCAATTAATTTAAATATCAATTTATGTTTAAAATTCATTTTTAATGTCAAATAAAATAAAAAAAATTATATAAAAAACTTTATTAAAATATGAATTGATATTTAAATAGAATTGGTTAAATTGGCCATTGATGTGATTGCTATAAATCTAAATAAAATAGTTATTTTGGTTTGACTATTCTATGAATTGGGCGACCTCGACAATCTGACTATCACAAAACGCTTAATATTTGCTATTCTGACTTCAAATCGCATAACAGCTGTCGTTTAAGCCGCAATCACAAGAAGTTTGGTGACAGAATATTGCAAAAGTGTGCTTAAGGGAACTAGAATATCTTTAAGGAACTATGGTAGGTCGAAAACAAAACACTAGAGTTTCAGAACTTTTTTGTAAAATATATCTAGCATAATCGTGCGATTGTCAAAAAATGGTCGCTAAATATACAAAGCCGGCAGTTAAGCCTCAGCGTCATCGAAGATTTTGACCATCGGATGGAGGTGTGCCACCGAGGTTGTGGCGGCCATTAAGCCGATATTTTGTTGCATACCAAGGTATATTTACACAAGGTAGACTCATTTGGGAGTGTAGACATTAGGGGTATAACCAAAAAAAATACCTATCACGACGGGGTGGCCACTGATGTATATATCAAGAAAACAGTTTTTTGAGATCAATTTGGATAAAAAACCTCCCCCCCAAATCGTTTTTTCCATTTTGTTCAAAAAAAGAGTTTCCGTGTTATTTTAACATAATTTTAACTGTTTGGATGTAGTATAATTGGTGGTATAAGGCTTATTTGTGAAATAGTAAAATAGAACTGAATGTTTTTTGTTTTTACAATAGAGATATTGTATTTTTAATTAACAAAAAAAAATACAAATACTAAACTTCAAAGTGATTTGGGGGGGAACTTTTTTAACGCCCGCGAAAAAGTGACCCCAATTTTTATCATAGATTTTCATGGTCTATATGGCATGGATAGGTATTTTTTGATAATTTAAAAAATTGTTCAAAAGTTATACCCCTAGTAGACATGCTGCTCTATAAAAATAACCGTGTGGAACGGAATTGTCAAAATTGTCTTCAAATAAATTTAACGCACACATGTACAAATTTTGGCTCATATACACGAAGTTTGACATTGGTGTTCCAACTTAGGTAAACAGCTGACAAACATATGGGCCAACGAGTTTACCTTGTGTAAATATACCTTGGTTGCATACATAATTGAACCATACCAATATTATCTTATTAAAACGAATTGACAATAATTTCCTAAATAATTTGTGTTTTATTCAAAATCAACATCCCAGCAAACACAGAAAAACTACATATGTATTGCCAAACGTATTGCCTGGATGAAAAATATTATTGCGGCAATAATCGATTTCGTATTGCGGAAGATACTTCCTTCGGGAAGAAACGTGTCTCGATAGCAATACTCGTAAGCAATACGAAAGCGATTCTTCTAGGTGTTAAGCTAGCAATATTGCCAGATAACCACTAATGAGAAAATAGAAAGATAGCGCAAAAATATTATTGGGATGATAAAAAGAAGAGTGCTTATTTAAAATTAAATTCTTAATTACATACATAAATATAAATTATACTTACAATAAATATATTTAAAACCAAGTCCTTTAAAATTGCATCTATTATGAGTGTTTCGTAATATCTTGATTAAGTTAAAAAGGAAAAAGGAAAAAGACAAAAAGCTATTTAACAGATTTATTTTATTTATATCTTTACCTTTTGCAAAATATTTTAGATTTAATAATTTTTATTTTTTTGGCCCTTAAAATTTAACCACCATTTACATATACACATATATCTATATATCGGGTGTATTTTTACCTCCATGGGAACTTTCGATATCAATAACTATATTTTTACAGCTATGGATATCAACCTGTGTTAACATTTCTGTTCAATAAGGTTTGTTGAACGCTAGAACAACGCTTCTAAATTAATAAACTTTACATTCAAAATAATAAATTTGTTCGCGAAGTTCAAAGAGCTCTTCGTCTATTTTACGAAGAAGATTTATACGTCAATAAGCAAAATTGTCGCATTTGGAGCGAATCATCACTTCAACCACTAAAATTTACTGTTTGTCGTGTGCACCCTGTTGACATAACCGAAAGAGGTTGGCAACACGAAAGGGATTTTTTTTGTGACAGCTGGATAACCATAATTAAAATAAACAAAAACAAAGATAGGCATGAACAAATTTTATGATTTAATGTTGTTGCGGTGTAAGTGGGTTACCTGGTTCGGACGAAAAAAGGCGCAAAGGCTATAGCGCAAAGAAAAACGTGTGGTCCGAAGGCCTCAAGACTTGGCTGGTTGAGGCAGGTCAGAAATCTCTGGTATACGCTTGTTGTTCTGAAAACAACCCTTATTTTTGACGGCTCAAGTGGCCCTGTTGTTGTACTGTTGTGTCAAAAAAAGAAAACTCACTTTTTTCTCGTTTTAATAGATTTAGGTTTCACGTTTATTATATTCTTATTTCGCTTTTATTTAATTTTAATTTTACTATTTTAACTTTTAGACTTTGAGTTTTTTACAATTTAAATCTTTGGCCGGCGTCTGGCTGGTTGAAGTTTTTGAAAGACAGTAATCAAGCAAACTCATTTTGCAGGTGGCGTTAAAACACAGCTGAGCCACAGACTTAATGATGGGTTGCCAGATGCCAACACAACATGTAGTCCTGTTGCATACGATTAAAATACTGGGAAACATTAACGCCCGGTTTACACCAGCAACCACAAAAATATGTTTACACCAGCCAGACGCCAACATACAACAAATGTAAAGGCTGAATGACAAAATATGGCCAGAGAGCCATATTGGCTGCCCGTGGTTTCGTAGCCAGAAAAATTGAAAATGTCGGCCCTTTTTGCTTTTTGAAGATCGCGAGTGAAGGTGGAGTTTGTGGCAGGAGAAACACGATAAATTAACTTTTGTTTCACGTTTTTATTAATTGTTTTAGTAAAATTGGCTCATTAAATAGTAAATTTAAAGAAACGAAAAATATTGAAATACCATAATCGTAAATCCCAAGAGTTGAGCCACACCATCGCCAACTCCATCCAGCGTGGGAGAAGCGGAGCAGCACCACCACTCCTGGGGTGTTTTGGTATTGTTAGGTTTTCCGACCCATACGGAACATTAACCCAAACTAGTGAGACGTACGAGTGAACCGTTCCTTTTTTTTATATCTTGTTGGGGTGTATAATCGGGTTACCTGGTTCTTACGAAAAAAGGCGCAAGGGCTATGGCACAAAAGAAATGTTGTCCGGGAACCATCAGTTGTGATCCTCAATAGGCTAGTTGGCTGAGTCTTACGCAATTTTTGTTTTAGAAAACAACCCTTGTTCCCAGTGGCTCAATACGTGGTTGGTTGTCGCAGGTCGTGTCTCGCACACTTGTGGATCAAATAAAACCAACCCTTATCTCTGACGGCTCAAGTGGCCCTGTTGTTGTTGTTCTGTTGTGTCCAAAAAAGAAAACTCACTCTTTTTCAGGTTTGGTATTCTTATCGTTCACTTTTATTTTTTCTTTTTGTTTTTTTTTTATTATTTAAGTTTGGCACAATATGATTTTATTTTAATTTTTTTAAACTTTTAATTTTGACCGGCGTCTGGCTGGCTGAAGTTTTAATAAAACAGTGATCAAGCGAACTCATTTTGAAGGTGGCGTTAAAGCACAGCTGAGCCACATACCCAATGATTGGTTGCCAGATGGCACCATGAAATCCCGTTTCACACGAAGGAACGACAGTCGCTGCCCACACGGGCAAACAAAATATGTGTTTACACCAGCCAGACGCCAACATATCTTTTAACAAAAGAAAAACACAGCAAAAAATAATATAATTAATAAAATAAATTAATAAGAGAAATCATATAGATTCAGGTGAGAACTTTCGGTTGTGTCGTTTTACATTCCGCGGGGTAAGTTTTCTTTTAAAACCACGCGAGCGCGACTGGTTAGGGAGAGCTCTCGTCAACTAGGGGTAGAAGTACCGGTGATTGCTAAGTTTGCCTGTAGTTATATGTAGTTTCCCTTAAAACAAAACAAAGAAAAAAAAAGAAAAATTTATAAGTAAAAGAAATTCTTAGGAGTGAATTTGTTAAAAGACTAGGAATTACGCGGACTCCCGGACACAATACGGACGGACAGGAAACCCCAGTTTCATCCCTACTTGGTGCCTAAATAGCCGAAAGATCATAGGAGTAGTCCCGCTTAAATTTGAATCCTAAAAAAGAATGCTGTAGTTGCGTAGGAGTGAAACAAAAAAAAACCGTATGCCAAATAAAAATTCAATAATTTCTTGTTAAAACAAAATTTATTTATTGAAAGAAATTAAGAACATTAAGGGTCCTCATGATGTCGCTTAAAATTGCCATTTGTGCAAATGCGCAAACTTACGAGTCTTGTTTCATGAAGCCCCTTTTTTTACTTTTGTGTAATTTTAAACAATTAATGTCAGTTTGTAAGAAACGTCAATACAAAAATAAATTAAAAATTAAAATTCAAAAATATAAAAATTTGTGTTTAGATTTGTAATTAATATGTATGAGAAATTTGCTTTTAAAAATGCTCAAAGAAAGCCAAAAGACCAATTTACTGAAATTATTGCTAGAATTTATTGTTTGTGATTTATAGACACTTGGATTTTTCATTGAAAACGACGTTAAAATCATTAAAAGATCTGTTTGCATAAATGCACAATTGAACAGCGCAAGTTTACGAAACAAAATTGTTGGGCAAATTTACCAAGTTTGTGTAAATGAATTCTCATAAAATTTTTGACAGTTCATTTACGAGGTCGTAAAAATGCACAGTTTGCACAGACTTATAAACGATATCATGAGGACCCTAATTGTAAAGTAAATTGGTAGAGAAACTAAATTTCGTTAAATTCAACTTAAAGCTAAACTTTAAAACTAAAAGCAGTTTTTGCAATTAAAATCGAAAATTCGAAAATTTAAAGGCTTTAATTATGATAAGATTAAAAAAAAAGTTTGTATATAAATTAGAAGATAAAATTAAATCACAGTTTGATTGTTTATATATCGATTTAATAAAAAAATCATCTTGAATTAAAGTAACAATAGAAATTTAGTAATTTGAAGATACATTTTAAACTTTAAAATCATTTTTCTTGTTTTCTTTTGTAAGAAAATAATTGTTATACTTAGTTTTAATGCAGTTTTTATTAATAAAATAAAACATGAAATGTATAAATTTAAAAGGAATTTTATAGCGTGTTATAATTCAAAATATGGACGAATAATTTGAATACCGACAGTAAGTAGGCAAGGTAAGAATTTGCAGGGTAACGTTTGGGACATCCTTAAGCCTGGATGTCATGGCGGGATCATCCATCCCGAGTGGGAGGGTAACCGCTGGCGCAACACCAGCCAGCCAAATTGTTCGCTAGGTAATTGAGCAGGGGGATCAGAATTAACCTACTCGGTGCCCCTTTCCTTTTTAATTTTCATAAAATTGGTGATATGATTTTGTGTGTGTGTGTGTGTGTGTGTAGGTATGTAGAGAGTGGTAGCAAGAACCACCCCCGTCCGGCGAGCACCAAGCCCGGCAAACGCGAGCATATCAGCGCCGCTTCCCCTCTGGCAACACTCGTTATGTTATGTTTTGGTGTTGCATACGTTATACCATAAACCGCCACCGTACCACACACTACATGTTTGGTGCGGTTTTCATACTCTTTCGATATGAGCAAGAACCTGCCGTAACAGTGAATGGCGAGCGTAAAATCAGCAATATTTCGTTTCAGCAAGACGGTGTAACTTGCCATACGTCGCGCTTAAAAATAGTTGTATTGCAATATCAATTTGATGACAACTTTATTTCCAGAAGTTGTGCTGTTTACTGTCCCCATCGTTCGTGCGACTTTACGCCTCTGGATTACTTTTGTTGGGTCTGTGTTAAGTCATTGGCTTATGCCGACAACCCAGTAAATTTTGAAGGATTGGAAGCGAATATTCAAGCCACCATTGACGCTTAACGGCCAGATTTATTGGAATTAATAGTTTAAAATTGTATTGATCAAATGGAGCATGTAACTCGTAGCAGCGAAGGCATATGCCAGAAATCACATTTAAAAAATAAATACCATGAAGTTATCTACTTGATTGAAATAAATAAAGTTTCATTGCAACAATAGTTCTGTGTGCTATAAAAGTTTAAAGTTCTCATGCAGCTAAAAAATCTCACATTGTATGAAATTAAAACGTTACTGACTCACTGAACTACAAAACGTCTGAAATTCGGACCGTAGTTTAGCCCTCGCTAAATAAATCCACTTAGACGAGATTTTTGGAAATTCGAATGTTTGGAAGGTAATAAAAAGGGTAAAAACGTATAAATTCGCCAACGTTTTATCTTCTAAACTAAAAGAGATTCCATAACAAATTAAAACGTATTGTTGTTTATAAAAAACAAACGGCAGGTGTCTGGTACTTTTTTGAAATTTGGTTCTTTTGAAATAAAATTTTTATCACATAGAAAAAAAATTATAACACATTTGTAACTTGTGTTGAAAATACAAATATAAATTTTGTACGTTTTTTGGTTCTTTTTTACAAAACATTTTTCTTCGTTGGGCTCCCAATACAATATTTAAATTTTTAATCCTTCAATTGGGAGATTTAAAGTAAAAAAAATTTTCTTCGAGAAATTAAAATTGTTTCTTTTACTTTTTTGTTCTACTTGTGGTACTTTTTGAATTTTCTATAATGTTGAACTTACGGCCAATTTTACCAAGTTCAGTTTTAATTAACTATCAGTCAATAACTGTCAAAAACATATTGCTAACTGGAAGTTAAGGTATTAGTTACTTTTAACTGAACTTGTTGTAATTGGCCGTTAAAAACAAAAAATTATATGCGAGGATGAGAACCTCGCTTTTAAAGTATTTTTTAATTTTTAAGGAAAACGATTAAAAATGTTTATAACGGCTAAGCATATTTTATTTCTCTCTCGCTTTTTTCAAGAATATTCTGACACTGAAAAAACCCTAATTTTGCCTTTATGGTATCTTAATGCAAAAACAAAAAATTTTTACTCCTCTAATTATTGGCATTGTTGCACTGTCTACTTTTAAGCACAAATTTGAATCAACAACAAATTTCAGTTTCTCAATAGTATGAAATTTGAAAAGAACCTTGTTAATTGAATTACAGCAATTATCTCTTTTTTGCAGTGATGTTAACCGTACGGTAACTACCCGTTTTTAGGGTTATTTTGGGCCGCAAAAGGTAGCAAGGCAATTTTATTTAAAATACATACGGTTATTTGGATTTTTGGTATACATGGAGAGCTCAGAGCTGAACCGAACCAAGGCATAAAGTATATCACGCGTATGTATTTGAAATCTGGGGCAAATATCTCCGCAAAATTTAACTCAATCCAGTTCTGTAATGGGGTAAATCAAAAACAGTTTCGTTCCTAAGGTAACGGTAATAAACCCAAGTCAGCGACTCCAGTAATTAATGGCAATTTACTTACTCAAACTCAATATATTTTCGAATTTTCTTTTTTGACTTGGTTCGCTTCAGCTCTGAGCCCTTCACATATACTTACATATGTAAGTTTTAAAATTTTAACTTTTGAGAGGTGATTTTCCATTTAAAAATAAATCAATGTTATAACAAAAAATTAAGTACATTTATTTTGTTTCTGCAAATGTTTTCCTAACACCGATGTGTGCAGAATATTATTAATTTTATATTAAACTTTTTGTTTGCTTAAAAATAAACTAACTGTTGTTTTCGGATTATTTTAAGAACGGCTCGGGGATTAAGTGTGGCTAAAGTTAGGTTTTTGGCACGTGGAAAATCCGTATTTGAATCAAGCATTCCGCACTTGATTTGAGAAAATTCGAGTTTACCGTACTTATGACACCGCTTTGCCTTGGTCTAAGAATGGATGGATTAATTTTTCTTGTAACAATTTTTATAGAAAATTTATAATTGCATGAATTAAACATAACTTAGTTTTTTTTTTAATTTGTATCACATACATATGAGCGCTATGCGTATTGAAGAGTTAAATGAATATACATATCGATGGCTGAGTTTGAAAAAGGTCTTACTTACTTACTGTTTACAGAAGAAACAAATATAATGAAATTTTTAATAAAAATAACCAACAAATGTTTTTTAAATTAAGCCATCGATATATGTGTGTACCTTTTTGATTCAAAAATATTTGACTTCCTCATTCATAAAAAATACAATAATTTTTGTTAAAATTATATTTTAACACAAAAATTTCCATTGAAATTTTTTTTAAACACTTTTAGTCTTATGTGATGTTCCAAATGACAGGCGATGGACTGAGTGCTTTTCATATAAATTTTACTACGCAATCAATCGAATGTCATTTGGAAACAGCTTATTAATGTATTCATTAAAATTCTTTGCGTACGGTAATTTCTTCTCAAAAACGGTAATTTTTAGAGGTCCGTAAGGTAAAGAAAAAAAAAATACAGTTAAAATCACTGCTTAATTGCTCTTTGATCAAATTTTATTGCCGTGTTCATTTTGTTTGGTATTTAAAACCCCATTAGGCTGGAATGGGTTAAGAACGTAAATATTTGTAAATTTGCCCATCTCTCTCTTATATCAAGCTCTTTCTACATATATCACTCTCTTCCGTTTCGATATATTTATTTTTAAAATTCTTTTATAGTTGAACCAACAAGAAAGACATAAATTTAATTTATAATCAACTTAATTTTTCTCTTGCGCTTTTGCAAGAAATAGAAAAATAAATACTTATAACAGAAATTCCAGTAAAACTAATAGGACATCAAAGACAAACTTAAATTGTCCTTTAATGCCGTTTCTTTTGTACCTGCAGGCAACTGTTTTTCATACTATTCTTCTTGTTTCGTTTGAAATGGAAAGAGTAAAACACTCAAGCATATCGTGTTTCCAAAACTTTCCTTTTACACAGTTTTTCTTCTACGCAGCTAAAGGGACAATAAGCAAAAGTACATACAAATACATGAGCGAAATTGCAATTTTAGCACTTTTTCTGAATTCCAGATAAAAATGCGATTGTGAGTTGTTTCTCTGCGACCATGAATGTGCGTTTAGAGTGGTTTGGAAAAAAAACTGTATTAAAAAGCATGTGATTTATTGCCATGACAAAAGATATCTGCAGTCGAATAAATTTTCTTCACTGTACAATGAGGTCAAAACCTTTTTCTTATCCTTATCGTACTCGAACTATTTTGATATCAGTACATTTGCCTTGTTCAATGTTACTTCGTTCAAAGTGTTTCTATGGACATAGAAAATTATATAGATTTAATTTAATATACTATTTGCTAATAAATTATATTTGTATATTAAGGACAAACAAAAACAAGTTAGAGCGCTATATTCAGCTGTGCCGAATCTTTAATACCCCCCACCGACGCACATTGGTTGAAGAGTGGCCAAAATTAATTTTTTTCATGTTCGCCGATTTGGATAATTTTTTGGTATTTTGTTGGCAGATATCTGAATATTATGATTCCGTAATATAAGGCTGATATATTTATTATTTGTTTGGATAGACACGCTCGAAGTTCATATATGTTCGCTTGTTTAAAATGGCATGCAAATTTACTGTTTATTCAATCTTTTGGTACAATCACAGTAAACTTATCATTTGACTTTGTTATATATTTTCGTAAATGACAATTGCCAAAGATGAGATTTGCATTAAAAAAAGTTGGAAAAAGTGCCATATAAAAAATTTCGTAGAACAAAATATAAACAACATCAAAATTTCAATGTTCATCAACTTTAATAGGCTGTATCTTTTTAGCGCTGTGGAGCGCTGTTTAACGAATGATGTCAAATTACAGCTTGAAGTCTCAGCTAAAAGTAAAAAAAATTCAGCTGCACATATTTGCACTTTTCCAAAAAAATAGTAAAAACTATAAAGTTATAAAGTGATAAAGTAACAAAACATGAATTTTCGTCCATGCTTGTTGTTGTTGCCATAATTCTTAACTGTTTAAAATTATTACAAAATGTAATTTACATACTAGTCAATAGGTATGTCTCTATCTAAAGGCCCCTCAATGATTTGATTTTGATTTTTTACATTTTAATTAATTATTTGTATCAGGTATGCTGTCCGAAGGAAGCAAGGAATAAAGACTTTAGAGCCTATAGAAGAACTGGACGTGTAGCCACTAATGAAGACGTAATGCATAATCTTTTATTGTCTTCAGACCCATTTATAAACACATTTCGCTCAAAGCTGCAAATCAAAAAATTGGAGTACGATAATGATGTCAAAAAATTATTAAAAGACTATTCTTAAAATTCATATTCATGTTTTTTCTATTTGTTTTTTCTGTGGGAGGTGGGCGTAAAAGTAGGCGGATCAGGTATTTATTTTCAGGAGCCCATTCTACAATTATAATATTTATTTTAAGTAAAAATTGAGTTGATAAAATCAAAATCAAGGGAGTTATGCCACTTGTTCAATACAAGTTCTAAGGGAGGTGGGAGTAAAAGCAAGCGGATCAGGTATATATTTTCAGGAGCCGATTCTACATTTATAATATTTACTTTTAGTGAAAATTGAGTAGATACAATCAAAATCAAGGGAGTTATGTCACTTTTTCAGTACAAGTTGTATGGGAGGTGGGCGTAAAAGTGGGCGGATCATATTGATTCTTCTATTTTTAGCCGCTCGTTATATGAACTTCAACCAATGTGCGACAGTTCGAATATTCAGCAGTGGGATCTATATGAAATCTATTTATAATTAATTTATCTTTATAAAAACAGACGTCATCATTAAAATTGGTTGCAGTTTAGACCTACATATCGTTACTTTAATATAGAAAAGCCCTAACTAATGTTTTCCTTACTTTACAGGAGAAGAAAACAACTTAATAAAAATTATAGTCTTGCAGTCACGATTTTTTTTTAAATGCAGGTTTTTGTTCAATTTTCTAAGCAATTTAATAAAAAACTGCGTTTAAAAAAATCGCTTCTACAAGACTATATATTATATTAAAGTAACGATATATTAAGTCATTGACTGACAATCAGAAAGTAATTTAGTAATTTTAACTAGCTTAAGGAAAATATCATGATTCAATGAACAGTTCAAGCCAAACTTAAATGATTTTCAGAAGAGGTATTTATACTGGAGCCATGTTATGTTATGGATCAATCATCCTTAAATTCTGCAGATTTATTTCTGTTGCTAAAAAAAATATATTTGAATAAATTTCAATACATTACTTTTAGCGCTTAAAGTGAATTTAAGAAGGCTAATAAAAATGGGATCTTAGGTAAATTATGGACCGTATATCACAAAATTGCATGACATTTTTTCTGGCCATGTAAAACTATGTAGGAAGAAATTTTTCCGTAATATCTTTATCTGCTACGGGTTTAGGCGTATTTAATAAATTAACCAGAGTGTGCTTTATATGGGGCATATAGTAAATTATTGACCGATCAACACGAAATTTATTAGTGTTATTTTTAGTCCTATTAAACTGTGCGGTAGTAAATATTCTTCTGAAGGCATTACGGTTTGAGGCGTACTAAACTGTTTTCCGGGAGTAGAATTATTTTTGTTATTTTTCTTTGTTATTGGTGATAATGTCGTTAAAATTAAAAAACAAAAATTAAAAAAAGAAGAAACATGGTTACAAATTTGTACACCATTTACATTTAATTTCAAATGGTTTAACTTAAAGAGAATTATTTGAGAAATTTTAATTCTGCTTGAAAAAAATCTACTATTTCGAGTGATGGAATATTTAATAAAACTAAAAAAAAAAATCGATACCCTGTTTTTGGCACACTCCCATTTCGCATTTTTACTTGTTATTATATTTTTTTTTAATTTCCTAAGCTTATCCCGCGAAGTTCTCTGGCGGGAATCGAACCCGCAACCCCGGCGCTGATAGACTTGCTCTTTACCAGCTAGCCTACCAGTAGTGCGATTCTGTAATTAATTTTAACAATAGTTGTCATTTTTAAAAATTTAACAAGCAAATTAACGATATTGCTATTCAGTAACATTTTTAACAACACTTGTTATCGTTAAGTCAGCTGTTTGTCTTAAGTAAACGACAACTTTTTTAGTGTTGTTTATTTATTGTTAAATGTCGAAAAAATAAAAAAATTTAGTTTAAAGAAATAATATAACTTGTAAATGGCAATTAAATTATTTGCATTTATTTAATAGTAAAATGTTTGGCTTATCTTCTTAAAAAAACAAAAAAAATTCTGTTTAATTTTAATAATTTTATTTGTTTTTATTCCTCTTTGTGTTTTTCGTTATTTTGCCATTTTTTGACAGTGATGCCACTTGACGTTAATTTGTATCTATGTCGTTAACAACAATTTACAGAATCACATAATCGTTATTGCAAACAACAAAACAGGTTGACAATTATAACAACTTTTGTTATTGTTAAAAGTTAGAGAATCCCACTACAGGGCACTCTAAAACTTACGTATACGTAATATTAAATTCAAATATATTTCATATAACTTATACTCCGCTAATATACATTTTAATCAACATAGCAGATATTACTTAATGATTTTAATAACATTATACACGCTAATATTGCTAACAGATATTTACTTAAAGATACTCTCTCATAGAAAATCACAAATATGTCTAAAATATTTGACGTCTAAGAAATTAAATCATGTAAAAGGTATTTTTTAAGCCCAATAAAACCTAAGAAAGCTAAGCTGCCATACTGCGCGAACTTTTTGACTAAACTAACCAAATTTACTTTAAAATTCAATCATTGATTTGCGCAAGTCGTCTTTAAGACTTCGATGTTTTAGTGGTACACACAACCGTTCACATGAGCTAGCAAATGGTCAAGCTGTGGACTGATTTCTTGACACATACTCTATAAATGATGCAATAACACCAACACTTTTGTTAAAGAAGATGAAATAAATTTATCGATTTATCGTCGGCCACAGGAATCGGGCCTCTAACCCTTCACTTCGCTACTCCTGTGTATGATCTAGAAGGTGAAGGAACTAAAACCACATTCTGTTGCACGAAAGCAGTTAAAAACCGATCCAATTCTATATCGACAAATTGAGTGAGGCAAATCGACAACAGACTGTACCGAAATCCAGAAAAATTAACTGTTTGGTGTAGCTTTAACGGATCTTATTTTTTTCTGGTACAGTTGTTAATGCCTATACATGCTTGCCCTATAAATAACACATCGGCAATCATGACCCGGCAATACAAAGTGATGTTATGAGGTTAATTTTTATACATGAATTCTTTGCGCTGAATATTTTCTAGATATTTTTATCTCACATAGATGAACAAATATCATAAAGTTTTCTCCCAAACTTTTACTTTGCGCCCAAGATTGATAGGGACAGAGAAACGTTCTTTCTCCTATTCTGCTTCTAATTTTTCTAAATGACCTCTTATGTCAAACTTCCAACCTTTTGCAAATGACAGCAACCTTTGCCATTCGTACTCATTTGAATGCAGACTAAGCGCATTTGATGTCGGTGCTATGAGGCAGAATATGAATGATACGCTTGGCCGAGACGTTGACGTAGTCTCGGAATGGGGTTGTGAAAATAGGGTCGATTTTAATGCCCAAAAAACCCATTGTTGCGTGCTGACGCATAGACGCGCGACATATCAAGGTTCGTCATCTGTATATATGGGTGGTATAATTACTGAGGAATCAGAACCTCTTGATGTGTTGGGCATGAAGTCCGATGGACGGAATATATATTCATGTTGTCGAAAGAAGCTTTCAAGTTCCTCGGTTTTTTAAGACGGTGTAGGAAATACTTCGCTCCATCTGATCTCCTGACTTTTTATACCACCTATATCCGACCGCGTATGGAATACAGCTCTCATGTGTGGGCCAGTGCTTCAAAGTCTATTTTAGAGCATCTCGACCGCGTGCAGAAGAGGGCAAAGATTTTCGTTGGTGACAGTCCAATTCTGTTGACTCCCTTGAGCACCGTCGCAATGTGGGTTGTATTTGCCAGTTTTATCGTTACTACAATGGGAATTGTTCTGACGAAATTTGGAATCTGGTTCTCGAAACTCGTACGTTTGTTTTTAATACACGTTGTTCCTTAAGAGCCCATCCTTTTGTAGTCGATTGGCAGGTGAATCGTGCAACGCATTACAGGAAGAAATCATTTATTGGCAGGAATATTCGTATTTGGAATATCCTTTCTGCTGAAATCTTCCCTCTCACCTAAATACAACATGAATAAGTTTAAGTCAAATGTAACCAAACATTACTACCTCTATCCCTTTCCCACAGCATATTTTCCTACTTCGAACACAATGAAATGCATTAGTAGGGGTCAGCACTTGAGTGCTGGTTCTAACAGCCAGGCCAGTTGGGTTGTCGATCGGTCAAACGGACTTCGTTAGATATATTCATAAAGTGGTTCTGAGTACCCCTGTATGCAGTTAAAAATGTGTGTTTAGTAGTGTGTGTAAATATAAATACTCAGTTCATATATTAACTAGTGTTTTTTTTTTTGTTTTTTTAATTGTTTGAGTGAGCCCAATAAGCACAAATGTTTTTTGAATTCCAATGTTGGAATTCCAGTATGAATCCAAGCTTGAATTACATTTGAAATCTATTCTTTTTCCAGTCTGTTTGAAGTTTATTAAATCAGATCGAGTCAGCTATGTACTCTAATTGTCAATCAGAAAATATTAATTGTGAACAATTTTACAACGCGAAAATCACAAAGTTTTTAAGTGAAAATAAAGAAATAAAACTGAAAATAAGCAAAAAGGAAATAAAGAATTGAACAAGACTAATGAAATGTTATTTATCGTTTATTTTGTTTATTTTTATTTTTAAAATATAAACTATTTACCTATTTTTATAAAATGATTTATTTTTACAAGAGGAAATCGCTTAAAAAAAATTTGCAGAAAATGGTTTTAAAATTATTGTTAAAATAAAGTTATAACAGTATTTAAATACTGTTGTAACATTGCTTGAATAATACTGAAATTCCATGCTTGAATTCAACGGTAAAAACAGGTTCGGTTCGACTTGAATTCCACTGCAATTCCATGCTTGAATTCAAGTGTAAAAACAGGTTCGGTTCAACTTGAATCACACTGTTATTTAACCCTTATGTGTGTAGACAGGTACCTGTGTACCTATTGCGTTTTCAAATCGAAATTTTTTATATAAGATCTTAGTCTACAATTCTACAATTTCATGAGAACTCCTAACTTTTTGTTATTATTATATTTTCATAGGTGTTTATATACAATATCAGTTGGGGGGGGGGCGTGGCATATCAATTTGCTTTTGGCACCCTGAATAGGGTGAATAGGTACCTGTATACGTTTTATATGGAGCAACTTGGAGGATCTTTGCAGAAAAAGTTGCGAAATTCAGCAAAAGTTGCTAAATTCAGCAAAAAACTTGCTGAGTTTAGCAATTTGTTTGCTAATGTTAGCAACATTTTCTGCAAAGATCCTCCAAGTTGCTCCATATAAAACGTATACAGGTACCCAGGTACCTATTCACCCTATTAAGGGTGCAAAAAGTTGCTGATATTACAAATTTTTTTTTTGGGTGTAGGATTTTAAAAAATATATGAAAAGGAGGAAAACCAGAGTAAAATTCTAATATTATATCATTTACCATCGATTTTTTGTACAATACAAGACAAAAAAATTAGATTTCTCATACAATTTGCATAAAGGTACCCAGGTACCTATCCACCCTATAGAAGGTGTTTTTTTTTCCACACACATAAGGGTTAAGGCTGGAATTACACTGTAAAGGTACTGTTTTGTTCGACTGTAATTCAATGGTTAATTTTGCTGGATTCGCTATTGAATTCCACTGTGTTTCAACTGTAATTCAACACTGGAAATTGGAAATTGTGACTGGATTTCAAATGTAATTCCACTTGAATTCCAGCCGAAATGCTTATTGGGAGTTTCGTAAACTTTCGTGTTGTGTGTGTAAAATTCACGAAAAGTACTCGGCAATAGCGTGATGATCGTTGATATAAAGAATTGGCTATCATTACCTTTCACCATTTCTTATCTTTTTGGCAACATATGGATTTCACGCCAAAAGAACTGAATATATACAAATATTTTAGAAGCTTCAGTTACATATTTCTGTTCGTTGTCAAAAATATTTCTTTAGTGAGGAAAGGATCCGAGATAACAGAAGTAAATCCCATGTTTTTTTTCCCCAGATTTAAAAGGTTTCAAGATAAAATATTGAACTGCATTCAAAAAAAAAAAAGAAAAGGAAAAGATCTCCTGCTACATATCGTATTTCTCAAACGTATTTATAAATGGTTAACATCGTTATTCATAACATAATCTAGGAAAGGGAAATTGGTTTAGAATACTGGCACGAAAGTTTAAATGTAAATGACCCACGGTAAATGAACCGAACCCACACATCCGGCGAGCTAATGCCCGGTACACCGCAAGCGTGCCATATCCGTCAGTCCGTAGGACAAGTGTCGTTACATTTTGGGTTAATAGATGCTTAAGCCGGCCTTAAGATGGCAGCGCTATGCACAAATATATATTTACTTTTTCTTTCTTAAATCTTGAATTTTAGGGGAATAATTGGCTAACCTAATTTTTTACTGCCAATTTAATACCACGGTTATGATCTTCACTAGACAATGTCTTAAATAAAAATCGACTTATAGCGAAGCACAGAGGCATGGCCTCATAAATCTTTGTGCGAATATTATAAGGAGTGGTCCTAGATCATTGAAAGTTGACACTGAACATTAAATTGACCAAATTAAGACTATAATGGAATTAAACAAAAATCTACGCTCTTCCCCTACCCCAATACAATCATTATCAATTTTTTTGCAAAGAACTTTTTCTTTTCAAGCAAAGGGCTTCGAATTTGGTACACACATTTTCTAAAATTCATAAATTATGTATGTCAAGTTTAATAAATATCTGCCAATCCCTCCGCCCATAGACAAGTAAAAATAAAATGAGTCCAAAATAATTAAACATTTCATTATTCAAGTATAATTTCTTTAACTACATCACAGGACTAAAGAAGAATATTAAGTGATATCATTTTACAGCCTCATCTACAGGTCCTCAGTCGACCTAAGCCGTCGTATAGGAAGACGAAAGCTTCCAGAATCCGCCCATAGTTTATTAGTCTCTACCACTTAAGCGTCTGAGTTTTTATGGTACTGAGTTTTTTCTTTGGTTCTTAACCAGATAAAACACGTTAAAAATGGTGAGGTGATTGCATATCGCACTTGTTCAACAATAGTGTATTAACTCAAAATTTTTCTCTTTTCTTTTTTAGAAAAAAAACGAAACGTTTTATATGTATTCATATCTAACCGCTGTAAAAATATCATGCTATGTGGTTTACTTTTTGGTAATGAAACGGTTTAAGAATTCTTTCGCATATATGCTTTTTATGTAAAATTAAAAATTGGTTTGCTTCCACTGAATTTTTTAATTTTGAGTTAATACACTATTCTTGAACAAGTGCGATATGGTAAATGCTAAAACAGCAAAAACTGCAAAACAGCAAAACGCACGAAAAGCAGACAAACAAAGTCGGCTTGGTAAACAAGAACGATAAAAACGCGTCAGCTGTTTCCCCATCCGGAGTAGTTTTGCTCAATATGTTTTTTGACTTTTGTAACAATTTGTTTTGACATTATTCATGAAAAGCTTAAGGTTGCCAGATGTATAAAAAACAGAAGCCCAATATTTAAATTAAAAAAAAATACTTATATTACGAATATATTTACAAAATAAGCAAGAAAAATGTATATCAAATACACATTTTTTTAAATAACCGGTTTATTATACCAAAATAAACGGATAAATTGATATTTGAAAATTGGACGAGCTTGGGAAAAACTAAAAAACACTTAAATGCGATGGAATAATGATCGATCGATCTCCCTAGTTGGTATTTAGCTAGTCTTGTAGTGCGGGGGTTTCGGTTTTGATTTCTGCTTAGAATTTGGTCTGTTTTACTAGAACGGGCTAAAGGTCATTGTTTCTATCGCTCGGTTAATTAAAGGCGACCGTACACGACATGTATTTGTCATCTGACATGTCAAATTTCCCACTGCAAAATACATTCATGTTGTGTGTTACCTTTTTAACTTTGCTTCTGCAAAAGTCAGACGCAAAGTCATCTGACAAAATTTCAATTAGAGCGTACTCTATTTTCTTCTGACAAACCATCTGACATCAGAAATCTATGCCGGGAAGAAACTGGCATCGGCATGCACTATTGACGGAATTATTAACCGGCTGAGATAAATATTTTACACTACCAATATATGTATGATAATTTCACAATTGAATAGAAATTATGTACATATATTAAGAAAAACCGTTTCATTATAATATCCTAAATTGGTATCTTCCAATTTAAAGAAAAACATGTTTAGATGGCTGAACTCTTTTTCGGCGCAAACAAAAATTTTATGGCGGCCGCACGCTACTTTGGTTTCTAAAATAACTATGCGAAAAAACATAGACAATGTCAGAAGCAAATTACTTGTACGTTTGTGACCGAATAGTATAAGCCCTATGTAAAACAGCAATTTTGACAGATTCACAATTACATGTGACTTGAAAAGTTGACTAGTCAGACGTAAAAAAACATGTCGTCTACATGCACCTTAAGTTAGAATATAATTTGTATTCATATTCACCTTGCGGCGGGAATCATGTCCCCCTATTAAAATCAATAATCAAATAATACCTCAAAATTCGCATGGAAAATATCTCGGTATACATTTAGATCGCCGTTTGACGTGGAAAAGCCATATAGAGGCAAAATTAACTCAAATGAAACTAAAAGCCATACAAATTCATTGGCTTATTGGAAGAAACTCTGTTCTTAGTCTCGACTGCAAACTCCTACTTTACAACTCTATCTTAAAGCCTATCTGGTGCTACGGTATTCAGTTATGGGGCACTGCCTCGGCTTCTAATATCGATAAAATTCAAAGGCGCCAAAATAAACTTCTTCGAATAATCACAGCTGCCCCTTGGTATGTTAAAAATTCAAATATTCACAAGGATCTCAATGTTCCATTAGTTAAAACTGTGATAACGAAATATGCAGTAAAATACTTAAAAAGGCTCGAATTGCATCCGAACCCACTAGCTCGAAATATTTTAAATGATAGCGGCCACACTCGCTTAAGAAGAAGAGACACTGCAGCACTTGTCCAATTAGATGAGCGATAAACACCTACATATATAAGTGAACAGAACCCGTGATGAAAAAAATTTTTTGTCTGGCACTGGCAGGACATAAAATAAAGTATTAGGTTAAGATTTGATTAATTATTGTGAGTTCATATTTACTATATGAAGATTCAATAAATAAATAATGAAAAAAAAAAAAAAAAAAAAAAAAAAAATATTTGTAATGTGTAATAAATAAATAAATCAAATTATAACCAAAGTTGTGGGGTGTACTTGACGCACAACGTTAACATGGACCAACAACCAGCCAGCCAGACGAACAGACATCGTAAAATCAATCCAGAAAGTGATTTTAAGTCGATCGGTATACTTAAATTTGGCTCCATATCCAACATTTTAATGTGTTACACAAATCAGCAAAAGCACATACATATATACTATCATTGTCACTTATTCTGGTGTAGGGTATAAAAGCAAGCAACTTAATTAAGGTAAACTATGTTTTTAATTTCTAACTAATTAGAGTCCTTAACAAATTTTCATTATTTTTTACAAACTTCTGCTCTTCCCTGTTTTTAATTGTTTGGAAACAGTTAGACGCTGTGTTTTGTAATTGTTATCATACAGTTTTTTTTTCTTAGCATTAATTTTAGTTTTTTTTTTATTAATAAAATCCTCAAAAAAAAAAGGAACAAAGAAAATACAAATAAACGATTTATTTGAACACACAAATTGTACCCAAAAAAAAAAAACATTTAGGAAACTTAATTAAATGTTAAGACAAATGAGTTGTTAAAAAAAAGAAAATAAATACATAAAAACACAACCATAGACAAGAAATAGATACAAAACAGGAAAATACCCTAATCATTTTACTAAATGGACATTTTAACATAAAGCGATTAATGTTCTTCATTAAAAGTGTAACAGAATATAAGAAAAAAAATTGTTTAAAAATCAGATGAAAAAAATAACAAACTTAAGAAAATATAATTTTTAACAAAAACATGTGGTGACGAAATTTCAGGGTAACAAAACAACAGTTTGAGGTTATTTTATAATAAAAAAAGGACTTTACTTTACATATATGATGTTCTTCAAATTATCAAAATCATACGTAAATCAAAAAGCTTGTTCATCAAAATAAAGAAAAATTTACATAAACCAAAATTTTTTTATTCATTTATATTAAATAAATAAATCAAAGAATAAAATGAATGACAAAATTTTAATTTCTTTTGTTTGTTTTTCATAAAATAGGTAAACAAAAATTCCTTTGCTTGATGGCCGATTTATTGACACTAAGTTTGTAAGATTTTTTGATTTGACGATTTAAAAACAAGTCACATTTTTTTTTAAATAAAATATTTCATTTTTTATTTAAAATGTCACATTATTTTGTAAAAAAAGAAAACTCCACAAGTTTAGAATTAAAACTTTTTCATTTTAACAATATTGTAATTTAACCTTTTTGTTTTGAATTTCATAACTGCTAAATAAAATTGTTAACATTTATTTTTTGATATTCTTCACTTTACACTAATATATATGTGTAGTAAAATGCAAAAGGGCGTAACAACAAAGAAATAGAGTTTTGGTAGATTTTTGTTTGATTTATTAAACAACATGATAACAACAAATTTTAGGCCCGTGCGCGCAAATATGGCAACTTAATTTAAGAAATTCAAATGCCAAGTACACCTTGTTGTTATTGAGTTTGCAATGTTTTTTGCTACTCCTGTAAAAAATAAAAAGTGTACTTTTGCATTTTTATTAAGAAATTTAACAATGGCTATAAAGATTTTAATATGTAGAATAATATTCAATATAAAAACTAGTGTTCGAAAATAAACAGAACATTATTTAGAGGTCGGTTCACAAAACTATTTTTTTAGTGTTTGTGTGTACGAACAAAACCCTTAATACCGTTCGCAACTATTTTCAAGAAAGAGACGACCATTATAAAGTGCTATGTTCTTCGTTTAAAAACAGTACAATTGTAGTGGTACTGTAGATAAACATTATATTTTAATGTTTCTTTTATACATTGATAAAGAAATGAACAAACCAAAAATTTCAGCATCGACCGCAGCACGAACAGCTTGTGTGTGTGTTGTGTTTATGTTCTGTCTGTGTAAAATTATTTTGCTGGCTTAATGTTTTTGTCGTATGTGTATTTGATTTTTGTAAAAATTTTTTTGGTATATTTTTTACCAGCCAAATGGGACGAACATTAATGAGCTTAACCGAACACAATGAAGTTTGTGGTTTTTAAAATAAACTTAACGGAATTTAGTATTCTCATCTTTTATTGAGTTGGATAAAAACAGTATTATTTTTGTGTTCGAAAGATGACACACACAAATCTACCGAACCGAACACTAAGGAGCGATATTTAGTGTTTATTTTCGAAAACTGAAAAAACAAGAAATTTTTCAAGTGCAATGGTTGCATTTTGTTATTAAGTCAGTTATGCCTTAGAATTTTTGTTTAAAGGATTACAATTTTATTAATTATGAAAATAATTTTCGTGGGAATACAAGATTAAATTTAAATGATTTTGTTATTCGTGCTTAATTCCCAATTTTTATTTATGATAAAAACACTACAATTTATTGTTGTTGGGGAAAGCTTTTCCAGATTATCAGGAAACTTCATCCATAAAGATTTTAGAAAAACTAAAGATATAAAACCTAATAAAACTGTTAAGCGTATAAGAATTATAGCAACAGTTCTACTTGTAACAATATCAAAGTTTAAACAAAATCATCAACAATAAACAGTTAGTTTATCTCTTCTTACATTCCCCACTACAATTTATTGGAATTCTTCTAACCTTAATTGTAGTTGTAAGTAGGTTCAGAAAGTTTTTTTTTATTTTTTTTTAGGCCGTGCACTTGCCAGCTTATTTTCAAAATAATTTTCGTGGGAATACAAAATTAAATTTAAATGATTTTATTATTCGTGCTTAATTCACTCAACTGCTTGTGTCGTTTATTAGGCATTTTATTTATAATCTCAAGCAATTTTTGATTTTTCATTCTTCGCGAAAACTTTAAGGTTGCGTGATGTTTAAAAAAGGAAGCCCAATACTAAAAATATACCTTAATTACGAGTATACAGAAGTTTTGACTTAACTGCCTTTTGTTTACGTGAACTTTTGGCTAAACTGCACAAAATTGATAATTTTTGGCATTATTTTTTATAATTGCTTATTTAAGTGCAATTCCTATATCTCCACGTTTAAGATAAGTGCCCCGAATTTTAGGCGTTATTAAATTATTTTCACACAAAAAATTTAAGATAGCTGCACTTTGGCTTAACTCCCCAAAATACTTATTTTCTAGAATTATTCTTCAAAATCCTGGTTTACGTGAATTTTGTATACCTGCACACATGGAAAAAATACAGGGTGTCCGCCGGGAACAGACCAATTCGAAGAGAATTTAATTTGCTTTAACATAGTTTTTGGGCGAATTTAATCTAAATGCCAACATAATTAGATGGCTCTCACATACACAAGGAGTCTAATTTAGAAAGAAGTTTTAGTGGGGAATATATTAAATTAAAGACCAATTCTCACTTTTACAAAGACTTCGTCCTTGGTACAATTAAAATTTCTTTACCAAATTTGATCAAATGATGTACAAAATTGCAACTTGTACTTTGCGCACAAGGTTAATATGGACAGACAACCAGCCAGCCAGCCAGACGTATGGGCATAGTTAAATCATTTTAAAAAGCGATTCTCAGTCGTTCGGTGTACTAAAAGATTGGCTTAGATTTCTATGTATTGCACACATCGCCAAAAACGTATGTTTATAATTGCTTTTTCCTTAATTTTTGCTTTTATGTAAAATTTGAAAGTTTAAAATAACATTATCTTTAATGACAACCGGCTTTGTCTTCATTTTAGAGTAAACATAAATGTGGATGGCAAAATTAAAAAACACGTTGAAAAGCCATCTGTTAACCAGAGTTTCGAAAATAAAAAAAATTTTATTTGCTGCGAAAGCTTACAAGAGGCATTAAATATGTATCAAAATGTGCCTCAAAAAGGCAAAATAGGAGCTACAAGGTTGAAAAATGCTGCAAAAAGGCTTTTTTAACTAAATTATACCAAAATATGCTCCAAACGGAAAAATATGCCAAAATATGCACGAATAAATCGACGCCAAAATTCATAAAAAGATATTAAACCAAATAAAACTGGTAAGCGTATAAGAATTATAAACAACAGTTCTAATTGTAACAATATCAAAGCTTAAACAAAAATATCAACAACAAACAGTGAGTTTATATCTTCTTACATTCCCCACTACAATTGATTGGAATTCTTCCAACATTAATGCCCGTAATTTCTACAAAAAGTAATCTAGCTTTGCATAGAAATCTATAGTGTAAAAGCTACCATATTTTAAAGCAAATCTAAAGGTAAAAATACATAGGCAAAATAAACGTTGAAATAGGTAAAGATAACTGTTAGGTACGAACACGACCAGCTTTGTTTCTGTAGAAATTACGGGCATAATTGTAGTTGTAAGCAGGTTAAAAAAAAAAACAAAATAAATACAAAAACAACTTGCTTTGTTGTTTGCGCAAAAAAAAATTAAAGCAGGTTGCCATGGCATGACTGCAGTCAGTTTTTTTAGGCCGCGCACTTGCCAGTTAATTATCAAAATAATATTCGTGGGAATACAAAATTTAATTTAATTTAATGAAAAAAAAAAAACAAAATAAAAATTTTAATTTTAAAACTGCACAGTAGATATCTAAATTATTAGCGGTTGCCCACAGCAGTTGACTTTACAATTTTATGACTACCTTGTGAATCTCCCAAATGTGCATAAAGTCTGGTGTTTTGTTGTGTGATAAAAAAAAACATTTTTTGTCGTTTCCCTATTCTTGTTCTGTTTTGCTTTTTAGTAATCAGATATTTGTTTTATTCCAATTTTATCCAAAAAATATAGAAATTTACCTATTGTTATACCTATACAATATGTTTTGAATAATATTTTAAATATTCAAATGTTTATCAAATATCCATAGTATACTAAATAATAAATAAATCAAAATAATGCTGATAAAGGACAAATTATACATACAAAAACATAAAATTCAAGAGGCTTTCTTAGTAAATTGACTACTTTTACATATAAAATCTGCTTAAACAACAAGCAGTTATTAAAAGAGGTACTTGGAAACAATAACCTATAAAAGGCAAATATAAGATAATGCACAGTGGTACCACATGGCAATGTTAGTGAATAATAAATAACTTATGCAATACTTAGTTGATTTGATTAAAACAAATTGCAGTTGGTAGCAGGGAATGTATAGAGCACAGCAATGTTTGCGATTATATCTAACAATTACCTTTATGGATTTCTCTTTCTTATGGGATTTAAGGAAAGTGAGAAATGCATTAAGCAATTTAATTATAATAACTCAAAAAGTAGTGATAATTATTTTGGTTAAGGAAGAAAATGAAGGAAAAATATAATTAATGTTTCTTTCTTTGGTGGAAAATAAGTTAAGTACAATGTAGTTTACAAGTGTTTCCCTAATGGGCGAAATGCGGCCATCAATTTTTTTTTAATATGAAGAAAATATAGCATATCTAAGTATATATAAATTAACATGTTTCGAGCATTCATTTTTCCGTGGATGGGTTTGAGGGCGGACCAACATACAGTTGATTTTTTATTTTCCACGTGAGTGGTTGATAAACAAAGAATGATATCGTTCTTAACTGGTTTGCCTGTTCCGATTTATATATAAGATTTATATAGCCGAAATATTCGAAAACCGGTGTCTTGAAAATGTCGAATAACCACCCTATTTTTTTATTATTTAATAATTGGAAAAAACAAAATTTTTATTTATGTGTTTTGCATATGTGTTAAGCTAAGATCCCACTATCGGCTCAAATAGCACAATCTGTGATGATGTTTATCGTGCTATATCGGCGCACATTTAAAAACATTGCACAATGTATTCTTAGGTAGTCCCATTATCGTCGCACATTGTGACAATTTTTTTCGATTCATATCGGCCAGAACTCAATTGTGACAATAATCGGTACAATGCGGTCACACTATCGTGCTATTTAGGCAAATGAAATCATATGTTTGCTTGTTGGCAGACATAATTTTACTTTAGAAATTCGCAAAATTCTCCATCTGAATATTCCATTATGTTTCCTAACAATTTTAAATAATTCATTAATCTATAATAAAAAATGTAACTTGTTATTTTTTTTTTGTAATTGTTGTTTTGTAAATAGATGTTTGTTTACAAACCAGGGATGGCAACATCGACACAACTGCAATATTTTGGTGAAAGCGAATTGTTTTCTTTCGTTTAACAGTACAAATGTACTATTTACCATTTTAAAACATAAATATTAGATAAAACAAATGCAATTTTGGTACAATAAAGCTCAAAAAAGTAAAATTTTAGTAGCCAGCGGTGCAATTTAAAAATTTCGTTTTGCCATCTCTCGTATCGGCACTGATTGGCGACTGTGATCGTCGCACAAGTGGCCGATAAATATCGGAACATATTAAACAATTTGATTGATCCACATTGTGCAAAAGAGTGTTCACATTATCGGCGCATCAAGGTTAATTTTGGGCACAGATTGTCGCATTTTCAAAAATTTTGACCGTTCACATTATCGGCACATGAAATAAGACAAAAATTGGTACATTGCGCCGATAGTGGGATCTTAGCTTAAGGCTCTCATCTACAAGGTCGTGGGTTCGACTATCAGCTCGGTCAGCTGGAAATTTTTTTTCATTGTAAATTAAAATAACTCGTTGTTTTAACTATGTTAATACATTTTTTTCCCAATAACACATTTCCTTTTTAAATAATTTAAAAAAGCGAAAACACGCCACTATTTATTCAATGTGTATGTATTATTTTTAAAGCAGACAATCATTTACTGATTACAGCATTGATTTTTTTGTTTTCAATAACATTTACTGAACACTGATTTTTTTTTCAGTAATCAGTACTTTTTACTGATTACTGAAACGCGTAATGCTGTAAAAAAGTAATGCAGTATGTCCATGTATGATATATATATCTATATAAGGGTCATTACTTGTAATGAGAGAATATTACGAAGTATATTTTTATAACTGAAAATTTTAAGCAAATTTGCATCAGAGTGGTAATGTTTATGTTATTGTATGTATGTTTTATATGTGAACGTGTTCTAGTTTTAACTAAGGATAGGTTATATTATATTCAGTAGGGTGCGAGTTAATTTAATTTTTATTTCTATTTTTATTAAATGGTTTTTGGTGCAAAAAGGCAATTTGTGTTAAAATCCATAAATTTTCCGGGTTACACAAATATTTTTGTAAAATTTACAAGAAAAGATTTATATCTTTTGTAGTTTGTTTTGATTTTTTTCGCCTTCAAATCTTTCTCTTTTTTTCTCTCTCTCTCTCTCTCGCTCTTGTTTATCTTATGATTAAAATGAAAATACCCTATAGAATTTCATTGCTGGCAAAAAATAAATTATTTGAAATGAGATTATAATGAAAATAAGTTTTAGGGGAAAAAAATAAAGATTTTTATGTTGTTTAATTTTGATATTTTTTTGCTTTACTGGCAAACGTGCATAAAATGCATAAAACTTTTAAATAAAACGAAAAACTCATATAATACTATTTAACCCACAAAACTATACGTATAAAATTTAGTAAAATAACAATTTTAAAAAATAAAATACTAAAAACAAAATGCTTAACTAAAGAAGAATACACAAAAATACACACACACATCTCTTAAGCTCATATCGTTTTATTTAATATTTCGTATCGCATTTTAGAGAGTAAAAGTATCCTTTTAGTGCTAACAAATGCACACGAAATTTCATTTGTAGGCAGGATATAAAATAATGTAATCTTCCAAAACAAACCCCACCACAACGATTACTCTTCACAAATCTTTTTAAGACTTATACCCCTGGTAGTGTTCACTGTTTAAGTTCTAGCCTCCAAGTCTTGAGTTTATAGAAGAGAGATGAAAAGAAATTGCATTCTTTTTTCCCTTCTCTTTAAAGCTAGTGACTTGATAGCTTAAACTTTAAGAGTGTGAACCTGCACTTACGGTTTACAACTCCACTGTAGTGAAGTTGTACCCTATTGGCAAAATCCAGAACAAACAAGCTTGTTGCCAAACATGGTCAGAATTTGTTTTTTTCCATCCCCAACGACAAATCTTCCCTTTACAAGATTTTGTATTTAAAATGGGTAACATTGGTCTGTCATCAAATTTCCATTTATTCGGAATAAATAAAAGGATTGCATTTAATATTTAGGATGTATTAAAATAGTTAAGTATTGAAAATTTATCCAATTTATCAACCGAAATTAACAAATTAACTTGGGTATTTTTCACGATATGGGCCACTATATTTTTCATGTCTGGTAGTGTATAAAGTTATTCCTAAAAATTAAAGGAAAAGGACTATTACAAAAAAAGTTTATAATATTCATAACTTAAATTAAGCTCATAGAATATATTCAAAATTTAAAAATAATGTTGGATATAATAAAGTAACTTTTGAAAAGAAATAATTCCCAGTTTATATTTGTTAAAAAATTAAGTTATGTCAAAGAAATGTAAAATTTTTCAACTTAAAATTAAGATTTCAAGCTTGAAATATTAAAAGTGTTGCTGAATCAGCGGTTTATGGGAAACTTTAGCGATTTACCGCTTTTTGCTTGTTTTGTTCATGTTTCTCATAAACAAAAACAAAAGCAAAAGAAAAACTGAATAAAACATGTTTCTACAAATTTTATAGTTTTCTCTTTCCAACATTTACTGTGTCTTTCTATTAATTCTAATTTAATTCAAAAACTTAAAAATGTGGTATCGTATGGGCTTAATAACACTAAAATTAATTGTTGGGGTATAATCTAGTTTCTATACACATTTAACTGGTTGTTTAGGCCAGATCATCGGGAAACATTCCCCCAAAAAATTTTAGAAACCCCAGATATTAGCAAATTAAACTGCAGAGTGAATGAGAATTTCAAACGATAACATGAATGAAGAAACAATATAATAAAACAAACAAATCGCTTTATTGTTTTCGCAAGATAATCAAATTAAAGCAACATGCCAGTTTATATGATCTGGCCTAAGCATCCTGTAAAATGCGCATAGAAACTAGATTATCCTCCAACAATAAATTTCTGTGTTTTTATCAAGAATTAAAATTGATAATTAAATACGACAGCTAAAATCTAATTAAAAAATGTTTATAAAATGTTAGTAGTTTTAAACTTTTCAGGTCTTTAAAGTACTGGCTTAGATAATAAAGACATACAAGCACTTTAAAATACGTACGAAAAAGAAAACAAAAAAGGTTTCACACAATAAAAGTCGCACAGTGGATTTGATTAGCAAATATTATAGAATTTCGATTAAGCGGTTTAAGCATAACAAATAAACGTAAAAAGAGAATCAAGAGTCGTGATTTTCGACTAACCATATAAAGGAAAACAAATTCAATCATATTGTGGATACTTTATTCACTCCTATATTTGCCAATATTTATTTATTGAATGCCAGACGAAAATTTTCCTCTTCTAATCGAATGAATCCTGCAGCATCTCTTCTCCTTAAGCAAGTGTGGCCGCCAACATTTAAGACATTTCGAGCTAGTGGATTTTGGAGCAATCCAAGCCTTTTAAAAGATTTTACTGAATATTTAGCGATCATGGTTTTTACCAATGACACATTGAGATCCCTGTAAATATTTGCGTTTTTAACATGCCAGGGGGCGAATCAGTTTATTTTCGAACCGAGGCAGTTCCTCAACTGGTTACCGTAGAACTTATTTTAATTGTTAAATTCAAAAATCCCTCTATAAAATTGCCTTAAGAGGGGGAATATAATAGTCTCTGTAGTATAACGTTACGTATAGCGCTGGAAGCTGTCAAAAGCTAAAATTGGCAGTTTTAAAGTAGTGTCAGCAGAATACGCAGTTGTTGTAGTCATTGAAGTTAACAGAAAATTAAAAATTTTGAACCTTGTTGCGCTACAGAACATTCGTAATCTTCAGCTTCTACTACAACTGCTTTTTTCTGTTCAAGGCCTTAAAGATATGTCTGGATTATACTCAGCATAAAAAACTATTATACGAATCTAAACCTCATAATATTGTTTTTGTTCTGCTGGGTTTATGATTGTCCATTGCTTTGAAATAGGGTACAAACTGTTGTGTAGGGTATTCCACTGGACTGACTATACTCTCATATATTTTAATTTTTTTTAATAGCTCACACTTTAAAACTAGATCTTATTCCTTTTAAATACAATTTTTAACACACAAATCCTTTGACTTTATAATCTTCCCACTGTTCTTGACATCTTGTGACTAAATAATGGAGTATACATTCAAGCCAAATGTTTTTTTTTGCCTTAGAAATTTTAAAGTTGCTATGAGTTTATTTGAATAGCTAAACAAACTTATATCTACGATTTTTACGCAAAATAATTTATTATATGCAGTTGAACTTGTGAAATAAAATTTAAAAAGATATTTAAGAAGAAAAAAGTTGTGTGTATTAATGCAAAGAAAGAAAAAATAAGTGTTAATTTAAAACTGATAAAAGCTTGGGAGCCTTATTTATCTTAATATTATACAAATAAGCTTTAAATGCAGCTGATGGTGTTTAAATGCATTTCAAAGAAACTTTTTTTATTGGTAGATACAACTTAAAAAAATATATATTTCTTATTTCACAAAAAAAAAAAAAAATCCCAAGGGTTAGTTTACGCGTCTTGAGATGTACTAAGTTTTTACCAGTGTTCAAATTGCTTGCTTTACAATAGCAACAACACTAAAATGTTTGCTTTGCACCAAATTAAAAAACTGTGGTTCTGAATGCTTATATTTTGATAGATAATAAATAAAAGCAAATGCAGAAAAATAGAGAGTAAAAAATTTTAATAATCTAACTATATGAATGTTTTCTAATCAAGCAGCCAGTAAAGCAACCACTTAGCCCTTAAATCACCCTTGTGTGAAAAACCACACAAAAGTTATCATTTTTAAACGATAAACAAAAAATTGTTGAGGTACGCTCAAGAAGCTTCTTGAATTTTTTAGCAATACAAATTAAGTATTGAAAACACATTTTTGAATAAAAAAATATATTTTAGTGACGAGATATTTCAGTACTTACCTAACTTTCCTTCATGTGTGGTTTTCCACACGTACGTAGTATCTATTTAACTTGCGCTAGAGACAAAATTTTTCGTTGGCAAGTGTGAATATTTTTAATTTTGTTGCGAACTGCATGAAATGTATGTTTAATAAATTGAGTGCTACATAAAATATACACAAGCTTTGTATGGTTTGTTGTTTATCACTAGGGCAACCAAAAAAAAAACACGAAAAACAGTTTCGAGCTCTTAAAAAAAGCGTTTAAAAACATGAAAATAAGCTGTTAAAATAAAAAAACCATTTTAAATTTATTGTTTATTTTCCACTTTATTGGTTTAATACGTTGTTACAGTAAATTAAAAATTTATGCGATACATTTTCGAAAATAAAACCTTGTCTATTTGGAGTCAGCACGCTTTTGTTTATAGAAAAAGTTCTTTCTTTTGTGTTCAATCAAAATCATTCTATCTTGTTAACCAAAAAATAAGCATTTTCTTTTTTGCTTAACTGCTAATTACAGCGCTTGAATTCAATTGGAAAGATGCAAATACTTTAATTTCATAGAATATCTTTTTACATTTACATTAAATAACATTTATTTCATATTATTAGAAAAGTGTTCATCAATATTAATTTCGAATTTTTTTAAATGTCCATAGCAAAGAAGTTAATAAATGCTGAACTCAAGCCCAGCAAAAGCAAAACCAGTATAAACTTATTGCATACATACTACATACTTGCTGGCTGACTGCTTAAGCACAGAACATACACATAGGGATATTGAGCAAATAATTTTCTCTCACTTTACCTGCTATTACTTTTAGCTTTCCCTGTATTCATTTCATAAAGTCTAGTTAAGCAATTACAAAAGCATTAAAAATTGTCAAGGTTTTTTTTGAGCCCTGGCTTTTACACCTGCCACGAATCAAGCATCTTAGGGCTTTTGGCAGATCGCAAAAAGAACGAGGTTTATACAAGTAAAATCTGATGCCAAATAAACAAGTTGGTCAAGGACTTTATTTAATTATTTATATGATCTCTTTTCTTGGTTTAAATCCTTTAGTGGCGGAATGTCCTTAAAAGCATTAGTACCTAATTGTTGTCCACCACCCAAGCCTGGGGTTAACCAGCTACTAGGTTTCTTTGTGAGAAACATATTAATATTGAATAGAATCTGGGTATGTTATGAAAATTAAAGAGCTTCGGTTACCAAGAAAGTTGGTTGGAGCAAGCTACGTTTTAACTCATATTTTAAATCGAAGGCGAGGAGATCTTTAAGTTACCGCATTTGGAGAAATTTATTCATTTACATTGTGCTTCAAGTTGGCTTTCTAGCTAAATTGTCTGTGCGCTGTTCAAATTCAATGGAATCTGCTTCAAATCTACCGAGAAATAAGATCATATTGTCAGGTATTTACGATTGTCTTTAACACACCATTTCAACCGGGCTGTGTGGCCAGTTTCGTTTTAATTATAAGAAATTTTCTATAAAAAAACACATTTCAACTAGTTTTTTTATGAAAAATTAGGAGACATATGATTTGAAAAATGTAATGCCTTAGATTAATGTCTAAACCCCCAATTTTCGCATACACCCCCAACTGGCAACAAAGCTACAGCTTTTACACATACAAGTTTTAAAATCAGAGTACTAATATTGCCAACAACTGATCTACAACTTTTATTAATATATTAGTTAGAAATTTGTACTATTAATTTGAAACAGCATTAGAATTTATTTAATTGAAATATGTGGTGACTTCAAGAAGAATTCTTGACACACGTACGAAAAAAACAGAAGTTAGGAAAAACATGTAAAATCAATTAAAAAAATGGATAATCATTCAAAGAAGCAAATTTCGATCTACCAAAAGTTAAAAATACAATTTGGTTTAAGGATTGATATTTGTCTATTGATGTCAGCAGTCGTCGATGGCTGCGAGTGTAAGACGGCAAATCCATCTGAGGACATCGAGTGGTTGCGATCGAAACATGTCATGGTAACCAGCCGCCTGGGTTCGAATCTCAGGTCAGTCAAGAATGAATGATTATCAATAACAATTTTAATTAATTTTCATGTTGTAAAATTCCTTTCTTCATAAAAATAATTTAATGAAAATTAAATTTGATGAACTTAAACCTGATTAAAAATTAAAAATTTGGATTAAAAACCATAAATAGTTCAACAAAATAACCACAATTCTAAATATGTGGTGAACATTTTTGCTGTGTAAATTGAATTCAACAAAAGTTTTGCGATGAAGAGAGGATCATTTTCAACATAAGCAAGCCTCATTTATAAGATATTTGCATTAGAGAGAGGAAGGCGCATTCATAATTCCAAATTGTCAAAAATTGTTTTTATTTCGTAGGTATGCGCCTTAATTTTTTTTTATTTAATATAAAATAAATTTGGACAATTTCAAATTTTCTGCAAACACGAAAATTTAAAATAGCAGCGAGTTCACCTTGCCTTGGAAATAAGCTTGCACAGAGTTGTGGTAGCTGTCAGTTAATGAATTAACATTTTTAGCAAAGAAGATTATTATTTTTTTGGACTCTTAAAATATCAACACAATTTCAATATTTTGTAAAACTAAAGATTTATAAACAAAAGTTTCTTGTATTCTCAACACTTGTTTTTGTTGTTTGTCACTTACGTTGTTTGCTGTTCTTTGCCTTGTCTTTAATTCCTTTTTAATGTTTTATATATTTTTTTTACCAAAACGATTATTTCATAAAATAAAATTCGTGAATAAAAAGTTTCATTAAAATTAAACAAAAAAGTCTCATATGTGCAAAACAGTTAAATGTCCTTAAAAGCAGTAAAAAGCAATACAAAGCTTAAATATAATTTAAGTGCATGTCTTACATAAACAAAAACTAAAAAGACATTAATAAAACAACAAGAGCAAAAACAATATAAATAAAATGAAAACAACACCATAAACAAGGTGTCATTATTATACATTTTTTTATATATTTTTTTTTTATCATTTTTAACGTCTCCATCGTTTTCATTGTCTTTTGTTTAGTGCCAGTATCATTGTAGAGGTGGGTGTTATGCTTTTGTGGTAAAGTTTGTAACGCATCCATATATGTGTATGAGTCTAAAAATAATTTTTCTAAGAATCATTTTTCGAGTCGATATGAGCATTCTGTTGGCCAAAGGTCGAAATCCCCATACAAATGATATTCCGCAATAAAGCCTGAATACCAACAATACCCCAGCCGGCAATTGGAAGATTGTTTTTGAAAATATCACTTAAATGATTCTTTTAAGATAACTGTAGTTGATCAAAAACTGATTAATCAGTTATACGCTCAAAAAAGAGAACAAAGGGATTTATTTAAGTTCTTAGAAAGGGACTGGTTTAAAAAACAAAAATCGAAAAACGAGCGGAATGATAAAAAATTCATGCTGATGTTCGTAATATAACTTTTAAGAATTTGTTGGTAGCTAAATTTTGCACAGGTTGAAGCGGAAAGAATGTTTTTTTATGCAAATAATTTAAAAAAGTTTATAAAATAAGTCGTAATGGCTTAGAAATCCAACTCACAAGAGAGTCGCGGTCTGGTTTGACTCAATTGCCAGATTTTAAATGACTTTGTCAATCAAGCATATGAGTCAAACAACATTCGAATTTAAAGCTGGGACTATAAAATAGGCTGGGGCGTCACAATGTCCAATTTTGAAAAGTATTTTATTCTTAGATACATGGAAAAACTAATGAACATATTTTGAAAATGAGTTCAAATCGATTAGATTGTGAAACATCATATGATGCAACATTTCGCATTTTTATAGGTGTTATAACTTATTACCAAGGAAACCAAAAATATGCAACTGCATGTTTTTCCGTTTGTGATTAATGTATGGAGAAACAATATATTTATCCATTTTAGAGATTTTTATGAGTTTTGGCATCGATTTGTTAGTGCATATTTTACCGTTTGAAGCATTATTTGGTTAAAAGAGCCTTTTTGCAGCATATTTTTAGTTTTTATGGCATATTTTACATTTTTGAGACATATTTTGATACAAGTTAAATTTTTTAGATGCAACAAGAGCTTTGCGCAAAGTGCAATTGCAATCTTGTAGATAATTTGATCAAATTTGTGTACTAAGGATGATGAAGTCTGTGTAAATGGTGAGAGTCGATAAAAACTTCTTTCCAAAGGGACTCTTTGTGTCCATAAACCATTTAAATATGGTGGTATTTACATTGAGTCCACCCCAAACATATTTCACTGCAAAATAAATTCTTTTAGAATCGGTTCCCATTAGCCCGAACTCATTTCCAAATCGTCTGTAAATACTATGAAGTTAAGATTTACCAATTATAATTTTAGGATTGTTTTTATTAAATGAAACTGTTTTTAAATTGTCAAATATTTTGTTTTCAAATTAGCAATTTTTGAATTTTTTGGGGGATATTTTCAAGTTTTTACTGCATATTTAATGCTCATCAAACGTGTTTCCTTGAGCATATTTTTGGTTTCCCTGCTTATTTCTCTCAAAATAAATCATATTTGAAAAGAAGTTATGAGGTCAAATTTTGAATTCCTAAGATTTTGTTATATCTTGAATAAGTATACGAGGTCACTGAATGAGAAATTGATTTACTTTTCTTAATGAGTGTTTTGGCGATATTCGCAAACAAATAAGATTTTTAATGTTTTTTTAGTCTTTTTGTTTATTCGCTAATTTAATTAATTTTTAGCTAGTTAATTTTTAAAGTGGTTCATCTGAGTAAAATAATGCAAAAATTGTGTTGATCGAATAAAAATGTATTGAGTTACAGGTCTTGAAAATTCAAACAAGATTGTTTTTTGAAAAGATGATTTTGTGTCGATCACATGATGTAAGAAATTCGTAAACTAAGATGAAAATTAAGAAATTTATAAGCCTTTAACAGCCTGGCCCACGTTGTTGGCCGCTATCGCGTCACACTTACAATTTTCAAGCGACCGAATCGTAACAGTTTTCATTCAAATTTGCGGCCCACTAAGACATTTTATGCAACCACAAATGTCAAAAACAGTCAATTGTGTTGTGTTTGTCGATAAAGGCATTTTGTTAAAATAAAGGGTATTCCAACCATAATGCACGATGTTAATTATGAGTCACACCCAAACGTCAATTTTTTTCCCAACTTAATTTGACTTTATTTCGTTTCATTGTTTGACAAAAAAAAAGGATGTATACAATTGAGCAGAGGGCTAAAAATGTTAAAGCCTTTAACGAAAATGAGTGTTTAAATCGAAATGTATTTCGTGCACATCGTGATTATTTTAATCGTCATAATTGACCAAATGTGTTTACAATCGGGAGAACTGTGCGTTAATTTCAGCAAACCGAGTGTGTAGGAAATGTAAAACACCCGTGCATGCTCGCCGGCAAGGCGGCGTCATCGGGCAGTACTTCTTTGAAAATGAGGTCGGCCAAGCAGTTACGATGTTCGCTATCGCGATATGAATTTGGATTTCTTGTGACCAACTATTGTATAAATCGACTTGGACGTTATGTGGTTCCAACAGAATGGTGCCACTTGCCACACAGCCAACGAAACAATGGCTCTTTTGCACGAGAAAACCAATGGCCAGGTTATCTCACCTAGTGGCGATGTTTATTGGCCGCCACGATCATGTGATTTTTCACCGTTGAAATTCTTTTTTTGGGGCAGCTAAAGGATGAGACAATACGACATTGAACCTCAACTACTTTGAAGAGTCATTAAAAATACGGACCATCGGATAGAGGTAACCCACTGAAGCCATTGCAAGCATTTGGCCGATAATTTGTTTCATACATAACTTTCATAGATCCTTCTATCATAAAAAAAGTATTAAGATAATTGTCGGAAAACTCTTTATTTTTTTTACAACTAACATCGTGCGTTTTGGTTGAACCACCCTTTATTAAGCGAAATTTTTCTTACGCAGCAACACTAAATATTTATTTTATAAATATATTTTTTAATGAAATTATATAGTTTTTTTTTAAATATTTTTCACAAAATTCTATTCCATATTTCTTGGTAACTGCTTTGTTTGATTTTTGATTACTTCCTTTTTCTGTTTACTGCTTTGTTTGTACCACAGAGTTGTATTTGGTGGCTTAATTTATATGTTGTGCCGATTTTTATTTTCAAACTGGAGTTTTCCTTGTGGAATTGTTAGTGTGACAAAACTCATCAACATTTAATAATATTTGAATGAATAACGTTGGAAACGTTACACCTGTTGACCAACAAATCGAAAGTTAGTGGGACGCTTAAGATACCGATAAAGAGTGACTTGTTGTCGCTCGCTTAAGTTGTCGATCGACATCGTGGGCCAGGCTATAAGAAAAAAATTTTTTGATTAAAACAATTTAACATGGGAAATAATATCGAGTTTTTTACTGAATGGCGTAAAACTTTCTTATTTCTTGTCAGATATTCTAGACTTTAAGTTTCTTTTACTCAGCACAAAGTGCTTTTACGTGTCCGCTTAAAATAACTAATTATTTAAATTTTCCGTATCACATAAGCAAACTAAAAAAATTCTTATAAAAAAAAATAGTTTATCTTCCAGCCCTGATCGGAAAAATTAAAAAAATTTTGTTGGTATATAATTTAGGAGGCATTTATTTTTTATTGGATGACTTTGTACACTGACCCTCCAACCCACTATACACGATTTAGTTAAAAACAACTCTCAATAATTGTTTCTTTAAAATGTTAGTGATCAGATTTAATTTGTCAACAAAAACTAACAAGAAAAACACAACATTCTGTAGAGTTTGTTCCAAAATTGACGTACAACCCATACAAGCCCGCTCCCAAAAAATCACTTTAAGACCAATCAAGTTCATATGGATAACGATATCTACAACTGAATTTGTAATATAAAATAAATGAAAATTCAGTTAAAAACCGGTACACTTATTTTTCATTTATTTTCAACGAAAAGTTCTTTTAATTTTTATTGTCAAAAATTCAATTCCATGTTCCGTAAAAACAAAAAAATTTTCAGTTATTTTAAATAAATAAACTATCAAAAAATTAACTGAATATTCGCCGTAAAAACAAAGAAATATTCGGAAAAGAGCCGAATTTCTAAAAAAAACACCAGACAGAAACCTATCCGCTTGTTTTTCTAATAGAGAGAGAGAACATTATTGTTTACTTACCCTATTACACAGTCTCGTTTTACTTTTTGTGCTGACCTCGTTTGTTTACAGAAGAACTCACAATCATAAGATACCAGCAGCATGACCGATATGGTTTCGCAATTATTTTTCTTTAAAAATTTGATGTATTTAACTAAATCATTTTAACAAATAGGAAATGGGAATTTGTTACACAAAACAAGCACATCGTTGTTTAAAGATAAGTAAAAACTAATCTTTGATAGTTAATTTATATAAAATAACTGAAAATTCATTTGTTTTTACGGATTTCGCGGTTGAATTTTTGACAGTAAAAATTAAATGAACTTTTCGTTACTTTAAATTACAAAAGCAACAACAAAATTACAAAATATTTATGAATTTGTTTTTGCTTTCAATATAATACTTTGGCGTGCATTGTGTTTTACAAAATTAGGGCCTTAATCAACGGACAATATTAGGTGCAACAGAAAATCCGTATTAATATGCACTTAGTTTTTTAAATAACTAATAGAATCAGTTAAAAATAAATGCGCTTGGAATTTTAAATGCTTATTCATTTAAAAATGACTGAACTGAGTATTTCTTAAATAAACTACAGTCTGTTACTGTAATTATATTGTGAGTGTAGCTAAAATTCAGCACAGATAACTCCTTAATAAATTACAATCATATAAAATAAATTTGGCTTAGGTGGGTCCATAATTGATCATAGGCCCTTAAAACGGTCCAAATGGAAAGTTATTCTGTTAGTAATCACAATAAGTGTAATGTATTACATGATCGGCCTTGGACAACTATACGTTCTTACTTGTTTTAATTGCTTTTCTTTGTTTGTTTTTTTTTTTGTTTGTAACGTGTCTGAAACTTTTGTAAAGTGCAACAACACTTTTTTTGTTATTGTTGTCATTGTCAACCCCCTTCGCTCACGTCGTATTCTCGCGTTCTTTTCAAGGGAATCTACTCTATTTTGAACGTCATTATAATTTTTAATTTTTTTTTTATTCTTTATGTTCTTAATATTTATGTTGTTGCTGTTTTTTTTTTGTTTGCTTATTTGTTTGTTTTTATATTTTTTCTTTAATACAAATAAATACAAACATACATACTTTAAAACAGACAGCATTTTGTCTTAAATGAAAGCATCTTGGAAATATATTGGGTAGTGAGAAAAAGTCGATTTCCTTTAGCAGTTTTTTATTGTTGTTGATAAAAATCAAAAAGCTTCATGAAATAAAACGTTCCAAAGTTTGGTTCTATTAGAGGGGATATAAAAATGCTGTTACCATATATTAATGTCGAATCATAGCAGGTACACTTTCATGGAACATGTAAACCCTCTATTTAATTCCGTTCGGTTTTGTTTAACCACAAACTTCAGTTGGTTCGGTTCAGCTCATTAGTTTTCGTTCGTTTCTGTTGTGCTTAGCGCCCTTTTGGCTGGTAAAAAACCAAAAATTTTTTCCAAAAACAAAATACACATACGAAAACAAAACAAAAAGCCAGCAAAATAATTTTACACAAACAAAACATATAAACATTATACACAAAAGCTGATCGTGCTGCGGTCGTTGCTAAAATTTTTTGTTTATAATTTTCTTTATCAATGTAAAATAAGAAACATTATAAAACAATAAAATATAATGTTTATATACAGTATCATTACAATTGTTCTATTTTTTTACGAAGAGCAGAACACTATATAATGTTCGGCTCTTTCTTAAAAATAGTTACGAAAGGTATTAAGGGTTTCGTTCGTCTACACAAACACTAAACAAATAGATATCGTTCCTGAGTGTGTGAGCCGATCACTAAATAATGTTCTGTTTATTTTCGAACACCGATCATAGCAATGCATGTTTCTTGTTTTGTGCAGCGTTTTGCCGTTCTAACTTTGTCGTTGTGCTCTCGTTCAATTTCCTCACTCCTAGTACTGTTTGTCAACTTGATCTGTGAGCGAAGGCTTGTCTTGTGTCGGAATACATGAAGCTATTGTTGTACTTTTTCGCTCTTTCAATTTTAGTGAACGTAAATTTTAGTTTACCAAAAATCTGTTGTCGTCATTATTATTTGTATGAAATTATTTGCTTGAGTTTTCAAAACCTAATTGCACAACTTGCTTCAATAAAAGAATTGACTTTTTTACTAACCCGATACGCATTCATTGAAAGAATATCCACGTATATTATTAAACTAAATGACACTTTATTATTATTTTGCTCCTTTAAGAACTGTCTGCTTTTAGGAAAAAGAAGGACGAAACTGTAAGAACTTAAAACAATAAAACTTAGGGCAGTGTGCGTTGTTGATTCTTTAAAATATAAAATAACATCAGAGTTTTATTGTGTCTCTGGCCATTATATGAGTTGATACAATAGATTTTAATGAGGGGCGATAAAAATGTAAAATCACTGTAGCGGTAATAAATAATAATAATAATAGAAATTGTGGCTAAATGGTACAAGGTTGACATGAAGAATATTAATTTATTTTTGTTAGTTGGTAAAATCATTTTGTGAAATGGACTCAAAATTACGTGAGTAGACTGTAAAAAATAGTTTTTGTAAAAACTTTTAAACGTGGGTAAATATTATTGTAATTAAGTCATACTATTAGCAATTATGCTAATTCACAAATGATTTGAGTGTAAGCTTGCATTAGTACTTTGGTCAAAACAAGGAACAGTGGTTTAGTAATTAATTTTATTGGCTTAAAGTAAAATGTTTTTGTTATAACCGATTTCCACACTTTTAATGCCATTCACTAGTTAACATATTCCAACTAAGGTAACAAAACATTAGATTAAAAGTCGATAATAGTCTTTAAGAAATGGTATGCGGTATCACTGCACCGTTTATGCCTGTTGAGTTATTAAATTTACTGCCTGGACCACAATGTCGACATATTAGCATTTAAAACAAAAACAATTTTTAGGTTTTTTGTTATTGTTTTCAATATAAATATACGAAAGAAACGTTCTTGTCGACTTTGTGGGCCAGGCAGTATGTTCTGTTCTTTCAACAGAAGGAGTCAAACAAACTAAACTCCCATAGAAAGGTGACCCTCTCTTTGAAACACTTTTTTAATTTGAATGAAATAACCCAAAAAACAGGATATTATGCGTTTATACTGACGTGTGTGGTTCTAGACCCACCATTTAGTGATTCCCTTCATCCATCCGTCCGGTCGACTGGCGCTTGTCTGTTCATGTAACCTTGTGCGCAAAGTACAGGTAGCAATGTTAAAGATAATTTGATGAAATTTGCTACATACGTTTTAATTGTCATAGGGACAAAGCCTATTATAAAATGGTGAGAATCTAATTTCACAAAGCCGCATACAAACTTCTTTCCTAAATAGTCTTCGTGCTCATTAACTATGTAATTATGTGAGACCATTGCTCCCATACAAATACTGCTTCCGAAAATAACAACATAATTTTGTTGTTCCTGGTCCATGATTGGCCACGGGCGAAAAAAGGGTACAATCTCGAAAATGTGTATTTTTTTACTGTGCTGTAGGATATCACATGGCCGGATATACTTTCTTAAGGATTATAGACAGTACGAAACAATTGAAGTTGGAGAGGAAATTCCAAAATGTACTTCGTTTCGCGTACAAGCAGTTGTTGTGAGTTTGTTATTGAAATTAAGAGAGAAGGTATACAAAATGATGTCATGTCATAATGGAGTCATGTCATAACGTCTAGTGTCATAGTGTCCATGGACTTTATGACACTGTGCAGATAAGCTCTAGTAAGCGAAGCCGGTATTTGTTATACCATAGAGAAAAAAATCCTTTAGCCCAAAAGTGTTTTCGCTACATCTTAAATATATACTCCAAGAGAAAAAGCAACAAAACCGTTTTAAAAAAAAATTTAACCATAATATGTTTAATTTAACCAAATCATTATAACCGACCACCATATTATGATTTATTTAGTTTCTTTAAAAATTGTTTTGTTGGTTGTGACCATAATAAAACATGTTTTTCTCAGCGTGTATGTAGATCTTTTTTTGTATTTAACACTTTTGAAAATGTCGTAATGCCCGTTCAAAAGTGTCACTATGACACTGGACGTTATGACATGCCACCAGTCATAACGTCCAGTTTCACAATGTCTGCGAACCTTACACTTTTAACGTCCATGGACATTATGACACTAGTTGGTATTACGTCACTTTGAAATTTGTCGCAATGCCACTTTTGTTAGCGAAGCCGGTGTTAAAGAATTTCTCCTCTATGGCTTACAAACACCGACCTCGCTTATTTAAGAATCCATGCATTGCCGGCTTTGGCCGGGCGCAATGATTTTCTACTTTATGGTACAACAAACACGTTCGAGGTTTTTGAATTTAGGATTTAAAAATTTGTGATTTTAAAGTTCGGGATATCAAGCTTCAAAATTTTAAAATTCGAGATTCAAATAAATTCAATATTTTGTTAAATCTGTCGTCCCAAAGCTTGAAAAAAATTAAACCAACTAATAATTGATAATAACTCACTTAAAAATGTCAAAATGTTCAGTGACTTTTCGACATGCACTGGACAAAAGTTTTATTGTATGGACACAAATACAGTTTCCAAAGCGTATTAAAGCAAGTTTCTGCAGCCCATGTTCCCTCATATTGACGAGGACTAAGGAAAAAATAAAATAAAAGTTAAAAAACTTCACTCTTCTATCCAACATCCCTCGAATATACTTCTACACTGTCCCAAATTCCCTACCGAAAGACAGACTTTTAATATATATGACGGAACAGATCCAGTTGGGAATCTTGTCTATTCCTTCGCCGAAAACATAAAAAAATTATAAATTTTCTAAAATCATCTACTATTTACTTTCATTTTTAAAATATCAATATTTAATAATATATTTTTCTTTTGTAATTATGAACTTAAAATATCTGGTTTTGTATCATATTGAGCTGCAGGCCATTGTTCCTACTGCCCTTATCTTTATATTGTGATTAGTAATTATAAGATTATATAGTTAATTTTATCTTATTGTTACTTTAGTAAAATACAAAGCAAACATTAAAACTGCAACGCGCTTTTTCATAATTAATTAATTTAAAACCGATCACAAGTTTAGCTTTGACCTAAAATTTTTTAACAACTGTCCAAATTTAAATTAAATTAAAACTGGAAAAAAATTGAAGAAAATATCTTTATAGATTTTTGGCCGATGAATGACGATTCTGAGCCAATGTGAGAAGGTTGCTGGTTAGATTCCGGTACGTAAATATGTTTGTACATTTTTAATGTTCACTTTCAAAATATCAAGCATATTTCATTTTATATTATATAATTTTTGTGCATACAAAAGCTTTCCCTGATAATCATTAAAAATTTTTTTAAAACAAATGTGCTAAAAAATTCTTTTTTATTATCTCGTTTAAAATATTTGAAAACATATTAAATATTTATTGTTATTTTTTTTTTGTTACATAAAAAACTATAAAATTTTTTAGTGAATGGAAATAACTTTAATATAAAAAATTTATAAAAAATGTTCTTATGCAAATGTTTTTCCATATTTTGTTTAAATAAATTTACCGAATATATTTGTTTATTTATTATGAAGAGTTCCATAAAAATAATGCAATTTTATTAAGGAACGAAAGTTGAGGGTGTAATTTCTAGTCATATAAAACTGTAACAGACCTAAATGTATTACATTAGCATTATTCGTTACGGGCTTTGGCGTACACTTACAATATTATTACAGTAACGGACTGTAGTTTATTTAAGAAGTATTCTGTTCAGTCATTTTTAAATAAATAAACATTTAAAATTCCAAGCGCATTTATTTTTAACTGATTCTTTCAGTTATTTAAAAAACTAAGTGCATATTAATACGGATTTTCTGTTGCAGCTAATATGGTCCGTTGATTAAGTTTAATTCTTCTTAATGTAAAATTAAATGAAAATGTAATTTAAAATAACGAAAAGTTTATTTAATTTTTAATGTCAAAATCTCAACCGCGAATTCCGTAAAAACAAATGAATTTTCAGTTATTTTATATAAATTAACTGTCAAAAAATTAACTACATATTCCGTAAAAACAAATGAATATTCAGGTTTTTTTATGTAATTTAACTACCAACAATTACGACCTGTTCATCGATTTGGAACGTTAACGTTCGCATAGAAAATTATATGTAAAACAAAAACAATATTCGAAAATTTGTTTTTGTTTTAAATGTAGTTTTTTATGCGAACGTTGACGTTCGAAATCGTTGAACAGGCAGTTAGTTTTTACTTATCTTTAAAAAACGATGTGCTTGTTTTGTGTAACAAATTCCCATTTTCTATTTGTTAAAATGATTAAGTTAAATACATAAAATTTTAATTATTTTATTCAAATTTTTAAAGTAAAATAATTGCGAAACCATATCGGTCATGCTGCTGGTATCTTATGATTGTGAGTTCTTCTGAAAACAAACGAGGTCAGTACAACAAAAGTTAAACAAGCGTGTGTAATAGGGTAAGTAAACAACAATGTTCTCTCTCTCATTAGACAGGTGTCTGTCATATCCCTTTCAGACCCACCCAGCACAATTGTTAGGTGAGTCCGTTGGAATTAATCCATTATAATTGAAAACGGTCACATCGTGTGGACCTTCAGCTTTAGAAATTGTTTTTTGTGGAGTAAACAAAAATCTTTGTTTTTGCGGAATATTCAGTTAATTTTTTGATAGTTAATTTATATAAAATAACTGAAAATGTATTTGTTTTTACTGAGCATGGGGTTGAATTTTTTACACTAAAAATTAAAAGAAATTTCGTTGATAATAAATGAACAATAAGAAGACCGGGTTTTTATTGAATTTTCATTTATTTTATATTACAAATTGAGTTAATTTTACGTTCAGAATATTGTGAGTGTACTTACCTATTTTCGAGAGCAGGCGTTATATGGGGCCTCTTGTAGATTGTTGATGAATGTCCACGATATTTAGCAGTGTGATTTATAGTACACATTTGTTCCAAGGATTTTTAAATTTTTATGGTGGTGGTTAATATTTGGATTCATTTCATCATTATCATACTAAGCCGATTTTGCTGGATTTCAATTCCAAACTGTTAAGGAGATCTAGAAACAATTTAACACCAATATTGTTCTTTCGTTTTCGTACAGACATTCACACAGATCTTAACCGCAACCTCTACAGACTTCTGTTTTTATAAAGATCCCATATAGAGCCCACTCCTGAAATATTCTCACTGTTGATGAATGGTATCAAAGATTCGCCACAGCTTAGTATATCCCTTTAACTTGTTTTTAATATATAATATTTCTATTGTATATATGTATATTAATATTGTTTTGTAAAACTATGTTAAATGCTGTTTTTACAAAATTGAAAAAAAATTCCATTTTTTTAATGATTTTCCAATTCAGTGAATAAAATATGCGTCTTTTTCCATTGTGGTTAAATAAATTTTAATTTTATTTTTTTAGTTTAAATAAATTTCGAACGCAAAGAAGATACATTAACATAAATTACTCTTAAAACTAATAAAAAAAATTTTTTCTATAAAAAGTAACTTAAAATAAAATGTAAAAATAAACAGTTTAAAAAAAAACAGAATAAATAAACAAAATTTTCAAAAGATTTTGTTATTCGTGCTTAATTTCCAGTTTTTGTTATTGATAAAAACACTTGAAATTTATTGTTGATGGGATAAGCTATTCCTATGCGCATTTCATTGGTTGCTTAGGCCAGATCATCAGGAAACTTCATCCATAAAGATTTAAGAAAAACTAAAGATCTTAAACCAAATAAAACTATTAAGCGTATAAGAATTATAGCAACAGTTCTACTTGTAATAATATCAAAGCTAAAACAAAACAACATCAACAATAAACAGTGGGTTCATCTCATCTTACATTCTCCACTACAATTAGCTGAAATTCTCTCAACATTAATTGTAGTTGTAAGTAGGTTAAGAAAAACAAAAAATAAAAACAACAACAACTTACAAAAGATGTTGTCAATTAAGTGTTTTTTAGGCCGTGCACCTGTCTGTTTATTATCAAATAAATAAACAAAATATTCTTAAACGATGGGTTTACGAAGGGGCAATTTTTTTTTACTTATTATTATTATTGTTCGTTCAGCTCGATTTTAGATAAATTATCTGTAGCAGATGAGTAGTTAACTATAAGTTTTGTTCGTATATAACTCACTCATTTACTTCAATAGTGTTATAATTCCAAAAATATTATTTCACAGACGAGCGGTAAAAATCTAGCTTTTTTCAATTACCTACTGCACAACCAAAAATTCGATTTTGGGTTAACTAATATGGATTTACAAAAGGGTATCTAAAGATTTTGTCATGTGAGCATTTTTAAAATATTTAACACATTTTGTTAGACAATGATTAATAACACTGGTCTACAAATTTGGGGGAAAAAATTGACTGCAGAAAGGAAGTATGTTTTTAACTAATTTGGGTGCGCTGAATTCGAATCTGGCAAAACAAAAAAAAAAATTGGGCTATAACGTCTTGTTCATTTTCTATCGCATGTTGGCAATAATGTAAAACAGTCAATACTGACTCTACAATTTCACAATTATTCATTTTACAGCCCACATTCATTCGAAGTCCTCATAATAGTAACGTTTCATTATGTCAGGGAGATAGTGTGTTACTGATGCAAGCTATTTTTGATTTGTGTCTGATGAATATTTGGTTGGAAATAAAGGATGTGCAATATCAAGGCGAATTAACTACAAGTGGTGTCGAAACGCCTTCTGATTTTGATAGCTCGACCCTATTTGTTTTGATTTGTTAGTATTTTGCTAAGAATGGTAGACATTTCGAGCCGTAAACACTAACAATGCAATGAAAAACCCCCTATGTTGTTTCTGTTGTTTTTGGATGTTTGTATTATATTAAGATAGTAACAAATCAATAGATAAAAAAAATTAAAATTTTATAATTAATGACAAACTTTATTATTAAAATTTGTCATATTTTGCGCGTCATCTATGCCAGTATTACATACCACATTTTGTGTATCACCAGCATTATTTTCATATTAAAAAAGTAAAACAAGGAGAAAAAATTCCCATATTCTTTATTTAGGTAAATACGTCAAATTTTCACAGTATAATTGAACTCTCAATAAACAAAGGGCTGGATACAACAAAAGTGAAACAAACAAGTGCAAGTAAATAATAATATTCTCTCACTTTGGCTCAAGCAATCCCAAAGAATCAATTTAGCGACAGTTTTCCAGTTAATGAGAGTTTGTACTGATGTCAAGATACATCAGCGTATTGCGCCTTTGCTATCAGTGAAGCTTTTCTTACTTATTTTTTTTCAAAGTTTTTGCGAAATTTGTTAAATTAAGATATTAATGACAATTAATGTTTATACATATATTTACATATAATCGTTGCCTAAAACACAAAACGCCCTATCTAACATTTTAAAAGGTTACAAGAAAAGCAAAAAATTATTAAAAATGTTTATTGATAAATTGCTATTAACTGTTTATAATTTATTTTTCTTCTATTTTTATTTTAAAACCTTCCAGTTGTTTTGACAATTGACAGTGTTTCATATTATGCAAACTGTTAGTAAGGTATGTAAGCTCCTACCATATAATCTTTTGTAGATAGGGCCGATTGCTTTTTGTAAATTAAATTGCTCATTTTGGTAAAAAGATTCCAAAATTTATTGTGGACATTTGTGTCGATGCAATACATCAAAATTAATGAAAAAAACAATTTTTAATTTTTGGTAAGTTAGGGCCTTTTGCGTTTTAGGTAACGATATATAATACAATATATAATACATACAACCCTATTTATTATTTTTGTTATCTTTCTCTACAAATTTTATTTTCAGAACCACAATAAACTCATGATTAAATTAAAAACTGGACCAACATGGCCACTGCAATGAAAATAATGTTGCTGTTGTTAAATAAACATTTGTGTTTGAAATAATTTTTTCTAAGTGCTATTAAAATATACGAAAAAAATGTTGTGAAAAATTTCGACAACAAAATTGAATGCAGGCAAATGAAGGATCTGCAAACAATTTAGACAAATAGCCACCAGTAACAAAAACTAAACAACCAAAAAATTGAGGGGAAAAAATGCATAAATATGTTCAAAATCTAAATATGTAAATATTTCAATTGCAGCATCATTTATTCATACATTTGTTTATTATTTGTTATTTCTTTGAACAACAAATAACAATGACAATTGAATATTTTAACAACTTTTTCAAAACGAAAACAGCACCACTAAAAAATACCAAAACAACATGTCCAATAAAAGTAAATATTTGCCATAGCAATACTGATAGCAAAACTAAAAAGAGTAGTTGTTTTTTATGTGTAAATAGTAAAAAAATAAATTTAACTAGTAAAACTACGAACAGCACACGTCTGTGTCCCACAACATTAAGAAGAAAAATACGAAAAACTTCCAGACGGAAGAGGAAACGTAGACACAACGAATGTTTACACAACAGTGTAAATACGGTGGACAAAAGAGGCAGAACGAGAGTTACAAGAGCAGCAGGAGGAGTAGAAACAAAAACTTCTGTATGTAACAAAAGTGTAAATAATACAAGGACAACAAATTTGCATTCGTATGTAAAGAAATACAGAAATAAAATGTCCTTTTGTAAACGAAAATGTTGCACTCGAAGTGACAAATGTACACGCAAATGTAAGAGTCGCTGTAGCAGCAGTACCAGTAGCTGCAGTTGTAGCAATTGCTGCAATTGTAAATGTTGCTGTAGTATGAAAAAAATAATTTTAAGAGTAAAAAATATAGTGACATTGTTATTACACCGAACAACACAAATAAGAACAGCAACAAAATTAGCACAACATTCGACAACAGCATCAGCAACATCCTCTATAACATCACCTAATAGCAATTATTTTTTAAATAATGATAAACGAAAAAAAGTTCAATTACATTTAAAACAACAAAATATGCAACAGCAGCAACAGCTTAAAAATTTTAATGCTCTAGGGAAATGTATGGAAATAACAAACATCAAAAAACCCCAACAAAACTATACAACAAAAATCTTACTAACAAACTCCTCCTCTAGTACTGTACCATTAATGTGTCCTACAAGTTCTACATTTTCCATACCAGCAGCACCGGCACAAAGTGAAATAAAGCAAACATCATCATCCTCAACATATTTACCAGCTACTAACAGCAGTTACCAAACTTTTTCTACCCTACTACCGAAGACTTCAGCAACAACCACAACATCCCTAACAGACTCTTATCCCTGCACGACGGCTTCATCAGCAACATCATCATCATCATCGTCGTCTTCGTCCTCATTCTCCACATGGTATAGTTTAACATCCCTGGCTCCAGCTCGTGTTCTCAATGAATTGTATGGTGTGATATTTATGACTCTACTGGTGCTTAGCATATGCCACAATAACGGTAAGTTTTTTTTTTATTTTCATTTTTATTCTCTTCTTTTTATTATTACACTCGTTCTTTTGCTTGCGGTATATTTATTTTTTCGTTGGTGCAACCAAACAACAAATAAATTGCATATAAAAACAAATAAACGGTTAGAATTACCACACACACTAACTGTGTTGGTTTGTGCACAGTGGGGAGGAATCAAATAGAAAATATATTTTCTTAATAAAAAATTGCCAGAACGCACAGAAGGAGAATGTAAAAGACAGCATTTTAATCAAGTGATTAAAAGTTTTAGGAATTAGGAAGCTTATAAGGATTTCATGTAAGCTCTATATATAGTATAAAGGAAAATTAATCTAGGAAAATAATCTAGAGCCAACATTTTACCGATAACAAAGGGGCCGATTGAAAAATTTCTTGTTAACTAGGAGCGTCGTCCCTTAGACCTTAAAGTAGGCCTCCTAGTGGCTAAGCAAAATGTTATGCTAATATTCTGTTTGAAATTGATTGATTTAGGAATTCTAAAAATCTAAAATTCTATGATTATAATGATCTAATCTGGGCCCTATACTAGTGCATGAAATATTTAAAAAAAAAACTATAAATGTTGGATCGAATTATCGTTCTTATTAATAATTGGTTAAAGATTGATGTTGTGCAAAACCGTTCCTTTTGTGGAATCGTTCCGACCGATCAGAAAGATCATAGAAACTAGGTCGTTCCTTTCGTTCATTGCTCCTTTTTTTTAGTTTGAACAACGAATGAACGAGGAACGAGAAATCTTCTCTGTCGTTCGTTAAAACGTCAACAAACAAATATTTGTAATTTTGATTGAATAAATTTTGTTTGATTAATGTATGTTTGTATGTATTTTTTTTTTGTTTTACTGTTATTTTTTTACATAACAAAAATTCTTTTGTTAGTGAAATTAAATGCACTTTATTAAAATACAAAGAACTTTTAAAATACAAATCTAATAAACCAAAAAAATAACATATGTGTGTATATGAAAACGATAAAGTTATTTAAAGTTTTATTTAATTTAAAAAAATTAAAAAGATTGTTAAGCATTAAAAAAATACATATGTATGTATTTATATAAACATGTAGTACTAAAAAAAAAATATATGGAAAACGAAAACATAAAACCGACGTCCCATCCTCGATAACTACGAGATTTTTAAAAAGTTTCAGTCTGTCAAACCAAATTCTTCCGAACATGTCGACTGCCGATGTTCTTTAAATACTATTCTGAAAATTGGGCATTACATAAACATTGAATTTTGCCATAGCATTAGTGATGTGTGGTAAAAGCATTACATGAGAATTTGTACTTCGCAGTTTCATGTGTTAAAGGACCAGCTGATTTAAACTGTACCAACTCCAGCTTTATTTTGGTTGTAGTCGATGATTGGGCTATGTTTCTGGTTGATCTTCCTGCCTCATTTTTTGCTGTTATGTTGTCTGTATTTTTTATAATTTCTTCATTATCTAAGTGCTGATTTACACGCTTCACGATTTAGTCGACAGGTCTTGTGTTTTTAGGAAGAGAAGATAACGCCATTTATTTATTTTTCTCTGTTTACTTAAAACTCCATCCTAGATGACCTTAATCTGAAGCCTGCGAACCAGCACTATGGGTAGTGCCGTCTCTTAATAAACAGCAAGATTTATGCATTATTTTCTCATAATGAATAATGGTTTTTTTAGTTATTAACGTTTAAAACCTATTATCCCACTGTTCAATATTTTTTCTTAACATTTTAAATAAAACACATGTTGTTTATTTTATGCAAAAGTGACTTCCCCCCATGTTACGAGTGCGATTTTGGGGAAAAAATGAAACCATCATTCACAATTTGTTTACATTACGTTTTCTTCTAAGTCAAGTATTTTTTTCGAAAAATAAAATAAAAATATTTTTTTGCATACACGTGTCTATGTGTAAACTTCCGGAGATACTACAATAACCGCATATGCCATCTATTTATATTTTCAATTGTAACACGAAATATAAGAATTTGGCCAAATATGAAATATGAATATTGAGGACACAAATATTCCAAATGGTAAAGTTTCTTCGTTTGTGTGTGAGTGTGTTTAGTTTTTTATTTAAAATAAACTCCTGGTCAAATTGGTGTCAAACATTATTGTAAAAATGGATAACGAAATTAGTTAATATTTCTTAATTGTAATTGTTCCTTTTGTGTTTTTTCTGTATATCATAATAACACTGTTCTGCAACAAAATCCTCTTCTGTAAAAACAAATATGTATAATAGTGTAACTTTTTTTTTTTGTATTTTTTAAATGCAACAAAAAAATATACAAAAACAAAATATTTAATTTTAATTATCGGTGTACACATGTGCTTATTAACAGTTTAGAACGCTTCATTCAGTTGTGTTAAGTAATTGATACCTACGGAAAAATGTTAAGCAAAATTAAATAACAAATGATTTCTATCGAATAATAATAAATTGTTAACTATTTAAGATTGATCCCCGATCTAAATTTTGTTTTAAAAACCATAACAACTTATCATGACAGAGTTAAATTTTCCATAAAATACGTTAGACGTGTGTGATAGTGAAAAGCTTTTGACTGTTCCACGGTGGCAACATGTAGAAGGACAAATAATAAAGTCAAAAAAGGTCCTTGGGTAAACGGTAATTTGCAAAAATTAATTTGTATTAAGAACAGCCTATTGACACAAAGAATAAGGAAACGTATAATATATGGATTCCAAAAACACTACTGAGTTTAAATCGCTTCAGAGAATGCAGAATAAAGGATTAAAAAGTGTAGCTTATTTGCCTAGCTGGTTTTCAACTGTAATATCTTACAGGGAGGTTTTTCCGACTGTCTTGCCAATATACGGGCTTTATAAGTTTCAGTCATTACAGTAGATGTTTAAATGTCTTAATTGTGTTGGGCATCATACCATACAATTCACACGGAATCTGGATACTTTTAGTACAAGAAATCTTGATTATTAAAGAATAATCTTTTGCCAATCTGAAACAACTAAGCAACGAGTTGAACACTCTGGTTGTATAAAAACTTGCCATATAATATTAAGCAAGTCTCTAGCATATCGCAGTTTAAATCTAGCAAAAAAAATTTTGTATCTCAACATATTGATGAGGTTCTGCTAAAACCTGCTATAACGTTTATTGGTTAGTTGAAATACATGTCAAATTTGTAAAAAAAAATTTATTATAATAATATATTGAAATACTCTTGTTTAAATTTTGCCAACAAGCCTCTATAATGTCAATCTGGTGCTGAGGTGAAATTGTAATATTGTTATATTTTATAATAAAATTTGAAAAAAAAATTTAAAAAAATAACAAGCCTGCCTTCGATATCGTATTATCATATTTTGTGAGAGCATTTGTATAGAAGCAATTTTTCCGTTTTTAATACCAATCGAAAGTTACCTACAACTTTCTGCAGCATGAGTAATAATTATTCGAACATTTAAATATTACTCATACGTACTGTGTGATCAACATTTATTTGGAGTTGTAAAATGAACTAGGAATGGGCAAAAAATATCGATATTTAAAAAAAATATAATCGATATATATCGCCGATATTTTAAATACCGATATATCGATGTATCGATATTGAAATACGACTATCGAATTCGATATTTTTTAAAGTCAGTCTTCATTAAGAACTCAAAATTTTAGCCGTATTTCAAACAATATATTTTTTAAGAATTGGAATCCTTGCATGCATCATATGTTTTTTTTAAACAAATATAAAGATCTAAAATAATTGGCATTTATAAGAAGCAGTGCCGGATACAAGAAGCAGATTGTCCGAAGTGCACATAAAACAGAGAGTGCTCCTGATGTCCATATCTGATGATTACTGGTTTGACTAAAATCATTTGGTACTTTTGGGGCGCAATTCAAATTTTAAGGAAAGTTGGTACTTCCATGACTTATTTACTTCCATTTAAATTTTTCGTAATTTATTTTTTTTTTCATATGGTTTTTTTGTATTCTTCCCTTTTGTTTTTGTTATAATTGAATTTTTTGTTTTGATTAAATTTTTTTGTTTTTATTAATTTTTTTAAATACAATGAAACAATAAAAAGTAACAATGTAATTACATATAATTAATTTGTTCATACATATGTTTCTATACTGAATTTTTTAGTTTGGAAATAGTTTCAGCAAAATACGTTCGATACATCGATATATCGATATTTTTGAAATAATAAATATCGATACTCTAAAAAAAAATCGATTCGATATATATCGATATATTTTTTCAACTTGCCCATTCCTAAAATGAAAATCTAAATCGTGTCAAACATTGAAATAATAAAGTAATTGGACTTGTTTTTAAATTATACACAAAAGTATTTAAACCAAATTGTATTTTCCCTGACCGTTTAGAGAGGACAAAACATCTTGCAGGCATATATACGTACAAAGATAGGTGAATATTACATTTTTCCGTTCTCTTAAAATGTGTACTTTTTTATTTTATAACAGACAGGTTTTCTCAAAAAAACATGTCAAGCGGTCGAATATCGGCCACCGGTCGATCTTTGTTATTATAAACGTACATATAACAACAACATGTACACACTCAAAAGAAAAATCAATCCATCCGTACTCAAATCAATCCATAGCGGTATTAAAAGTACGGTGAGTACGGATTTTCTTGAATCAAGTACAGAAGATTAATTCAAGTACGGATTTTCAATCGCAAAATACTTCCATTATCCATATTCAATCCCGATATCGTACTCGAAGTAATCCGAAAATGAGATTGAATTAAGTAAAACCAAGATTTAATCAATCTCAAAATGGGCTTGGTTTAAGATTTACAAAATTGTTTTAATTCGAATACGTACTTAAAATAATCCGAAAATGAGATTGTTTTTAGAGTTGGGTAGTTCATGAACGAACTAGTTCAATTGAACTAGTCCGTCAGATAAACGTTGAACTGTCTTTCAGTCTGACAGTTTCTTTTAGTTCAGTAGTTCACTTTTAGTCACTTGGGTCTTCTGCGTCAGTCAGTCTTTTGAGTCAGCTGTTTATTTCGTACTTTTAAGTCAGTTCATTTAAGGCAGTTCATTCAGTTCAGTGATTCATTTACTTCAGTTCAGGGATGATAAAGTTAGTACAATTGTACTTTTTTCAGTACTATTGTCTTTAATTTAATTCAGACTAAAGATTTACTACAGTCTAATGAATCTTGTTGCTATAGCTTATGTCAACAAAAAACTTACATAGCAATTTTTCAAAAAACTTATTCTCTACATAAATCGAACTTTGAACTCCTTGAAAATAATAATTTTATGTTCTTTACAATCAGGTTTGTTCAGATACTCGCACAATTATCAAATTCATTCCCACGAAAATCTGATGGAATTCTAACCGAAACAAAAAAATGTCGAATTTAAAAAATTGAAAAAAATGCTATTAATCATACGAATTTTCACTCAAAAACATTTTTGTTAACGTATTTAAAATTTTGTATTATAAACGAATTTTTCCTTTAATTTTGGTTTATTTTATTATTTAATAAAAATTATTGCTTCACCAAGCTTTTGTTAAAAACTTTTTTCTATCTTATCTCGACTTAAGATGTTTTGTCAAAATGCCACAGATATATAAATATAAATAAACTCTTTTATGTATATGAACTTTTAAATCAGTTATTTTTTAAACGTGAGACTAATTCTGTAGCATTTTGACAAAACATCTTAAGTCAAATTTAAAAAGTTAAAAACAATTTTGTAAAGCATACGAATATTCATTCAAAAAGCATTATTGTATTATAAGCGAAATTTTTCTTTAATTTTGGTTTATTTTATTATTTGATTCGACTTAAGATGTTTTGTCAAAAGGCCACAGAAATAAACCTCTTAATATCATATTTATGTACTCTTTGATTTTGTTTGAATACCCAAAAAAATAATTGTTTGCCCGTATAAATTTTTAATGGTGATATCCTGACAATCGTACAGGTGTAAGGATGCTATTTTTTGAATAAGTTTCGGTACTTTGGAAGATATAAAAATTTTTACATTCGTCTTGTAGAGAATTTGGAATGTAAGTTTTGTTTTTCATTTGCTAACTAAATCACACATGGAGATAAGCCCATATCGAAAAGCCTCCTGTTTTTCACCGCTATTGAAGGGGTATATAACCTTTCATTCTCCCAGTAAATCGGTCTATACGTATTTATATCGCCAAAAATAGCAAAAACCCAATTTTCCAAAATGTTTACCTGAACCCTTTTCGAAATAAATGATTAAATTACACAGTGCAACAAAATTCGGATCATCGCGGCAAGCCTCAACATTCTAAGAAAGAATCGCCATACGATTCTACTGCAGACATCTGAAATTATTTTTTAGCTCAAAAGAACATTTAGTATATTTTTTGTCTTATACCATACGTCTTTTCAAAAAATTCAAAAACTTCAGGGGCTCATATTTCGGGTGCCCAATCTAACTTTTCAAAACCCATTGCCAGATTTTCTCTACAAGTAGTCTACTTTTATTTCGCGTTGCAAGTGCCTAGGCTGTTTTTCTTTTTTGTTGCACAGTGTTATTTTAGTATGAAGACAAAAATCTTGGGAAAAACACTTTTTTGTATTAAAACTATTTTGAAATTATTTTCAAGACTTCATGTTAATTAAAGGTATTTCCATATATTAACTCTTAAATTCACTTGCGGTTAACATGAACCAAATGTTGTTATATCTCAAAATGACAAGCGAGGTTTAAGCATGAATTCAAGGACCATAATGTGTGTGTTCTATACAAAATAGTGGGCAATTTTTTTGTTTGTTTTTGAAGACGTCAGCATTGGACCTGTAGCAGATTATAAAAAAACTTGGGAATTGCAACGTGTATTTTGTACCAATTTAATAGGAACATAATTAAATGAGTTAATGGGCACACTTAAGAAATATTTGATGCCCAACACATATCAAGCGGAATTTAAGAATTGACGACTTATTACATTCTACTAAGATTTTATTTTTTTTTTTTTGCTAATAAAATTGAGTTAAGAGACAAAAATTGTTTAAAAGAGTCATAATAAATTAATAAATTAAGTGATCATGCTTGTTTTTGTTTTTTTTTTCATCAACAATTTTTTTAGTGTAAACATACATTTATTAAGTGATGATTCTGACTGAGGTATACTTAAATGTGGCTTTAGGGTTAATGTTTTTATGTGTGTTTAACTTCAACTAAAGCACATAATATTGTGCTGAAGCTTAACATTTTTTTAAAAATGTATACATACATCTAAACAAAAAAGTATTAATTTTAATTTAATGCACCACGCATGTTAACAACACATGTCTAAATATTTATATTCTAAATAAATTTGCTCAAGCTTAATTGGAAATTTTAACGGAATTTTTGACAAAAATGTGTTGCAGTTTGTAAACGTGTGGTTTGGTTTATATAACTAAATTAATTTATTATTGCTTAACATTTTTTCTCTAAAATTACCCGCAAAAAATTTGTTGCACTACTTAAACGTTGTTGTTTTCGAAATTTATACGCTATAATAAATATTTGCTACATAAAACCTTTTGTTTTTGGATCGCTGTGTTGGTTTTTTAAAGTTCCAGCTGCTTGTGGCAATTTTTGCTGTTCTGCAATGTTGTAACAACACATATGTTGCGTGTATTTGTTGCTTCAAAATTAATACCTTTTTAAACATTAAGATATTTTTTTAACACTTTTTTGAAAAACAATTTTGTATATTAAATTTTTGTGTGAAAAAGTAAATTCTGTTTATTACAGTTGTGTATTATTCTAAAATATATTGAAGAGAAAAGAATATTCAATATAGCCGTTTGAACAATAAACAAAAGTACAGTAACAAGCACAACCACTCATTTCAACATGCACATACATTGATAAGGACTTACAGGGTTTGTTTATGTGTGAAAATAAAGTCGCTAGTGGGATTTTTTATGAAATAACTGAAAAATGTGCTTTTTACTCTTTTAAATTTACGTCTTGTTATATGCAAAATTTTTTGCTAGATTGAATATTAATTATTATAAAATTTTTTTCGTTTTCTTAAAATTGGGAATTCACAAAGTTTCGGACCTGTAATGTGGATTTTTTATAGTATGTGATTCTGTCATATCATCTCATTTAGTAATTAAACTAAATAGTGGAACCAACAATTTTTTGTTTGTAATATTACTTCGTCTAATTACTGAGTGAGAACATATGACAGATGACAAAATGACAGCCTCCAGAATTCCATATTATTTTGTTACAAAAAGTATAATTTGTCAAAAGTTTTGCAATAGTTTATCAATAAAAAAACAGAGCAGCAGCAGCACATCAATTGAATCGATACAAGACCTTATCGTGATTTCTTTGTGCGAGAGATTTCTTGTGTCAACTAAAAAGTCAAATGATGATGAATCAGAGGCATTACTCCATTGAAATAGTTGTCAAACTTAGGAAGCATTTCGCATGTCATTGGGGGCCACTTAGGTAAACGTTTATATGTATTTAGCAGGATTCATATTATTGCCAGAATACTGGGTTGCCAAAAAATGCTGCTTGAACGCCTAAAAAAGATTTAGTTTTTGCATGTCATCATTACCAGCGTCGAAAAATCAATCCGAGGTCAAAAACAGCCAAGCAGCCGCATCAAGGCTAAAACCAAGACTCATTCACTAGAAGTTTGTATACAAAATACCACAATGTCACAGGGTAACTGCACCAAATACAATTTAGTCATTTAAAGTGAGAACTAAAAAAAACCAACGAAAAATAAGATTCATCGCGACAATGCTTGCTCACATATTGCAAGATCAGTTCAAAAACTTTTTATAAAACAAATTTTGTTAGTCTTGCATTTGTCATATGTTTCGATTGTTGTAGGAAGCTCTCCTGCAAAACGTTCAGAACAGGGTATCTGAAATTGACTTGATTTATTTTTGGCATTAGAAAATGAGCAGTCCTTTTAGCGCGATTTCCATATGTTGCCAGAGGGATGGGAAGGCGTCATAGCTAACGATGCCGTAGCTATATTTATAAAAATAAAAAAAGTTTGTTATTTTATGTATGTGAGTCTTTATTCCCTATTACCTCCAAAACTAATGAGCTGATTTACCAGAAATAATCTGATTATTAAGATTGGCTACAAATATTTGTAAAATTTTATGTAGGCGTGGTACCCCTCATGCAATGACCACAATCACACCTACAAATAGTGCAAAAACCCATAAAAAAAACCGCCAGCAAAATACAACACTTCACTACTCCGATGTAGATAGCAGCACTTTAAGATCAATACACCAATAAAGCAACGTCAATACCAGTATGTAGAATCCAGCACGGTCAACACTAAGTACAATTCACGCACAGCTATATACAGTACGGTTGAAGTAAAAGTTTCCAAATTTGACACACATTACCAAGCAGCAACACAAAACATCTGCCAAAATGAGAGCTGAACTATATAAAAACGTGGATCCTCGCATATAAGGTCAATATCAAGTCTTAAATATCTGGAGAGGAATCTCAATTTTGTACCAATGCTTCATTATCAAAGCACGAGATCTGTTTTAAATAAATTTTACTTATTCTAATTTAATGGGGGATGGCAAAGCGCACCGGATTAAGGTATTACTTCCCTACAAATAATATTGGACCACCTGATCCAATTTGATGAAATGGACTACTCCATGGACTGGTCCGATGTAATGCAAGCATGGACCATGTCATTGTTAAAAAGTGTTTGTAGTGAGACGACATGTCTTTTTCTTTCGTTTTTAAACGAAGTTCAAACTAACCCTCTTGTGTATACAATTGAGTAGTTTTAAAACTACTCCGTTGTAGACCAAAGATGGGTTATATGGTCCTGCCCTAGGACATCGTAATGTTAAATAGACAATGTTTTTTCCATACGTTTGGGTTACTTTTGGACTAGTCCTAGTCCCTTGTGGACTACTCCTTACATGCGTGTTTGGACTGGTCCTATTATTTGCAGGGTTTATATAAATTTATATGGGCCCAATTTGTTACAGTGAACGCTGAGAATTCGACAAAGATTAAGCATTTTTAATTTAAACAGCCAATTAATTTTTGATTCAGGATAAAATGTGGAAAAAATGTATTTTTGTATTTAAGACAATATTCAACATTGGATTTAGCAGATCAATATTTAAAATAAAACCAGACAACTTTTATTCAAGGTTCCATCGTGAATCATTTCGCTGTGTGGCATTTCTAATTCATTATCTGGTATGTTCTGACAATCGCAAAACGCTTAACATTGGCGATTCTAACTTAAAATCGCATAAAAGCTGTTCCGTAAATCGCAATAGCAAGAAGTTTGGAGCCTTCAAATTGCAAAAATATGTTGGAAGGAACTAGAATATTTGTAAGAAGCCATGGCATATCGCAAACTTAACGCACGAGTCAAGGAGCACAATTAATAAAGTCTGGCGTTTTGCGATATCAAATGGTGCGATTGTCAGAACATGGCCGTATGTCTTCAAGTATTTGGGGATAACTGGCATTTTTATATTTACGTATCTAGGCTTTTATTTTTCATAATTTAGTTTTGCCTACTTTCATAATATTCGTTTATTTTTCATAAAAAAATTATAAAAAAAAGATCATAAATTATCAATGGATTTTTTGTTATTTTTCAATTTAATCCTGTTGTTATTTTACTGACATCAATTTTTTTTTGAACACTTTAAAAGAAATCTTTTATTATGTTGTTTGACTTATTTTGCATAATATTTAGATGTAAACATATAAGTATGTATGGATATTAAATATAACTTTATGCCCAGCCAGCAAAATACTTCGACATTGTCTGAATCAGACATTTCGTGCAAATGTCTAACTTCATTCTTAGAGACTTCGTTCAGATTTCTGTCAGACATTGAATATACTTACGGTCTGGCCGATTTCGCATGGATATATCGGGGGGAATTTATGTACAGATATGTCCAATAGAATTCCGACGGAATTCATTCAGATTTGTCTAACGAGACTTATTATTTTTTAAAATAATGGCAATTGTCATTCTGTTGGAAATAATTTTAATTTTATTTTATTTGTTTAAGATAAAAAGCATAAAAAAAGGTACGTACGTGTAAAATTTATAATTACATATGTACATATTTTGCAATAAAATTATTTCTTTCAGCTATCAGTTCGAAAGCAAAAAAAATCTCGGCTAACACATCAGAACTTCCCATGCCTTTTTCATTAGATTTCTGTTAGATATCTATCAGAAATTGCCGACAAAAAACCAAAATTTCCCACGACATGTCTGTCAGAATTCGTGTCAACCACTTCATACGTTTTTGGGTCAGAAATCTGACAGAATTCGTATACGATTCCGACTTTTTTGCCGACGTTTCTCTCAGATATCTGAACGACGTCGGATTATTTTGCTGGCTGGGTGTTTATTAAATAAAAATGTGTATGTATGTTGGTATTTTTATTAAAATTATAAACCTTTTGTAGATTTTATAACTTTTGCTCAAAATTGATTACTTTATTGTTTGCCCTAAAAAAATTTTAATTAATTTTTGTTGCTTGTATATAAAATATTGTTTTTGTTGCATTTTAATTTCAATATATCCACATGCATTCATATATTTTAATATAATTTTATAAAAAGTAGTAGTTAAGCTTCATCTATTTATGCTTTGCTGTTGTTTATAACTTGAATTTTAATTAAAGAGATACAAAATTTGAATGTTATTCTTTTTGCAAAAATTTATTGTTTTTTCAGTAAATAAAGCTTTTGTTGAGTTGTGATAAAACATTAAGCTTGACTTTTAATGTTCTTGAGATGTTAAGAACTTCGATGTGAAAATTGGTAAGAAAAGTATAATAATAGGTTGCTGTTGTCTTCTTGTAAACAGGTTCATTAACAATAAATATGTTTTTTTTTCAATCCAAATTTTTAATATTGTAATCAGGTTTAAGTTCATCAAATTTAATTTTGATTAAATTATTTTAATGCAGAAAGGTATTTTACAACATGAAAATGAATTAAAATTGTTATTGATAATCATTCATTCTTGACTGACCTGAGATTCGAGCCCAGGCGGTTGGTTACCATGACATGTTTCGATCGCAACCACTCGATCTACTCAGATGGATTTGCCAATTTGATGAACTTAAGCCTGATTAAAATATTAAAAATTTTGATTAAAAACCATAAATAGTTCAACAAAATAACCCCAATTCTAATTAATATTTTTTTTTTTTTTTTTGTAGAAAAAACACCACATAATTTTACAAGTACATTTTTTATGATTTTTTTCATTAAAGTAGTTAAATAAAAAGAATCCTGTAAAGTATTTATCAGTTAGGCTGAGGCCCGTTTTCACAACTTACCGATGGCTAAAAGTAGACTTTAGCCGGCCTAATAAAAAGTATTCCATTATTTAAACCTAAAGTGAGCGATAAAGTTAATTAAGTTTCATCCTACCTGGTATGTTAAAGTAAAGTTTTTATAATGGAACACTTCTTATACGGCCGATTAAATTTCCTGAAAAGTCATAGTTAATATAAAACATTTAATCTTTTGGTAACGTAATTAATGTGCTGTTTTCACAACACAAGTGACTGGACGTTTAGTGAAATTTATATGAAAAGCACTCAGTTTTTTGAGTGTTTTCCATATAAATTTTACTACACGTTCAGTCACTTATGTTGGGAAAGCAGCACATAAGTTCTTGCCATTTTACAAAATATCGCCTTATAATTTGTACATTGGTAATGATGCCATACATTTTTTTAAAGGAAATATCAGACATACGCCAGAAGTAATAAAAACATAAGGGACGTAATAATTTTTTATAAAGGAGTGTCAAACCATGCACGATGTTAATTGTGAGTCACACCTTAATTGGACAAAACATTGTTTTAGTGTTTGACAAATTCAACCATGAAGTGTTTCGGCGCCGTGCAATAAAGCCATAGGAAATAAAGCCATATGGCCTTATTTCCCAATGAATTAAAAAATAAAGTCATATTACCACCACCCAAGTGGAATAACATCATAATCGTTTAGTAAGCAAAGAGGAAATAACGCCATAACAGAAAATCCTTGCGCCCGGCCGAAGGGCGGCTATGCAGGGGAGCTTTAGTTAGCGAAGCCGGTCTCTGTTATACCATTGAGGAGAAAATCCTTGCGTCCAAAAGTGTTTTCCTTATATTTTTTATTTAAACACCAAGAGAAAAACCAACTAAACAATTTTTAAATAAATTGCAATTATATGAAAAGAAAAAAATTTAAATGGGAAATAAGGCCATATGGCTTTATTGCACGGCGTCAAGTGGTTCACTATTGAGCGGACTTCGTCATTTTTTTGATCGGCATAATCGAACAAATGTGTTCAAAATCGGGAGGACTGTGAGCAAATTTTAGCAAACCGGGTCTATAGAAAATATGTGTTTGATGCTTCGAAATGAGGTCGGTCAAGCAGTTACCGTGAATGGTGTTCGCGATAATGATAACTTACTTATTGTGGTCAGAACTTGAAAATATGGACCTGGGCGATATGTGGTTCCAACAGGATGATGCCACTTGCCACACAGCTAACGAAACAATGACTCTTTTTTGCGATAAAATAAATGGCCGTATTTTCTCATGTCTTGTCAATGGTAATTTGGCGTCACGATCATGTGATTTGACCATTGGCCAAGAACAATTAAAAATTTGAATCTAAAGGATGAGATAATTCGGCACAATAACCACATGGAACTTTAATTATGTCTCAAAGTCATTGGAAATATAGACCATCGGGTAAAGGAATGCCATCGAAGCTGTGGCGAGCATTTATAACAATAAACAATGTTATAGATCTATTTCTTACAATAAAAAATATTAAGATAATTCTCGGAAAACCTTTTGCTTAATTTACAATTAACATCGCGCATCGATTGGACCACTCTTAACTATAGGTTTCCTCAAATAGTGTGTCAGAATGGTTAAATATTCTCTGCAAATAAATACAGTTACTGGCATAGACTGTAACAAATAAAAAATTAATTCAACGGATTAAAATTAAAAAGATTAAGGCAGACGTGGTTTTGTTTTATATCTCAGCGACTTGTTGATCGATCTAGCTTCATTTCAATTTCAAATAGTATCAGACTATATGTGATATAAACATATATCAACCTATTTCCAATCATATCTAGGGTCTTCGGAAAACCCATTTCAACGGACACAAGGGCAGACGGATATTGTTAAATCAACTAAGGTTAGTCATAAGGGTTTAAAACCAATAAAGCAGAAATTACAAATTGAATGACACACTTAAATATTTCGTTTCCACCTGTAGTGAAGGCTATAAAAATTTTTGTTTCTGATAACAAATTTTCTTTAATAATATTTTCACACTAAAAATTTTTGACTCAAACCTTTTTTTAGCATTGGCAAAGCCTATTAAGTTGGGTAGAAAAAAAGGTTGTGCCAGTCACATCCTAAAGTGAAGATATGTCAATGAAGTTTCTAAAACAGAAAAACATTTTTTCCATACCCCATAATACAGCGCTTTTTGTTTTTTTATATGTATAGCGCTGCCATTTTAGTTCCGATCTTATCACATCGCATATCGGATAGCAAATTATGTGCGCCACTTGTATTATCTCGGAATCTTCACCCTAATATCCAAATTTTTTCACATTCCAAGAAAGTCATTCTAAAACTCGCTTTTATGACACGGTTAAAAATACAGCCCCTTTCACATAAATACATGTTCCGGACGAAACGCCGATACGTTTCGTGTAGTGTGGACTGTATTTAGGGGTGGATTTGGCCTACAGCTCCAGAATACCTGTCAAGGATCTGAACACTTTGTTCATATTCCCAGGATGGCTTCGGGATTCAGCGCTAAAATATCAACCAAGTATCCATACAACTTGGTGATATTACGAAAGATAGAACAAGAGGTAAAGAAGGCTCAGATATTTATTCAAACAGAAAGCACTTTTAACCGTATAAAAACACAATTCTTATTTTCTAAACATTAGAAAATATCCATTTATTTGATGCAAAAAGTTATTATAAAATTTAAATTTTCAAAACAATTTAATTAAATAACTTAATTGAAATTCCGAATAAACTTACTTTAAATACCACAACAAGATACAACCGCTAAATACGGCTAGTTTTGTTTTAATTAAATTTTTTAAATTTACTTAAATCTGGAAACAAGTCCGACATTACAAGTTATCGGGGTATTGCCAAATTAAGTATTATAACAACATTTTTTGAAAAACTTATACAAGATCACCTATGTCATCAAGTCAACACTTTAATTTCTCCCTTCCAACACGGTTTTCAAAAAAGATGTTCATTCAACAAATCTATTACAACTTACCACAATAGTCAATCGGGGTTTTCTTCAAAGAAAACAAGCAGATGTAGTTTATACAGACTTCAGCAAAGCCTTTGATAAAGTCAATCACAAACTTCTTTTAAAGAAACTACACTTGATGGGATTTGCTTATCTTAGCTTAATGTGGATTTACTCATATTTAACAAACAGAAAACAAAGCGTACTTTTTAAAAATGAATCCTCGAAAAATATAAATGTATCATCCGGGGTACAACAGGGCCCCCACCTTGGACCGCTTTTATTTTCCTTGTTTATAAACGATTTACCATTTCAGTTTTCAAATATTTTAATGTATGCTGATGATGTGAAAATTTTCCTGAGTATCAGTGAATACTCCAACCATGTTTTACTCCAAAATGACTTGGATTCGTTTTACAAATGGTGTAATTCAAATTTAATGGAGCTGAATCAAAAAAGTGCAAATATATGCGTTTGGTCCGAAAGCGACCGATATCTGTAAATTAAACGCTGGGTAATTATCAACTAGATAAAGTGGATAGGTTTTTAGATCTTGGTGTTTTATTGGATCCTAAACTAAGTTTTATTAATCATATAACAATTATGGTAAACAAAGCCAGAGGAGTACTTGGTTTTATAAAACGGTGGACTAAAGAGCTCAATGACCCTTATGTAACTTAAGCTTTATATACATCACTTGTGAGACCTATTTTGGAGTATGCTTCCATAATTTGGGACCCTATGTACCAAACTTATATCGACAGAATCGAATCTGTGCAAAAACAATTCCTGTTGTTCTGTCTATCTTCCATCATATACCAGCAGACTCGCCCTTTTTAAACTGCCAACCTTAAAAAACCCGAAGATCTATGTTAAATGTCTCGTTTCTACTGAATATTATTAACTGTGATGTTTGTTCTGGTTTTCTGATCAACAATATTTCGTTCAACATTCCTCAACGTCCAACACGTTATTTCTCACCATTATCCATTTAGTTTTTTAGAGCTAATTATGCAAACACTGACCCTCTCAGGAGAATGTGTACTCAATTTGATGAGCTGTATAGATTTGTAGATTTTTCTTTAAATACTAATGTAACTAAAAGTTAAATAATAATTTTTTTAAATTCATAATTAATTATTTTATTTGAGTTATAAACATTTATGTTGCATAAATAGTGTGTAAGGATTAGTTCCATAGACGATTAAATTCGTCTTCTATAAAATTGTAAGTTACAAGCCAAAAACAAAAATTAACACCAGGGATGGGAAATCCGCTGCGTTAGGTTGAGATGTGAACACTATATTAAATCAAGTTGATCCCATTTTAAAATAAAGCATTGGAACCAGTCCAAAAAATATTATATAAAATGAAATTTAATTTTTTTTTATATAAACAAGATTTTTTTTAGTCATGTTGTCAATATTAATAAACGTTTAATTCACTTGGGTAAATTTTCAATTAAAACTGAGTTTTTTTTTGATTAATGATTTAATTGAAAATACAAAATTAAACATTGTCGAAAATTTTACTCTAATGGCGTTTTCTTTTCTGAGTAATTTTCTGCCCTTTACAATTCTCTATGTGGTGATCTAAAAAATGTGTGTTATTGTAAAAGTGTAACGCGGTTGTTACCCTCAAAAAAAATATGCTACATTTTCAACACCAATTTTATTAAAATGGGCATGAGTGCAGTACTAGATTTACAGCTGGTTGTTTTATATTTCTGGAAAAAAAAATTATTTTTCTTAGCTCTCATGATAATTATATAGTTTTTGTATTTGTTTCTCTACTTAGATTTTAGAGGTGCAAAGGAGCTTAAAGTTCGAAACGCTAATTTTGTTCTTTTATAAACTTAAAATACACTTCATAAAAATCAGATAATCGTTTAAAAAGGTAACGCATTTTTTTAAAAAATAAAACGCCATAAGTTTTGTGGTGTAGGGTATTATATGTTTGGGCTTGATCGACTAAACTTATTGACTGTTAAGACCAGTAATATATAGACAGGCTTCCTTGCTATTCAACAGCCTGCGTTGTTGGGTAGAAATAATTAAGGGCATAAAAAAACTCACAGAGTTGAAAAAATAATATTCTCTAGTAAAAACTTATGTTTAAATTGCCTCTTTTAATGAACAAATTCTAAAAGAAAAAAATTAAATTAAAACAATAACTTTTTCCTTTTTGCTCTCTTTGCAAGTTTAAACAAATTTTTTAAGTTATTTTGCATTCACCCGCTAGCATGACAACACCACTGAGAAAAAGAAAAAAAAAATAAAAAAATTCAAAAGTTCAAGAAACTCATTTATTTCTATAATGACAAAAGGGAAAAAATTTACAAATTTGATTTGTTTATAGAAGTACTATTCAATAAAGTTTTTTTTTCTCGCATTTTTTCCGCTCTTTGTTTCCTTTCATTTTTTCTTTGATTTGTTTTGTTCCTGGGTTCATTCAACAGCACTCAATACTACCACAACAAGTAGGGTCGTCTTGTAGAAAAGTTAGTTGGAGGAAATGTGAATGTGCCTACATTTAGAAAAAAAAGAATATTAAACTTTTAATAAAAAAATCCACGAAAAAAATATCTAATCTATATCAAAAATTTTGTAAACTTAAGGTTTTCTTCTTTCTTCAAATGCTTTGAAAATTAAAAAGATAATATTTAAAACGCTATTAGAATTAAACTGAAACCAACTGAAACTTAATTCTGGGATCACACTACGAAAGTTTTCTTTCAGAAAGTCTGAATTTATTGGTGGGAGGGGAGAAAAAATAGCCTGTTCTCTTCCTCTTTTACCTTTAAAGTTATACTTTCTGAAAGATCACGTACATAGTTTGATCCCAGACTACGGAGATATGGAACTGAAATTTAACCAAATCTTCACTTGAACTAAAAGTGGGCGAAACAAGAAGTTGTCCTAGAATTGTTTGTACTAACTACAACAGTAGAACTGGGACTGAAATTGAACTTAATAATAATTGAACTAGAAGTGATCTAGAACTGAACTCGAACTGAACTAAAACTGAACTTGAACTGAACTAGAACTGAACTAGAACTGAACTAGAACTAAACTAGAACTGAACTAGAGCTGAACTAGAACTGAACTAGAACTGAACTAGAACTGAACTAGAACTTTACTAGAATTGAACTAAAACTGAACTAGGACAGAACTAGAACTGAGCTAGAACAGAACTATAACTAGAACTGAACTAGATCTCAACTACAACTGAAGTTGAACTGAACAAGAACAGAACTAGAACTGAACTAGAACTGTACTAAAACTGAACTAGAAATGAAAATATCAATGAATGAAAAATGGCCCCAAATAAAATCATAATTTCTTATTTGGGGCTATTTTCCATTCACCTTTATGTAATGCAAATTCTAAGAAATGAAAAATTACCCAAAAATTGTTTATAAAATTGTATAATAACATTTTTAGGGATGGTATCAAAATCCCGAATTCTTATACCAAAAAGGAGAAAATCCTTGCTGCCTGAGCAGAGATGCTTTAGTTAGCGAAGCCGGTTATTGTTATAATATAGAGAAAAAATCCTATTTCCCGCCGGAAGGTTGTATAATTATTCGTAATATTTAAATTCAGGACCTTGAAATTCTGGATTTTTAAAATTGGGATTTCGAAATCCTGGATTTTAAATTTGAGAATTTAAGTTGAGGGAAAACGAACCCAATCAAAATTTTTAATATAACATTCTTTGTTTTAACTTTTTTGGGGTAGAAATTCAAAAAAAAATTTGAGGTGATTTTTCATAATGAAGAATTACCCCAAATTTAGGTTAATTTAATTTTTTTTGGTAATTTTTCATTAAAACATGTGGTAATATTGTGTTATGAAAAAAAGCCCTAAATTTGTAACATTTGGAAAGAACTGCAGCCTATATTGTTATTATTATGGGCGTGAAATAAGGCAAGAGGCTTCCCCTTCCTATATCTTCTCAACTAATCAACCGGTTTTCTTAAAATTTAGCATGCAGACACTGTAACAAATGAAAGGAACTTAAAGATATAAACTTTTTTGAAATTTAAACACTTAAGGCGTAAAGCTCCTCTCTACCCATGTCTTCTTAATTGAATATCCGATGATAGTTTCAAGTCATGCAGGAGCTAAAGGATATAAATTTTAACATTTAGGGCGAAAATAGGGCAAGACGGGTAAAAGCACCTCCCACCTTTAACTTCTTAATTAATTAGCCGATTCTCTCAAACATTTTATGTATTTTTTTTGTAATTCTTTTTATTTGGCATTAAAAATAACCATAACCACAAATTTCCACAAGCCTCATTTTTTAATCGCGATTTGAGCATTTTTGTAGGAACAATATCCCAATAATAAATCAATGAGCACACAAATTTTCTCTGCTTCTCTGTGAGTATTACATTGAACAAACCCAGGAAGACGCAAGGAAACGTCAAACGAACAATGCAATAAACGCGCGAAATTTTAGAGCAGCACGAACAGACGAACAAACCCAACAAGACAATATACACGTGCATGGGAGCATGGCGGTATTGAGTGAATCTAAATCACAAAAGGTACGCGCTGAATGGAATCAACAACGACAACTTGAATGGAGACAATCGCGCCGGTTCGTAGTTGACCTGGTATGGGCACCACTACATTGAAAGCTTTGCATGTGTGACATTGTATTGGTTTGTTAACGTTTGCGTTTGTTGGTTTTATGCTCTTTTTCTCTTTGTTTTTTGTGTATGTATTAGTGTGCGCATATTAGCTTTTTTCGAGCTAAATTGAGCTATATTTTATACTGTTTAGCTTGAGATATTTCATTTAGCTTTAAGCTTTTTTCAGCTTTTTTCAACGATGCATTTAGCTTTTCCTAGCCTTTTTTAATTTCAATTTCGTGTTTATTTGTATTTTAAAAATAAAATAATAAAACAGTTAATCCCTTTCGTTTATGGTCACTACAGTTTTCAGTTACTTTAGCGATATATTCCAATTTATCTTTTTTCCGTTTAGCGATGTAAGCATATTTGCCATTTATTCCATCTATAAGCAGGCATCAATGGCAAAAGTAAATCGAATTATGGGCGGCATAGTTACATTAGCAAAACGTTCTACGTTCTTTATAATTTTCGAAGCCTTAAACCGTTAAAAGAACTAAGCATAAAATCGTTTTTTTTTTTGTCATCAACACTCAACATGAGGTATCAGGGACAAAATATCTTGTTTGGCCTTCTTATGAGTGTTGTTGTCGTGATCGAAATAACGTCGTTTTTAATATTGGTATTATGATTGACGCAAACGACATACGTACGGCGAACTTTTTACTTATGTGTTTTACATTGTCGGTGTCATGATTTTGAATTCAAACGGAAACGACTTCGATCACGATCCGTCAACAATTTTTTGAAAATTTCTGATAGAAAAATTTTACTAGTTAAGCTATGTTCATACCTATTAAATATGTGACGACGGCTGGATTAAACATCATTCTATAGTTTCTCAATTACATTATAGAAATCTAATGAAATTTAAAACATAGATAGATCAATATTTTTATGGCTACATTGGCTATAAAATAGGATCGCAAGGTGAGGTAGGTGGCAATATCTGCATCTCTCAAACTTCCAAACCGATTTTAATGAAATATAAAACATAGATAGATTCATATTAAGGGTATCATATAGTCGGCCTTGACCGACTGTACCTTCTTACTTGTTTTTTTATTTTATTAAAAGCAAAAATATTGACTTGAAATAAGTTATGTGACAAAACAACGCTTGCCGGGTCAGCTAGCAAATAATAATATTCACTCTCTGGTTTCGCTGGAAAATGATTTAAATTATTCAAAATTTCCTTTATTTTTTTAAATAATATTAGACTTATATAAATATAAGACTAATATGTATACAAAAGTAAAAAAATATATACTTGGGCTATCGGCTATATTCAAAAATAAATTATATGTTGCCTTTGAAAATTCTTCTCACTATTATTTTACATTTAAATCAAATTGATACTACATGAAATTTGAGTTTTTTAAACTGGAAAAAACATGCATTCCATGTGTCTAGTAGTGATATTTCAATATCAGTGTCGTTTTGCTTTAACTTTACTGGAATGTTAAGTTAGCATGAATCAAATGTTGCTCACAAGCTATTTTAAAATCAAATCATATTAAATTAATGTGAAAACTATGGAAAAAAATCACTACCGGAAAATCTGAAATCAACCTTGGTTCCGCAATTTTACATTGATTTTTTCTGTGTGTGTTGTCAGTTGTGCAATTGTGAAGGTTTATATTGTGTATATTGATGTTTGTGTTATTTTAGCACATGATGAATGCTATTGATGGTGTTTATTTTTTTGATGCTGAGTAGTTGTAGGTTTTCTATGTAAGTACTAATGTTGTATGAATTGTTGTTGGTATTTGTATTAAACGTATTGTCAATATTTGAAGGGTTTATGGTGTTTCTATTAAATATAGTGTTATTTGAGTTGTTGTTGATGTAAACATGTATGTGGTAACTGAATTTGTATTGCAGTGCGTTGTTTTGTTAATGTTAGTACATAACAGTGATATTTTTGATGCTGTTTGGTAGTGTTTCATTATCCGGCAAGACTTCACGTGTGTTATTTGTATTTACAGAATACAGATGCTATTAAGAATAGGTTGTTTTTATGTAGTTTGCTCTTCAACAGTATCTTAAGTGTTTGATTTTGCCTTTGTTATATGTTGAGTTTCCCCACGCTGTGATTCCATGCCTTATGTACGATTCAGCTAAGGGGCAGCATGGTTGTTTGAGTTCTTAATATGTTAAAAAAAAAATTTGATGGTACAGACTATACGCTGCTTTCCATAGCTTTTTAGATAGACATTGCGTGGGTCAATCGTTTGAAGTTTTAGATACACCTAAATATTTATATGATTTTACTAGTTATATTGTTGTTGTGCATACACCTGTGTAAGCGGTGTTAATGCACTCAAAATATTATGTAGTTAAATTAAAATGAAAGTTAATTTTAAGCAACTTAAAATTCATTTAAAAAACAGATAATTTACATTTCAGTTAAAATATGTGAATGAATTTTAAATTAATTTTTAATTTTTTTATTTATTAAACAGTATATTTCGTAAAATTTGACATTTAAAAATTTAAAAAAATATATTTTAACCGACAAAAAATCAAACTACATACCAAAATGAATTAATAAAGTGACCTCAGTACTACAACAATGCAATTTATTCTCAATCCGTTGTCATGAAACTCTTTTGTTTTATTTTTTGCTTAGTTTTATATGCGACATTAATATTTTTATCAGAAACTACGACGGTTAAATCATCTTCTTATTCAAAAGTTATAAAGTCTTTAGGCATTTTTAATATATCGTTTTAGAAAAGTAGGCAGAGTATTGGCCCAAGTTTTCATCCTTGGAGGACAACATTATTTGTACTAGTTTCATCGCTAAGTTTCAAATGGTTTGGCAAATTTTTATATAAGAGCGTATCAAAAGCTTTGCTGAAAATAAAAAAAGGACAAGAAAATTTTGATATTCTCCTTATCGTGTATTTATACGGCTGGAAAAGTTTCCAATTAATTGATTAATATTTTTCCTTTTCTTGAACCCGTATGGATTCAGATAGTAAATTTTGAATTTTGTTAGGAATTCGTATAGTTTGCTCTTTCGCAAGCCTAATATTGAACTCCGCTTATCTGCACAGAACAAATAAAAATTAAAAATTTGTTATTTTAAATTTGCACCAGTGAACAGATAAATAGTATCAAATTCACTTGATTAAACGTTTAATTCACTTGATTAATCGTTTAATTCACTCTTTTATTAAAATTGATTTTATTTTTGATTAATGCTTTAAATTTGTAAACAATTTTTGGGAATTTTTCTGTGTGTGTTTTATGATATTTTCAATCACTGGCGAAATCGCTATTGGCCCATGATTGTTACAGTCACTTTAAGGGCCACTTTTATATATTGGTCTTTTAAATTATGTATTTTATATAATAGAAGTAAATCTGATCTAGAGAGTCTAAAGACTGAATTTTAATTTAAAGCAGAATCTGAATATTTTGTTCAACCCTAACAGGAAAATGAACTAGTGTCTGAATTAGAATCTGATTTACTGCTATTGATAATAAACTTATTTACTGCTAAACCGATCTGAATCAAATGGCTTTGTTTTGCTTTTAGCTATTTTCATTTCCCTTTAACTTTTTAATATAAACCGAAACTTTAATTAATCAAAAAATATTTAGGTCAACATTTAAGAAATATAAATAAAACTACCCTACAAGAAATGAATGAGCGAATCATCATATTTTCAGAAAACTTGATTTCGGTCATTTCATTACTAAGACATCATCAGCTGCAGGATAGAAAAGAAACATGAATATATATTTTTTCTGTTAAACTCCCTGTATTATAAAATTCAGTTTATTTCAATTCATAGAAAAATTTAATAAAAAAAAATATAATAATAATATTTATTTTCTATTTCTGCTTGTCTGTTTGTTCTCTTCGTTTTTTCCTTTTACTTATATTTAATTTTCGACATTTTTATACCGACGCCACAATAGTGGAGAGGGTACTATGCGCTTGAGCTGATGTTTGCAACACTTTAAAATATTGGTCCTAGGCATTTTTGTAAACCTATTGACTCTTTGTCGATACAACGTCGCCCGTCCGGCTGGCTGGCTGTCCATTAGGGTGGATCACTGATGTATGAGAAGAAGTAAAAGTCCTCGAATCATATTCTAATAGCAATATTTTTTGTCTTACGTTAAAACAAATAAAAATTGCAAAAAAAAAAATTAAAAAAAACCAAATATTAAGCCCGCGCAGGAGCACCTAAGAATTAAGTATATTTGAAAAAGTCCATTTTTTAATTTAAATATTGTATTTACTATCAATTATTATTAAATAAAACTGAAAATATTTTGAATTAATCTTAAAAAAAAATAAAACTTTGGTTCTTATACAACATTAAACACTAAAATAATATTTTGGTCACAAAATCTATTTTACTGCCAAATCTAGTCATCTCTGGTCTTGATTCAAGTTTGGTCTATATTAAATCTTCTCTTGATTTTTTATCGCAAACAGTCATGAATACAGTAATATTCTTTCCTGTAATACAATGCTATTGCTGTTATATTCAAATTTTGGAGATCATTTGATGAAATTGGTATACATTTGTTAATTGTCACAAGGGCTAAGCCTATTGGCAATGAAGAGAATCGATCCTAAATTACATATTCTTTCTTTCCGAAGTAGACATAAACCATCTTTTTATGTTGGTTTTAAGATTTAACTTGTTCCAAACCTATTTTTTTGTAATCTATGTAAATTATCTTAATTAATTTTGTTTGAATCGTTCTCTTTTTCATTATAATCCACATACAAATACTACTCCTGAAAACAGCTTTTAATCTCATCCCTTCCTTACAAAGATTTTTATTATCAAAATAATTTTAGTGGGAATACAAAATTTAATCTAAATGATTTTGTTATTCGTGCTTAATTCCTAATTTTTATTTTTTGATAAAAACACTGAAATTTATTGTTGATTGGCTAAGCTATTTCTATGCGCATTTCACTGGTTGCTTAGGCCAGATCATCAGGAAACTTCATCCATAAAGATTTTAGAAAAACTTAAGATATTAAACCAAATAAAACTGTTAAGTGTATAAGAACGAATATATCTAGATAATATTTGGCCCAAAAACTTTAATATGAATCTTAACGCCATATTATAATTTTGTTTTGGCGGGTCCATGATTGCCAATCGGCCGCAAATATTGTACCCTCTCAAGAATTTCTTTTTAAATACTGAGAGGTAGGGTAGTATATGGTCGGTCTTGACTAACTTTACTTTCTTACTTGTTATAAGTAAATTTTTTTGGCAAAATTTAAATGAACACTTGTAATCTTTCAGATAATACGCTTGAATTCTTACCGGAAGACGAATAGATATTTTATTCGTATGAGCATAAACGAACAAACAACTATGATAACAATAAAATTGGTAAATAATAAAAACGTAAAAACAATAAAAGAAAAAAATGTAAAAACAAAAAAGGGACCTCCACTGTAGAACAAAAGCTATTCAAAAATACATGAATACTTTATAAACAGTGGCTTAGACAAATCAAAGTATCTAGTTTATGCAATAGTCAGAAACGACTTAATATTTTATTGCAATAGTATTGTATCCTTAATAAATACATATATTCGAAGAGTGTTTTTTCTTATCACTTTATTTTTCTTGCGTTGGCCCCATTGTTCAATGTTTTTAGGGCCAGCTAAAATTTAAACAGGACAGTTAGTTGTGTACAAAAATACCAAAATTGGGCTAAATTTGCAAAAAGAAGAAATAAACTATAGCTGAAAAAAACAAAGAAAAATAAGAGAAAAAAAACTTGTAAATAAAAGTTATGCAAACAAATTGAAGAAGATTGTCTTAAGAAAAATAAAACAATATGTATGGATGTATATCCATCGAAACAAATCCATTTGTTAAGCAAAATAAAATTTAACTCGAAATAAAAGGGACCTAACAACTTAAGTGAATAATTTATAAACGAAGCGAATCATAAACTATGAAAACCAAACGAGAAGACCACAAAAATGGATATCACATATGTTTTTTCTGCCATCTACATTTAAAGAATCCTTTTGGTTTACTAACCAAGTAACACCCTGGGACTAATAAAACATGATTATTTCGGCATCACTGAAAATCATAAAAGAAAACAGGAAACAATAACATAAACAACAGCGAATATTATTCCGAATCCAACGTTTTTAACGACCAGCCAAGCCAAGCCAGTAAAAAACCAAAACGCAAAAAATTAAGAAATAAAATATTCCGTTATCTACATATAAAATCAAAACGAGGTTTACCGTTCTGCAAATAAATATAAAAATATACACAGACATTTCCACATCTTTACACACCTATTTAAATTTATGTACATAAATTGAACTTTGAATTATAAATCGTCTTATAATATTTATAAACCATTATGCTTCGCAGCCCTCCATTTCTAGCAGATGGCACACAAAGTACTTTTGGTATCAATACAAACATCCATTTGCATAGAGACTAGTAAATTACTAACAAATATAGGGGATTCTATGGAAAAATATTAAAAAATCTTTAACTCCATATGTCTGTTTCTGTTTGACTTCTTTTTATTTGAAGGGTTTAGCTAAAAAAATCTCAGTTTTCAAAATGAAAATTAATTAAGAACTAATTAAGAGTTGAGATTGTACTGAACCAACATTGTATTTTGCGGGTTTTAGTAAAAAACATTTGTACAAAAGAAATTTTAAAGAAAATAAGATAAAACAAGAAAATATAGTCCGACCAAAGATACCCTACACCTATTTTGTAAAAAAACCGTTAAAATCGTCAAATTGACTTACTTAAATAATAATTGGTAAATAACAGCAAATTTTGTTATAAAAAAAAAATTAGTGATGGTTCAGACACGTCAAGTTTGAATCGTCAAGTTTTTAGGAGAGAAGGGAAAAACATAAGGTAATTTTCGAAGCTTGTCAACAGATGAATTTGCTTATCTTATGTTGTTCAGGATGTCATATATCCGAATATACTACAAAAGGTAAAGAATATAGAATTAGATACCAGACTGGTATAAGATAATTAATCATTTATTAAAAAGTACGAACATTGGGTACAACATGAACCGAAAGATATCGAACAACGATTTTACTGATCAGAAACTCTGTTTCGGTGCTTAGAAAATTGGTTGGAAAATTACCAGAATCGCAAGCTTAAAAATTATATTTATATATGTATTATGAACTGCTGCGGGACAATTACACTCAACTTAATAAACGAAAGTATCAAACAAATTAGTCGAAAATGCGAAGTAAAATTAAAAACTAAATTATTAAAAAATTTGTCATTTAAAAAATTGTCAAATTTAATTTCCTTAAATAATCTGTAAAATTGTGACCTGTACTCTGCGCACAAAGTTTACATGGACAGTCAACCAGCCAGCCAGCAAGCCCGTCTGCTAACCAGCCATCAGAGCGGACGGACGGACATGATAATATCGACTTAGGAAGTGATCCTCTGGGCCAATCGGTATACGTAAAGGTGGTTCTTGGACTAAAATCGGTAAAACTTTAAGTAGATTGATCAGATATTTTAATAAGGTGAATTTCGAATATTGCGAAAACAGGGCCCAAATCGTCGCACACGCGTTCGAATTAACTTTCGTATCGAATTAAACTTTGTCACGTATATTGATTAAAGTCCCTAAAAGTACAAGGAATGGCAAAAATTCGATAAAAAATTTTAAATTAGCGGAAATTCGCAAAAATTTGCAAACAGCTACATGAAAGCAAAGTCTAGTATTAATAAAAAATTGTTAAAGCTGCAATGAATCAGAAAAGCCGCTGATATTGCGAACATTGCTAAAATTCGCGAATAATTGCAAACTTGGAAACAAACCCTAAAATTTATTTAAAATCGCTAAATCGGTTAAATGAAGGAATTCTGAGATAACATTGGGCTAAAAAAAAATCAAGAATTTGACGCAGGTAACGGCTTGAAAAATACTTGCAGTGACCGAAGATCATATGTGTAACGTGGACGTGGACATTTAAAAAAGATAGTGTAATTTTGAAGAGATTTAAATTTGTGGTTAAATTGGTGATAACAATAACTTAACAATGTTAATCAAATATTTGCCATACGTCACCGTAAATTTTGTTCTTGACAATAAAACAAAATCGAAAATTTCAAAAGCCTTTTTGTTCGAAATCAATTTTTTTAATTACAACACATACATAATTTAAGTAAATATGTAGTACTAATGATTATGATATTTACGATCCCTATGGGTACTTAAACATCCAGTGTATTTTATTGTGTACTGTTCAATTGTATTGTAGAGTCTCTTGGTGTTATTTCTGTTGTCATATTTTATCCATTTTAATACATTTGGAGTAACAATTTTTTTAGCTTTATATTTTATTTCATGCTGATATTCAGTTTTCATTTAGGGATTCATAACTCTTTATGTCTTTTTTTTTTTGCTTCTATAACATTTTAATACAAGCGAGGATGACTTTATCCATATGGACTAGAATGTACAATATAAAAATATTTTTATTGTCATATATGTATGCATATACATACATATGTATGTGCTTATGTATATATGCTGCATAAATAAAAAATCAAAGGACTGTAAATAAAAAAGGATTATTTATCAATAGTCCAGAATTTACAAATTATTTTATGTGTTGCTTTTACTGTTGGCCGTGTTATTGTCCTTGTTGTTGTCGTTTTTGTTTCTTCCATTTTAGTGGTTGTATGAGAACAACCGATACTAGTAGCAATAATCCAAACCAAAAACAGGACACATTTTCGTATTTGTTTGCTGACAGCATGTTGGATTTGTAGCCAGTTAATTGTACTATAGTCGACAGCATTTTCATGAAGGCTTAAAAGTACTGAAAGCTTAAGAGGTTTTTTTTTAAATCCAATGCAAGTTTCTTAACCCTGTCTCTGGAATTAAACGGCATTTTTTTAAAAATTAAATTTTAAGTACATATTTGAGCCTTCTTTTACCTGAATTTTGCTAAATTAAAATTTTTTAAATATTTATTTTTAAAAATACAAAAAAAATATTTTTTTTTGCTTTTTAGCGCATTCAAATAAAAGCTTGTTTTAAAACAGGGTTTTTACTATTAATTTATTTTTTACTTTTTAACGCATTTACATACAAGCTACTTTTTAAAAAAGAATTTTTACTTTTAATTTTTTTAAAACTCCCATTCGTATTCTCAGCAAGCATTAAAAACTTAGTCAGCCCTATTGTATCTAGAGTGACGTCACTTTATTTTTCGAGTTATTCTTGGCAAGCCCTTTCATTTGGTACCCACTAGTCCGTCCTGTTGTGTGTGACCGCCATATTGGATTTGGAGTGACTACTTTGTTTTTCGAGTCCGTCATGTTGTGTATGCACGTCATATTGGCGTAAGAGTGACCACTTCATTTTTCGAGTTATTTTTAGCAAGCCCTTTAATTTGATACCCATTTTGTAGACATGCATATTTAGATTAAGAAACTGTACGGGATACATAATCTCAGCTTAATCGGTTGGAGATAGCTGCTTGAAAATTGAGTTGCAAGATTTCACCCCAACATACATGCATACATTGTATGTCAAATAAAAGCTTTTAAAAATCATGACAATTCAAGCAAAATTTTTATTAAAATTTACACATCTGTATCTATAAAGATTTTCCTTTGATTCGTAAATATTCCACAAAAATTTTGAGGAAACTGATTTTCTTTTTGCATACGTTCAAAGTTCAATAACCGCATAAACTATGGAATTAAATTCTGGGAAAGAGTGCTAGATTTTCTTTTCAGCTAGAAAACATGACAAGCAAAAAAAAACTCATAAATCATGATAAAGACAACCACGGTACATATCAACTAAATATATTAACATCATTCTGTCACATGTTGGGTTTCATAAAACAAAATAACAAGGATTTATTAGGTTTTAAATAGAAAGATGTAACTGTTCGTTGAAGACAAAAACTGAAAAATATTGAAATCTTAGGACATGCAGACAAATCAGCGGTTACAAAGTCTTAAAGTATTTTTTTTTTAGTTTTATATGTCACCATTAACATTTATAACATAAGTGTTCAAACAGAACTGCGTCGACACAACATTTCCCATACAATATGAGATACAAATTTGCCGTGAATTGGAATATATTATCAAAGTTATTTTCGGGAATACAAAATTTAGCACGTCATACAAAAATCGTATTAGGAATATATTTTATTTAGAAAGCGTTTTTTATGCTTTCACATATGTATATACATTCATTCTATCAATATTGCTACCGCACTCTAATTGAATTTCATACATTTTGTAACAGAAAATGAGGAACAAAAGAAAATAAAATACAAATTAGAATGCTTTATTCAGCCAAGCAGAATCTTAAATACCCTTCACTATGGTGCGATAAAAAAGTTATTCAAATACCGATCTTTAAAATCAATTTTATGCCTCGCCAACTTAACCAATCTCGCCCACATTGTGCCCGATGTTGTGTATTGATAACTAAGATAATTGTACTTAATTTGCAAACTTTGATTCTTGCTGTTCTCCATATATACAGAAATCTGTACTGCTCTTGTACGGGAGGTGCAGCGACAACTTCTTTAATTTCGCCCATAGTTTTCGAGAGGTTATGTATTGATAAGCCAGTTTGTGTACCAAATTTGGACAATCTTTCTCTTACCGTTCTTTAGATATAAATAAATTTATTTTGTGGCATGATCGCCAGTCCAATCCCGCTCACATTTCGTGGGATGATGTGTATTGATATCCAAAATGTTTGTGTCTAACTTGGAAACTTTGACTTCTTTCGTTCTCCAGCTAACACAAATCTATAATGTTTTTGTATGGGAAGTGCCTTGCCCACTTCTTCAATCCCGCCCACATTTTATCGGATGTTGTCTATTGAAAACCAGGATGTTTGTACCTAATTTGGAAACTTTGAATCTTGCCGTTCTCCTGCTATACATAAAAATAAACAACAACAAAGCAGTCGTAGTTTTATAAACAACTGGTCCCCATCGTATCTGGGGTATTAAAAAATCCAATTTCACCGGACACACGGTTAAATGAACACCGTGATTGGAGCGTATCTTCTCATAAGCGTCTAAATATATACACTTTAGAGGGTCTATGATCAATATTGTAGAAATTACAAACAGAATGACAAATTTATATGAACCCTTTACCTTTGGTGAAGGAATAATGAAAACAATTGTGATTTTAGTTGGGCTGTAATTTTGATAATTTAATTCTAATTTATTAAAATTTATTGATAATTTTTTTTTATTCTTCGCTGAGCTGGGGATCGAACTCGGGTTAAATGTACATGGTTCAAGAATCACCACATTCTTTCATCAGAATTCTTTGAGTTCTAACCTCTGCACCACTGCGGTGCCTGCCAGCCAACAGTCAAACATCAATCATTTACCAGTGGTACTGGTGGTTCGGAATTTGCTGTAACTATTATTTTTAATTTTATTTAAACGTTGCTTCCTTTCTTCTGTTTTTTCATATAATTTCTGTCAAGAATTTGTCTTAAAAACCTGAATGCATTTGTTTATGTTTTTTTGCCACTTTCGTCGACATTTTATTTGCACAGCTTAAAGGACAAATTAAACATTAGAGCTTGGGCCAGCGCCATTTTCATAACAATTGTTGAACTGTTAATTTTTAATTTTTGATATTTTTAGTTAGGCTTGAGTTCATCAAACTAAATTTTCATTAAATTATTTTTACTGAAGGAAGGAATTGTACAACATGAAATTTATTCTGTTGGCGATTTAATTATGGACTTTGTGAATTTTCGCCTGAAGTTTACGACCCAGTTCTCCTTGAACACTAATCATCTGGCACACTATATCGATAAAAACTTTTTTTCGTATATTAATATTAAAAACAAAAAAAAAACAATTAAAAATTCCGAAATTGTGGGCCAGAAACTAACTGTCTATTTGACGATGTCACTTGAACGCTTTCGTTCGCACAAATTACATGTAAAACACATTTTGAGAGTTTATTTTTGTTTTACATGTAATTTGTGCGAACCAAAGCGTTCGAGTGACATCGTGAAAGAGGCAGTAAGTTCTCAACTTCTGGCAGAATCGCTGTAAAAGTAGCAAAGCCCATAGATAAATCGAGTTTTACATCGAGAACCGTGAGCAGTTCTGTTCACAGATCCAACTAATAGATGATATTGAATCGCTCATTTACTTGGGAAACCTTAAAGATAGTGCAGGAGTATTTTGCAGCCCTGTATCAAAATAAACAACAATAACGCGGAAGATGAAATTAAAACTATTTAACTCTATTTAACTCTTTTGGGGCAATAAGTTGGTTTTTTTTTGGGTTATCTTTTATTTTTTCGTTAGGGAGTTTTTACATTTTCAGTGCAATGAAAAATTACCCCAATATCAAGGAATGAAAAATTGCCCCAAACAAAATCACAATTTATAATTTGGGGCTATTTTTCGTTTACTAATAAAAAATGCAAATTTTAAGAAATGATAAATCACCCCAAACATTTTTACAAAAATTATATAAAATTTTAGGTAAAAGTTTCCAGGCATAGTATAAAAAATGCGAATTCTTATACCAAAGTGGAGAAAATCCTTGCCGGTTATGCAGATATGCTTTAGTGGGCGAAGCCAGTTTTAGTTCTACCATAGAGAAGTAAATCCTTGCACCCGGCCGAAGGCAGGCTTAATAGAGAAGCTTTAGTTACCGAAGCCTCTATATTATAGAGAAGAAAATCCTAGCGCCTGGCCTAAGGCCGGCTATAACCTGAAGCTTAGTAAGCAAAGCCAGTGTTCGCTATACCATTGAGGAAAAAATCCTTGCGCATAGCCGAAAGCCCAACCATGCTATCAATCGTATGATTTTTAAAAATTATTCGGATTTGGAAATCGGGGTTCTTAATTTGGGATTTTTAGTTTCGGCCATATGAACTCCAAAC